>NW_004624738.1:18955267-18996670 GCF_000247695.1 Heterocephalus glaber
GTTGTTCAGTGGATTGCTGCTGGGGCACGGGCTGATTTGGCGCATTCCGCGTGACTCGTGATGTTTGGTCTCCGTTATTCTGGGGGTTGATCCATATATCCAAATGATTTCTCTTCAGTCTTGCCCCCACCCCAAACCTCAACCACATTCCTTTGGTACAGGACCATTCTTTGAGTACATTATCCACCACCTGTTGAAAGGATTCTCATTACTCAACTCAGCCTTAGGTGTGAAAGACTTTGAGCTGTTGAAAGGGCTTCCTATGTTTTTAAAAGGTTATTAGCTCCAATAAACTAAAAAGAATGGCTTCTCTTGGAATCTCCTAATTATAAAGTTAACATGTTCATTTTAGAAAAGTATATTTAAAAAGAAAGCAAATTTCACCCATAAGTCCATGCTTGAGACATAACTGCTGTTAACCTTCCTGTGTTTTTGTTGCTAGTCTCTCTCTGGATCTTTCTGTGTCACATACACACACACACAGAAACACACACACACACACTCTCTCTCTCTTATAGAAATCGCAGGGGTTTTGTGAAGAATGGATGAGTTAATCTATGTAAAATGCACAGTGGCTGGCTTAAGATAAAGGCTCAATACATTTTTTTTTTTTGGTACCAAGGATTGAACTCAGGTCCTTGCACTTGCAAGGCAGGCGGTGGAACCACTGAGCTAAATCCCCGGCCCCGTTCAATACATTTTAATTGTATTAAAATAGGGATACATGAATATTTATTTCATCCTGCAGAATGGACTGCAAGTACAATTTTATATCTTGACAAGGAGCTTAATAGTATATTGTCCTAAGCCAATAAAATATATTGAAAGCATCATTTGATGCCATTCTATAATTCAACTATTTCTTTAGTCTTGAATATTTAAGTTGTTTGCAAGCAGCCTGTATGATAAAGCTGGGATCCAGTATATTTTAGTTGGTAGAATTTTCCTTTATTGTAATAAAGTTGAAATAAAAATATTCAAGTCATATAGGGGTGGAGGGGCAAAGTTTTTGAAGAGGGGAAACAAATGAAGGAGGGCTGGCTTCACCTAGGAGCCTTTTTCAGAATGGGCTCTAGCAGCGATCAGCTGCTGTCTTCAGTGTTTCACATTCTTTGGCTTCCAGAGCCGAACATATTCTGAAAATCTTTAGGGCTTCCTTCCTCCATGGCTCCAAATCCTTAGTTATCCACTCTTGCCTGATGATTCTTCTGGAAGCAAAGATGGAGACTCCAAGGCAGGAACAGAAATCAGTGGTACGCCTGGTGTTGATAGAAAAACACAAAACGTGTCATTTTGGAACGTGTACTATCTGGTGAGTATGAGCTATGTCACGCATTTCACACATTAGGAATATTTTCTAAGATATAGCTAGTAGACCAGGGAACTGGGATTTGGCCCTAAATTGTTGTTTAAAGACTTCTCGGCTTTGATTTTAAGAAGGGCTGCTTGGATTTTAAAAAGGCAGATGTTATCTTTTTCAGTTCTCCAGTCTTATTCAGTTCTCCAGATGCATTTGTAATGTCAGCAGCATCTAACTCAGAAGGAATTCCATACATGCTGGCTAAGCTGAATTTGCAGGTAGACAGAAGTGCTAATCTGAGGGCTGTCTGGAACTCTCACGTGGGAGCGGAACTTGAATTGGCTGCACTTCTGCAACGATCTCTCTTTAATTCAGTGGTTTGGAACCTCAACTCCCTCTGCAAGCTGGGCCAACTCTACAAATTATGTTAATTAAACCCCTCTCTGACCTGGCACCATGTGATTTGCCAAGAGGAGATGTTTTTCAGGATTTCTACTTCACACTTTTTTAGCTAAAAGATTCTGGTCATTCAGAGCAGACTTATTGTCCTTTCTGCCTGGATGAAAAGACAAGGCTGGGGACTGAAACAGAGCCTCATTCCTCTGAGAACACCTGCACCAATAGAAGTGGACGAAGTTCCTTTTAACTGAAATAAACCTAGACTAGCTTGGGGTTTGCGTTTCCCTTTGGATGCAACACTGTTTTCCCCTCAGTTACTGTCCTCTTGTTGAGCCCAGCTTTTCTCCCTAGGTTTCTCCTCTTACTCCTTCTTATCTCTTTTTTTTAATATTGATTGATTCTGAGAGTAAGACTCATTAATAATTTAATGCATGTAATTTAGGTTAGGAAAGTTAAATGCTTTCCCATACCATGCTTTAATAAATAGCAGGGTTTAAGTAATTAACTGAATGTGGTTGTTTTGCCCTCTCTCTCCTTCACTGCCCTGGAAGGTTTATATCTCTGTAATTTTGCAGGGACACCCTTGCTTCTAGAGAAGCAAGGAGCAAGAAGGCTTTTATTGAAGTACAGAAGTATTTTATATTAATGAAATGGTTGTACCCAGTTGAGGAGCAGCACATATATGGGGTTGGGGGTGAAGCTCAGTGTTAGAGCATTTGACTCACATGAAGGAGGCCCCTGAGTTCAATCACCAGCACTGCAAAAATATCAACAATAAAAAATAAATGAAATTAATTCTCTATATTCATGGGACTATTTGCTGAACTTATTATCATCCATTAAGCATTTTCATGACGCTGTTTGCCCACCAAGTTTCATCAGCAATATCTCTTATAGTTAGAAGTGTTGGGGAGATATTTATATTGTTCATGGCTTTTGGTAAATCTCTTAAGAACTTTTTTTGAGTCTCTATAAATCACTAATTTAACATGAACTTGATTTCATTTTACCGTGGATATGAAATGAAGGACCCTGTCCACAGTGACCAGGCAGGCTCTGAGACAGAATAGTAGATTGTAAGTAGAAAGGATTCACTGGTCAAACAGTCTTTGACCCACAGTTTTTGATTGTCGTGATGACTGTCCTGGGCCAGCCCAGCTTCAATTATCAGAAGCATTGACTGTCAGAGATTCACAAAGAACAAAGCTCACTAACATTGAACTATGCCACTTCCTGGCCCCTTGCTGCAGGGAGCCACCTGTCTCTTCTATCTTTATACTTGCTTATGCATTTAATTGGTTTGGTATTTATGACTGCAAAGGTGCAAATTTTGTTTTATTATTATGTAGACAGTCTTAGCTAAGATATTAGAAAGATAACTCATCTATTGGTTCCTTATTTGATGAATCTGCCCAATTTTTATTAAATGCTTAATATGAGTCAGGGCTTGTGTGGCTCAGGGAGAGAGAGAGAGTTCTAGCTGTCATGCACCTGGCAGCTCATATAAAATACAGACATTAAATAAGTAAACATGCAAGAAGTAGCCTCCAAGCTGCAACCAGAAATAGGCTGGAGTTAGCCAGGTGGAGAGGAAAAGAAATGACTTGTAAGGTAGAAGGCACTGTTGATTCCAAAGGGTGAGGCTTCAGAGTGCTTTAGGGCATGGATGGATGCCAGGGTGACCAAAGCATGGTGAGCAGGGGCAGTGGCACTGCACGAAGCTTGTGAGCCAGTAAGGGAGAAGACAGGCTCCTGTTGGGTGGTTAAGTAATAATTAACTGTGGAAGTCCTCTGACCTCTTGAGTCCATTTTCTTCTTTTCCCATCTCACATTTCCATTGTTTCGTCTTTTAGCTTCAGATTTCTTCCTCAAATGCTGTTTGAGACCTAAATGAAGATTTAGACCCTGGAGGTACCAAGAAATTTAAAGGCTATAGTGACAAATCTATAAGGACATATACTTTAAAATGTGTTACCAGTAAAGAAGCAGAAACTTTAAAATATTCAGGCAAACCCTTCTCCACTGTTGGTGGGAGTGTACACTCTTACAACCATTGTGAAAATCAGTGTGGAGATTCCTCAAAAAACTAGAATTAGAGGTCCCATTGGACCCAGCTATTCCCCTGCTGGGTATGTTTCCAAAAGAATTAAAAGAATCTTACCACAGCAATATTTGCACACCCATGTGTATAGCGGCACAGTTTGTAATAGTTAAATCTTGGAAACAGCCCAAATGCCTGTCAACTGGTGATTGGATAAAGAAGATGTAGTTTTTAAAAAAAAAAAAAAATGGAGTACTACTCAGCCATAAAGAAAGACAACCTAGAGACATTTATAGCTAAATGGATGCACCTTGAGGCCATACTTTTAAGTGAAATAAATAGGACATACATGTGTAAATACTGAATTGTTTCTCTGGTGTGAGAAACTGAAAGTGTAAATGAAGACTAAAATGCATAATAAATATTGAGAAATAGGAAAAAAAGGTTCAAAGGGGAAGGGCAACTAGGGAGGGGAGGCAGGGAAAGGAAAGAAGGGAAAGAAAAAAAATGAAGAAAGAGGGAAAAAATAGAAACCAAGCTTATACAAATAGGGAGGGGTGAAGGGGTTGAAGGGAGGGCAGGGGGATGGGAAAAGAATAAGAACCAAGATACATCATGTGAAGGTACAAATTTTCAATGATGGATGTCATCATATTGTGTACCTAAAATGTACCAAGAAGCTTAATGAGTAAAAAAATAAAATATTCAGGCACAGCATCAGTATTCAGTAGTACATAGGAAGTGAATGAATAAGCAGAGCATGGGATTGGGACCCATAGACTAGGGGTCTTTTTATGGACTTACGTAACTCTGTACAGCTTTGGGAAACCAGCTACTTTCTATGAGCCTCAGTTTCCACTGAGATATATAAAGGAGGTTGAGCACATTTTAAGTAGCTTTTCCAGCTCTACCATTCTATACCTCCTTAGAACCTACTAGTGTTTGATTTAAAAAATAATAGAACTAAAACATTAAATATTTACTTGGAAGTTCACATGTATTAGCTTACTTAATTCTGATTACCCTAGGATGTAGGTGTCATCACCTCTGTTTTATGGATGAGGAAATGGAGCCTTAAGAAGGTTAAGGAACCTGGCCTGAATTACAGCTAGTGCTGAGTAGAAGTTGAGCAGAGAAGGTATGTCTGATCCAACAGCCAGTACTCCTAGCATGATTGACTCTGAAGGGTAGCATTGGGCCATCTCAAAGTGCCCGGGAATATAAATAATTAGGCAATAAGCATTCTCTAATTTCACAGTTTCTCACCAGTCACAAGGAGTCATTGATATGGAATGAAACTAATCTTCTTGATTAAATGTATCCAACCAACACTGAGCTCAGAAGGGATTGTAAGATAGATAAAGCACCCTTATGCTCTGTTTTGTATTCCAAAGAACTCAAACTCCTTATGTCATCCTCCTCATTCTCCTTAGGGAAGAAGTCACCAGATAGCTACTCACTCCCCTTTGAGAAGTAACACATTCTGTCTCTGAGTGCCTCAATACACATGTAATGAATGAATGTTTCATCCTTACCTACATTGTAAGAAAGTACAGCACTTTGTAAAAAGTCATATCCAAAATACAATTTTTATTTTGAGACTGGGTTTTATCATATAGTCCTTGGCTGGCCTTGAACTTGCTATATAGCCTGGACTGGCCTTGAACTTGAGGTCCTCTTGCCTGAGCTTCCTATGTGCTGGAATTGCATGGATCATCACACCCAGCTGAAGAAACAAATTTTAATGTTAAGCTTGTTTAGCTTTTTAAGTTTCAGTTTAATATATGTTTACTTGAGAGTGTGAGCATTAATAGAATATTAAAATAATATTTACCTGAAGATTTTTAAAGAGTTTACTATTCAGCAGGTTAAAGAATCATCAAGGTCAAGTTGAAAGGAATGGCAACAATCATCTGAATCAGGCCTGTCCAATACAAATAGAAAAGGAGATATACATATGTCATTTTAGATTTTTTATTAGCTACATTAAAAAAATTAAAAGGTGGAATTAATTTTAATAATATATTTATATAAGTTAGTATATCAAAGAGTTATTTCAACATGTAATCATTGTAAAAATTATGAATGAGGTTTTTTTTTAATACTGTCTTCAAAATTCAGTGCGTGTATTAACGCTTGATGCATACTTTAGCTTGACTAATTACATTTCAAACCCTTGATAGTCATGTGTCGCTAGTGGCTACTGCATTGGATAGTGTAGATCAAATTCATTACTTAGTTTTTCTGGGGGAATGAGATGCTAAGAGACCTGGCCAGGGTGACCCACCTTGAAACTGGCGGCCAGAGCTTTGAAGCCAGCTTCTCAGATTCCCTGACAACGCTTACTCTCTAATACCACAATGTCTTTTAATAGCAGTTATGTTAACAAAGTATAGTGTTTTCTTGGTTGCAGTTTTTTAAAAATTTGGTTTTCTTAAGACTAGAGACCCATAATTAATATTATTAAACCTTAGTTATACAAAGCAATTGTTCAGAAAAATCACTAAAAGTAACACAGGTATGTGAAATACTAATTCCAGGCTGAAAGCATTCTGTTAATTTTGTTTCTAAAATAAGCTGATAAATTATTTGTTTAACTTTCTAGATGGAAGGAGCCAATTTTACAGCCGGGCAGTTTAATTTACCTCATAGGACATAAAAGTTACCCTTTTACTTTGTGGTTTAAAGCTATTAATACAGATGTTTCAGGATAAGTCCTAACCATATGAAATTATAGATAGTTAAATAATTTTCTTTAATCCTTAGACTCATCACCAACCAGCCATTCTGAATTCATCTTCTCTTCGGGAAATTGCGGAAGGCACCTATATTTCCGAAATGTGGCAAAATGACTTACAACCTTTGCTGATAGAACGGTATCCAGGATCCCCTGGAAGCTATGCTGCTCGTCAGGTGAGAACACAGCAACCAATCTAAAGGGCGTTCGATCAATACTTTGCTTTCCCACAAGGGGTAATGTTATGGCCGAAGTTCTGAGTTGTCTACTATCTTGATCAGTCATCTTATTATTTGCCATCATAAACAATGAAGAAAGTCAAATGACGGAGAAGAAATGTCCTGAGTTAAATGATATCTGTTGATCTAAACAGGTTTATGTGTGGAATCTCTGTCTGAGGTACAACATTGGAGAAGGTACTAAGTCCTCATCTTTTGACCATTTCAACAACATACCACTATATCTCTTAATCTAGCTTCTTGGATCCTAAAAGCCTGACCTCAACAGTTTCTGATAGTTCTTGCTGACAGTTCTGGACTAAGAGTGAGTCACTGTACTGTCACTCTTCATTCCTGGAAAGAAGTTGTTTTCTCTCCTAATGAGCCAGGGATAAAGTATTTCTGGAGAGCAGAGCTCCTCAAATTTCTGACTGTGACTCATAATAAAAATATAGTTTTATGCACACAGGCATACAAATACATTTAACTGAAACAAAAATTTTATGAAAGAGTTTCATTCTTATTACCCGTAGTTTACTTCAATGTTGTTAATTCTATTTTGCTAGTTTTTAAAAATGCCAGTCATGACCCCCTAAATTGATTTCAAGACCTACCGATTTTAACACTGCCATTTGGAAGACACTGCTGGTAGAGGGTAGAATGATGCATAAGCTGGGCATGACTTTGAATTTCTCTTTGAGTCCTTAGTGTCAGGTCTTTCTGAGCAACCTGAAATGCCACCTCTGAATTTCTGCTTTATCAAACTAGCCCATCAAAGGACAGCTTGGGAAGGAATCAGCTGGTACCTCAAACCCTTCTCTGAGACCACTCCATCTGCTCAGCTTTTCAGGCAAAAATTCTTGGCATCCACTGTTGTGCCCAGAGAGACCTGCTAGGCCCACCTATCTAACTAGCTCTTGGGCTTCTCTTTTTTGCCTAACTTCTGGTTTCTGTGACTAAGAGGACCGTAGTTCTTTTTAACCTTTAGGTAGACTAAAGCAATAATGATGATGGCTGATTTTTATAGACCACTTTTACATCTCATTCAGCCTTCATAACAATGTTACCGTGTGTGTGCTATTATCCCAATGCCATGAATTTAAAAAAAAAAAACAACAAACCTGAGGTTTAGGTGTCAGATTTTATTTACTCAAGGGTATGTGAATAGTAGTGATGAGGCCAGCTTTGGACCCAAATCCAAATGTATATGATTTCTTGTCCTATTGCTCGAGAGCTTGGGGGAACCAGCACACTCACATAGCCCCAGCTCTGGGTCTTCTTATGCCCACATTGGTTTCTGTGCCTCAAGTGAGGTGTGTAACATGCATTTTGTCAGTGTTCTTGGGGCCTTATCTTCCAAACATTTTCTTAAATGAGGGTCATAGCTTTTATTGGCACTTTCCAAAATTCTCAATTCTTCATTTTTTGAAAAATCTAGGTCCATGAGGCTCAGCCATTTTCATTTTCCCATACCATCTGCTCAGAGGGCCATCTATAAGCAGAAATATATATGCAGCTTCAGCCTGACTTCCTTAATTGTGACCTCGTGAATCCATAAACCCAAGAAACAGTGTTAAAGCTCTAGCTTCAATAGAACATATAGCACCAATAGTACACAGAGGTACTGTTGTGATTAAAAAGATACACATTAATGTAAAAGTGTTACTGAATCCACAATAACATTTTCTGTTGTTCTGTAGAGCTAGAAACAAAGGAGAAATTAATGACAGTATTTTAGATTGTGATGGGAGCTAGGCTGGGCTACCTCTTCATGGTCAGGCTGACGTAGCGGTACATCAGAACAGGATGGTTGTGTCAGGAATGTCATTAAAGAGATTCAGATTGGTACATTTTTTGTGGTTTTTTAATTTAATTTTTATTTTTTTAAGATAGGGGCTTGCTATTCCAGGCTGGCCTTGAACTCACTATGTAGCCCAGGTTGGCCTCAAACTCATGTTGATCCTTCTGCCTCAGGCTCCCGAGTGCTAGGATTACAGGCATGTGTCACCATGCTTATACATTTTTGTACATTTTTTTTTTTTTTTGGTACCAGGGATCAAACTCAGGTCCTTGCGCTTGCGCAGCAGGTGGCGAAACCACTGAGCTAAATCCCCGGCCCCCATTTTTGTACATTTGAAAGAAAATCACTGTTAAGATTTAGAGATCGGTCCCCTACGTTGGGGAAGACAAAGGACTTCCTCTTTTGAAAATGAGGTGGATGACAGTTATTGTGAGGGAAGTACACTAATAGACTTCCTTTGACTAACAGTTCTGAGCCTTTTACTCAGAACTGAATTTAAGCAAGAATGATAACAGTTATTCTCCTGAGGCGTTTTTGAGACTGGATCAAATGTTCTATAATTCTTAAAGTGACAGGATTATAACTAGATGAGACTCTCAATTCTAAAAATACTGTGGATTTGATAAAATTGTTAAAGGAGTTAACTTTTGCCATAAAGGTGCTCATTCCTATGAATTCTTCTTTAGAAAAGGGACATTTGGGGGGAATCATACCTCACAATCAGAATTACTATTAGATTACTAAAATATTTTTATTTGAGATTATAATTCATAAAATAAGTAATTTGAAAGCATTTCATTTTGGAAGTATTTCAGTGATTTCTATGACAGGAATAAAAAATAAATTTAAATGGTGCCTCACAAGTGCAAGGTCCTGAGTTTGATCCCCAGTACCAAAAAAAAAATTTAAAACTCAGCATGACAAAGTCTTTTGATGGGACAAACAACATCCTTTGTCTACAAAGTGCATTGAGGACCCGAAAGGGGACTTGTTCAGTGAGAGATGCATGTGTTCCAGGGTACATGTGTGGGGTGCCCTCAGCTTGGAGCCCCTTCTTGCTATGGTACGTCCAAGAAGATGTACCAGAAGTCCATGTGGTAGGGCTCAGCATCCTGCAGGTTTTGTGCAAATACTAGGGAATCTACTTCCCCCAAACAACTATGGTCTATTGATGTCACTGCTTCTCTGAATCTAGAAATTAGGATTTCAATTAAGTTAGAGCCGGCATCACCCAGTACTGTTTACCTAGAATAAATCTCTCTCACCCTACCCCACTGGGAAGTAGAATGTCATATAAAGGTGTCCTCATCTCTATCTTTATTAAGCCTGAAGGGCCTGGCTTTCCGTCCTTTGGGCTAGGGGAGCACAGTTGCATTCGACCTTAGGGGTTTTCTAGCAGTGAAAGAAGTGGTTTGGGGAACTTCCTGTAGAGACTTGTAGTGGAAACTCACAGACTAAGTCTGAAAGCCAAAAACAAAACGAGGAGTATTGGTGACCTAATTAGACTTTGAAGCCAATTTAATTGTTTGTAATGATTATTTATCTTAGTTGCTAAGATAAATAAAAATACAGCTCTCATACCGAATACAAAAAGGTCACTCCAGGGAGAATCCTTTTGGCAGCACTTGTTGATTTTTGTGTGTGGAGTTTCGTGTCCATGTGGACATCAGAAATAATGGTAAAGAGCTGGTTAGTAGTTGGGGAATGAGTTTGTGTGTAACACTTCTGGGCAGTGCTAACAGACACACTTTTTAAAAATGTGAGTTTATTTGTAGGCTACTACTGTTGTTGAAGAAGGCATTTTATGGAGCAGTTCACCATCTGGCCACCAGATGTTCTGGAGTATATGCTTTTTAAAAAAGATTACCCCTTTTATGGATTTTTAAAATAATGTGTAGGGACTTTGAGAGCCCACAATTAAGGAAACCAGACTGGAGATGCATTTTCATATTCTTTGGGAAAGCTTATCTTAGATGCACAGTCATTTCTCTCTGTTCAAGCAACTAATGTTCCATGTCATAGAATTTTATATATCTTACTGCATCAACCCATACTTACTGTTACAATCAACCCATATTTACTGAAAGCCTGCTGTGAGCCAAGCACTGTGCTAAGAATTGTGGAGAATAACATAATAGGTGAGATACGAATCCTGATTTTGTAAAAGGTTATAAACATTTCTTTTGATGACATGAAAAGACAACATATAAGGTTGTAATAGAAAAGATAAGGTATAAGCACACACAGTGCTTTGCAGGTCAAAGTCCACTCTCTACCAAAAGCAAAGAATGACAGATAGGAGGGGGAACTGAGATGGAGGGGTGAAGAGGAAGGGGAGGACAAGGGAAGTAAAAAGAATTAAGATGTTTCTTATATATATTCCAATTCCCCACAATGAATATAACCATTATACACTGCAAACATGTACTAATAAACATTAAAAAAAAAGCCCAAAGCAAAGAATGAATGAAGAGCTGTAGAATCATCTGTTTATTTGGCTTCATCAGGGCTGACTGTAGAATCAGTTCTACCCCCACCCCCAGGTTTTCCTCTCCCTGGAAGCTTCCTGCTATAGTTTTTCCAAGGTCCTTGCCTACGTGTCATGTCACATTAGCGAGCAGCAGGCCATGGCAGTCTTGGCTAGGACAGAAAATCCTGTGTTTCCTTGGAGGAAAAAAAATCTCCCATTTGTTTCCAGTTATTGTAAGTTATTTGTTCATCATCTCAAGGTCCATCCCTACTGGATGTTAATTGTGGGACAAATTGTCAGTTATTCTGAGGGTTAGTTTGTTTCTTGGGTTTTTTAATTAAGGCAACTTACAAATACATATATATATATACAATATCTGGGGGGATAGAGTGAGAAAAATGGGGCCAAGGGAAAAAAGGATTGAAAAGAATAAATAAAACAGCAGTGAACTCATAACTTCTTCTCCATCTCCTTCCTCCTTTCTCCTTTTCCTTCTTCTGTTTTGTTTTTGTTTTTGTTTTTCAAGACAGTCTTGCTACTTAGCCCAGTCTGGCCTCTAACTGGGAAGCCTGCCTCAGCTACCTGAGTGCTGGGATTACAGCATGTGCTACCTTACTTGACTCAAATTTTAGGTTCTTAGGGAAGATACTTCCAGTCCTTGAAGTCCTTTTCCACCTACTGTTCCCCTTCCCTTAGCCATTGTGTTTCCCATAAAACCCGAGTGGCCAGGAAAGATTGCAAAAAAGATTCTTTTATATTTTTATCAGCATTATCAGTGGATCTGGACCTGCTTACATACAGATAGGAAGCTTTTTATATGTACTATGGTTCAGAGTTGTTGTTGATTCTCATAATGGATAAGGACTTCAAACATCCCCTATCCATTCTTTTGTTAGCCCATAGGATGTTTCTTCATTATCCTTGGCTGGTGGTGTCAATATCTTCTGTCAGTGTTCATAACATATGAAGCATTCGCTGAACTTGGGGACACTTGCTGTGCATTTGGGGCAAAAAGATCTACATTTTGCAATTATTAGCTTTGAAGAGCTTAGACTAGACATGTGTAGAACTCTGACTTCTCAAGCAGGCTTTCTTGGGCTCCTAAAAATATTAAAAGTAGATTTTAATACTACTGACCTGGATTTCTATGTCACTTGACTTCTGGGTATGTCCACGATGCATTGTTCAGTAAGAAAAGTAAGAGGCAGAATAACATGTAAAGTAAGATTCTTTTCTTTAAAAAACTATATTCCTTTGCTAAATATGTGTGTTTATATATTAGTATAGGCTTGTACAAACAAGGAGAAGATACGTGTTGGATCTACATCCAACTATTAGTATTGGTTGATGTTTAACAATTAGCTGGGATTGATTAGTAGGAGGAAGTTAGGGGAGAGGGAAAAGATTATCTTTCCTTTAAATAGGAAAATTGCTATTAATTATAATAGCAATTAATAACAATATTATTCCTATTAATAGGTATAATAAGCATGCATTACAACTTTAATTTGAAAGACTTTATGTATAATTTTAAATACATAGTTAACAAATAAAAACTATTTATATATGAAATTTTGGTTTTTGTTTTAATCAGCACATCATGCAGCGGATTCAGAGACTTCAGGCTGACTGGGTCTTGGAAGTAGATACATTCTTGAGCAAGACACCCTATGGGTTCCGGTCTTTTTCAAATATCATCAGCACTCTTAACCCCACTGCCAAACGACACTTGGTTCTCGCCTGCCACTATGACTCCAAATATTTTCCCCATTGGGACAACCAGATATTTGTGGGAGCCACTGACTCAGCTGTGCCCTGTGCAATGATGTTGGAACTTGCTCGTGCCTTAGACAAGCAACTCCTTTCCTTGAAGGTATCTACTCTCCTTTTGTTGATTCCTAGAATAAAATACATTAGCAGCAACTCAAAGTGAATTCTAAAATCCTTGGGGGAATGAGAATGCCACTTGGAAATGGAGACCTTTGGATACATTTTTATAATTTTTACAAAATGATATGAATTTGAAGGAATATTAATTGGAAGCTCACATGATTTAAAATGTCAACTGGGGGCTATACACCTAATATATGACGTTACATTCATTAATTGGGACCTAATTTCTCAGCCTTGGATATGTATTAAATTAAATGTGACATTTCTTGGCAAATAATGAAAAAGAAGGAAGGTTGGTATAGGTTTAAGTAGGAAAATTATGTTTTAGAATGAACTATGTTTATTTCTTTCTCCTTTATGCAGCACAAAGCATTACAATCTTCTGATCTGAGAGGTGGCTCTTGAGTTGGGGGGAGGGAGATGCAGGAAAGTGGTTCTAAAGAGAGAGTGGGTAATTCAGACACATCAAGATGAAAAGCATGAAGCAAAAATGCATTATTGTTATTATCTGTGGATCTCGGCTCAATTTTATGTAGCATAGCAGAGCTTTTGTTATGCTCTCAACTCAAAATACTTCTGGGACTCTCAGATGTTATTTCAGTCTCTATGTTCTTAAGGGTCTATTGAAAAAAAGTGCTAAACTAGATGAAGACATTTTGTTCTGATATCACTCCTAATCAAGTAAACACAACAAAGCAAAAACAGAAACTTTGTTCACAGGTAACAAATGCCTTTTTTTCCCCTTAGAGCTTTATGAAGGGTCCAACTTTTGATACAATGTGGTGAAACAGTAAAAGGTTTATCTTGTAATGAAAGGAATAGAGATATTTGATTCTATTTTTGCTGGATATTTTGAGCTTGAAGAAAGCAAGAATTGTTTATATGCTCTCAGTATACTTTTCACAGTTTTTTCATTTTGTTTTGTTTTCTGAATCTCTCATAATGCCTTTGTCCCATCCATACCCTGCTTTTAACATGCATCTTTCCCTGGCAATTGGAAGAGGGAGTTTGAAAGTTGATATGAAACTTAATTTTTCATATTTGCATTTCTAATATAAGGACATGCAGTGAAATGAAGTATGATTTAAAGGCATGGTTTTGTGTAGTGAGTGTGTTTTCTCTTGGTAAACTATTTTACCTTTCCCCATATAGTTTACTCTTGCTTTTGGTGATCAGAAATAGAAAGGGCTGAATGAATTGTTTGGTGGGGAATCCCATTAAAAAATTTGAGTAAAGGGCCGGGGATTTAGCTCAGTGGTTACACCACCTGCCTTGCAAGCACAAGGTCCCAAGGTTGATCGCTGGTATAAAAAAAAAAAAAAAAAAATTTGACTCAACATGTACATTCCCTTACCTACCTTTTTTTCTAGAGGTAAAGGATGATGTGGACAGATTTTTAAAAAGGGTTATTCTTGAATGCAGAATTGGAGAGTATCAGACTTATTCTTCTAGGTGTATTTTTTTTTTTCTTTTTCTGTACTGGGGATTGAACTTGGGACCTTGCGCTTGAGAGGCAGGCGCTGGAACCACTGAGCTAAATCCCCGGCCCTATTCTGTGCATATTTTAATTAATTTTGTATTAAGGATTTATTATAAGTTCTTCAGCTATTGTGGATTGGGAAGGTGGTGGTGGGTGGGAAGTGACCTGGGAGAGGGCTGGAGAGTAGACTATATTATTGTTCCAACTCTTTGCAGCCCTTCCTCTCTCCAATAATAAGACTATAATTACACACCCACGTCTGGCTTGTAACTTTGCTGTGTCCTCTCAGTGTAGCCAGTTGCACTTCCTCGTCTTTGACTCTGGATTTGCTTATTTGATTTGGTCAATGGAATGTCATTGGATGTGACAGGAGGTTGGAAATGAGCTTGCTGTCTGTATCTTTGCCATCACCTCGAGAAAGGCATGCTGTAGCTGGCCTGCCAGTCCCAGGGGGAGGATAAGAGACATGTGAAGCAGAGCCAACCTTGCTGACGGCTGCTCGAAGCAGAGCTGCTGCGGACAAACCTAGCTATGCCAGTCGCTCCCCAGGTGACTCACAGAGGTTATGCATCCCACTAACATGTATAAGTATTGTTTTAAGCCACTGAGTTTGGGGTATTAGCTAAGCTGTACAGTCTTGGGTCGAGAAAGACTGCAGGTAACTCATTGACTGTACGAGCTTTGATAGCTAGGCATTTATAACATTACCATGAAGACCTTCACAAATCAAGTCATGCAAATTCTTCTAACTACAAGGTGCAAGCCTGAGCTACTAGAAATTGAAAGCCACGGTTATTTTCCTGTCAATCCTGAAAAGAAGCAAAAAAAAAAAGCACGTTGCCTCATGGGACTCAGGGTTAGTGCTCATAGCAGTCTCCCCCCCATCTAAATGAATTGATGCTAAGAGAAAAGAATTAAAGTAACTCATTGCACTGATTATTGGAGTCACCCAGATTTGAAAATTCAGTGAGGCACCCTAACCTTCAAGCCCGAAGAAGATGCAAACTGCCCTCTTTTGGCTCCGCTCTGGGTACGGACAGAATGCCTCTTATCCCAAGCTGTACCATTCTGCTTTTGTTTTGTGGTCATGCTGTTTGACCTGGAGGTAGAACTTTGTAAACACTAAGGGCTGTTTAAACAACTGGAAGTTTAGAATGTCTCCACTGAAGTCTGCGCCTTATAGCTCTTCCCAATAAGAAAAATCTACTCAGCTGCTTAATGCTTATCGAACCTGGAGTGCACGTATATTTCCCAGATACTGTACATCCTTTGCTTAATGCTCTCAAGAGTTATGAAGAATTAAAAGTAAAATAAGATGTCTTTTCCAGTGGTATAATTGAGGAGCAATATTAAGATAATTGAAATGTTTAGCATACAAAAATTACATAAGTTTTCAGAGAATAAAGACTTTTTTTCCATTATTATCGAGATCACCCTAAAACAATTGGAAAAACTCTATTTTTTAAGAAAGTAGGATACACATTTTAGCAGGCACCACTATAGGAAGACAGACGTGGATGGAGACATAGAAAATGACATATCAGAGTGGAATGGAGTCATATTCCCTGGTGAAGTGGGGTGGGAACTGGAAGAAGACAGCGTATCTCCTGATAAAATCCTGGAAGGACTCAGGTATTAGAGGTATGATATAACAGGAAGGCAGAGGTGAGGCTGGGAGCTTCCACAGAGTGTTAAGAAATCTGTATAAGGAGCACTTATGTAGATTCCTAATCCTCACCAGTTAGGTATGAGAGAACTCCACTGATACCTCTGCAGAAGATAAGAGAATATTTTTCTAGAGAAATTGAATCAATGAGGTTCTGAACTTGAGGATACCAGATATAAGAAGGGCAGCAACAAGATATCTCAGGGAAGTCAGGGAGATGAAGTCAAAGTCTACACATTGAACAGTCAGATCTTTAGCCTTTCCCCCATTTCCAGCAGAAGACCAGCAACCAGCTTATACCCAATTAGGCAGGAATCCAGAGTTTCTTTTCTAGAGAATGTGGATCACCTCACAGGAAAGGTTACAGAGAGGGACGCTGGGGATCCTCAGTGAAAATACAAGATTGCCCTTTGGTGAAGCCAGGAAGTTTGTGTTTCAAACCAGTGTTTTAGCACCTTATTCTTTAATATGAGCACAAAAGTTGACCAGACATATGAGAACAGTCTCCATCATGAAAAAAGAAGCAAAATAAATAATACAGATTGAAAAATGAAGCTGGAGGAAATAGAGTATTACAAGGAGCAGAAGATAACTTGATACTTTAAAAATATCCTTGGAGAGATAAGACTAAAAGATGTTTCTATGAAGCAAAAATGGAATGTTCAATTACAGAACAATCACAGGACAAGAAAAGGCTCTTGGGAATTAGAAATTAAAAATACTATTAAAAAAATTAAAAATCAGTAAAAGAGTTGGATCCTGAAGTAGAAGAAATATCCTAAAGTAGTAGAAAGAGGAACAGCAGTAAGAAAAGAGATGGTGATTACTTCTGGAGGATCATTTCAGGAATTCTAATAGGCCATAAGAAAAGTATTGAGCATGAGAATGGCATTGGACTTCTCTACAGAAACGCTGGGATCTAGAAAACAATGAAATTGTGCCTTAAATATTTTAAATAAAAATAATTTGCAACCCAGAATCTGCATACTCAGCCAAATAAAATAAGAAACTGAGTGAAAATATTTTCAGATGTGAAGTTTGGATAGCTCCCACTCCCTTGGATGCTATTTCAGTTTAGAAGTTGCTCCAAGGAAGAGGAAAGTCATGGGTTCTGGTCACTGGGAATCCCACATAGGCAGAGGGAACCCATAGGGTCATAGTGAAAGGAGACCTGAGATGGCAGAAGGGGAGCGGGCCTAGTGAGCAGCTGGCCTTGGGTGGAGCAAGCAGAGGGAGAGGACCTCTGGAGGGGGACTTCTGTACAAAACAAAACCCACTAAACACATGAAAAACACAAGAGCTACCGTATCTGAAAAGTTTGATCATAAGAGTGTAGAGATATTTTAAGTTCAAAGAAAGAGAAGCAAATCAAAAAGTGGCATGTGATGAGGAAAGGTAGGGAATAGGCTTGCAGAGACAAGATGAACTAGAGCAGGGTGTGTATCTGTATGGGGGTATGGAGAGGCATATGAGCCTCCCAGTGGACTTAGGTCTAAGTAACTGCAAGGGTGATACTGCCGTCAATTTATCTAGGCAATCCTGTTGTTAATACAGATTTCAGAAGAAGCATCAAAGGCTGAGTTTTAGTACTTTATGTTTGGGTAGTCTATTAAATATCTGTGTGGAGATGTCATTTAACAATTGAATATATAGGTTTGGAGATCAGGAGTGAGGTCAAGGATATATCTCCTTTCTCTCTCTCTCTCTCTCCCTCTCTCTCTCTCTCTCTCTCTCTATATATATATATGTATATATATATATTTTAAGACTCAAGAATAAATATCAAAGAAATGAATGTGGATAGAGAAGAGAACCAAAGAGCAAGCCCTGGAGCTCTCTAGAATAAGAGGGACAAGTAATGAAGGGAGCCATCAGTACTATTGAAGGGAGAGGGAATATGGTGTCCTCATAGCCAAATGAAGAAAGTGTATCCAAGAAGGAGTCATCAACTCTCAAATGCTGCCAGTAAGTCAAGAAAGATGAATACTCAGAGTTGGCTTTTGGACTTAGCAACACAGAGGTCATAGATGTCCTTGATTGGAACAATTTCAGTAGGTAGAGGAGATGAGGCCTGGTCAGGGCAGGTTTACCTCAGTCAAATGAAGCCCAGTTGGGATAGGTTTGAGGTAGCTTTTCTAAGGGATTTTTCTATACATGGCATTTTAAAAATGAGGAGTATTTGGTGGAGGTAGTAGGTTCAAACATTTTAAGATGAGAGAAGCAATAGCATGTCTGTAGGCTGATAGGAATTATCCAGCAGAGATGGAAAAATTGATGATGTAGAAGAGAAATGGTATTTTCTAGAGTGATGTGTTTGAGCAGTTGAGAGGGATAGGATTTAGTGCGTCTGTGGAGGGACTGGCAACTAAGATGAGCATGGGAAAAAGAAATCAGGGTCAGCAGTTGGAAGTGAGGATGGGTGAGGTGCTGCAGGTTCGGGTGAGGAGAAAATGTGAGATACTAGAAGAGTGTGAAGAGAAAATGAATATAGAAAATATGGTGTGACTGCCAGTTAACAGGAAAGACCAACTTGATGTTTGTGGTCATGAATTTTAAGAAAGACCAAACAGTGTGGTTGTGTACTTTTTTCTAGCCTGATTCAACTCCGAGAGTGCAGACACAAAGTAGGTAGAGAACTGTACGTATTCTTATGTTTTTGCCATGAGAATTTGATCAGACAGAGAGAGGCAAGAGAGTTGAGGGTGTATGCACAGGAGCAATTAGAATGATTGACCGGAATTTAAGCTGAAGATGGAGTGAAACAAGGACATCGTGGAGGATCAAAAACTGTGAAAAGGTGGAAGATTTAATAGACTAGGAATCTAATGTGGTTGAAGGACTGAGGAATTTCAGTATCACAAGGAGGCATCTGAAAGATGAGAGCTGTTACCAGACAGTGGAAAGTGTGAAATTAATTAGAATCTGATTCCTTCTCAGTTCTGCTCAAATAGTATCTCTTCCATAAAGCCTTCCTTGATTCCTCAAGGACTTCACCTCTCATTCCATCCAATTTCCAGTGAACTATATATATATATTTGTTTTATCTTCCACTAATGAGTGTAAGGTCATTCAAGGAAAAAGCTCTAAATATTCTTGTTTACATCCAATCTGTAGCATTCTTAGGTCAGATTCTTGTTCCTAGACTCAAAAAACTTTCAGATTTAAATAAGGTGAGAGATAAGAAAGATGTGCAGATGTTTCAGGTTGGGCTTCCCAGGAAGTAGATTTTGATGTGGAGGTTAGCAGTCAGGTAATTTCATAGGGAGTGTCTTTGGATCAGAGCTGATGGCAGGCAGGAAAAGGAAATGAAATAAGGCAGAGAGAGAAGTCAAGCTGTAGTGCAGGTTCAATGACAGTCTCAGCTAACTTCTGAGGAGCTCTGGAGACGCAGTGGCCTTTTAGAGATCCTCAGCACCTGTGTAGGTCAAACATAGGATGTAGGACAGCTGGAGGGGCAGCTGAGGCTGTTCTGCAGTGGCTGACAGCTGTCCCAGCAGCTGGGGCAACACATCCTCCTGAAAGGGAACTAGGTGGCATATTACAGTGTTCATCACAGCAGTTCCATTGTTTCAAAATTTTCTGGGGAGTAAGAACAAATAAAGACTTCTATTTTCAGAGGAAGTGGGAAAAGGGTGAGATTTCTATGAGTGAAGACTGTGGGAGGTGTGGCAAGTTTCAGAGAGGAAGTGGTGTGAAATAAATTTTGGCATAGTTTCACTTGCTTGTTATGGTATCTTCCTTTCTTTATGACACATCTGTCTTTTTGCCCAGTTAGTAGGAAAGAATGCTGTTTTTTAAATCATCACAACGGTTTTGCTCTTTTTTATTATTTTGGGTTTTGTTTTTTATTTTTGTTTTACCAGAATGTCTCAGATTCCGAGCCAAGTCTGTCACTCCAGCTAATTTTCTTTGATGGGGAAGAGGCATTCTTTCACTGGTCTCCTCAAGATTCTCTGTATGGGTCTCGACACTTAGCTCTGAAGATGGCATCAACCCCGCACCCACCTGGAGCGAGAGGCAGGAACCAACTTCATGGCATGGTTAGTGTGGGAAGTTTCCATGGTGCTACCTCCAAAGCAGAGGCTACCAAAGCCAAGTACAGACCTAGAGGTGCCACAAAATCCTTGGAGCAGAGTGTTTATAATAGAACATTCCTTGGCAGGCATTAGGCTTTTGAGGAATCCCAGAGCTACAAAGAATAATTCTGGGTTAGAAGCCATGTTTGGCTGAGTTGAATTGAAATGATGTAAAAAAAAATCAGATCAAGGAACTAATGGTTTGGTTTGTTGGAAGCACATTCCCTAAGTACTGTATAGGGGTAGAGAGAGCAGATCCCTTCTTTGAAGCCTTTAAAGAGAGGAGGCTAGGGTCCTGGAAATGGAGAAAGAATGGGATGGAAGCTGAGGCATTTTCTCATTGTCTTTAAAGTATTACAGTGGCTCCAGTGTGTGCATGATATTTTGATCTGCTGGTTCGATGTGGAATTTTTGACATGAGTATGGGGGTATTTTGATGCTGCCTTAAAACCCTGCTACTGAGTAATGGGTGCAGCACACGGCCTCATTTTCATCCTCATTCCTGGACCTACGCTCCATCCTGATTCCCTCACCCTGCCCTTGAACCCTCTACTCACTCTGAATATCATCCCATATTTGATTTTTACCCTGTCCTTCAGTCCAGTTACCCTCACTAACTCCAGCTGTTAACTTCCTGTACCCTCAAAACTTCATTCTTCCCAGTGTTCATCCATCCCTGACCCTCACCCCATCTGTAAACCAAAACCTAGTCCTAACCCCTCCACTCTCCTTCTCATCTATGACCTTTTCCCTATTACTGACCTTCACCATGTAAGTCAGACTGGCCACATTTGATGTCCTTTATGTCTTTATCTGGCATATTTTTCGTTAGCAGTTTATCCCCTATGTCCATTAGCACCTCAGAATAGGTCGAGCAATAGAATCAACACTTCATTCATTCACCTGTACCCAAGTTGATATAAGGGTTCAGGGAAGGAGAGACCTGGTTGGTCAGTAGTAGGAGCAAAGTTAGTTATTTATCAGTTCAAATATATGAATCCACAGTGATGGCAAAAACCATTTCCCCCCAGGGGCAGAGGGAATCTTAATAGCCTGTTCAACCTTGTTGAAACAATCTCATTTTTTTTCACACTGCATGTCTCTAATTATCATTCATGAATTTATGTACTATCTTTAAAAAATCACAGATCCTGAGAATATTTATCTCCTCTGTGTTGATATCATTTGTAGACATTTATCCACACATAATTTTACTAACATAAATCAGGAGGCTTTAATCTAGAGAATAGTCTACAGGGAGTTCTCGAGCTTGCTGCTGTTTTATGGCTCAGGTAAGTTAAGGTATTCTGGTTTCATTTGAAGGTTTATAACCAGAAGAGAGTCTATAAGTCTCTCTTAGCTAGTTTGAGCTCTTCATCTGATATACTATAAACTGGAGATCCAGAGACACAATATTATATATCCTATTTGCAAGGGATTTTTCTGATCTGGGGCTTGACCAATAGCTACTTTCCAATTGCTCTCCCATAGACATTTGTATCATTACATATTAAGGAGAAAATGGCTAATCAGAATGGAATAGAAAGTCAGACAGGCTTGGATTCCCATCTTAAAATAAAGCATTCTTTTTAAATCTGTGAATTATGTTTCCAAATGTCCCCCTTCTAATTTATCCTCAGTGTTTCTGGGGGTATATACACAAATAATCACCACTTTGCCATTTGTTCACATTGTCTAAAGAAGATTTTAAAAGTTCTCTAAAGTAATTAGCATACAAGGTTGTCAGATTTTTTGTTTTTTTATACAACTCCTCAAATTATTCTCAATTAATAAGATGTAATTAGCTTTAACTGACTGTTCTTCACTGTTGATGAATATGAAACATGTCTTGGTGACTGTGATTAAACAGTATCTTTCTCTCTTAGGATTTATTGGTCTTGTTGGATTTACTTGGAGCTCCAAATCCAACATTTCCCAATTTTTTCCCAAACACTGCCCGATGGTTTAATAGACTTCAGGCAATTGGTAAGTGCCTCTGCCAGTAGAGAATAAAATGTGGCTTCTTCCTGCTGACAAACACTACATTTTAAAATACAAAATTATTTTTTGCATGTGTGATTTAAATATGAAATATACTACTAGCTTTTTTCTTGGTCTATTGACTAGCTTATTATTCATCTCTTTTAATAGGTCCAGTTTATTTTCCTGCATAAAACTGTAGTTTGAAATGGAAACATACAGTATTACATTTTACCTTTGCATATCCTTAGGAATAGCTTGCAAATATTTTTCCCAGAGTCCTGTGTGATACACATAGAATGCATTTCTAGAGAAAACTACCCAGCAAAGCATGTTAACTAATGATAAATGTTATGTCCCACTGACACCAAAAGCTATTCTTTAAGTTTTTATTCTTTTCCATCTTTTATCATCTACTTTCTGTCTTATCCAGGCATTATTTTCTTTTCAATGCAAAATTACCACCTCTGGTAGTTTTTCAAAAAAAAAAAAGCGATCAGGAGGCAAGAGAAAGAGCTGTCCAGAGCCACTTGGAAGAAGATTTAGAGTTAAACAGATAAGAGTGGGCTAGGACAGACTAGGCTGGGCCAGGCCAAGAAACATAGGTAGCTATGGTTCCAGAGAGAGGCATGGGGCCTGAAGAAGGAAAAGGAGAATGGTTTCTTCCTCTCATGTTCCCATCCTCCCAAAACAAAGCAAAATGGGACATAAAACAAACCACAGAGTTATGAAGGAAAGAAGAGAATGAGATGAATCTTTATTTGTAGAAGCTAGATCATAAGGGTGCTTTTGAGGCAAGAACTCCATACTAGAAATTCCCTATATGACACACATGCACTTCTCAGAGCAAGACAGAGTTGTATTCTGAGCAATGGGAAATGCTGTGGCATTTTAGCTTACACTTTTGCCATGAACTAAGAATCTGCCAATATCCAAATCTAAATTAATGTGGGAGAAACTTTGGCTTGAACTTCCGATGCTCATTTTTGGCAAATTTCAATTCCTAGTTTAAAATAATTACTATGATGGCATTGTTGATATAAACTTTTTGGGCCTCTTTCTTGTACCATGTTTTCCTTACTTTTGATGGTGGACTCCAGAAATTGAGTTTGCCTTCTTTCAAGGGCTTTGTGCACTTTTCTTATTGTTTTGTACCAAAACGGGCATATATCAATAACTTATAGTTTACTGCAATTTTTTTTTTTTTGGTACCTGGGATTGAACTTGGGTCCTTGTGCTTGCACAGCAAGCAGCAAAACCACTGAACTAAATCCCCGGCCCAGTTTACTGCGATTTTAACACATTGTGCTTCCCTTCCTCATAGTATTTACACTTCAAATGATATCTCTAATGTACAAGGCAAAACTGTATCCTATGATAAAAATTACAGATATCAATAAACAGATAGGAATATTGTCTTGGTGGTGGTTACAACCTTCCAATATTCCTAAAAACCTATTGCATATGCTTGTTTACTAAATAATCTAGTTTTCACTTTTAGATTTAGCAATTCAAAAATAATTGCAGACTGGGGATATAGCTTATTTTATTTTATTTTATTTTATTTTTTCCCCCATTAACTTTATTGGTACATTTTAGGTATAAAATACAGTTACATTCATCATTGGGATCTTGTACCTTTACATGAGTATCTTGGTTCTTATTTTTTTCACCTTCCTTTGCCCTCCCTTCACCACCTCCACCCTTCCCTATTTGCAAAGACCTTGTTTCCATTTTTTTCCTCTTCTCATATTTTTTCCTTTCCCTTTTATCCCTTCCCCTACCCCTCCCAATTACCCTGCTCTTTTAGACCTTTTCTTCCTGTTACACAATATCAGTTATACATTTTTTAAATTACAATATTAAGATCTAGGAGACATTACCACAGATTTTACAGAATTTAAAAGGATATAGAAAGCATATTACAAAAATCTTTTTTGAAATAAATTTGACAACTTCTAAGAAGTAACTTAGGAGACAAATTAATGAAACTAACTCTGGAGGAAATATAAAATTTGAATAGCACCTATTAAAGAAAGTATATTCCTAGCTTGAAAACCTACTTATATGACAACAGCAGGCTCATAAACATTTTAACTGATAAATTATATCAAACATTTAAAGCAGAAAAAAGAAGGAACACTTCTCCCCTCATTTTAGGAACTCAACATTGTGCTAATCCTAAAACTGGATAAAGATAATAGAAGAAAAAGGTATGAACTTAGATAGAAATTTGTTTAACAAAACAAACTCTTAGAAGTCAGATCTGGCAGTATGTAGAAAGTGGTTTTGTTATAGGGATGGCAGTGTTGGTTCAGCATTGGAAGATCCACCCCCAAAAGTCATCATTTTAACAGAGGAAAGAAGAAAGCCATATGATCCTGTCACTAGTTGGAGAAAGAGTATTGGACTAAATTCTACAGCTGTTCATGGTAAAAGCTATCAGGAGACTAGAAGTAGAACAGAACGTTCTCAACAGATCAAAGACATGTACTCCATACTTCCAACAAAAACTCCTTCTATGAATGGAGACGATACAATGCATTCTCCCTAAAGTGGGGAACAAGGGCATATATGCCTACTCTTCATCTGTCCATTAGACTTTGAAACATAGGTCTAAACCAAAATAGTCTAGTAATAAAATGACACAACTAGGATAGCATTGGCACAGCAGAAGCAAAATCTTTATATGTAGATGAAATGATCATCTACCGAGAAAATACTAAGAAATCTCTAGGAGCCCCTAGAACTTGTATTTGAATTTAGCAGGATTAGAAAACACAAGGTATATATAAAAATTCAGGTCTGTGTATACTTGTATAGCTTAGTGGTAGAGTGCTTGCCTAGTATGCATGAAACCCTGGGTTCAAGCCCCAGTATAGGAATAAAACATAACTAAACAAAATAAAAAAAATCACAACAAAACAAAAAACAGCTATTCTAATCTTGTATCATCTTGTAACATAGAACACTTAGATTACATATAACATATGGGTTATATGGTGCAAGATGACAAGAGTGATGGAATGCAGGATTGTGATTCTTAAACTTCACTGTGCATCTGAATTTCCTAGAGGTCTAAAATCACTGATTTCTACCCCAAATTTTTGATGTGGTAGGTCTGAGTTGGGGCCAGATAATTTGCATCTCCAACTAGTTCCCAGATGGTGCTTTTAGGCTGCAGATCAAGAACCTCACTTTGAGAAGCACTGATGTAGGTCTCAGTAGTACCCCTTTTCCCATAGAATGGTCACATGATATACTTCATCCTATTCTGTTTGAGTATTCCACTTAAGCCCCACATGTCCCATTAAGCATTCTTCACACAGCATCTGGTCCTATAAACATCTACAGCTGAACCTCTTCTCCCCACTTCATTGCTCATTTTTTATCTCTCCATTGTTCTGTTGAGTTTCTCCTTCTGTGGAGTTGTCACCATAATTCAAGAGCCACATGTGAATCTTCTTTCTTTCTACTCCAAAATGTACATACCAACTTCAGTTCAGATGTTTATTGTCACAAGCATGGACAAACTTATTAGTGCATAATATTTTAAAAGTGATGCCAGCGTGTGCTAAGATTTCTAACTCCTTAATTGAGGATGCATTCTGAGTCTTGATCAGATAAAAAAAATAGATGTTCATCTACTATCTAATTGTCATCTGCAGAACATGAACTCCATGAACTGGGTTTGCTCAAGGATCATTCTTTGGAGAGGAAGTATTTCCAGAATTTTGGTTCTGGAGGTATTATTCAAGATGACCATATTCCATTTTTAAGAAAAGGTAATATGTATGTATGTACCTATGCGTGTTCATGTGCATTTTTTACCTATTAGATTTTATATTCATTTTGAAATTTCAGGACTGCACAACACTTATTCACCTTAAAGTAGACCAAGATCAATATTTTCAGCTATTCCTCATTCCCAAACCTTATTTCGCTTCCTGTCATCAGATTCCTGTAGCAGTGAAATTTTCCAGATCTCTAATTGCTGCGTACATTTGAGAAGCAAACTGAACATGAATAATAATTGGTGCATCCTGAATTACTAAGACCATCCTTCCTTAAAGATTGACTACATTAAAATAACATGCTAATAATTTGAACCAATCCAAAAGTATTTTTAAATGATCTAAAAATAGGCAAAGTTAATTTGAATGTGAACCAATCATTAAAAAGGAAGTATATATGTTATGCTATAATTAAGCTTTGACCAATATGTGTCTTCTGATTATGTGCCTGTAAGATAGAAGCCAGACGACTGAACCAAATTAAAGGAGAGGGAAGAAGATTAGATATTCCCTCACCTGATCTTTATTCATCCCAGGTATGATTCAGATATGAAATGTATCTTTACATTTACAAAAGCTTTCACACCCCCTTATTCCCTTGCAGTTACCTTACCAAGGGACAGAATCTGCCATTGCTCTTTGGTGTGGAGGAATGACCAGCCTGAAAGTAACTGCTCTTTTCCCAGTCCTGCCCTTCTCAGGGGACAGTTTCAATTTAGCCTTTTCTTCATGTCAGACTCCTGAGAGCAGTCCTCACTTGGGCCTTTTTCCCCGGTCCATGTCCGTATCTCACACACATTCATTTTTAGGTCTTAGGAGATGTCTAAATATAATACTGAGATATAGTCCTGGACCCTCTTACTAGTTCCTACTCCCCTTGATTTATAGCAATCTATAAATCTATGAATTTGAGGAACCATTAAATTGAGTTAATTGATAACTTTAAGCATCATGCCATCTCATTGTTTCTATTTTCTCATGGAAATCGTTCCAAATCTTTGAGGACACATGTATTTTTTTTCACTTAGTATATCTATTATATTGCACTTAGTATATCTATTAAAGTCCATATCTCATTGACATCCTGCCATCCTTTTTTATGGAGTTAGATTGTATTCTTGTATGTTGTGTAACTCTGATGTTGTCTGGTCAATAGGGAAGCAATATCCTTGTAATGAGATGGTGGAAGTCTAAATCAACCCAAGGACTCTTGCCATAGCTTTCCTACTGGTCTCCAGATTTTGTTCTTGCTACTCTATTTGTTGTAGAGGAGATAGAGTTATCTTAAAAATATAAATCAAATTATGTTACTTACTATTTTAAAATTCTGATTGTTTGCCATCTGGTAGAACAAGATGGAAAGTCTTTACTATGGCCTACAGTGGCCTCCATTTCTGCCTCTGTTCTGAGTAGTACCTCCTACTTCTCTTTCTAACTGTTGCCCTGGTCCAGCCATACTGGCTACCTTGCTGGTCTCCAAGGAGGACAAGCACACTTTTGCCTCAGGACCTTTGCAGTTGGTAATACTGGTGCCTGCCATGCTCATCACTAGATCTTTGCATGGCTTCCTTCCCCATTGGTGTGTGTCTCCATTTAAATATTGGCTTCTCAAGGATGACTTCTGTGACATTAAATACCCCTCTCTCAGCCCTACAGCCTGTCCCCCATTGTTTATTCCCTCACCTTGTTTTATTATTCCTAATTAGCTTCATCACTTCCCAAAATTATGTTTTATATGTTTACTTGCTGCTTTCTCCCTTGGAATTTAAGCTCTGTATGGGCAGAGCTTTGCCTTTACACTAATGAAACTTCAATTCCTAGAACCAGACCTGGTAGGTAGTAGGTGCTATGTAATTATTTGCTGAATGAATTACCATTTGTTTAATGAGTGAATACTTTTGGAGAAGCAAGGTAAAATACAAGAAGTGCACAGGAGGGCTGGGGATTTAGCTCAGTGGTGCCGCTGCCTGCTTCGCAAGTGCAAAGTCCCGAGTTCGATCCCTGGTACCAAAAAAAAAAAAAAAAGAAAGAAAGAAAGAAAAAGAAGAAGTGCACAGGAGATAATGAATCATCAAGTGTCTTTATACAGTACAGAGCTCCCTCTGTTTGCAAAATGTTAATTTCTAGTTTATTCATTGGAAACATGCACCAAATTACAAGTCAGTTCCTTCTTACTAGGTGTTCCAATTCTGCATCTGATACCATCTCCTTTCCCTGAAGTCTGGCACACCATGGATGACAATGAAGAAAATCTGGATGAGTCGACCATTGACAATCTAAACAAAATCATACAAGTGTTTGTGTTGGAATATCTTCATTTGTAATATTTTGATTTAGTTCATTGTAATTGCCTCTATATCAAATTCAAAAGTCAAAACATCATTTAAAATAATCTGATCTGTAAGTGTCTTTGAATATGTGATCAATGAGTCATAGAATTATATATTTTCAATTGCTCATTAATTTTTATCTAGAGATAAAAAGGGAACATGTAAAGAAAACAAAACAAATATCTTTTGAAAACTCATTTAGATAAAGACTACAAAATGAAACCAGATTCACTTATTCAATACCATAGACTTTCAAACAGTACTAAATATGATGATGGTGTGCAATATATAGCCTTAGTTTTATGATTTTTTTCATACTTGGGAATCTATTATACAATACAAAATGGAGATGTGCTTTGAAGGCTTTCAGCCTTCTTTGAGAAATCTTCATAGGGTTAATTTTAAGGAAATTAAAATCAGAATTAAATGCCATGTTGTGAATTTCTTTTCATATACATATGTATAGATGAAAAAGTATTTAATGCCTAGTCCAAGTTTTAGTTTTACAACTTTAGCATTTTATTGTGAAAACAGTTTAGTAAATAAAAAAATCATTAAAAAATGGATAATGAGAAAAGTGCAATTGCATTGTATTAACAGAATATTCATTGCCTCTATATTTTTCTCATATTTTATTTATTTATTTTTATTTTTAATTTTTTTGCTACCTGGGATAGAACTTGGGACCTTGCACTTGTGAGGCAGGGGCCGGAACCACTGAGCTAAATCCCTGGCCCTATTTTATTTATTTTTGAGATAAAGTCTTACTATATATTCCAGCCTGGCCTTGAACTCACTACGTAGCCCAGGTTGGGCTCGAACTTGCAGCCATTCTCCTACCTCCGCCTCTGGAGTGCTGGGATTACAGCTGTGCATCACAATACCCAGTTAATTTTCTCACATTTTATACATGGGAGTAATAAAATTGTACGTATAATTTTTAAAAACTTCTCCCTCCACAAACTGTATAATTACCATATATTTGCTGTTTTGGTCTTGGATTGAGACAAAGTCAGAAAAAGACCATCGATTGTGACCTCTAGAGTCAACGTTCAGGTAACACAGTAGTAGCTAGTTAAGACAGTGTTTGTAAATTGTATTGTATCCATGTTTGGTTACTTACAGTGTACTTCTTTCTGGTAATTCATAAGCATGATGGGATGTCTTTAGTGATAGGAAACAATTATCTAAAAATATAAATTTGACCAACTGAACAATCATGAAATTGATCCTGCCCTATAGGTGATGTTAGTTATTCCCTCTACAGAGCAGACATTGAGAAAATTCACATTGAATTATTCTGTCCAGGCTCTGTAGAGAGTGATACAGATCCACTGAATGGGATAGCAAAGCCAGCTTTAAGTTCAATGACAGTGGAAGTCACTAGGAAGTAATTTACTTGCTAAAACATACTTTCCAGGTAAGAAAAGGATATTTACTAAAAGTATACTAAAGGATATTTATTAAAAGTACATTTACTTTTATTTTTATGACTGCATCCAATTATATGCAAAAATATAGCCTGAATTTTATATATACATATAAAACATTATCTGTAG
This sequence comes from Heterocephalus glaber, assembly GCF_000247695.1. The sequence continues at coordinate 18,985,012 of NW_004624738.1, forward strand.
TTTCATGTTGATATATTTTACAGAATTAGATTTTTCTAGGATTTTTTATTTTACAAAACCTTCTAAAGCTTTGTAATGAATGTTGTGCCTTTTTAAGTTAATAACTTTAAACTCTAACACTTACTGAGCACTAATTCTGTGCCAGAATTGAGTGCTTTATGTTTTTACCAACTTTATCCACATGCCAATCCTACAAGGTAGGTGGTATTATTAACCTCATTTTATGATGCTTAAATGTGTTCTTCAAGATCATGTAGCTAAAATGTGGAAACAGTGGGATTTGAATTCAAGCAGTAATGATCTGGACCACTATAAAGTATTGCCTCTGTAAAAAACTTGCAGAATATTCTTAATGTCAAATGCAAAGCAACAGTTGTATTCTGAAAATTTTATAGGTCATTCTCTAAGTCTGGGGAAGCAGTCTTGAATCCTTGTTGCCATTATTCACCTGACATGATCCACTTAGACATCAAAGGCACATCATCTCTGTGAAGAATTATTTCTCTACAAGAGCAAAGACTATTTTTGCATTACTATGGACATAACAGAAATCAATACAAGTGGTTCCAGGGCTAAAGAATCTAAGCTACAAAGCAGGATTAAAGGGAGCTGAGTTTTCACAATTGACTTTTTGGATGTGAGAAAATTAAAGGAGTTCAGGAAAAACACTTTTTTGTAGCATTAGGAAAGAAGTGCTTTAGCTTATGATATGATGTGATAAATGGTTTAACTGATGATAAACAGCATGAAAATTTTAAAGGATCCTAAACATTAGTTGACAGTGCTGCACATATAATTTTAAGCAACAATGATAAGCTCCTTTTAAGGCAGAATTAATAGGAGATATACTATAATCTGTTGAGTTGGCATTTGTTGAATTTTTTTTTTTAGAGGAGGTTGGAGGATATGTTTAAATGGGATAAAGGGAAAAGTAAAAACATAAGCAGCTTAATCCAATGAAGGTTTCCTTGCTTTGAAATGGCACATCCTAAAATTCTCTTCAGTAGAGTTTGCGTTAATATGAGAAAAACAATCATGATGTCATAAAGGGAGGCATTTTAAGGTATTAACTTTGATATTAATCTGTGAAATATGTTTTGTATAATTCATGTCAGTCAAAAATATTACTTTTTGAAAATTATAGCTGTGAAGTGCTCCATAAACATTATGTTGCATTTGGAATTTTTCTATGTGCATTTTGGAGCATTTTATAGCTCCTAAGAGAATAATTTGTATGTTTCACCTATTACTGTCAACCCTCCAAATATACAGGGCCATTTTTCTTCTTCAAGAGAAGTGAGTTCAAAGGAAACTATTCATAAGAGAGTATTCATAACCTTGGCATCCAAAAAAAATCACGAGCCTGTTATTGTAGCTTGAGGGCTGTGGCTAGAAGAGAAAAGACAGATCCTTCAAACATGGAGAAATGTTTTAGATAGTGAAGCAGTTGTCGTTAAGAACAAAGCAGCCCGTGTTTCCAGCTCTGACTCCAAATCTTCAAACAGTTTACTTCATGAAGCTTCTTTCTTCCATCAAAGAAATACATTCATTATGGCGCTGCAGTAAAATCATGTGAAAAGTGAATATTTGCTCCATTAGCTTGGCCCAGCTGGAGATGATTACTTTGCATAAAGAAGGACAGACAAGACTCCACTTCATTTCTTTATTACATACACAGCCCTGCATGAGGTTTGGTCTTGGTCTATTCTGCTGAACATCACCTCTCAGTTCCTTTGCAAGACTTAAGTCTGAGGAATGAAGATGTGGAGGTAAAGGAAGTACAGAGGAGATGAGGGAGACTGTTCAGAGCAGCCCCTGTTATTTAAGCAAAGCTAATGCAGGAAGCTTGAAGAAAATACTTAAATCTGCTATTCATGAAGATATGGGCTGCTCTTCAAAGCCGGACTTCCTATCAACTTTTGGTTTCAAAGATGAATGTAGGAAAGATTGAGGTTTCACTCTGAGTTTCAGGATCACTTTCTATGCAGCCTGATACTCTGAAAGTAGTTTTGAAGTGGTTTGACTTCCTCCCCTTACTTCCCCCTTCTGTCTAAGATGCCTAAGGTACATCTTTTTCAGCCTTCAAAGAGCATTTACTGCTTTGTTGCAAGGGGCAGATGTCACTGCGGAAAGCCCCTGCTGCGTTTCATGGAAGGGCTGAGGTGGAAAGCAGTGGTGGTTAGCTAGTTGAGCTGGTAGGGTGGTGTAGAATCCCCCTCAAATCCTCCTCCACATCAGAATTGCCCCCAGACTCCTGGCAAGACATCCCGCAGCAATAATTTATGACATTTTGAAGAGGGCTGGGAAGAAAGGACTGTTTGTGTCGTGACTGTATCCTTCAGCCTGCATTTGGTTGGTGTGTTCACGCAATATGAAGTCATCTTACAGAGCTGCTCACATTTCAAAGGCAATGCGTGGAATGGAGCCCATTCTCTTGACAGACAGATCCAGACTTGCCAGGGGAGAGTTTAGATCATTTCTTTGAGAATTAATATTAAGAGCACACAGTTGCCAAGAAGAAAAAGTAATGGCTTAAAGCAAAAATAGAATACCCACATTCACAAAGATGACAAAAGTAACATAAAAGTAGGTTTAAAAACTGATATAGTACTGGAAACTTTATTCTCTTACGTTTATTTAGCACTGTGTAGTCCTGGAGGTCCCTGACCTTCATGGATTTGATATTTGTGGTTTTGGCTAGCAAAGAATGACATGTAGTAAATTCATGTGTTTGAAGGGCTCAGCACGGAGAAGTAAATGAGTGTATAACTGAGTCTGGCCATCAGTTTCACTGCTGTTCTGTCTTTATCCTTGCAGGAATGCTTGGGTTCATTTCCTTCTATAAATGAACCCCCCCACCCCCCAATTCATGTACCCTAGACCAACTTTGCTGGAGATGTAAGTGAAGAAGTTTGGAAAATTAAGGGCTGCAGAGGGTAGTGATTTTAATCCTTTATTGGTAGAAGAATTAAGAGTATGAAAAGATCACTTAAAATTTGCTTATTTTTTGTCTTTTTAATGGGGCAAATTATATGCAACAATGGTATTCCATTTTAGTTTATGCTAGAGTTATTTTATCTCAAGTAATTTATTGTGATAATCCTTTTATAGGTTTACTACTGTTAGAATTCTCATTTTTCAAAGAAATGAACACAGAAATTAATTTATTCTCAGTCAATGCTAAGAGTAGACTCTAGGGGATTTAACTTCTGATACATGACTGGACTAATTTCAGCACAGCTGTAAGGGGTATTAGAGATTTTCTACTTTATCAGTTTTTAGCTGGGAGTAGTACCACTCTGGTAGGCGGCATTTAGGTAGGTGTGTGCGTGTGTGTGTGTGTGTGTGTGTGTGTGTGTGTATGTATAGTGGATTGTGGTGGATACTTAATAGTCATAAAGATAGAGTGTGTCTCACATTTGACGGGAAGGGACAAAAACAAATGTTCAGGACCATTTGTACAATAAAGAATTGTCCTAATACAGTGCAAGTTGTACCCTCATTGAGAAACATGGGCCATTTTTCAAAATCCTTCATTTTAGAGGTTCAGATACGAAGATACAGAGAATATGTATCCTTTAGAGATGAGGAAGGGAATCAGGGTGGGAGGGGAGGTTTTGCAAGGGGGTAAAGAGATAAAAATGATCCAGATATGCTGTATACATGTACTAATTCTCCCAAACAAACATAACTATTATCTATTGCAAACATACATGAGTAAAAAAGATTTTTTTGATTGCAAGTGACAAAAATACCGATTCAAACTTACCTCAGCAAAAAAGGAAACTTATTTCATATGTTTAGCTTTGAATCCAGAACCTGATCTTTCCTTATCCATCTGCTCTGCTCTCCTCTGAGTAGGTTCTAAACCAAAGTAAGCACTTCATCTTGGGGGTAAGACAGATGCCAATAGCCCCAGGTTCATAATTCATGAGTCCAGTTCCAGGAAAAGAAAATACCTGTCCTCTGTGCAACAGTCCCACAGAGTCCTAGGCCTGATTGACATTAGCCCAGGTGGGTTCTGGGACCTTTGGTCAGCACTGATTGACTTTGGCTTGTGACTCATCCCCGCCCCTACATCCCCACAAAATCATAGACAGGAAGGTTGTTTCCCCCAAAGGAAAGTCTAGAGAAAGGATGCTGTACAATCAAGAGCAACATATGTCCATTACAGTAGGCAAAGGAGTTGGGTGACTTGTGCAAATCCTAGGGCATGGTATCACACTACCCTTTTCTTATTTTACAAACCATGTGGCATTATTATTTCTTAGAATGGAGATGTACTTGATCCTTTGATCCTTCATCAAAGCTCAAAAAACATAGAGTCAAAGCCTTGGAAGAAGACCACAGGAATTATAAAGCACACTATGCCCCAGGCTTTAAAAGCCCGGATTAGAGACTCCTAAATTCAACTACTCACTTTTCATTTCCTGCAATGAAAGGAGTTTGTCAGAAGAAAACAGAGTTGTTTTAACTAAGCTCAGATTTTTCTTCAAGTTCATTGTATTTCTTCCTCAGACTTACTTGCAAGTTGAAGGAGCTTAGAAAGTTTCATCTAAAGTTTCAACTTGTTAACATTTCATCTTGACAAAAGGCAGAGATTACAGAATGTGAGAAACTAAGAAAAATGTAGGACACTGGGGAACAGACCACAAAAGGTAAATTTCTCTGCACTAGGAGTTGGGAGTCATGAGTGAGATCTTGATTAAACACTGCCTGAGCCTAGACAGGCTGTAGCTCATGAAGATGGGGTTGACTGAAGAGGAAAGAGCTTGCTTACTCACTATGAATGTTTCAATTCTGCAGTTCTTTTCAAAATCAGAGTTCAAGGCAGCAATTGGTTTCTTACACCACAAAATATGTGCTTTTTACACCACTCCTCAGAGGCTCATAAATATTACCAGGGGTCGCTAGCCAGGTCACAAGTCTCCCTCAGTGTCATTTTCCGACCACCACACAGGTAGAGTCTGGTCCCAAGAATTGGGACCAAGAGAGTAGAATCCAGCACTTTGGAGCCAAATCAAGCCTTAGAAACGATCGGTTCTCTGATTTTCATCCTCAGCTTTAGACTTAGCTTGGCCACAGCACTGCAGATAATGTCCCTCTCCACATTCTTGCAAGCTTTCCCAGTGGTGGAATGTGCTTCAATAGTTTTCTAAGGTTTGTGCTTCAAGCAGTAGAACTCCTTTTTCTCCCCAGGAAATCTCATATAGAAATCCCAAAGACAAAAGCCAAGTGGTCTGTTCAAAGAAGAGAGAGAACCTTGAAGTTTCTGACGCAGCCTTATCCAAGCCCCTAACACACTCACCCCACCAACTCTCACACGGTCTCCGCAGCACCTCCACAAAACCTGAGGCTCTGCAGAACATACCTCGGAACTCTGATTCAGTTCCAGTCCCCTTTTACTTGGTTTTCAGACGTCTTTTCCAGCTATACTAATTTCCCAGGTGATTTCATTCAAGCCCACAGCTCTAAAATCATCTGCAGATGACTTCCAGATTTGTAGGTTAGTCTCTGTCTTTCCAAGTCCAAACTTCTCTATTGGTGTGTGCCAAAGGCATTGCAAATGGAGAACAACAAGGCTGAATGCATGACTCCATACATTCCTTCAACTCTTGTCCTTTCCATCTCTGTAAACAGATCTCAGTAAACAGAAGTTTGTTGACCCAGTACTGACTGTTTTCTCTCAGTGAGGACGTTAGCAAATCTGACTGGCTCCTTTGTACTATATCCTGCATCTGTCCACTTTGAATCACTGCTCCCGCTCTGGGCCAAGTCACTTCATCTCTCCTGGCCTCTCTGCTCCATCCTTGCATTCTTAGTCTCCTCTCTACACAGGATCCAGACCAAGTGTTTTCAGTTACAATCAGGCCATATCACTGGTTTCCTCAAGACCTCCCAGTGAATCTTATTTCTCCAGAAGAGGATTCAGTGGCATTACCATGGCTGACACAGCCCCCACCTGATCAGGCCACTTTCTGACCTTTCAGATCTCTTTTTCTATCATATATTTCCTCATTAAACTCATTCTGGTCATACTAGCCTCCTGGATTTTCCCAAACAAGCTGAGGATGTTCCTGGGCTAAGGCCTTTATTACCTCCTTTTCTTTGGTCTGTAATGTTTTCCCCCAAGTATTCACATGGCTTTTGCCTGTATTTCATTTGGGTCTCTGTTCAACTGATAATTGATTTGAAATGCCCTTCCCTAATCCCCTTCATCCTATCCCCTGGGCCTAGGGGCCTTTGTGACAATTTAATTTGTGAAGCTACTACCATCCCTTCATCCACTAATGTCACCAGCTCCTGTCTCTTGTTTGCCTAAGAGTTACAACTTGAATTTAGGAATGTCTTTCATTGCACCTACTTTGGCAAAAGCTGTATAGGCTCTGACATTCAGGTTTGACCCAATTGGATCCAGGAAGGCTCTGGCCTCCCCAGTAGCTGTGTAGATAGGCCAAGTGTCACCACCTGGAAATATATAGCAGCTAATGCCCTGCGGAATGGACTTAAATAAATGAGATGTGGTATATAGGAACAGACTCAAGCCTAATTGCTCGCCCTTCTTCTCTACAGTGGACCGTGGGAGATGCAGTGGTTTCATAGAACTATCTCTGGAAGAGTCAGAGATGGAGGAAGCAGTTGCATTTGCTGCAAAACTCGCTGTCTTGGTAACACACCCATTGTATTTGCTTTTCTTCCTTCCCTGCCTCACTTCCTACTTTCCTTCACTTTTACTTCCCTGAAATTGCACTCTCTCCATAAAGTAAAAGGCATGAGCTTCTGGCTCAGGCTCTGGTTCCTAGGGAACCCAATCCTGTGTTAGCCAGTTCCTTTTCTCTCTCTTTTAAAATTGTACTTATAACTATTGTCTGTTTGCTTACTTGTGGCTTCTCTCTCTCTCTCTTCTCAAACATGACTCCCCCCCCCCCCAAAGCAATGATTTTGTTTCATTTACTACTATATAACCTCAGTGATCCCAGCGCTTGGCACATAGTAGAATCATATTAAATATTTGCCAAATGTATTTCACAGAAATTCAATGAAGAAACTTGTCTTTCCTAATCCTGGAACTTTAGCCAGGATGATCTACTTGTAAGTCATGTGGTCAGGGCAAATGAAGCTCTGTTCTCATTCATAAGAATTGCCTAAACACTCTGGCTTTTAATATGCCTTTGATTTTGTTTCTTGTTCCCTCATCTCTCACCTGAAGTAATGCAGCAGCCTCCCAGTCAGACTTTCTGAAGCCACTTTGCCCTTCCTGAGTCTAGACTCCATGCAATAAGAGACATTTTAAACATATGTATCAGATTTTGCCACCATGCTGCCTGAATTTCACTGCACTAACATTTAATATGAACTCTGTATTGTGGCCTACAAGTTTCACTCAATATTATACCACTCTCTCCCTCTCCCTCAGCTGAAGCCCCATTGTGTCCCTTGGAGAGGGAGCTTGACCAAGAACCATATTAGGGAGGGAGCCAACTGAACCCAGAACTCGGAGCAACCCTGGGTTGGCTCCCAGTGTTGAAATCCCAGAGTGACTGGGTGAAAGACAACCACAGGAGATGTCCAGGGTCAGGGAGCTAAGTTCAGGCCAGCAAGAGAAACCGAGAGTCTTGTAGACTGAACAATTCAGGCCCTAACCCCATAAGCAGAGGCCAGGATTGGATTGAACTTCAGTGGAGTTGAAAGCACCTCCAATAGTAAAGAAGGCTAAAGAAAATTTGCATTGGCATCTCTATAGCCTCAATCAGAGAGTTTCTGACTCATCCCTGTAACTCTCTCCTACATCTGCCATGAAGGAGACTCTAGAGGAGGAGATCACATTTCTGCCTCTCTGTTCTGGACCATTTTCCTTTCTGGGAAGTGGAGTGGGAATGGAGGGGGCTTTCTCCATCCTCATCATCCATGCCTTTCCCTTCCTGTTCCTTTCTACAGAGCTCTTTGTTTCTATTTGGAGCTGAGTTGAGGGCCAGCAAATCTTATTAAAAATATGTTTAAATCAAGATATTACCCTCTGATAATGGTGAAATTCAGGGTATAATTCAGATTGTGAAGCTTTAAAGATATTTCTGTGTTTTCAGAGCCACAGAAATTAATTTCTAGATATTGGCTCTTCCTTAGGGTAACTTTAGCATATAGCCCACAAGGATATAGGGTAGGACTCATACAGGGGCAATAGGCTACACATCTCATGTTGTAGGATGCTCTGATCTCCCCAATGTATTTGTCCTTTTCCTTAGGTCCAGTACACCATATTCTACATGCTGCTTGCCACCCTGATAGTTTGCCACAGACAGTGTGACAGAGCATCCTGTCATTATGTGTCTTGTGTAGGGCACAATCTGTGCCTTCTGTTTTGATTTACAGTTCTCTCTATGGACCTGGGGTATATCAAAGCCACAGACAGATTACCCAACTCAGTTATTTTCTGATGTCAGGGCTCCTGCTCTAGCTGCCACTAGACATACACAGCAATGATGGAAGAGGGCTTGAAATGGCTGTGAAGTACAGAAGGAAAAGCACTTAGAGGTTCGGACTTGATCTGCTTTGATTAGACAAAGACAAAAGCTACTGAAGAATAGAATGTCCCTGGCCCGTGTGCCCATTGAAATGTTCATCTTGAGAGAGGAGATCACACCTCCATGTAAAACTGGGCAACTATGGGTTAATTGTGTTATTAGGCAATTATGGGTTAACTAGGTAACTATGCTCTTTGTAGAATGTACCTGAGTAGCCATGTCAACTTCTGTAACCTGTCACCAGAAGAGCATAATGGACTCAGAAAGTCCTTCCAGAACTCTTTACTCTTCCCCTCTCCACTGCTCTGCTTTGTGTAAATCCTGCTTGCTATATTCCTAGGAAAATTCCAATGAAATTAAGCTTCATAGATGTAAAAAGAGGTATATAAGGAAGCACAAAATTCTATTTAGAGACTCAAGACTGACAGGAGTCACTTGCTGAGCTGCTGGCATGATTAAAAGCTGCTTTTTGCTCCTATCTTAATGCTAAAGAGTTATCTGTCTGGGGTCCCTACAATTTTTCTGCTTCAATCTTTCTTCATTCTCCTATCTCACTTCCAACTCATTCTTGGCTATTTTTCTGTCTCTTTTACTAGTTCTTCATTTCCAGACTTGTTAATGTTGAAGAGCCATAGGGTTTAGTTCTCCTTTTTTTTTTTTATAAGGGAAAATGTTTATGAATTCAGGGTAGACGAGAACTACCTAGGATACAAAAGACATGATGTATAAAAGAAAAAAATTGATAAATGAGATTCCATCAAAATTTAGAACTTTAAATGACATCATTAAAATGAAAAGTAGTCCTTAAACAGACCATATTTACAATGCATATAACCTATAACCAGAATATATAAAGAATTTTTAGAGCTCATTAACAGACAACCCAATTAAAAAGTAGACAAAAGAAGATGATAAATAGCCAGTATAGCACAAGGAAAGGTGTGCAACTCTAGAATCAGAAAAATACTAATTAGTACATAACAAGATTAAATTATACACTCATTAGGGAGATGAAGTTAAAAGTTTTAAAAGCCTTGTCATGACTTTTCTTTTTGTTGGAGACTCCTCCTTTGCATTTAATTTGTCACGCCCAATGGATTCCTTCTGCTGGGTTTCCTGGGGTTGTGATCCTCATTGTCTTTTCCTAGGGTATTGTCTACAATTTTTTGGAGTGCTGGTTTGATATTCATGAAGTTCCTGAGGTGCTCTTTATCATGAAAGTATCTTATTTCTCCATCAATTTTGAAAGATAGTTTTGCAGGGTACATCAATCTGGGTTGGAGGCTGTTTTCCTTTAGGGCTTGAAATACATCACTCCAAGCTCTTCTTGCCTTCAGGGTTTGCATTGAGAAGTCTGCTGTGATTCTGATGGGCTTTCCTTTGTATTTGATTTGTTTCTTTTCTCTCACTGCTAGTAGAATTTTGTTCTTCTGATGGATTTCTGGAATCCTAATTATTATATGCCTATGTGTAGATTTTTTTTGATCAAGGCTGGCTGGAGTCCTATATGCTTCATTTATCTGTATGTCAAGTTCTTTCCCCCTCCTTAGGAAGTTTTCTGCCATCAATTCTGTGAACAGTTCTTTATTATGTCATCTGCACTCTCTCCTCTTTCTTCATTGACTCCAATCAGTCTTATGTTATTCTTCTTTGCATCGTCTAGCAGCTGCTGGATTGATTTCTTGTGTTCCTTTACAATTTTAAAGCAATTTTTTTTTTCCTGGTCACTAATTGCGATCTTTTCTTCTATATCTGAAATTCTATCCTTGCATTGGTTCATTCTGCTGTGCAGACTTTCGATGGAGTTTTTAATCTCTTGGAAATCTGTTTGCATCTGTTTTATGGATTCCATTTGATTCCTATGTTGGGATTCCATCATGTTCCTCAGATCCTCTATTTTTTTTATCTGTGTCCTCTCTAGATTTATTAATCATGTCTTGCACCATGAGCACAATCTTTGCTGTTATCTGAGTAATTATTTCTGATTTCATTTTTTGCAGGTCCTCTTTTGTTGCCAGTTCAGAGAGTCCAGGTGGTTGACTATCAGATTGTTCCATCTCATTTCCCTTTGGGGTTGCTGTAGGTGATCCAGAAGTCTGTTTTTGAGGCTTGTTTATGTGTCTTCTCATTTCCATGGGGGGGGGCTGTGTGCTTCTGGCACCCACGTGGCTCACCTTCTCTGCTGTAGGAGCTTGGGATGGCAGCGGGGGAGCTTCCTTCCAGGTGCTGGGACCAGCTCAGCTTCTCTGCCCTAGGAGCATGGGATGACGGCAGGGGAGCTTCCTTCTGGTTGCTGGGACCGGCTCACCTTCTCTGCCCTAGGGGCTTGGGATAGTGGTGGGGGAACTTCCTTCCGGGTGCTGGGACCAGTTCAGCTTCTCTTCCCTAGGAGCTTGGGATTGACTCCAGATGCCCATTTTTGAATTGGGTCTTTATATTTGGGGGGTCTGAGTTTTTGAAATTCTTTATACATCTAGATAGTAGACCTTCATCTGAGGAATAGCTGGTAAAAATTTTTTTCCCATATTGTAGGTTGTCTCTTAGCTCTGTTGGTGGTTTCTCTTGCAGTGCTGAAGATTTTTAATAAGATGAGATCCCAGTTGTTGATTCTTTGTGCTAGTTTCCCATGCTCCTGTGGATTTGTTCATGAAGTACTTTCCTATGCCAATGTCTTTGAGAGTTCTACCTAACTTCTCTTCTAGCAAGTTTAGTGTTTCTGTTTTAATATTTAGATCTTTAATCCAGTTTGATTTTAGTTTAGTGCATGGTGAAAGATATGGGTCTAGTTTTAATCTTTGGCAAGTTGAAATCCAGTTTTTCTAACACCGTTTATTAAATAGGCTATCTTTCCTCCAGTGAGGATGGTTGGCTCCTTTGTCAAAGATGACGTAGCTGAGTATGTCTGGAGTTGTTTCTGCATCGTCTAATCTATTCCACTGATCCTCTGGTCTATTTCTTTGCCAGTACCATGCTGTTTTTATCACAGTGGCTTTGTAATACAGTTTCAAGTTGGGAATTGTGATACCCCCTGCCATGACTATGTTGCCTAGAATTGCTTTTGCTATTCTAGGTCTCTTCTGGTTCCAGATGAACTTTTGGATTGTTTTTTCTAGTTCTGTGAAATATGCTGTTGGGAT
>NW_004624738.1:19000370-19010943 GCF_000247695.1 Heterocephalus glaber
ATATATATTTATGATTGTCATCTCTTCCTCTTGGATTGTTCCCTTTACAAGGATGTAGTGACCTTCTTTGTCTCTCTTAATTAGTTTTGGTTTGATATTTACTTTGTCTGTAAATAGATAGCTACCCCTGCTTTTTTCCGGGTTCTTGTCACATGGAGAACTGTTTTCCACCTTTTTACTTTCAGTCTATGAGTTTCTCTTTGAGTTTTTTTTTCTTTTGTCTTTTTTGATCAAACTTGGGACTTTGCGTTTGCAAGGCAGGTGGCAGAACCACTGAGGTAAATTCCTGGCCCTATGAGTTTCTTTTAGAACTAGGTGCATTTCTTGTATACAGCATATTGTTGGATTTTGCTTCTTAATCCATTCTGCCAGTCTATTTCTTTTGATTAGTGAATTGAGGCCATTAACATTGATGGTTATAACTGATATGTATTGACTTATCATTGTCATGTTATTTTCCTGTTGCCGGTTCTTTTTTATTTTTCTCCCTCTCCCTTTAATTTCTTGCCTTGCCTGATGAATTTGCTGTGTTGGGCCTCATGGAGTTGTGACCTTTGTTGTCTTTTTCTAGAATATTGTTTAGAATTGTTTGGAGTGCTGGTTTGGTATTCATGAAGTTTCTCCAGTGTTCTTGTCATGGAAGTATCTTACTTCCCCATCAATTTTGAAAGATAGTTTCGCAGGATCCATCAATCTAGATTGGAGGTTGTTTTCTTTTAGGACTTGAAATACCTCACTCCAGGCTCTCCTTGACTTGAGGGTTTGTGTTGAAGTGTGCTGTGATTCTGATGGGCTTTCCTTCATTTCTTTTCTCTGCTTGTATTATTTTGTTCTTCTGTTGGGTTCCTGGGATCTTGATTATTATATGTCTAGATGTAGATTTTTTTTGATCATGGCTAGTTGGAGTCCTGTATGCCTCAGTTATCTCTATGTCAAATTCTTTTGCTCTGTTTGGGAAGTTTTCTGTCATTAATTCTGTGAACAGTTTTTTATGTCATTTGTACTTTCTCTTGCTTTTTCATGGACTCCCATCAGTCTTATATTATTCTTCTTTGCATCATCTAGGAGCTGTTGGATTGATTTCTCATGGTCCCTTACTATTTTTTTTTTTTGGTACCGGGGATCGAACTCAGGTCCTTGTGCTTGTGCAGCAGGCAGCGAAACCACTAAGCTAAGTCCCCAGCCCTCCCTTACTATTTTAAAGTGATCTCTGTTTTCATGGTCACTGACCACCATCCTGTCTTCTATATCTGATATTCTGTCTTCAGATTGGCTCAGTCTGGTGTGTATGCTTTCAATAGAGTTTTTAATCTCCTGGATATCTGTTTGAATCTGTTTCATGGATTCTATTTCTTTCCTATGTTGGGCATTCGTGGTTTCCATCATGGTCCTGAAGTCATCTATTTTTTTTTTTATCTGTTTCTGTTCTAGAGTTTCTAATCACGTCTTTCATTCTGCTCACCATTCCTGAAGTTATCTGGTAGATTATTTTTGTTTTGAATTTTTCTAGAGCCTCATTCATCTATTTTGTTACTTCCTGTGCTATCAGTTCAGGGTGTTCAGGTGGTTGATTATCAAACTTTTCCACCTCATTTCTCCCAGAATTTGCCTTTAGTGGGGTGGAACTCTGTGTTTGTGCCTTCCTTAAATGTCTTCTTGTTTCTATTTTGTTGTTGATACTGTCCTTGGTTTAATTCCTGGGTTGATACTTTGATATTGCTTATTTAAGTATCTTTGTTGCTTGTATTTAAAACACTTACAGAATGATTGCTTCTCAGAGGTGTCTCTCAAATATAGCTGGTCTTTAGGATTTGAGTCTCTAATGACTCTGAAGCTATCTCATTTTCATTGTACCAGGAAGGACAACTGATCAGATCAATCACAACACCTTAGCCCAAGTGTTACAATCAGCAACCCAATAGCATCAAGCACAGCTTAGAAAATAATAATTTGTGGTAGTAACTAATCTATCACCTTTAACTGTGTGAATTAAATAAAAATCCGGGACCAGCACAAAATATGCTTATAGTGAATAAACTCTTCAATATAGCAGCTTTACCCTTCAGGATGGGGACTTAGAAGGAGTTGGAGAAGGAGGGATAGATAGGTAGAAGGATAGGGAAAGGTAAGTAGTGAGGCCAGAGGACAGAGGAAGATCATGCAAACTCTAGGAAAGTGTTGAAGACAAGAAGAAAAGACAGAATGAAAGAACAAAGATGAGAACAGAACAATCCAACAGCAATAGGGAGGCTAGAAGCTGTATTTACTTTCCTTTAAAACTAATGATAATTCAGAGAAGGAAAAAGAGAAGAAAAGAAAAAGAAGAAATCTGAATTAGGGCCAGAACAGGAACAAAACAGGAGATGAAGAACAATGTGGGAGAGTGAGAGAGCAAGAGAGATAGAGAGAAAGAAAAGAAAAGAAAAAAGAAAAAAGAAAGAGAAAAAAAGAAAAAATTGAAAAGAGTGAGAAAAAAATTAAAAATAAGAGAAAATAATAATTTTGAGAATAACAAATAAAGAGTAAAGATGAAGGGCCTCCTTCAGGGTATGTCTCTGCTGTCACAATAGACAATGTGGACATCAGTATGCAGGTATAAATCAATTAGTCTCAGCAAGCCAGTAGCAGACACGTGAGATTTGGGCTGATTTCTGGCTGCAAGGCCCAAGTTGAGCTCCCTGCCCTCCTGCAGGGTTGAACTCTGCAAGGTTCTACTGCGGGTTCCAGCTGCCCTACCCCTGAAGATAGTCCAGGTTCCGATGGGAGGTGATGATCCCTCCAAGTTACCAACTATGGTGGTCTGGTGTGCCTTTATTGCAGAGACTCTCTTCGCTTTTCCAGAGGGCTTCAATTTTCAAGGAGCCTGAGAGAGGCCCTCTTTCTGTTTTTTACTTCTGCTCTATTTTCTGGAGCTCAGGACAATGGCCTTTATGTCCCCCTGTGCCTCTGCAATGTGGAACCAGGTACAGGCACAGCCAGAAGGCCAGAGGCAGGGGTGGGGGTGGGGGGCTGGGTGCTGAGGCGCCTGCTAGGCTCCGCTAGTTGCTCTGAGGGGTGGGGTGGGGGGGCAGCAGCCCCAGCTCCTCGCGGCTGAAGTCCTGGGGTGCAGACTTTTTAATCATGATTATTTATATAAGAAAATTCTCTGAGATAATACAATAGGACAGGTAGTTGTAAACATCTGATGAATTTGCCAGGCCAAGTAAAACACTTTCTCCTTAGAAATGACTTAGCCTCTTTTATTTATTCTCAGTGTCCTGCTATATGAAGTCTGATCTGATGCTGCTAATGCCTGCGTGAGGCTCAGACCCTCCATCACCCTCTCCAATCATGCTTCTTAGATCTGCCCACCTCTGACTTTCACTATGCTATCACTATTTGTTTTATGGCTCCTGTTCCCTTTTAAAATGTCACTGAAATTCTTTTTTTCACAGGATAGCAGAAGTTTTTATTTTAATGGGTCTGGTCAAACAGCAGTCTAAAATAGTTATGCCTGTTTGCACTCATTGTCAACATGAGTACCCACAGAAAATGGAAGGAAAAAAATGGAAACAAAGCTTGTGTAAATGGGCAGGGGAAGAAGGGCTGAAGGGAGGCGAGGGGAATAGGAAAAGGAAAGAAGAATTAAGATATATTATGTTAAAAAAACCAAATTCCCTATGATGAATGTGATCAATATGTATGACAAATATGTATTACTTAGCGCCTTAGGGCTGGGGATTTAGCTCAATGGTTCAGTGCCTGCCTCACAAGCGCAAGGTCTCAAGTTCGATCCCCCGGTACCCCCCAAAAAACAATTAATTAAAAAATAAGTTAAAAAATTTTTAAAACCCCACGAGTACCCATTTCCCCACACACTTGAATGCATGTGCTGAAAAATCTTCTGATCAATTGCTTATCATTTGAGGGAGAAAAGTAACTTGCACAGAAATCTATAATTTTAATACATTCAAACTTATCAATCTTTTTATAGTATTTATACTCTGCCTGTTATTTTTAGAATACTCAGGATCAAGTCCAAATCCTTTGAAATGCCCTATGAGGCCCTCTCTCAGATGTGGGTAGAGGCCCTATCTCCCATGAGTTCTCCTATGTTCTAGTCATAAAAATGTCCTGGCAGTCACATGAACAGGTCAAGTACATTCACGCCATGTGACTTTATGTCTCCATGCAAACAAACACCCTGGAGCATTCATGCCTCGCCTCCCTTTTCTACAGTAATAGAACATCCATGTTTCTAGCTGAGCCCTTGGACTAGAGACTTTCCCAACCTCTCTTGCAGCTAGAAATTATAGCCAATGGGCTAAGAGTGAAAATGATCCACACATCCTTCTGGGTTATCCCTGTAAAGGAAAGGCCACATCTTTATCTTTTTTTTTTTTGAGACAGAGTCTCACTATGTAATTCAGGCTGGCCTTGACCTCACTCTGTAGCCCAGGCTGGCCTAGATCTTGTGGTGATCCTCCCAATTGCTGGCATTACAGGTGTGCACTACCACTCCTGGCTTATTTTATGGTATTTATTCATTTATATGTTTTGATCTTCTATATAAGTGTCTTGAGGACAGGAACATACCTTAATAAATACCTAGCACAAACTTAATAGATGTTTGTTGAGCAAATCAAATTATGTAAACAACCACTGGAACATCTGATTTATAAAAATATGCAACAGTTTTAAACTACACAAATTACCATTTTCAAAAAGCATCAAAAGTGAATGTGTTTAGCCATATTCAGCTGATAATAGAGCAAATGAGTGAATAATAATTCATGCGATAGCATGTTCAATGAACTGAAAACAGAACATTGATCGGAGGAGGCAGAGGAACTTTGTCTTGTAATAATTAGAACCGAGGGGCTCCATAATCATCTGGCATCCACTCAATGTTGTATCTGTGGTTAGAAATGTACATGATAGGAACTCCAGGGATTTCTGTATTCTGCATTTAAGATCCCACTGTGTAACCCTTGTGCTGAGTTACTCTCTGGAGTAAGCAGTCATCTGTGGAGGTCCCTTTATGTGTGCAAGGTAAATCATTCAGATCCTGGATCCTTGGCAATCTTTGGAGCCACATGATACTTTTGACCCAATTTCTCAATTTCAGCTGTTACGCAATCAGTTATACAGGACATACTTGGCATACAGACAGTCCATCATCTACTGTACTAAGTCCAATTTGGCTTTGATGGAAAAGTTGATAAAATTGATGTCAACCAGGATGTGCTAAGGTGGGCCCAGCTGTGTATTATAGTGGAAGAATAAGCCAGTAGGATGTTGGGGGACTTCTCTTTCCTTCAGAGCACTAGGATCTTTCTTTTCTTTCTTTTTAGGCTTTAATCTATCCTTTTCTTTGAGCCTCTCATCTCTGAGACTAAGCATTCGCTTCATGGTCGCATACTTCCTTGCTTTCTTTTGTTTCCCCATGTTCACACCACACTCCTATTTCTTCTTTCTTTTTTTTTTTCTTTCAGAATTTAATATTTATTCCTTTACTTTCTATTGCTTATTGGAGAAAAGTTGAAAAGTATAGAAATATATAAGGAAGAAAACATTACTCTTAGAGATGACCATTATTAACACTTTCTATATTTCATTTTAGCCTTCTTTCTATGAGCATGCACATATATCATTTTTTACTTAGTGGTTATCCTATTTACGTTTTGTCATATAACCTGTCTTTTCTATTTATTTTAGTATGAGTATTTCTTCAGGTTATTAAAATGATTTGAAAATACTGCTTTTAAAATATATTTTAGTGCGTATTAATTTAATGAAATACTGAGTTTCATTATGGCATTTTATACATGCACATAACATATTTTGATCATATCCATCCCTCCACCTTCCTCCCTTATGCTCCCACAAAACATAGCTTTTATTGGCTGCTTGATAGCCCATTGTGTGAATGTATCAAAATTTAAACCCATTTTTCAGTTGACTACCCTTCCCAATATTTGACTTTTATAAATAATACTTGAAAATTTTGCATATAAACTTTTTCCCACGTCTTTGATTATTTCCTCGTAAACAGCATTTCATATGTAAGAGGCAACCAGATGGTGCTTCTCAAAGGTTAATCCAGGTTGAGGAAACTAAGCAATGGGAGGGACGCCTTTTGCAAGGGGCCTCAGGCTGCCAGTAGGTGTCATGTTTGCCTCATGGTTTACTCCTCATGGTTTCTTACCTGTTTTTCTCAAGATCATTTTGAAGGCTGGAAATAGAATAAATTTGTGAGTCAATAGAGTTCAGCTCCAAATATTAAAGTCTCTTATAAGCAACACAAATCAGCAGTTATCTTTCTGGTTATTTTGCTTTCTCTCTTAGGAGGATTTTGTTGAACTCAGAAGCATGTGTCCTGCTGACCTTATTTCTAAGAAAAAGTGGTCAATCTAGGCTCTGGCAAGACTCCATCCTTTCAGACTCTCTAGGAAAAACACACATGTAAAGAAAACTCCTGATTATTGAGTGCTTTTTAAAAAGCATCTAGTAACTAAAAATTTATAACTCTTTTTTGAGACAAGGTCTCATTGTATAGTCCACTTGAATTTGTGCTCCTTCTGCTTTAGCCTCTCAAGGGCTGGGATTGTAGGTGTCTGTCACGACATCTGGCTTCATAACCATTTCAAGAGATAGTTATCATCAGCACTCTTTTCTAAATAAGGAAACAGGCTCAGAGATGCTACCTTGCCAAGGTGCTACATGTAGTTAATGCCTGAACATAGTATCTGGACTCAGGTGTATTTATCTTTAAAACCTGTGGTTTTAACAATTTTCCTATTCATTCAAAATGTAAATTTTAAGGGCCTGCCCTGGGTCTATTGAACCTTTGGGCACAGGGTCTTAAAATTTGTATTTACAACACCCATTAGGGAGATGTGTGTGTATGCGTGCGTGCGTGTGTGTACACTAAATGCACACCCCAGTTTTGTCAGTTCTGCGACAACCAATGAGAAGTCAAGATTAGAGAGTCTGGGTGGATGTTGGGGGTCTGTTTTCAAGTCCTGTCTCCATTTTGTGTCAGCAACAAACTCTTGAAATATTTGAGGATTGGCTTTGCAGACAGCATGTGATATGTTTTGAAATTGAAAGCTTTGTTGCTGGGCAATTACTCTCCTTTCTTTTGCTGGAGAAATATCTCATGAAACTCTTTTCATTCTTTAGCCGAGTAGCAGTGTGGTTTAGAGCTCAGGCCTGTGCTTTACTTAGAGTTGAACTCCAGCTCGGCTACCTGCCATCTCTCTGGTCCTGACTGCTTATGTTCTGTCTCAGTATCTGCCTCTGAAAAATGGGTGCAACTACATCTACTTCACTGGGATAGGGTGAATATGTAAGATACTAGCAGCAAAAGTACCTGTCTGAAGTAGGCATTTAGGAAATTACAGAAAAAAATAACTATTTGGTTAAAGAACAGGGGAAATGTTATTTTAAGCCTTCTAAATATCTTTCTTCCTAGCTATTTAAAAACTGCTTTATTGAAGTCTAGAGACATAAAACTGTGAAGTCCATCCATTGCAAGTATACAGATGAGTGATCTTTAGCATGTCTATTGAGTTGCACAACCACTGACTCCATCCAGTTTTAGTACATTGTCTTTACCTCAAAGGGTTTCTTCTGCCTATTTTCAGTCAGCCATCGTATACTCCCACCTGGAAATCCATGGCTCTGTTTTTGATCTCTCTAGATGTTCCATTTCTGTACATGTCATATAAGTGGGATAATAAAACATGCAATTTTTAATGGCTGGCTTCTTTACTAAACAGTGTTTTTGAGGCTCATGATATTGTAGCATGTAACAGTAGTTCTTTCCTTTTTGTTGCTGAATAATATTCCACTGTATGGGTATAGCACCTTTGTTTATCTGTCCATGAGTTCATGAACATTGGATTGTTTCTAGTTTTTGTCTGTTATAAACCATGCTGTTATGAAAATTCAGGCCAAGTTTCTGTGTGGGCATGTGTTTTCAGTTCTCTTGGGTATATACCTAGAAGAATTACTGAGTGGTATAGTATATACATGTAATTTAAAATAAACTACCAAACTGTTTTTCAAAGTAGCTGCATCATTTTAAATTCCCACCAGAGGTATATGAGGGTTCCAACTGATCAGCATTTGTATTAGATTTATTATAATCTGCCTTTTTGATGATAGCCATTTTGTAGGTGAGAAATAGGATCTCATTGTGATTTTTCACTGAAATTTTACTATTGACTAATAGTGTTGAGCATCTTCATGTGATTTTTCTTTGAAAAATGTTTATTCAGCTCTTTTTCCCACTTTTTAATTATGGTATGTTTCTATTTATTATTGAGGTTTACAAGTTCCTTATTATTCTGAGTATATATTTTAAACTGATAAATTATTTGTGAATATTTCCTTCCATTCCTCAGTTGTCATTTCTTTTTTATTGAGTTAATTGGTATAGTTTAGTTATACATTATGATTGCATTCATCATTGGGAATTTGTACCTGTATATGACATATCTTGGTTCGTATTTTTTTTCCCATTCCCCTGCCCTTCCTTCAACAACTCCATTCCTTCCATTTACATATGCCTTGTTTCCATTTTTCCTTTTCTTCCCTGTTTTTCTTTTCCCTGTCCTTTCCCCCATACCCTCTCCTGAGTTCCCCTTCCATTATGAAGGTTTTCTTCCTATTTCACAATATCTATTATGCATTTTGGTACTTACTTTCACTCTTTTTTTTTTGAGCCAGGGTCTCACTATGTAGCCCAGGCTGGTCTTGAACTCATGGTGATCCTTCTGCCTCAGCCTCCTGAGTGCTGGGATTACAGGTGTGTGCCACCATGCCCAGCTTCATTTTCACTTTCAGTTTCTCACACCAGAGAAACAACTCAGTATTTACACATGTATGTCCTATTTATTTCACTTAAGAGTATGGGCTCAAGGTGCATCCATTTAGATATAAATGTCTCTAGTTTGTCTTTCTTTATGGCTGAGCAGTACTCCATTTTATAAAAAAAAACCCCACATCTTTATCCAATCACCAGTTGATGGACATTTGGGCTGTTTCCAAGCTTTAGCTATTACAAATTGTGCCATTATAAACATGGGTATGCATTATTGCTGTGGTATGATGTTTTCAATTCTTTGGGGAAGAAGTGGGGGAATAGCTGGGTAAAATGAGACAGCTAATCCTAGTATTTTGAGAAATCTCTGCACTGATTTCCACAGTGGTTCCACCAGTCTACACTCCCACCAACAGTGGAGAAGGGTTCCTTTCTCCCCACAGCGCTGCCAGCATTTGTTATTGGTTGATTTCTTATAGCAGCCATTCTTTCTGGGGTGAGATAGAATCTCAGTATTATTTACATCTGAATCTCTCAAATGATCAGTGATGAACATTTTTTCATATGTTTATCTGCTGCTTCTACTTCTTCATCTAAGAATGTCTATTCATTTCAGATGTCCATTTTTGGATTGGGTCTTTAAATTTGGAGGGTCTGATTTTTAAACATTTTTTAATATAAAAATTCTTTATATATTCTAGATAATAGTCCTTTGAAGAATAGCTGGTAAAATTTTTTTCCTATATTGTAGGTTGTCTCTTAGCTCTGTTTGTTTCTCTTGGTGGTTTCTTTTGCTGTGCAGAAGATTTTCAATAGGATGAGATCCCAGGTGTTGATTCTTTGTGCTCGTTCCTGTGCTACTGAGGTTTTGTTCATAAAGTCTTTTCCTATGTCAATGTCTTCAAGAGTTCTACTTAATTTATCTTCCAGCAGGTTTAGTGTTTCTGTTTTAATATTTATATCTTTTTTTGTTTTTGGTACGGGGGATCGAACTTGACACCTTGCACTTGTGAGGTAGGAACTGGAACCACTGAGCTAAATCCCTGGCCCACAATATTTAGATTTTAATCTATTTCAATTTTAGTTTAGTGCATGGTGAAAGATATGGGTCTAGTTATAATCTTTGGCAAGTTGAAACCCAGTTTTTCCAGCACCACTTATTAAAGAAGCTATCTTTCCTCCCATGAGGTTGTCTGGCTCCTTTGTCAAAGATGAGGTGACTGAGTATGTCAGGAGTTGTTTGTAGATCTTGTAATCTGTTCCATTGATCATCAGACCTGTTTCTTTGCCAATGCCATGCTCTTTTTATCATAGTAGCTTTGTAGTATGGTTTCTTTTAAAAAATTTTTATTTTATTGGTACAATTTAGGTGTACAATATAATGACATTCATCATTGGAAATTTGCACCTTATTTTTCCCCCTTCCCCTGCCCTCCCTTCAACCCCCTCCATCCCTCTCTATTTACAAAGACTTTGTTTCCTTTTTTCATTTTCTCATATTAATTCCATTCCCTTCTTTCCTTTCCCCTAGCCCTCCCACTTCCCCTTCCCCTTTGCCCTTTTTCTCTCTATTTCACATTATCTATTATACCATTTAGTCCTTATTTACAGTTTCATTTTCTCACACTAGAGAAACTATCTAGTATTTACATGTGTGTCCTATTTATTTCACTTAAGAGTATGGCAAATATGCATCCACTTAGCTATAAATGTCTCTAATTTCTCATTTTTTATGGCTGAGTAGTACTCCATTTTATAAAAAAA
>NW_004624738.1:19020581-19047675 GCF_000247695.1 Heterocephalus glaber
TTTCTGATATCCTCTTCAATCTGTTTTTTCAGAGTGCTATAGTTTTCAGAGAAGAGGTCTTTGATTTCTTTTGTTAGGTTGATTCCTAGGTATTTAAATTTTTTGATGGTATTGTGAAAGGAATCGATTGCCCCATTCCTCTCTCAGTGGGTCTTTTTTTTTTTTTTGGTACTGGGGATTGAATTTGGGACTTGCGCTTGAAAGTCAGGTGGCAGGACCACTGAGCTAAATCCCTGGCCCAGGTCTGTTTTTTGTGTACATAAAAGCTATTGATTTTTGTGTATTGACTTTGTATCCAGCTACTTTATTGAATTTGGTTATTAAGTCTAGAAGACTTTTGGTGGAGTTCTTAGGGTTTTCTATGTTTTCATAATCCTCAGCTCCTTTATTTTTTTTAAATCTGTGTCTGCTCTAGATTTATTAATCATGTCTTGTACTATTGACACAATCTTTGCTGTTATCTGAGAAATTATTTCTATTTTCATTTTTTCCATGTCCCCTTTTTTTGCCAGTTCAGGGAGTCCAGGCAGTTGAGTATCAGGTTGTTCCATCTCATTGCCCTTTGGGGTTCCCTTAGATGATCTCGAAGTCTGGTTTTGGGACTTATTTATGTGTCTTCTCATTTCAACAGATGGAGTCTGCGGTATCTTTTTTGAGGCAACTTTTTGCTCACCCAGTGGTCTTGAATTCTCAGCAAGCCACCGAGGAGGCTTTACTCTGATGCTCACCAGTACACCAACTCCTGGGTTCAGAGTGGTGGCCTTCTAGATCCCTGAGCTGACCTGGGAGGCCTGGGAGGGCTTCTGGCTAGGGTCTGAGCAAACTTGGTGTGGTATCTAGCTGTACCTCTCATTGGGGCCCCTATGTAGCTATTGTCTGGGAGAGCCTTTAGCTGGAGGCTGTGCACCCCAGTTTCTGTTGTCTGCACAGGCTTTGGCTAGGGTCTCATAGCACTTATCAATGGTATCGGGGCAAGCCTCTGGGTATTGCTTGTGTTCCTGTACAGCTCTTCTCCAGGTGGGTCCCTGGCTGTGGCTGATGGTATGGTGAGCCTCTGGCTGAAGCCTGTGAGCCTGTGCAGCCTCTTTCTGGGCAGGCCTTTGACTTGGACATGTGTGCCAGAGCCTCTGGGTTTGGGGCAGGCCCCCAGCTGGGACCCACCCACAGCTGTGCTGATCTGGGCCACACATCTGCTCCCTGGGATCTCCCTGCACATAGGGATGGAATAGCGGGCCTCAGGAGGAGCCCCTGTGCCCATGCAGCTCCTCCCTGGGCAGGCTCCTGGCCTGGGGAGGGGGGGGTTGTTCCTGAGCCTCTGGTGTTAGGGTGGACCCCTGGCTGGGATCCTCCTGCAGCCACACTAGTCTGGCCACACTGCTGCTCCCCGCGATCTGCACACACCCACCAATGGAATGGCAGGCCTCCGGCAGGAGCCCACGTGCCTGTGCAGCTCCTCCGATCCTCTGGATTTCTGCTGGGTCTGGTATAATTTCACCCTTTTCATGCCTAATTTCACAGATTTGAGCTTTTCATTTCCTTTCTTTTGATAAGGTTGGTTAAGAGTTTGTCAATTTCATTTATTCTTTTGAAGAACCAATTCTTCAATTCGATTTTTTGTATCATTCTCTTAGTCTCCATTGCATTGATTTCTGCTCTGACCTTTATAATTTCCTCCCTTGTACAAGCTTTGGGTTTTTCTTGCTCTCTTTTTTCTAAGAGGTTGAGATTAAGCATTAGGTTGCTTATTTGAGCTCATTCTGTTTTCCTAATATGGGCATTTACTGCTATGAATTTTCCTTGTAGGACTGCTTTCATTGTGTCTCATGTATTCCAGTATTTTGTATTGGCATTATCATTTAATTGTAGAAACTGTCTAATTTCTTCTTTAATTTTCTTTGTGACCCATTGGTTGTTCAGGAGGATGTTATTCAATTTGCATGTGTTTGTGAAGTTCTTGTGGTTTGTTTTGCTATTGATCTCCAATTTCATTGTGCTATGGCCTGACAATTTCCATTTAAGTAAATTTGCATTTACTGAAGCATGTTCTATGAGCTATCATGTGATCTATTCTGGAGAATAACCTTTATGCAGCTGAGAAGAATGTGTATTCTGATGTTGTGGGGTTGAACACTCTGTAGACATCTATTAACTACATTTATTCAAAGTTTGGTTCAATTGATTTTTTTGTCTAGTTGATCTGTCTATCTGTGATAGTGGGGTATTGAGGTCCCCCACTACTATTGTATTAGTGCTTATTTGATTTTTCATGTCTGTTAATATTTGTTTTATATACAAAATTTGTATTTGGTACATATGTATTTATGATTATCATTTCTTCCTCTTAGATTGTTCTTTTATTTTTAGATTGTTCTCTTTACAAGGATGTAGTGGTCTTCTTAGTATCTCTTAATTAGTTTTGGTTTGAAATCCAGTTGTCTGCAAATAGGACAGCTACTGCTGCTTTTTTTCTGGGTTCCTGTCACATGGAGTATTGCTTTCCATTCTTTGATTTTCAGTCTGTGGATTTCTTTTTGAATAAGTGTGTTTCTTGGATCCTGCATATTGTAGGATCTGGCTTCTTGATCCATTCTTTCAGTTTTTTTCATTTGATTGATGAATTGAGGACACTGACATTGATGGTTATAGCTGGTATGCATTGATTTGTCCTTGTCATGGTATTTTCCTATTGTTGGTTCTTCTATTTTTAATTTTTCCCCCTTTCCATTTAATTTCTTGCCTTGCTTGATGACTTCATTCTGTTGGGCTTCATGGAGTTGTCACCCTCATTTTCTTTTTCTAGGATATTGTTTAGAATTTTTTGGAGTGCTGGTTTGGTATTCATGAAGTTTGTCAGGTGTTCTTTGTTGTGAAAGTATCTTATTTCTCCACTGATTCTGAAAGATAGTTTTACAGGTTACATCAATCTGGACTGAAGGTTGTTTTCTTTTAGGCCTTGAAATACCTCACTCCAGGCTCTCTTTGACTTGGGGGTTTGTGTTGAGAAGTCTGCTGTGATTCTGATGATCTTTCCTTTTTATGTGATTTGTTTCTTTTATTTAACTGCTTTTAATATTTTGTTCTGTTGGGTTTCTGGAATCCTATTATATGCCTAGATGCAGATTTTTTTTGATCATGTGTAGTTGGAGTCCTATATGTTTTACGTTTTGGTATGTCAAATTATTTTCCCCTGCTTTGGATTTTTTCTGCCATTACTCCTGTGAAGTTTCTTTTTTGTCATTTGCACTATCTCTTACTTTTTCATAAACTCCAGTCAGTCTTATGTTATTCTTTGCTGCTGGATTGATTTCTTGTGGTCCCTTGCTATTTTTAAGAAATCTTTTTTTTCATGGTCACTAACCACAATCCTGTCTTTTATATCTGATACTCTGTCTTCATACTGGCTCATTCTGCTGCATAGACTTTCAATGGAATTTTTAATCTCCTGGATATCTGTTTGAATCTGTTTCATGGATTCCATTTCTTTGCTATACTGGGTGTTCGTGGTTTCCATCATATTCCCGAGCTCTTCTATTTTTTTATCTGTGTCTGTTCTAGAGTTATTAATCATGTCTTTCATTGTGGTCACCATCTCTGTTGTTATCTGAGAAATTATTTCTGATTTCATTCTTTCCAGAGCCTTGTTCATGTGTTTTGTTACTTCCCTTCTAACCAATTCAGGGAGCCAGGTAGTTGAGTTTCAGATTGTTCCATCTCATTGGCCCCTGGATTTGCCTTTAGTGATCTAGAAGTCTGGGTTTGCATCTTGTTTAGGTGTCTTCTCATTTCTATTTTCTTTGGTTGTTGATGTTTTTGTTTTAATCCCTGGGTTGCTGTTTGTATATTGCTTATTGTGAGTATCTTTATTGCTAGTATTTAGAACCCTTAGGGAATGGCTACTTCTCAGATGTCTTTCAGGTATAGTTGACCTTTGGGTTTTGAGTCTGTGATGGCCCTTAGGCAATCTCAGTCTTTGTATAGCAGGAAGGACAACTGACTAGAACAATCATATCACCTTGGCCAGAGTAATACAATCAAGCGGCAACAATAACATTAATCAGAGCTTAGAAAATGATAAATTGTAGTAACTATTAATCTGACACCTTTAAGTGCATGAACTAGATTTGTGGTTATATATCAAAATCAAGGACCAACCAGAAATATGTTTACAGTAAATAAACCCTTCAGTATAGAATATTTACCCTATGGGAAGAAGACTTAGAAGGAGTTGGGTGGGGGTTGAATAGAGAGATAGAAGGAGAGGGAGAGGTTAGATATAGGGCTAGAGAACACAGGAAGATCATGCAAACTTTGGGAAACTGGGAAGATAGGAGGAAAAGAGCAAAAGAAGGAACAAAAACAAGAACAGAACAACCTAACAGCAACAGGAAAGCTAGAAACTCTCCTATAAAAATAAGAACAATTGAGACAAAGAAAAATAGGAAAAAGAAAGGACAGAAATGAAGAAGGAGGAGGAGGAGGAAGAGGAGGAGGAGGAGAAGAAGAAGAGAGAAGAAAAAAAATGGTCCCCTTCAAGGCATGCCTCTGCTGTCACCCATAGACAACATGAGCAGCAGTGTGCAGATCCAGTTTGATTAATCTCAGCAAGCCAGCCATAGTCTACTGAGATTCAGGCTGGTTTCTGGCTTTGATGCTGGAATTGAGCTCCCTGACCTCCTGCGTGTTTGAACTCTGCATGGTTCTACTGCAGGTTCAAGCCACCCTTCCCCTGCAGTGAGTCTGGGTTCCAGTAGAAGGTGCTGATTCCACCAACTCCAACTGCTATAGACCACTGCAGCTTTATTACAGTGACTCTCTTCGCTCTCCCTGTGGGCTTCAACTTTCAACAACAAGCCTCGGGCCCTCTCTGTGCTGCTCACCACTGCACTATCTTCTTGACCTTATAATGATGGCCTTTCTGGCCCCAGGCACCTCTGCGACTTGCATCTGGATCCCCTCGTGGCAGCCTGCATGATCTGGGTGAGACCCATCAATTGTCATTTCATTTTATTCATAGTATCCTTTCAAATAAAAAAGTTTCTAAAATGGAGTTCATTTTATCTACTGTTTTTGTTGTTTATAATTTTGGTATTATAGCTAAGAAGCAATTGCCAAATCAAAAGTCGTGAAAATTTACTCCTCTTTACTTCTAAGAGTTTCATTATTTTAGCTCTTACAATTAAGTTTTTAATGAATTAATTTTTGCCTATGGTGTAAAGTTGAGGGGGTTAGCTTCACTTTTTTAATGTGGATATTCAGTTGTACAGTACCATTTTTTGAAAAAAGACTTTCCCTATTGAATTGTCTGGGAATCCATGTGGAAAATCAATTGACCATGATATGAGGGTTTATTTCTGGACTTTTAATTCTGTTCCACTGACCTTATGTCTCTCCTTATGCTAGTACTATACTGGCTTGTTTGTTGTACCTTTGTAGTAAATTTTGAAATCAGGATGTATGTGATCTGGCTTTGTTCTTTTAAAAAAAATTTTTGGCTGTTCTGGTTCCCTAAGATTTCCATATGAATTTTAGGATCAGATTGCAACTTTCTATGAAAGAGCCTGATGAAATTTTGATTTGAGTATGTTGAAATTGTACTGCAATTAGGGAGACTATTGTAATTTTACAATGCTAAGTCTTCCAATCCATAAGTATGAAATGTCTTTCTATTTGTTAGGACTTCTGAATTTTTTTGAGGAATGTTTTTTAATTTTCAATGTTGCTAAATTTATCCCTGAATATTTTATTCTTTTTTGATGCTATTTGAAATGAAATTTTTTCTTAATTTCATTTTTGCATTATTTACTGCTAGCGTATACAACTGATTTTTGTATACTGATCTTGTATCTTGCAACTTCGATGAACTTGTTCATGAGATGTATTTTAAAAGTGGATCCAGGGCTGGGGATTTAGCCCAGTGATTCTGCTGCCTACCTTGCAAGCGCAAGGTCCGAGTTTGATCCCTGGTACCAAAAAAACCAAAAAAAACCCAAAAAAGGATCCTTCAGGATTTTCAATATATAGTTTTACTTCTTCTTTAGCAATATAGATTTATTTTTTGGTCTAATTGTCCTGGCTGTAATCTTCAGCACAATGCTGAATAGAAGTCTTGAGTGCAGACATTATTTTTTCCACTAATATTAGGGGAAAAGCACTCAGTGTTACACTGTTAAGTAAATATTTGGCTATGGATTTTTCACATATGCTTTTTATCAGACTGAGAAAGTTATTTTCTAGTCCTAGTTTATGAAATATTTTAAAAATCATGGGAAAGTATATTTTATGAAATGCTTTTTTTTGAATTTATTGAGATAATTATATGGGGTTTCATATTGTTAAATATTAATAAGTTTTGGTTTCTGGACTGAATCTAGGGCTCTGTATATGCTAGACAATTGCTTTACCACTGAGCTGCATCCCCAGCCCGAATGTTTTTGATTTTTTTGAAAGCAAAAATTTGGAAATTATGTGACTTACAAATGGATCTCCAATCTTTAGATCATTCACTTTCTAAATTTCTGTGAAGTAATAAAAAATCTTTTCCAAGATTTATCAAATGACTTTAAATTATAATATTTCACTCTATTTAACCCAAACCCTTATAAATGGTTGGGAAAATATAAAAATTGCTAGTATCAGCACACTTTTGCCAGTAAAAAAATTTGATAAAATGTTTTAAATATTTTTTTGTCAAGGTCATGGCACTGCATACAGAATTCACTCAACATTTGGAAAATGCCTGCCATGTAACTTAAGCAGCAAAGCTAGCCATAAGTGTAAAATTGATCAAACAAATTTATTTTCTTACAGGAAAGTTTGTTTTCATTTTTAAGTGAACAGCAACATGTTAATATATGTCCCCATGGCAACAATCACTCCTGAAGGAACGATTACTAGATACGAGTAGATTGCACTTCCTGATGTACAACCTTTTTTGGAAATGTGAGTTTAATACCCTGGATTCAATAATATTTACAATTTAATGGCAACTATTGATGCTTATGAATATCAGGGTTCAGTTTTTGGCAACTGAAGCATTTATGAATAAGATAACATCAAATCAAAATAATGTTAAAACAAGGATATGAAAAATAAGGTTGCTGTCTCTTAGCAGTGGCTCCTTCAGAGAGATGTTTATACACAGTTTGAAAATTAAACTCTAATGGACTCAAATAAAAAGTTTGAAAATCCATTCCAAGTTATATTTTTAAACAATCTTTGCATATTATAATCTTACCAGTAACATAATTTTATTTTTTGTAATAGTAAACAAATTATTTACAATTATGTATCAATTAATCTGTAAAGTGTATTCCTCATCGGCCACAATTATGCCACAATCTAAAAAATGCTATTAATTCCAGCACCTTATGAAATTAAAAAATTTCTGCTATAATGTGCTACATAGGTTCCTGAAAGCCTTGCATACCATCAGTTGCACACTAAAAGAATCTAGCTTTTGGGAAAGACAGGTTTGAAGCATAGCCCTCAACACTTAGGCAACTTGTAAAGCAGTACATCCATAAAAACAATAACTGGCATCAAGAGGATAACCTGGTCTGCCCAGGTGGGGTGCTGTAGGAGATATAAAAATGTATGATAAAAAGGGATGGAAATACTGGCAACCCTTTAGTTAAAGTGGGGCTGGCTCCAGATGTAAGTAGAACTTGGGTCAGTGGGGCTGAGGGTGCAGTAATGGTGAGAGGCTTGAGTGATAGTATAACTTTCCATGAATCAAGAGTCACAGAAGCCTGGGGTATATTTCTCAGCAGACAGGATCCTCAAAAGGAGTTTGTTTGAAAATGTCTTAAAATATAGCCCTGTCAATACCACAACAGAGCTGAGGGATTTTTTTTTTTTTTTTTACTGAAGGTTATAATTTTACTGCCTCTATTGTGAGTCCTCTTCCCTAGAAGAACTCCCACATAAGCCAACGAGGCTAACACATGTTAAGAAAAATTATCTGAAACTTGGAAATAAGGGAAAGGGAAGGCAGCATATTCTTTTGATATCACATTGGAACAACTATGCACTTTCATTTAATTTGCTCTCCACTTGATCCAAACCACAGATTTTGTGAAATGACATGTTAGTTTTAGGTTTTTACCCAGTGGAGAGAAGAAAGAAAACCCATAAAGTTATAGTTTTATTGTCCTGTAGGTCATTAATGAGTTTGTATCGAATCTAGCAATTTTCTTGTAACATTCTTTTAAAAACTTTGTAATACCTAGTTTCTCCAATGCTTTTAGAACTAACTTCATCATTTTACAAACCGTCTTTTCAGCACATGTTCATTCTATATTTTCTGAGCATATTTTTAAATTTTTTGAAAATGATATTGTATTTTGATATACTGAAATCACAGAGTATGTGCTGAATCTTTGAAATTTGTTTAGGCCTGCTTTATATGATATGTGATCAATTTTCAGCAATGCTTTTGTATACGTATTCTTTGCTTATTGGTGGAAAAGTTTTATATGAGTTGAATATCCTTTATTTGAAATGCTTGGTACCATATGTATTTTTGGATTTTTTAATATTTGCATATTTGTCTTGAGGTATCTTTGGGGTGGGATCCAATTCTAAATATGAATTTCATCTATGTTCCATATAAAACTCTTACACACAAACCGATGGTAATTTTTTAATGTTTTAAATAATTTTGTATATGAAACGAAGTTTCATGGTGTGTAATTTTCCACTGTGGCATCATGTTTCAGATTTTGGAGCATTTCAGATTGTGGATGTTTGGATTAGGGATGTTCAATCATGTGTATTGTTTATGTCAAGCTTGCCTATTGTCCATTTCAAATTTTCTTTTTTGTCGTTTTATTAGTACATGTTTGCAGTACGTGATATTTACATTCATCTGATGGAGGAGGTACATGTACTTAACATATCTTGATTCTTTTTATTCCTCTTCCCCTTCCTATCCATGTTCCTACATCTCTATATCCCCTTTCCCCATTTTCACTATTAGCATTATACTTTTTATGTTGGTGACATATAATGATTACATTCACTGTGGGTCATTTGTACATGTACATGACCCTTATCCCCTTCCATCTTCCCCTCCTCCCCTCCCCCCAATCTCGGTCTCTGGGTCCCTTTTCATTTGTAAAAGATCTATCATCCTGTTTCCTTTTATCACTCTTATTTTGCTCTTGATTTTCTATAACCCTACTGCTTTTGTATCTGTATACTTATTAATTACTAAGAGACGTGTACTAAAATTGTCCACAGTACTGTGAATTAACTTTTCTTTTCACTTTCATCAATTTTTATTTCATGTTTCCTATTTACTTTTAATTTTTCAGTAGTTTCTTTTCCTCTTCATTTTTGAGCTATGCTTTCAGTGAAAAGCATATAAAGAAAGAGCTTTTGTTTTTGCTGACAATCTGATGATCTTTGTCTTTTAAGTGGGATATTTGCATTAATTGTGATAACTTCAAAAAAAAACTGTGATAACTTCACTGTTTGAATTTATTTCTAGCATCTAATTTTGCGCCTTCTATTTCTCTGCTATTCATTTCTCTTCCTCGTCTTCTTGTTTTGAATCAAGTATTCCCATTTTGATCCTTTCTCCTATGTTAGAAAATTATTGACTATTTCTAACATTTTATTAATTGCTAAAGAATTTTTAATTTGCACATTTTTACTTACATGCTATTTTTATTCACTATTTTAGTTCTCCTTAGTTTTAAAAAAACTAAATAGAGTGCTATTTTTGGCATCCCATTAAATCAGTTTTAGATTTTGTTATTTATATAAAAATTTCTTCGCTATACTTTTTCTTGTATCTCTGGCTTCCTGGAATTATTTTCCTTCCTTAGAAGTATATCCTTCAGAAATTTCTTTAGATTTGTTGGTAGAAAACTCATTTGCTTTAAAATGTTTCTATTCAGTTTTTCTGGATATAAATACTTAGGTTCTTTCAGCTTTTGAAAATATGTTCTATTGTCTTTCAGCTTCTATTGTCACAGATTCCCTTGAGAAGCCCAGTCATTTCTTTGTCAGAAATGTGTCTGATTTCAAGATCTCAGCTAAGCTCAGTGCTGCATGCCTGTTATCTGAGCAATGAGGCTGAGTGGATGATTTGAGTCCCAGGTCAGCCTGGGCTACCTAGTGAGTTCAGGGCCTGGACTACGCAGTAAAATCAAAGACAGACAAACAAAATCTTTTTTTTTCTTTGATTTTCTGTTTTTTCATTACAATATACCTAAGTATAGATTTTTCTTTAATGAATTTAAATAATACTAATGCATTTAGTTTTAATGATTTCTTATTTGCTAAGCATTGACCTCATTCATTCTAAAGCTTTTTAATTTTAGTCAAGCTTGAAAATGTCTCAGTTAATATTTTATGAATTTTTAAATGAATTCTGTGTTTCCCTCCTTTCTTTTTCACCCTGCTATTCAAAGTGTGGTCTGTGAACTAGCAACAATTTACTTTATTTACAGTTTGTTAGAAATACAGAATCTCAGATCCTATCCTAGACTACTAAATCAGTATCTTCACTTAAACAAGACCTCCAGGAGATTCTATGAACATTAAATATTGACAAGCACTTTTAGATCTTTTTATGCTAACCTCCATATTTCTTAACCTTTTATATTTTATGTCTCTTTTTTTTCTGTGATTCATTATCTATACATTCTTTTAGATATTTTAGTACATGACTTCTCTCTTTAGCTTATGTTTAATCCTGTTTAATCATGTTTAGCTCATGTTAATCACGAGCTTATGTTTAACATGTTAAGCTCATGTTTAATTATGAATCTCCAATTTGGATTATATTTTTAATTTGTAAAAATTGAAATTTTGATTTTTAAGCCTGCCTGAACTATTTTTTACTTTATCATAATTTCAAACTTATATATTCCTGAAACATTTTCAATTTATATTTCATATCTGATAATTCCAATACCTATATCAATTCTAGATATGATTAAAGTTTTATAGTTTTATTAATTCTCAGTCATATTGACTTTTCATCATATTGTTTTCTTCATTTCATTTTAATCATATTTTTAAATTGTTTTCAAGTGTGAGCTCATGCTCCCCTGGAAATTCTTTGAAGACTAGATCACATTGCATTCTTCCAGAGTGAATTTATATTTAATTCTTCTATGTGATACATGGCATTACCCACCTGAGACTACTTTAAACCGAATTTTCAACATGGAGTTTTTTTTTTCCCTAGCCATATGTATACTATAAATTCCAGAACCAGACTCAATTGGTCATAAATTCTCAGAGGATATGCTTTTTTTCTTCTTAATTCATAACTAAGAGTCAAGTTTCTTTACTGTTCATCTCTGTGGAGCTATTACTTTTTCTTTCTTTGTGGATATTTTCTTTTGGGGTCCAGGCCTTATCAGGAGTCCTCATCTGGCATCTCGCCCTCCTCAGGACATCAACTTTGTTGCTCATGACTCATTGAAACCCAAGTTCTGGCTACCAGAGATCAATTTGTCCCTGGGGGCAGCTGTCAATGATAGTGTTTAGTTACCTTGCTGGATTTTTATTTTAAATAATTTTTATCGTGAATGATTTTTGTTATTCTCTTGCCAGCTCAGCTGCTAAACATTATTAAGTATCCTTTATGAGATAAGGTTTCTGTAATGCTTAGGTGGTTATATTGCCATAAAGAAAAGTTTTGGGGAGTTTTAAAACAATTTTTAACATGTAAAGGAAAAGGAATTTGATTGTAGACTTGAATCGCTTTGGGATTTTCTTTTGTTAAGACAAATTTATAAGAGGACTTTAACTTCTCTCTAGAGACCTCATAGTGAGTAGGCTTAAATATATACATAGAATATATAATGTGTTATCACTGGAATGTTTTTGTGATGTTATTTTTCCAGAACTGTTGATTTTTTGGGTAATGTGAATTGACTCACTTTTAGTGAAAAAATGGAACAAGTAGTGAATTTGAATAGGAAAATAGAATAGGTAGGGGTTGAAGAGTGTTGTTGGGATAAATTTAATTGATGAACTCTTAAGGTCCATTTTAGAGCCTTTTGGGGGAAAATTGTCACTATTCAACATAGCATTTATTAATAGAGATGCTAATGTGCTCTCCATTTGCTTTACTCCTTTGTCTCTCTCACTACATTCCTAGTCAGTGTGACTTACAGTATCTAGTCCATTCAAACACCAATAATGAGGCTATTAGAACAAAGGAGCAGGAATGGAACAACTCACTGTTTAGTGCTTTTCCCCCTTTATCTGATTTGCCAAATAAGAAAGATTTAATGGAGTAACTAAGATTGTTGAAAAGCCACTAACTGGTTGAAACTATTTATGGTCTATTGGTGAGAGCTCTATTTTGTCTATTTCTATAGTTTGGAAATGTGCTAATGTGTGCAATGGGGCAGGAGTGATTTTGCATAAGTGAGAGAAGAGGAAGAGGGCCTGAAAATTATTCCTGATGGCCCAGATTTATGATACTTTTAAAATAACTCCAAGCTAACTCAGGATTTAACTCTTTACCTATATTACATTCACTATTACATAGGTTTATGGTCTCTAAAGTGAAGCTCTTAAAGTGGTCTGTGTGAAAACAAAATAACTATTATAGTACTTACATTTAGTTTAATTTCAATCATTACAATTCTAAGTCTAGTGTATTTTAATGTATAATGTGCATACATACATTTTATAAATATACTGTAAGAACATGCACTTTTTTGCTGATGGGCAAATAAAATAATTTGGAGATCCCTGGCAGAAGGATTTGCAGATTTAAATACTCCTAGCTTTATATATTGTTAATAAATGCACAAACTAATCCTTAGTAATAAAGTTTTCCAAAGTTTATGTATCACTTATATCCAACAATAGGTGAATGTCTACTATTTAAATATTTTAGTTTTGCATTTTGTAAAATCATGACTAGAATATGTCCAAATTGTATCCTGGAAATGCTGAATAAAACATGAGTAGAAATGAGATAGGATTAAATCTCTTCAGAAACATTAGTCAGTGTTAGAATTACAGGCAGAATCACAGCATTTGGCTTGTTAAGATGTGGTCCCTCAAATAAGTATCCCAATATGGGATGGCATGTGTTTCTAAGAGGTTTGAATAGAACTTTCAAATGTGTCTTCTAATTCAGAAATAGACTTTCACTTTTAAGACTACCTTGGTTCTCAAAATACAAAGAAGGCGATCACAGGCAGCTGTTACATGGGGAAGTAAGAACCCAAGGGAGTCTGGGGGTGAGTGACATCCTGTGGAGAGAAAAGGCAAAAATTAGGATTGAGGGGAAATCTTCCATGAAAGAAAAAGCATAACTGAGGTTCAACTTTGCCTTTCTCTCTCTAAATGAAGCTGATATATGTGAGAGAATTCAAGATGGCTTCTGAAATAGACAAACTTTTGAAAACTTTGGTGGTAAAAGGAAATAAAAGTAGTTCAATGGGAGAGCAAAATTAAGAAAATGTATTTTATTGTACATTATTTGTTTTAAATCTAGATATGATCTGTTTGACAGGAGGGGTCAAGAGAATTTGGCTATGGGCAAAATTTGGGACCAGACACATTTGTGTTGAGTTCACCTTGGAATGGAGCTAAGTACTCTTACTGGGAAATTGTATTCTGGGCCTGCTCTTTTTCACAAGGGTCCTCTAAGCTTTGGATCAGGAGAGCTGGGATGAGTGCCATAACTCATGGATATTTTCTTGGTTTGCAATCCATCCTGGCCATCTGGCAGACAAAGATGTAGCTGTTTCATCCCGGTACTTGGGCAGAAACATACATACCATTGCCAGAGGCAAGTAACATGGGCCATTCTTGATTTTCTCATTTATTTTTCCTATCTGTTAGCAGCCAACTAACCTAGTTTCTAATGGCAATACAAATTCATTGACTTGCTTTAATTTTTTTATCATTATAATTTTATCTAAGATCTTTGTGCTTCTGTGTTCATATAAATTATTTTAAAATTACACCTGTAAAAGAGTAAGAGTGAGAGCCAGAGATGTTAGAATTGTTAATAAGGCACTTGTATTTTACAGGCATCTTAAGCCTAATGCAATGACCTAAATTAAACAACTGCTATCATGAAGGCATATTAATATTGTTGAATGCCCCTGTCCTTATTATAGCACAGAACATTGAATTTGATAAGGACTGTGATATACATCAATCTGAATGAGAGACTGGATATCTAAGGCTTCTGAGATTGGGGTATTGGTGAGGTCTGGATTCTCCTTTGATGAAAACTTCTGAAATTCTTAACCATTCTTACAGTTTAGTTGCTAAATACCAGGGATAAGAAGGATCAGATATTGTCTTTTTCCTTGCAAAGCTCACAGGCAAATGGGGGCCATAAATGTGGTGACTAATGCTGCCTACAGGAATCCAAGAAGATATAAAACAGATGACGTTTATCTTGCATTAGGAAGAGAGAAATAGTATTCCAAGTAGATGCAGAAATAAAAGTGGTGAAGGGGCAGTAGGCCACTGTATTAGTCAGCTTTTCTATTGGTCAGCTGGGATAAAGTACCCAACCCCCACAATTTTTTTTTTTCCTTAGGAAGGATGTTGCTATGATTTATTTATTTATTTATTTATTTATTTATATTTATATATTAATTGGTACATTTTAGGTATACAATACGTTTACATTTATCATTGGGTGCTTGTACCTGAACATGATGTATCTTAGTTCTTATTTTTTCCCCCATTACCTATGCGCCCTTCACCCCTACCACCCTTCCCTATTTACATAGACTTTGTTTCCATTTTTTTTCTTTCTCATAATTTTTCCTTTCCCTTCTTCCCTTTCCCCTTCCCCTCCCGCCACCCCTACCCCTTTGGACCTTTTCCTATTTCAAATTGTCAATTATTCCTTTTAATCATTTTCATCTTTATTTACACTTTCAGTTTCTCACACTAGAGATACTATTTGGTATATACACATGTGTGTCCTATTTATTTCACTTAAGAGTAAGGCCTCAATATGCATCTATTTAGCTATAAATGACTCTAGTTTCTCTTTCTTTATGGCTGAGTAGTACTCCATTTTATAAAAAACCCACATCTTCTTTATCCAGTTTCCAGTTGATGGGCACTTGGGCTGTTTCCAAACCTTAGCTATTACAAACTGTGCCGCTATAAACATAGGTGCACATATATCGCTGTGGTATGATTCTTTTAATTCTTTGGGGAATATACCCAGTAGGGGAATAACTGGGTCAAATGGGACCTCTAGTTGTAGTTATTTGAGGTATCTCCGTACTGATTTCCACAGTGGTTGCACCAGTCTGCACTCCCACCAACAATGGAGAAGGGTTCCTTTCTCTCCACACCCCCGCTAGCATTTGTTATTTGTTGATTTCTTGATAGTAGCCATCCTTTGTGGGGTGAGGTGGAATCTCAGTGTTGTTTTCATCCTCATTTCTCAAATGACCAGTGATGTTGAACATTTTTTCATATATTTATTTGCTGCTTTTACTTCTTTGTCTGAGAAATGTCTGTTCATTTCAGATGCCCATTTTTGAATTGGGTCTTTGAATTTGGGGGGTCTGATTTTTTTCAGTTCTTCATATATTCTAGATAGTAGACCTTTATCTGAGGTACAGCTGCTAAAAATTTCTTCCCATATTGTAGGTTGTCCTCTTAGCTCTGTTGGTAGTTTCTCTTGCAGTGCAGAAGCTTTTTAATAAGATGAGATCCCAGTTGTTTGTTCTTTGTGTTAGCTCCCATGCTACTGAAGTTTTGTTCATAAAGTCTTTTTCTATGCCAATGTGATTGAAAGGTCTACCTAACTTATCTTCCAGCAAGTTTACTGTTTCTGTCTTGATATTTAGCTCTTTAATCCACTTCGATCTTACTTTAGTGCACAGTGATAGGTATGGGTCTAGTTTTAATCTTTAGCAGGTTGAAATCCAGTTTTTCCAACACCATTTATTGAACAGGCTATCTTTTCTCCAATGAGGGCGATTGGATCCTTTGTCAAAGATGAGGTGGCTGAGAATGTCTGAAGTTGTTTCTGCATCTTCTAATCTATTCCACTGATCCTTGGGTCTGTTTCTTTGCCAGTACCATGCGGTTTTAATCACAGTAGTTTTGTAGTATAGTTTCAAGTTGAGGATTGTGATACCCCCAGCCATGTCTCTGTTGCCTAGAATTGCTTTTGCTATTCTAGGTTTCTTCTGCTTCCAAACGAATTTTTGGATTGTTTTCTCTAGTTCTGTGAAGTATATTGTTGGAATTTCAATCGGTATTGCATTAAATCTATATAGTAGTTTAATAGTAGTTTAGTAATAGTAGTTTAGTAATAGTATAGTAATTTATATAGTAGTTTATAGTAGTTTATAGTAGTATTAAATCTATATAGTAGTTTTGGAAGTATGGTCATTTTCACTATATTGATTCTTCCTAACCAGGAACAAGGGATATCTTTCCATTTTCTTATATCCTCTTTGATCTCCTTCTTCAGAGTGCTGTAGTTTTCAGTGTAGAGGTCTTTTGCTACCTTTGTTAGGTTGATTCCTAGATATTTCATTTTTTTAGATGCTATTGTAAAAGGAATTATTTCCCAAATTTCTCTCTCAATGGCTCTGCTACTTGCTTATAAGAAGGCTATTCTTTTTTGAGCGTTGACCTTATATCCAGCTACTCTACTGAATCTGTCAATTAGGCCTAGAAGACTTTTGACTGAGTTTTTTGGGTCTTCTATGTAAAGTATCATATCATCAGCAAATAATGACAGTTTCACTTCTTCCTTTCCTATCTTTATTCCTTTTATTTCTTTCTCTTGTCTAATTGCTATGGCTAATGTTTCCAGAATAATATTGAACAGGAGTGGTGATAGTGGGCATCCTTGTCTTGTTCCTGATTTTAGCATGAAAGTTTTCAGTTTTTGACCATTTAGGATGATTTTGGCTGTTGGTTTTTCATAGATAGCCTTAATCAGGTTAAGATAAAGACCTTCTATTCCAATTTTCTGTAGGGTTTTTATCATGAATGGGTGCTGGATTTTGTTGAATGCTTTTTCTGCATCTATTGAGATGATCATATGGTTTTTGTCCTTGACTCTGTTAATATGGTGTATTACATTTATTGATTTACAAATGTTGAACCATCCTTGCATCCCTGGGATAAATCCAACTTGGTCAACCCCCACAATTTAAAGGAGAAAAGGATTAATTTAGTTCACAATTTTGGTGGATTCATTCTGTGGTTAGTTGGCTCCAAGGCAGAAATGACATGGCAAAAGAGAATGGTGGAGGAAAGCTGTTCAACCCATGGAAGCCAGGCAGCACATAGACAAGGGATGAGATAGGAAGGGAGATACACCCTCCAGAAGTACAACCCCAGGAATACCAGGCCCTGCCTCCTAACAGGTATGAGTTCATCAATGGATCAAGCCACTGATGAGTATAAATCTCCCACAACCCAATCATTTTCCAAAAGCTTCACCTCCTGAGACATTTGGGGCATATGTATGCATGCATGTATGTATGTATGTATGTATGTATGTATGTATTTATTTATTTATACCAGGGATTGAACTCAGGATCTTGCACTTTTAAGGCAGGCAACAGCACCACTCAGCTAAATCCCTGGCTCCTTTGGGGAATATTTTAGATCTAAGTCCAAAATTTTCTTCAAGACTCAAGGTAGACTTTTAACTGTGAACACCTAAAGTTACATAATCCCAAAATACAATGACACAGGACAAATATTTTCATTCCAAAAGAGAGGAATAGGGGAATAGAGAGAAATTTGACTAAAGCAAAACTGAAAGCCAGCAGAGCAAACATTAAATCCTGTAGCTCCAGGTGCAGCACTCAGGGTAGGTTGTAGTAAGATATGAACTCCAAATAACTTAGGCAGTCCTGCCCCTGTTATCTTG
Source organism: Heterocephalus glaber (assembly GCF_000247695.1). The sequence continues at coordinate 19,038,448 of NW_004624738.1, forward strand.
TTAATTATAGCACACATGGCCTCTCTTGGGCTGGCTCCACTCACTGCCTGTGGTTTTCTTCAGCAGATGTCCCACATTCCTGGCATCTCCAACTTCCTGGGCTCTCCACTGAACCTTTGGCTTTGCTCTCACAACTTGAGGTATCACTCTCTTAGGGGTTCCTTTCAGGGTTGTGACCCTGTCACACATTTTTTCCCCCTGGCCTTCTAGATGTTCTTCTGAAACCTCAGTGGGAGCCTCTGTCACCCTATTGTAGGTTGTATCTAGATGTTCCCCCAAAGGCTTATGTGCTCATAGATGAGGCTTTTGAGGTGCTTGGATCTAGGGCATGTCAATATGGACCAAAATGTGTGATAACTAAATTAGTCCACTGATTGGTTTAGCATAGGTCTGGGTGTGGATAATGGGAAGCTCCATCCTGGGTGTGGGTGGCACCAATCAATAGAGCTATAGCCTGGATGGAATATAGGGGAAAAGAAGGAAGGCAGGCTTGGTGGTCATTGCTCTTATGCCTCCTGTCTACACTGCCATGGGCTGTTTCTCCTCTGCTAGGCCCCTCTACCATTCTGTCCTGCCTTGGAGCCAACTGTGGTCTGAAACCTCTACAAAATGTGAGCTGGAGTAAACCTTTCTTCTTTTAACTTTGAAGCACCAGGTACTGGATCTCAGTGATGAGAAAAATAACTAAATCAGATCCCAAACTCTTGTGTTCTGCATGCCTAAAAAAACCAAAAACAAATGTATTAGGACAAAAAAGAAAAAGAAGCAGGGGTATGAGCTAAACAGGACAGGTTTATTTCAGAACAAACCTGAGAGGAACTGCTCTGGCACTAGAGACCAGACCAATAACTCTCATATAGGCTACAAGGTCTTTTTAGGGTAATGAGCATAAAAAAGGAGGGCTGTGGATGGGAAAAACCACAGTGGAACTTTTCAGGGGAGAGTTCAATACTAGGAGTTGTGACTATCCACCTGGGACCGGATTTGAGGACATACAAGGAGTTGTGTGTTGTTTGTCAAGAGTAGGACTGAACAATGATTGGGAATCATAGGGTATAGCTGGGCTTACACTCTGATTACTGAGTCTTATTGATCCATGACTATATAGCCACAGCACATGTAGAAGCATAACAGGGGGAAAGGATGTAAAGTGGTCTCTGCTTAGACTAGGATGGTGGTGGTCAGATTCCTTCAAAAAGGATGACACAAGGCCTGCCACCAGGTCAAGCTTTAGCCTGACCCTCTTGGATCATGGCTTCAGGACCTCTGAGTGTGCCTCAATGGCTGAACTCAGGGAAACACTTTCCTAAATGGCTCTGAATAAGTAGGGTATCCTGAGGCTCACTTCTGAAAGCAAAGTCTTTTAAAGGAGTTTACCATTTTACACCATTGAACCTGAAATAGGTGGGGTCTGGTAATTTCCTAAGATGCCTTCAAGGCATATTTTTTATTGTGCTGATACAAAATACTTGGCTCCTTTCAAAAATGCTAATCTTTTTCAGCAACCATGCTCTTTTGTCCCAAATTTACAGGTGCTTCTTTTGTGATAAAACTGCAAATTGTCACATCTTTCAGTTCTGCTTTTTGCTCCTGATTCTCACTACAGATCTAGTAAAAGGTAAAAATACCCATGCCACAGCCTGCATGTTGAGTTGCCTTGAAATTTCCTCCAGCAGGTTAATTAGTTCACCACCTTTAAATTTAGCCTTCCACAGTCTTAGAGGATAGGCAAAGTGAAGACAAATTCTTTACCAGAATGCAACACTCATGGCTTCTAAGCCAGCTTCCAATAGAGTCTTCATTCTCAAATGAAACCTCACAAGGCTGGCCTTTACTGTCTGCATTCCTATCAGCATTCTGGCCTTTTGAGCTCTGACCAGAATCTGTTTTCAATCTGCTCACAGCATTCTCAGGTTTCATTAGCTGGCATCTCTAAACCTTTCCAAACTCCCCCTGCAAACCAGTTCTAAAGGCTTCTAAACCACATGGTCAGGTATATTCATAGAAATAACCCCATTTCTCTAGTACCAAAATCTATATTAGTCAATTTTCCCAACGCTGTGACAAAATACTCAACATTCACAACTTATGGGAGGAGAGGTTTAATTTGGCTCACAGTTTTGGGGGATTCAGTCCATGGCAGAGGGTATGGCAGAGGAATACTGCTCAATCTAAGGCAACCAGAAAGCAGAGATAAAAGGGAAAAGCCAGGGAAAAAGCTTCCAAAGGCACATCCTCGGTAACATAACACTTCTACCAGGCCTCACTTTCTAACAGCATGTTTAACTATGAACTCATCAATGGATCAATCCACTGATGAATATGGTGTCCCCAAAATCCAATCACCTTCCAAAAGCCTTATCTCATGAGACTTTGAGGGACACTTTAGATCTAAACCATAGTAGCTACTTAAGGAGATAGAGAATCCTGTTTGATTGTGTACAAATATAAATGTTTATAGCCTAATACAAACGGTTGGCATGTGGGTTGTTTCAGTGCTTCTGACACTTGGATTTATGGCCAGGAATGGTAAAAGTATTGATAGGAGATGAAGCTAGACAGGATGGGAAATGGGGTAGGTTTAGAAAGATCTTACACATCTTGGTAAATTGTTTGGACATTATCTTATGGGCTATAAGTTGAAGTTGGTGTTTCAAAAGAGATTGAAAATAGTGTAGTCTGCCAGCTTCTCAATATGTAGCCAAGTCCTTGACCCAACAGTTTTAGGACCCATCTCAGTGTGTATTGAAACTTGTTATCTAGTGTGATTTTTTTGTTTTGTGTATCTTCTTCTATATCTCAGATCCTTTTCTATTTATTGGATGACAACCATTGCTTCCAGGGAGGGATGGCAGTGGACAAGGTGGACTTCAGTTATTAGCTTTCAGTTTCAAAAACTGAGGAGTTGGGACTTAAATGACAGATTGGGGGAAAAGTGCTCTATCAGAGCTAGTTTTTCTTAATTTTTATTCAATTCCCACCCATTTTATCAACTAAATGAGGATTTCCCAAGCTAAGGGAAAGAGATGAAAATTGGAAGAATAAGAATATCAGATGCTGTGTAATTCTGGAAGTGGGAAAAATAGAACTTCAGATGGATTTAGTGGAGCTAAGACAGAAGGGGATGCATATCCTTATCCTTAGGGAAAACAGATTGGTGACAAGGTGCCAGTTTCCCACATGCAGCTGTAGTGGAACTGGTTCTGGAGTCTAGCAGAGGGGGTTTGAGTCAGCTTTCATTTCTTGTAGTCTAGAAAGGGGCAACTGCAGACAAATATTTTATGTGCATCTAGAAGAGCACTAGAAGTAATAGGAGAGATGATGGACTGGAAAAGTGGGGCTTGCAGCTGGGATGGGAGGATGGTGGTCTAAGAGTGATCTATAAAACTATCTGAACTTGACTAACATGAACTAAGTTTCTTCTCTTTTCATGGAAAAACAGAATTTTTAGATGACATTTTGGTTAAGTTCATAAGATGGAAACATAAGTAATAAAGGAAAAAAGCCATTAGACCTAACTCCACAAAACATTCTATGAGTAGGCAAACCCTGATTTGAGGTCTTGCCATCACTTACGAGCAGCCGTTATAAAGTGTAGACTAGAAATTCAAAGAAATGTTTGTGGAGTAGGAGAGTTTGTTGGAGAGAGGGTTGTAGTCCTAATGAGTGCTCCATGACTTTTTTCTCCTCCTCTCATATTTCTTGTCCTCCCAGCCCCAAGCTATGTGACCCTAAGAGAGACACTCCAGAAAGCAAGACTGATACTGCATTCCAAGGTGAATTTCTCTTAGGCAGGGTGTTGGTGCACTTCACCTGGCTGCTCTTTGAGCTGAAAGAGGATGAATTGAAGAGACTGTAGGATGAAGAGAGATGAACTATAGCAGAGTAGCCTGAGTACCTACTTGTTACAGTTTAGAACCAGAGTCCCATGTACTCTGAGGTGGCCCTGGTCTGAGGAGGTGAGTCACTGTGGGTGTGATGTGGAAAGATGGCTCCTCCATCTTTCTTCTCATTCTCCACGGCTCCTCCTCTTTCTCTCAGTGTCCTGACCTTCATGTGTCAAGCCACTTTCTTCTTCCAGGCCCTTCCACCATACCCTGTTTGCCTTGGAGCAAGCCAAACATGGGTTAAATCCACTAAAACTGAGAGCCAAAATAAACCTTGCTACTTTTTTTTCTTTTTTTGGTACTGGGGATCAAACTCAGGACCTTGCGCATGCAAGGCAGGCGCTGGGACCGAGCTAAATCCCCAGCCTAAACCTCACCACCTTTAAGTTTTAGGTGTTGGGTATTTTGTCCCAGTGACTGGAAAATAACTAATACACTACTCTCTGCTGAATCAAGGTTTCTTGAATCTCCTGCAGACTAAATAGATGCTAAGCTTGAGCTTATATGAATTACACACTCAAGAGGGACTGATGCAGGCCAGAGGGTTCTAGGGCTTGGGTCCAAGAGATGCTGTGCTGGGGAGCATCTTACACAGTAGGAATCTGTACCTCAAGGACGTCAGGGACAGCACAACCAGCCAAAGCTTCCAGGAGAGGCAAGTAGAATATAGCTGCCTGTCTCCTCTCTCCCCAGAGTGGAGAGGCAGAAGCAGGCACATGGAGGAAAGGATTGTGATGATGCTCTCTCCTTAAATTCCCTGAAATAAGCACTCCTTGGCCAAGGGTTAGGCCTGTGCTGGAGAGAGGGAAAGGCCTTGAATGGGATATGAGTGTTGAAGTTTTCCACTGAACAGCACTGGACTAAACTTTACTATCTCAAAGAAACTGGAGAGCTAAAGGATGTCAAGATGCCATCTAGGGAAGGGGGATTCAGTAGAACGTGATTGAACGTAGTGAATGGAGAACAAATTTTATGCTTGTAGAAATCACTGAGTACAAATCTTAAGGGGAGAGAGAGAGAGAGAGAGAGAGAGAGAGAGAGAGAGAGAGAGAGAGAGAGATCTATGAAGCACAGGAAGACTTGCAGTTGCGAGAAGCAGCCACAGTGGTGTCTCAGGCTGGACAGCATGACAATGCTTTGGAGACTCCAGAATGAGGCCAGCTGAGAGCAGGTTCCTGCCCTGTCCTTGCCTCCCCAGTGGACCTTCTTCTACTTAGAAACACTGCTTTGACATGACTTAAATCTGGACTTTAGACAAAATCCAAGAGAAAAAGTGAAAGTTGACCAAGACCTGGTTTCTACCACTTGGCACAACAGGGAAGGTTCTTTGAGTTCCTTGCACAGCTGTCAGTCTTTGCCTGCTTCTGCTCCTTGGGCACACAGCATTCTTCAGTAGGGCATTGGCATGAATTCTTTCCATTCAAATAGCCACTGAAGGTTTACTAAGTCTGTCCACTTCCTTTTCCTCCAAATCATTAGTCTTGCTAATTCAGCAAGGGGTTTAAAACCCAACAAATTTTACTTTGACATTTTCTAATATAAAGTTACCATATTGAAATTAGGGAAAATTTTTAAATTGAAAATACATAAAGAAAAACTATTCTAAGTATTTCTAACCGGGGCGGGGTGGGGGGGGATCACAGCTCACAACTTACATTTCTTGCCAAACAGACTCTTTTCTTTGTAGAATTAGCGTAGTTGTGATTGTACTGTATATGCAAGTTTTCCTCCCAACTTTTGAAACTCTGTTATAGCATAAATACTTTCCATGTTATAAGAAGTATTAAAATAAAAATTTCAATGACTGGATAGTATTCCATCATATTTACATGACCACTAACCTATTGCAACCAAATGAAGTTGTTGACACTGACAAGGTCTTCTTGTGCAGTGTGGACAGGATAGTTAATGGAGCTTGAAGGAACTATAAGCATCTGTGTCTAGAGACAGTGCCCTCTAGGATATACCACTCACAAGGATCCCTCATGTTGAAGCTAGTTTCTCTTAGTTCTTTAGAGTTAATGTCTCAGCAGGGTCTGATCATTTGTGGGAAGGGAAGTAGGCAAGGAATCTGTTAACTGAGAGCCTGTTGTATGCCTGACATGGGGCTAGGTACTTACGTGACCTTTCTTGTGCATTCCTTAGGCACTTTACAAAGTGGGTAGTATCTCCATTTTGGATGAGGGGTTTGAGGCTTAGAAATACAGACTTACTATTCCTTAATTTAAATATTTAGGACCAGAAGGTTTTAAGGGTTTTTTTTTTTCCAGCTTTTGGAATATTTTCATGTGCATAATGAGGTATCTTGGGAATGAGAACCAAATTGAAGCATGAAATTCATTTATGTTTCATATATACCTTATTCACATAGCCTGAAGGTAATTCTGTACAATATTTTTAGTGTTTCTGTGTTTTAACTGTGACCCATCACAAAAGGTCAGGTGTGCATTTGGGATTGTGGACTTTTGGATTAGTGATGTTCAACCTGTATTAAACAACCTTCTTGAGATAGCAGTCAATGAGTGGCAGAGTCTGGAATCACACAGGGGTCTGGCTGATTCTAAAGTCCAGGTTCTTTGCATGACATTCATTTTGTTCTATTACCTTTATGCCTGTGGGACACACTTAAAAGGCCAAGGAGTCCTGGTATTCTGAAAGGTAGAAGATCGATACAGCCCTGCTTTCTGCTTCCTCTTCTGGGGTTTGGGGAGGAGGTGGATTAGGGCATGGACAACAGCTGGAGACTATTGCTAGTTGATGACATTTTCTTACAGTTTTGCATGGGGCCAGCTATAGTTTGGATCTGGAATGTTCACTAAAGGCCCGTCGGTAAAGGCTTGTCCCCAGAGTGGTGCTATAAAAGGGTTGTGGAAAATTGTTATGGTTTATATCTAAATGTACCCCCAAAGCCTGATGTGCTCATAGGTGGAGCTTTGGGGAGGTGATTTGATCACAGTTGTGTGATACACATCTGTGGATTAGTCCACTGATGGGTGTATAGCTAACTGTGATGCTGGGAGGCGAATCCTAGTTGGAGAAGGTGGATTACTGGGGGCATGGCCTGGAAGAGGCTTCCTCTATCGTGTGTTCCTACTATGGTACACTGTGCTGCTATGGGGCCAACAGCCTCCACAACTGTGAGACAAAATAAACTTTTCCTCTTTATAAGTAGCTGAGGTATTTTGTTATAGTAATGGAAAGCTAACTAATGCAGGGTCACACAAAACAATGCATCTTGTGGCTCTTGTAGTCAGAAGGCTGGGGGTGAGAATTCACTGGCTCTGAATTTCCCTGATGCCTCTTGAGGGAGAATTGAACTTACTATCTGTCCCTCTAACAGGGAAGTGTCTTGAAGTGTTGGCCCCAGACTATCCTAAATGTGTAAATGACAGTTTCTCTTTTACTCCAATGAATGTGATTTCAGTCATTTTGAAAGATCACCACTAGGAGACGCACAAGATTCAAGGAAGTTATGAACAGCACTTGGTGAATTTAGGTCCATGTTTAACTCAGCTTTGTAGGTTTCCTTTGTTCTACATCCATTGAGAATTGAAGGCAAAATGTCTGTCAGATCCCAGGAGCTTCCTCAAAATGAAAAAAAGTATGGCTTTGTCTTTTTGTCTAGTGACAGAGGCTGAAGGATACGACAAACCAGATTCCCTGTGATAAGAACAATAATCCATATAGCACATGATTCTTTTCGTGGAGATGTCAACATGCCTCATCCATTGGTAAGAATGGTGATGTGATGATGGCAATGCTGCTGGTTCACCTTTCTCATGTTTTACTTTGAACCTTATAACATTTAATCACCATGCACCATTTTCTCAATTCACTGACACAATCGTACTGTTCCCCCCATTTTGCAGAGTTTGAAGCACAGAGAAGTCCAGGACATTATCCTGTGACTCACCTACTAGGTGGCTGAACTGCCACCTAAGCTGAAGGCCTCTGACCCCACAGATAGCCACGTAGCCTGGTAACCATTCTGCTTCCTGGTTATTATCCCAACTTGACAGATAAAGATCCATCCAAAGAGGTCAGAACAGTTCAAAGACTTGTCCTGTGTCTCAGCTGGTTAGGGAAGAAGCCTAAGGTAGGAGTTCCTTTTCCTGGTCCAGTGTTTCTGTCTGTATCTTGCAGGTATAGCATCCACAGAAGGCCGCAGGGTAGCAGAAGGAGGAGGAGAAAGAGGAGGGAGCGCTCACCGGTGGGGGAGATCAATAGAGTGAACAGTGGAAGGCTGCTGGGTGGCAGACCCTGCTCCATGGGCCCTTGGAGGCTGCAGCCACCTTGATAGCAGCTTGGGTTGTGGGGCTGCCTGAAGATTGTCTATATCCTGGGGCTAGGTCCAGGCAACTGAGACAGATGGGACCACTTGGACCCATACACTCTTGAGTCATCCTGGCTTTGGAACTGCTGGGTCAGTGGGTAGCAGCAACTTCTTCCTGGAGGGCACAGGTTCTTTGAGCTTCTTTCTGTCATTCTTACTTAATTTTATCCATAGTAGCACTGGAACACAAAGTTGACTAATTTTACAATCCCATTCCTGTGCTCAGATGGTTTGTGTTTGTTTGCTCTTTCTAACCTTCTATTCATTTACTGCGTGTCTTCAAGAGAGGCTCACACATGCCACTCAAGCAGGCTTTATGCTATCCACACTCCATCTCTCCCTGTCTTTGTGGCAGCTGCATTGACTTGGTGACTTCACATTCACAGTGACCCAGGGCTTCAAAGCTTGGAACAGCAGTGGAGACCTCCCGCTGCTGTGGGCTAAGACTTATCCTTAAGATTCCCCTTCTGTATTACAAAGTGATGAATCACAGGCAGGGGTGCCACATTTACCTCTCCAGAAAGGGTGAGGGGTAGTTGAAATTCTCAGGAATTATGGCTGGATATTCTCTGATGGAGGACCGGGTTCTGGGGGTGGGGTGGGGGTGGGGATCCTTCCCAGCATTTCTATCAGAAAGGCATACTACAAATGGTGAATGAGAAAATCAGGCTCTGCATTCTATCCTTCCCTCCCTCCCCTACCTCTTCTCTTCTCTCCTCTCCTCTCCTCTCCTCTCTCCTCTTCCTCTTCCCCTCCTCTTCCTTCTTTTTCTTCTTTGTTTTTTTCCTTCTTTCTTTTTGCAATAAGGTCTCACTATGCTGTTCAGGCTGATCTTGAACTCACTATGTAGCCCAGGATGGCTTCAAATTTGTGGTAATCCTCTTGCCTCATTGTCTTGACGAAGAGTGCCCACCCCCCTTCTTCCTCCTCTTCATCTTTTCCTCTTCCTCCTCCTCTTCCTCCTCCTCCCTCCTCCTCCTCCTTCTTGTTCTTGTTCCTCCTCCTCCT
>NW_004624738.1:19082544-19115128 GCF_000247695.1 Heterocephalus glaber
TTTTTTTTTTGGTAGCGGGGATCAAACTCGGGACCTTGTGCTTTCGAGGCAGGCAGTGGAACCACTGAGCTAAATCCCGGCCCTTAACTGAGTTTTGTTGGTTGCAAAAGGCCTTGTGGCCACTAACTAATTAAGCTATAATTCACTGATTAGTTGATGGACTGAGGTGTAGCCAATTAAGTTGTTTTCTCTGCCTTGCCTCCACTTTTCCTATAAATGCTGTTAGATGACTTTTTTGGAGTTCTCAGAACCTAATGTTGTTCTGGGAGCTTCCTGATTGGGAATCATGTTTGGTTTTGTTCTTCTTTGCTCAAATAAACTTTGCCTGACATACTTGAAGACTGGAAAGATTGCTGTAAATAAAAGCTTCCTGGGCTTGTTGCTACAGGTTGTGGGCTACACTTCTATTTTTATACAGTATACGGTGTGGCCGTTGTTCATTTGTGTATTCAGTTTCTGAGAATGGAGGGAGGTGAAGGAATAGGAACAGATGTGGGAAGTGCATTGAGGTGAGGACTCTGACTGAACTCTTTGGCTAGATGCTCCCTGTTGGGTGTTACTGGGAGACAGAAACAAAGGTGAGAACTAATCTTATAGTTAGTATTCTCTCTTGGACCCAATTGTATTTTTGTTTCATATTATTAATTTCTGCCATTTGAGAATGGCTTTAATGGATTGCATTATTGCTAATTATTTCCAAAGTGGTGAACTTTCAGGCACCATTAACAAACGTGGATCCAAGTCTCTTTGCTTGATTATGGATGCTTTGGGTATTTGTTCCATTTGGTTCCTTGGAGAGATTCTAGGGGGGCAGGGTTGTTATAGGGAATTGAGTCCAGGGTCTTTGTACCGAGCTACATCCCAGGACTTTTTTAGTTTTTTGAGACAAGGGCTTGCTAAGTCATTAAGTTGCCCAGGTTGGACTTGAACATGTGAGCCTCCTGCCTCAGTTTTCCAGAGTGTTGGCATTACAGGAATGCACCACCACACCTGACTGAGAGAGTTTGTTTTGACTGGTGGAAACAGAAGCGGCTTCCTAAAAGAGGTAACATAAAAGACTTTGAAGAATGGATACCTTTTTGGGCAAATTAAAAATATACTTGGAAATGGAAAGGGGAGGGAAATAGGACCAATATGAGCAAATGTAGGCATTGTCAATGCATCATGTTCCTAGAAGGGGATGTGTAGCATGCTATTATGGTGCGATTAGCATGGGTAAGACTGGAGGGAATTTGAATGCAATTCTTAGGAGCTTGGATTTTATTGGTTAGTAAGCCTTCACCTTTTGAATAGGACACAAAATAATCAGAGCTAGGCTGGGGATGTAGCTCAGTGGTAAAGTGCTTTCCGAGTGTGTGCAAGGTCCTGGGTTTGATCTCTAGTAACACACACACTGCACCAACAGAGTTGCATGTTTAGGAAGATTACTGTGGCAGAAGGGTATGTATTGACTTAGAAGCACAACAAGGTTGCAAGTGGGGGAACTTGCCTTTTAAGTATTTTCAGCAATAAAGAAAGAAGTTAAACCAAAATCATCCTATCTTCTGGGAGGCAGTTAATAATCTGCTCCAGACGAAGTGTTTTGCAGATATCCATCTTTCATAAGGGTATGAATTGTGAATCTGTTAGAGACCTTACAAGGAGTTTCTAACACTGTTCTCAGATTTAGCTGTGAGCCCAGGTAGAGTCATCAATAGCAATGCTAAAATGCAGCTGAGGAAGCAAAGACAGGAAGTGCCAACTCAAGGAGCAAAGAAATACAGCTTGATTCATCTGGCAGACGATAGCAAGGCATAAATTCATTATTACACAGCAAACCGAGGAAAGAAAATTATTTATCATAATGTATCCTCAGAGGTCTTGGTTTATTACCTTTTAAACAATTTTAAATTATGTCAAGATTTGACCTAAAATCCTGCTTTTTTGGAATAATTGCTCATTATTAGGTTTTTTTGGTTGTTGTTGTTATTTGTAAATGTTCACTGGCTTCAAATAAATGCATAATCTCTGATTGGATCTGTGAAGTAAGTCTTGTTGAAATAATTGGGTGAGTTTTCAAAGAAATATGCATGGGAATGTTCTTTATAACATTATCTGCAGTGGTGAAAAATGGGTACAACAAGAAAATAATTACATTAGATATATCTAAACACTGGCATATTATACAGCCTTAAAAATGCAGATATAATTATATGTTAACTTGGAAAGACATCCATAGTATGCTGTGAAATGTAAAGAAAGGAGATATCCAAACTGTATACAATAATGTGTTTTGTGTTTTATATATAAACATCTAAAAGGCTGCATAACAAATACTAACAGTTTTATCTAAGCTGTTTGATAATGGGTTTATCTTCTCCTTTAAATTCTCCTAGTTTTCATTTTTGCCCTGAGAAAATACAAAACTTTTAAAAAAGTTTACTTCTTTAAAAAATAAATGGAGCTGGGTATGGTGGTGCATGCCAGTAATACCAGTACTCTCAGAGTCTAAGGCAAGAAGATCACAAGTTAGAGTCCTATCTGGGGAGCTAAAGAAAAAGAAAAATGAAATGGCTAGGAGTGTAGTTCAGTGCAAAGGCTCTGGTTCAATCCCTAGTACTGGAAAAAAAAATAGAATAATAGCTGTTGCCTCCCACGCCTGAGGCCCTGAGTTCAATCCCTTGCATCCCTTACCCTGCCAATACAACAAAAGGGAGATGGAAGATTTGACCTTCTTGGAACTTCTTTGGAATGAAAAGTAATCATACTTTCTTTTTAATAAATATATATATTTATTGATACACTATAAGTAAATTTATATAATTTATAAATATTTGTATATGTGTGTTGAGGTTCAGGAGCTAAATACACACATCGATTTATACAAAGACTATGTGCTTATAACTAGGAAGTATCCTTTCCTAAGGTAGTTAAATTTCCTTTTGTCAGAAGACTTATTGACTCTGCATAATGGTGCATTTTTTCCCTCTTAGACATTATTGTCCTTTCCAGTTGGGACAAATCACTGCCTTAGCCTGGGATCTTTCAACCAAGCCTATGTGGGTGGTTGCATAGCAACTGCTATTGGTGTAAATGACTAGTACTGGTTCTCTTGGGGATGATATTGATTTGTGCAATAAAATGGTGCATTCAGATACTTTGCTGGTTACAATAGGATAAAAGAGCTTTATGAGCTGGGACCTTTTAGAATCCCTTTGACAAAAGACTCAGTGGCATAAGGAGCATTTAGTTTGTTCCACCAGAGATGGTAGATTGAATACAGGGCAGCAGTGAACACTGAAATATAATAATGCAAATTATTCAAGAAATGAATCATTTCCTTCTTTTTCATCAGTTTTTACTGAGTTCTTACTAGGTACAGGCCCTAAATTGGTCACTAGGGGAAGAATAAGGACAACATGCAATCTCTCCATCTGAGAGCTTACACTCCACTAGGGAAGAAAAACACAGAAGGTAGTAACTTCAGTGCCCAATGCTAAGTGATGGAAATATGTACCAAGGTGTGAGTGGACACAGAGAAAGGGTATCTAATGTCACCTGGGAATCATTCTGTAGTCCTTTCTTGGGCAATGACTGTGTGCCTCGGCAGTGGGAAAGCAAAGATGATGGAGAATGGGCTCCTGGCCATAGGGATTTTACAGTATGACAGGAGAGACAGCTACGAACAATCTAAAACAATGTGGTAAGTACTTGACTAGAACAAAATTAAAGTAGGAGAGCACAGAGGTGGAGATTAGTGAACTATTTAATGCCTGTTTAACAATTCACTGTTTGCAAAGCCTTTAAAATGTACAAGACCTCACTCTTATGACTGTATTTAACCTTAATTGCTTCTTTAGAGAACCGGGGTCCAAATATAGCTACACTGGAGGGTTAGGGCTTCAACATCTGAAGGGTACACAAACATTCAGTTCATAATAGTTGGGCTGAAAACTCAGGGGTCTTAGTCTCCAAATTGCATGCAAATATTCTTATGTGCATATTTCCTATATCATATTGGATCTTCTAAGAGGTGTTTTTGTTTTTCAGTGTGAAAAATTAGTGACTTTCTCACAACCCCAAAGACAAAAACAGCTTGGAATTTGGGTCTCTGTCTTCTCTCTCTCCCAGCTTGCCTTTAGGACTTACTGAAATGCGGATCTTTGTACTGTGCTCCTGGAAGGCTTGGCACAGTCCCTCAATACCCACCTGGGACTTATCACTAGCAATCTCCAGTTTTGAGGAGGAGATTGGAGGGTGGAGACAACATAGTCATTTCAGGACAGTGGCTGGGATAGTAGAACATGGCCCAGAGGCTAGTTCTGTTTAAAAAGAATAGGATGTCTTGGGCAGGCTCCCATTACCCCATCTGGGAGAAGACCACAGCCTGCTTCAGGACCATTTAGAGGAGGAGGAAGGAGGTGGCAACAGTGAGGACTGCAGGGCTGGGAAAGTATTATGCCCAGTGGTTGTAGCTGCTCCTCCAGAATGGAGGAACTTCTCCCTTCATCCTTCCCTTCAAGGACAGCAAGGTGCTTCCTCCCACTTGGAGGTGTATCCCCTTCCTGACCTCTGCCAGCCTGATGATCTTCAATCTTGCCTGCACATTCAAATTACTAGGGAGACATTCAAATCATATGTACCATCTATGCCCCAGAGCTTCTGATTTAGCTGGAGTGGGGCTCATAGTCTTTACCATTTTGCAAGTACCCCAAGTGATTTTAATATGTGGCCTAGGGTGAAAATTGGAGACATCCCCTAGGCTCCACTTTAAGGGTGTGGAGGACCCACTAGAACTCATAGGCTCCTCACCACCTCATTCAGTTTGATCTTCTCCAGACCTGTGGAGTAGGTAAGCATCAGGACCTTTCCATGGAAACCAGAGGCTGCATTTGGCCCATGGGTTGGGGTATTAGTCAGTAGGCAGGAGGCTCAGGTAAAAGAAAGACTACACTTGGTATGAGGAAACCAGGAAGGAATGATTTTGTTTCTCTTGTTTTGAGCAGTCATGTTTTATTCATTTATTCTTTGAATGGTCACATGTGCCAGGTACTGCATTTGGTGCTGCATTAAGAGCTAGTCCTTGGCCTGAGACAGGTTGGTGATGGTGGCCCACAAGGAAAGCCACCCCTCTGATGCTCAGCTTTGGGTAGTGGCTCTTTGGAGACGTGTGTATGGTCAGAATATCATGGTAGTAATTAAGGCATGGCCAAGCACACATTTCTTTGCCTATATGACTCATACACTGAAAGAATAAAACTAATTTGTTTTTCCATTTAAAATTAAGCTGAGTCAGAATTTGTATCCTGTTGGGATGAAAAGATGTACAAACTGTAGAAAGGTGTAATTATGGCAGATGAAAGAAACTATGGCTTGGTGACCAGGAAGAGAGAACACATAGCTTTAGATTCCGGAATTCCATTCTGGTGAAACTGACTGCTCTGACACCCACAGATGTCCAACCATCTCTGCATAGAGACATTCCTCTAAGCAAAACCAGTTGAAATCTCACATTTTGGAGATTTTTCAAATATTATTACTGAGGCATTTTCATTGTTTTGTTTTAATTCAAGTGGGTTTTTAAGACTCAGAGGTCATAAGTTTTACATCCTTGAGCTTGATTTAAAATCTAGCCATCACATATAGTAAACAGTGGTCTCATTTTCTTGTAACGATAGTTCATGACTTGTGGTAAGGAACTCAGCAGCTGAACATAATGGAAAGTGCATAGTCTTTCGGGTTGAACAGGCCCAAATATGAATCCTGATTCTGTCATTTACTTTGGATTTAGGGCAAGTTACTTAACCATTTTGAGTCTGTTTCTTCACCTTTGAGATGGGAAAAGCAAAGTGAGAGAGTATACATATGCCTTAAGCAGTGCCTCACATGTAATTAGTTTTGATAAATATCTTTTTCATCTTTTGTAATGGCCTGACATATCCATCTACAATCTTGGAGCTCAGGGTTAAAGAGATGTATAGCATACAAGAAGTCTTAGCTAAAATTATAACTGGGAAAAGGAAACCACATAATGTCTAATATGAGTTATAAATTCTCCTCCTAAGGAGGAGAAATAGCATATTTCTTACACTCGATTTTGTATGTTTGTGAATTATTTATTGCTAGGCAGTAACAATGGCTTTTTTTGAAGTAATAAGAAAAATAAGAATGGTTGTCAATAAAGCCTAGCCTATGTGCCAGATATTTTATATATGTTATCCTCACAATAACTCTCAAAGATAGGTGTTATCACCTCTATTGATAAATAAGGAAAGTAAAGAATAGATAGATTAACTGTATTTCCCAAAGTCACACAACTAGTGGCACACTGAGCCTGGATTCCAAGTCAGGCCTGGGTCATCAGTTAATGACCGAAGTTGTTATTATGGCTGTTACATCTTGATTAAACTAAATTATGAGATTAGCATCCCAGGACCAGTATGCTGAAGACTTGTTGAATTAAGGAATAAATAGAATCTGTAGGCAAGTAGGGAGTGCTTAGCTGTCTAGGAGGATTATTTCCTGAGAAGGGACCTAAGAAAGGATGATGAACCTTAAAGAACTCAGGGGTCTTTGGTCAGTGACAGCTACAATGAAATTACATGCTAATAATTTTTTTTTTTTGGTACCGGGGATCGAACTCGGGTCCTTGCACTTGTGCAGCAGGTGGCGAAACCACTGACCTAAATTCCTGGCCCTACATGCTAATAATTTTAATGTTTGCCTTATAATTTATTGAGAGGATGGATAATTCTTTCATTGTTTAGCCTTTCTTGGACATTTTGGGTAAGTACAATTTTTCCTTATCGTCTTCTGAATACTTTCCTGAATGCTTGTTTTGGTTTGCTTGACAGTCTTTGCAAGTTTATCTTTTGGGCAATACATATAATGTTTTGACATTTATGTTCTAATTTATGTTCTAGAGTTTCAAGATCTGTAGTAGGGCTAGAATTCATCTTCGGTGACTACATTGCCCAAAAAATAGAATGTATACTTTATATAATGACAAGAATTCTTGATAACTTTCCTGTAATCAGCTTAATGATTTCAACAACTGATCTTTAATATGCATGAGCTTAATTCCTGTTAGAAGAAGAAAGCTTTGGCTCCTTTCAGGTCCCCTGTCTTGCTATCTTCCATAATTTAATCTTTTTCTGAGTCTGGAGTTGGTCATGTTTTCTTTATTTATATGCATTTATCCAGGTCAAAATGTGGTTAGAGTGATGACATACAAAGGAAACTTGGGCCTCTTGACTCAGAGCCAGAGGGCTGTATAAACATTCCTGTGTCTGAGATTTTGGGGTTGGGGAAGGTCTCTAGACTCGTCCCCTCAAAATGTCAGGAGCTTACTTCTTTTCTATAAAGGACTGTGCTTAGAAAATGTAGGCTTGGTGATAAAAAATAGTACCTAACAATCATTACATTGACATTTGCAATATTTGGCTCTTTTAAAATCAGGGAGATGGTGTTAAAAAGTTATGGTAGTAATGACAGAGGAACAATGGCTGGAGAGTAAATTTTTAATAGTCATTTATTAAGGCAAGCAAATAAAATCCAACAGCAAAGTATGGAAAAATACTATTAAAAGCACAGCAACACAAAACTCACAGGGCTCCACAGAAATACAACCAAACCTAGCTCCAGCCCTCCTGGCTTACACAATTCCAGAAAAGATCCAGCAAGGGCTTGAATAAAGTGTCTATAGCCAAGAGGAACCGACAAGGCCAAACCTCCAGGAGTCCTCACATTTCTGCTTTCCCATTAGATTTTACCTCTCATCTCAAGCAGTAGGATTTGGCAAGACTGCAGTTCAGCATTCAGAAGGGTTGGGGGAAGAAGCAAGGCCACGCCTCTCTGTAAATCATCCTCTGTTTGGACCACAATGTGAGAATTTGGAGGCATGAGGGCATAAGAAGGCTGAAGCGGGAATCTTGGCCTTGGATCAGTTTCAGGGAGTTTTGTATAAAGGTATTTACTTTTGGAAGATAATGTTTGCTCAATTATTTCCTATGGAAACTGGAAAGTAAACACCCAGTTTAAACAAAACACAGGCACATACTTAGTTTTTATTTGCACCCTTCCCCTGACTAGTGAGTGAGAAAGGTTGTGCGTGCGTGTGTGTGTGTGTGTGTGTGTGTATTTTCCTTTGTGGCTACATTTTTGGTTTGCTTCCACTTATTTCATGCTTGCTGCCTAGAAGAAATGGATGGATGGGTTTTGATCAGGGGAAAGGCAGTTTGCCCATTATCTGCCCATGAAGGGCTTACCAGTGGGTAGGCCACCCAGGAGCTCAGCTTGTCTTGTCAACATACCGATGTAGCAAAATCGATGTGTTTGGAGCTGGAATTATTTTTCACAGTCTTGTTTGGGCCAGGTCTTGGTCTATGCTATGCCTTATATAATGTACATCATGAACCTTCACTGGAAAAGAAGCCTGGCACTGGAGGAGTGGCACCTCTGCCCAAACAAGCGAGGAAGCAGACTCTCACTGGAGGATCAGTGCCAGCCTGGGTACGAGTGACAGCTCTGAACTAGAGGAGCAGCACCCTTCCTCCATGTGAGTGGACAAACTGCAGCTGGAGGAGTGAGGCCCCGGCTCCAGAGGAGCACGGGAGAGAGGAGCAGGGGCAAGGAATAACCAACCATCACCATCCTGGACAAGGACAACACCTGGGCAGAAACAGGAGCAACCAGACCCTATGACTGAGGACAGTAAGTTCAACTGCCCCCTCGAATCCCCACCCTAGAGCCACGTCCAGCAGAGGACACAGGTCCAAGCATATTCTCCATACCTTGGCTTGCATGGTAACTGCAACCTGGGGAGAATGAACAAAGGGGCTTCTAGTGCAAGGAAGTTACCTCAAAAACCCATAGCTCCTAAAATCAGGCAGAAAATCCTGCCTGGCTGGATCCCAAGACTGTAGGTCTTAGAAAGAAACCATTCATTCAATAACACAGGAATTTTACCTTGACTCAATCTCTTTTTCCCTTCCAGTTTTTTTCTCTTCCTTTTATCTCCCATTTTTGCTCTCTGTTTATCTTTTTCTTATTTATTCTTTTCAGCAACTATCCTCTATCACTATTAATTTCCTTTTACCCCTCAATAGGACCTACTAACTTACTTTTCTCTCCTCCTCCTCATATCCCATTGATTAATTTTTCAAAATATGCTTTTTTCATTCTTTAGCATCCCCTCCTCCCCCCACTTTTACACTATGACCACTAAGTTGGGAAATTGGAAAGGGCTCTAGTGAGTGGTTCTGGAAGAAGGTTTCTTATGAGCCTGTAGCCAGGGAGTGGCTGGCATCTGGAAGTGCAGTTAGAATATAGGGTCTGCTTGGGCATCTCTCTCTCTCTTTCTCTATGTAGTTTCAGGACCTCTCCACTTGGTCTATTTATGATATTTGGGTTTCCTCACAGCATGGGGGCTTCAGGGAGTTGGACTATTTACATGGTAGCTCAGGACTCTAGTGCTGGTGTTTCAGTGAGGCAAGGGAAAGTATTTCTTTCATAGCTTAGCCTTGAAAGTCATGAAGTATCATTACCACTCCATTTATGTTGGTTCTAAGCAAGTTACAGACCTTACTTTTTGATAGGAGTATCGAGGTCATATTATCATAAAACATGTGGGGTGTTACCATCTTTGGACAATGCAATTGTCATAAGTACAGCATTATTCAAGATGAAGTGATCCCAATAAGCAGAGTCCAGATGGAAATTGGCCTTTTGGGATTCTCTATTATCTCAAAATCTTATATGCCAATTTGAATGTAAAATATACTTTGGTTTCTCATTGAAATCTACTATTTCTTTTATTTATGTTTTCCTTTAAATCTTTGAATATATGTATACTACTCTTAAAGTATTGTAAATTGTCATTTTTTTGTGTATGTTTCTACTGACTGATTTTTTTCCTGACTATAGATACCATTTTAACTACTTTTTAAAATCAGGATTGTTTTTTTCTTGGATCAAATACTTGACATTGTGAATACTATTTTTTTGAATGTATTTTAGAATTTTCTTTTAAATATGGGTGGAATTAATTTTGTCAGAAATTTGTAACTTGCAGATCAAAGTGAGCCTGTTAAGTTTGTTTTTAGTGCCTCTCTGCAGTAACTTCAGTCTAGTGCAGTTTAACCCTAACATTTCTGGGTTCTCTTCTAAATACCTTGCTTGTTTAATAAGATTTCTCTATGCCTATTGGTTAAAACATGAATGACTCCCAAGCCTCTATGAGTCTGGCAATGGTACAGTGCTTAGTTCCTTGGTAGTTTTTTTATTCATGGTTATTCTTTGCCTACTTTCATAGTGTCTTACCACACATATGCAGAACTGAATATTCTGCGAAATGCAGGGGCCACCTATGTGTATTTCTGGAGCTCTTTTCCTGTGTAATTCTCTTTTTTGTTATTCTGTTTTGAAAATTCCAGCCGCCCTTGCTCTTCAAACTCCAATATTATCTCTCTGAGAGCCCATGATCTACTTGGCTTCCACTTTTACATGCTCAAGTCTCCAGGTAGAAGGTTGGGGGCATTTGTAGGATTTTTCATACATATTTTTTTTTCAGGGGTCAAGTCCTGTGCAATTTGAAGCTTTTTTAAAAATAGTTTTTCCTAAATGATGAGAAATGGAAAAAATGGAAATAAAGTCTTTGTAAATAGGGAAGGGTGGAGGGCGTGAAGGGAGGGCTAGGAATGGGGAAAAAGAAGAACCAAGATGCATTATGTAAAGGTACAATTCCCAATGAGAAATGTAATTGTGTTGTATACCTACAATGTACCAATAAAAGAATTTAATACAAATAAATAAATAAATAAATAAATAAATAAATAAATAGTTTTTCCTGTTGAAAAAGTAGTTTATAGTGAGAAGGCAAGTCTAGTTCCTGTTTCTATATCATATACTTGGAGTAGAAATTATGAGGAATTTTAAGGCAAAGTGGAATGATATTTTTCTCTTATTCTGTATGGACATAGTTTTATCTGGTGACCGATTAAATAAAACTCTATTAGGTCAATACCAACAAATTAAGAATTTGCCAAAGAAAACGAGACTTTTTGAGTTAATTTGATGCATTTGCCCATTGGACAGGGTTCAAAAATGATTTGGGAAGAAACTTGGCTTTAGTCCATCTTGACAAATATCAAAGTATTCCTCATTTTTTCAATCACTCTGTTTTTATCTGCAGAAAACAAATTCAAAACAGCTGGAAGAGAGACACATGAGGTCAGAAGAGACTGTGCTGCTCTGAACTGCCAGTTATAGTGCACAGAAGTATATCACATACCTTTTTGTGTGGGATACAAAGAAAAGTCTCTTATTGCTCCCTTGGCTCACATCGTGGTTTTATGTTCCCATGGTTTGGAAGCTATGACTTAGAAAAAGCCAAGGCACCTGGCTGACAAACCAGTTGACATAAATGTGCTAACCATATTCTGGAAGGTGGCCTGGTCTGTTAACTGGCTTCTGAGAAATGATAAACATGGCGGCCTCACAGACAGACTACCACTCTCTCAAGATCTGAAAGTTCTGGAATATGAATCCAGAGCAAGTTCATTGCTTTCTATTTTCCGTGGAAATGGATCAAACAAACTGCTAAAGGCTCTTCCTATCATAGTGTGCATCACTGTTTGTCAAAGTAGTAGTGGGCCTCAGAACTCTCTCATAGATGTGTGTATTTCTCTATCTACTATAGATGTGTGTATTATATTTAAGTTTATATAATGTTTTAATATGCAGCTAAAAGTAGTACAGGCCAGTTTTTCATTCCTTCATCTCTGATATACATAAAATTATTCCTACTACCTGTTGTAGGAGGATCTAATGAATTGATACATGTAAATAACTCTGTGCCTAGTAAATAATGCTTTAAAATACATTTTTATCTCTACTGCTATTATTCTTATATTATAGATTGCAAGATTGTATTTCTTGATTACTTCAAGACATTCTACAAGGTATATTACACACTTGGCTCCTCTCTGGCCTTGTTTTAACTTTTTTGTCATGTTTATCTCTATACTCTATTTAGGATGTATTTCGGGAAATGCATTTTGAGGTAAAGGATCTACCACTGTGTTCCAGTCTATCTGCCAAAACCAGGAAAGAACTAAGGCGAGAAAAGTCAAGTTAAACTGTGGTCATTCACAGATGTTGTGTGGAGAAGCTAGCTGACTTCTTACTTTATAAGAGTGGTTCTCCTGTATGAGGCTTGGATCCAGGTGTGACAGGCAAGAATGGACTGTAAAATGTTACAAGTGTGAATGTAGACCAGTGAATGATGGCCAACCTATGGCAGGCATGAATGCCGCAGTGGGCATGCAGAGTCCTATCTGTCGGCATGTGAGCCAAGTTATCCCCAGCAACCGACCATCAGATATTCAGGTTTAATTGCAGTGTTGGGACTTTGTGATAAATAAGTGGGCTATAGGTCATAGTTTGGGCACTTGATCTCAAATAGGTTCACCATTACTGGGACAGACAGTTGAAAGGCAGAGTGGCTAGGCTTATTTTATTTTATTTTTTAAAATTAATTTTTGGTACACTTTTGACCTACATAATGATCACATTAATCATAGGGAATTTGTACTTGTACGTAATATATTTTTTCCTTTTTTCCCCATTCCCCTCCCATCCCTTCAATCCTTCTTCCTTTTCCCTTTACAAAACTTTATTTCTATTGTTTTTCTTCCATTCTTTTTTATTTTTCTTATCCCTATTCCCTCCCTTCTCTTCCTCCTCACCCTCCCATGTTCCCCTTCCTATTGAATGTTTTCTTCCTATTTTCCAATATCTATTGTCCATTTTAGTCCTTTTGGTTTCTCACACAAGGGAATGTGATATTTAAACATATGTGTCCAATTTATTTCACTTAAAATTATGTTTGCAAGGTGCATCAATTTACCTAAAAATGTCTCAACTTTATCTTTCTTTATGGCAGTGTAGTACTCCATTTTATATAAAAACCACATCTTCTTTATCCACTCATCAGTTGATGGGTACCTGGGCTGTTTCCAAGATTTAGCTATTACAAACGTGCTGCTATAAGTATGAGTGTGCATATATCGCTGTGGTATGGTGCTTTTAACTCTTTCAGAAAGATACCAAGAAAGGGAATAGCTGAGTCAAATGGAGCCTCTAGTTTTAGTTTTTTGAGGAATCTCCATACTGACTTCCATATTGGTTGTATCAATTTACACTCCCACCAACAGTGGAGAAAGGTTTCTTTTTCCCCATAGCCTTTCCAGCATTTGTTATTGGTTGATTTCTTTCTTTTTTTAAAAAATTTTTTTTCTTATTTTCAAAATTGTAATTACCAAAACAGTAAACAAACAACTCTGAAGTTAGAGTGCAAAATTAAAACACCTTATTGTTTTAAAGATGCAATAGCAAGAAAGTATAAACACATCCACATTTTAAATAGTCATTTGTGTGGTAGGTAAATGCCATTTAAAAACATTTTTAATAGAAAAACTGATTTGTAAGTCAATTTACAGAAGATCAAAAAAATCAATGTTTAATACCAACTAACTATAAATAACTAAAAGGGAGGAAAGTGCCCTCTGTCCTGTTTCTGCTTCAGCCTCTATACCTTCTGCTCCTTGCCTTTTGGAGAAAACATTGTATTGTAAGGCTGCGGTCTTTTTGGATGAGGACAAAGATCAAGATCCTCCTTAATGTAACCTCTTTCTATACAAGCTTGAGTGGAAAGAAAACCAACTTCCCAGAAATTCTCTGGTGTGTTGGGTGGAACATAGCGAAATTGGTGTCTTGAGCAGGAAGCCAACTTCTTTTCTCTCTCTTTGGCTGGCATATCTGCATAATAAATTTACATGTGTGCCCAAGTAATTTTCTTCTCTCTTCTTTTTTCCGAACTACCTCAATATGAGGAAAATTTCGTAAGCTAGTGTCTCTCTCATTATCTTTAAAATATGGCTCCACAAATGCTTTCTGCTTGACTTTATCTTGTTTATCATCGTGTGCATTTGGTTTCCTTATGGCAGTGGATAATTCTTCCAATTCATTTACCACCTGGGGAAAACTATCTGCAAAACAGATTCGTATTCTTCATGTGTTGTCTGATCAAACAAATCTTCCAAGCTATCATTCGTCTTTCTCTATTTGGACTTTTTTCTCCTTTTTGTCCTTGCTTCTTCACCTTTAAAAGCAAACTTTCACTGACCAGCATACAGTCCATGTCTACTGCCTCTCCTCCTAATTTTGACTGACTGTCATCCTTTGTATCTATTATAGTAATATCCATTTTATACTGAGAAAGGTCTGCTCCTGGATCTACACTCCACTGGATATTTTCAAAGGATGCATCTTGGTTGTTGTTAGACTTTGTTTTGGTAATTCTGCAGGGATTTAACTGAAGAACTAGTTCACATCCTCCATGAACTGATCTGCTTTTTACGTTTATTGGCTCATTAGAACTAGCACCCTTCATATCATCAAAAAGATTCTCTGTCTCCAAACTTTCATGTGGACATAGAGGGATCTTGAAGATGGAATTTTCTTCTTTTATAGGTAACAGTGTTTTATTGTCTGGAGGGGATTTACATAAAGACAGGTGAACACACTCCTGTAGACAGAACTCCTCTGGGAAATCTTTGGTTACCATGTAGCCCCCATCCAAGTCCTTACAGCTTGAGGAAGAGCCTTTTGGGATGGGCTTAAAAGCTTCATAAAGAGTCACTTGCTGGAATTTGTTTTTGGACGTCTCATTTCCTTGTCTTTTCTCTTGATGCTGAATAGCTGAAAATTGGTCAGACAGATCCAGAGGTTTATCCAAAACATGGTCCCCATTTATGGAGAATTGACTATCCATTGGAAAAGGAAGAGAATTTTCTTTATCAGAAGAGGCTTGGGGGCAGCATACTTCGTATTCATTTTCTTCCTTTTGGATGTTCTGCCTCCCAATGATTTCAGGGACACTCTATGTTTATCCATCACAGTATCTTTAGTGTGATCAGTAATATCCTGTTCATTTATGGATTCACTTATATTTTTAAGAATCTGCTTACTAAAAGATGACTGGCTAATGGCCTTGTTCAGTTCAGACCCAAGACCATGATGAGTGAAAAGGGCACTATCTTCAGATTTTGATCTAGTTTTCTCTGATCTAGAAATAGAAGCTGGGCTGAAAGGGGCTGTTTTGAGATGGCTTTGTTTCCCAGTGTCTAAAAGAGAAGGGGACAACCTTGTATTCAAACCCAAACTACTTTTCACAGTAGACGTAGGTACAACTACAGGAGATGACATCTGAGGAGTCAATTCTTCTTGAGGAGGAGTCTTTGAAGTCGAATCTGAAAATCTTAAACTATCTTTAGCATTTCTCATGGATTCCTCAAAAGGCTGCTTCTGTGATCTCCTTCCAGAGAATGGTATAGCTCATCACCAAGAGGGTTCATGGGACCCTGAGATTCAGATTCCTCTTGAATGCCACATCCAAGTGTTTCAGCAACAACTGTAGCTAAATTAAAAGATGACTTATTAGTGGGACATCTTCTTGTTCCACGTATTTTAGCCACTGGAGCTTCACTTTGATCACAAGTGTCAGCAGCTAGAATTCCCTTTCCATTAGGGCTGTGTTCTGAATGAGTTGAAGCCTTAGGAAATTTTCTTAATTCATTTGTACACACAGAATGCTCCAATCTAGTATTTGTATTTTCAACATATCAGACATGGAGATTCTCCTTTCTTGGTAGCCAGTTAATGCCCGAAAATTATAAGGCTGTTATTGGTGAATCTGGAATAACATTTTCCTCACATTCAAGTTCAGCTGCTTGACACTGTTTATCCTTCTCCAGTATCTTCTGCAGTTGTTCAGAAAGCTTTATGTTTTCCTCCTGAAGAGCATTCTTTTTCATTCACAAGCTCTGTAATAAGCTTAAGATTCTGCTGTCAGATAATTTCAAACTCTTGCTGCTTTTTCCGCATATGTTCTTCAGTTACTGCACAGCGATCACATAATCCTGCTCGTAATTGATCTTCTAAAACTTTAGTGGTTTCTTGAAGGACTTTCTGTTGCTCTCTCAGTTGTTAATTTTTGGTGAAGAACTCTTCCAGTCTTTGTGCATCTCAAGTACGTTCCTTTTTCAGTTTGGATATTTTCACTTGTAAACCTTGTACTTCTTTATCATGGTACTCTTTCAACTTTGTCCAAAGTTCCTTAAAATCATTAGATACATCTGCAGAACTAGGGCTTCCACAACCACTTCCAGAGACATTCATCTTGTTTAATAGGCTCCAAACTTCTATTTGCTTAATATTTTCAAAACTTTTCTGTTACATTATATAAATGTGAAGTTGTTTTTGGATGGCTGTGATACCCACTAGGACCCGTGCCCGGGCACGGGAAAGGAGGATCTTTTCAGCTTCCAGGACGGCCTGAAATTCTAGAGCCCCAGCCGGGAAGCACACACCCACCAGGATTGTGAAGGAGGGGCAGCTAGCTCTTCTCTTTTGCCCCTTTCCCTCAGGTGACTGCCAGACCTCTCCCGGGGCAGCCTGGGCTTCCCACGGGCTGAGGAAGGGCCTCAGGGCAGCCAGCCGGGTGTGGGAGCCTTCGACATCACTATTGGTTGATTTCTGGATGATGGCCATTCCATTCGCTCTGGAGTGAGATGGTATCTTGGTGTTTTAATTTGCATTTCTTAAATGACCAGTAATGGTGAACATTTTTTCATATATGTATTTGCTGTTTGTATTTCTTCACCTGGGAAGTGTCTGTTCATTTCAGATGCCCATTTTTGGATTGGGTCTTTCAATTTGGGGTGTCTGATTTTTTTGAGTTCTTTATTCTAGATAGTAGTCCTTTGTCTGAAGAATAGCTGGTTAAACTTTCTCCCCATTTTGTGGGCTGTCTCTTCACTCTGTTGGTGGTTTCGTAGCTGTGCAAAAGCTTTTTAATATGATGTGATCCCAGTTGTTAATTCTTTGTAATATTTCCTGTGTGATCAGGGTTTTGTTCATAAAGTCTTTGTCTACACCTATGTCTTCAAGAGTCCTAGCTAGTCTATCTTCCAGAAGATTAAGTGTTTCTGTTTTAATATTTAGATCTTTGATCCATTTCAATTTTAGTTTAGTGCATGGTGAGAAATATGAGTCTAGGCTTAATCTTTGAGATGTGGAAAGCTAATTTTGTTTGGTCCTGTTTTAAACAGAAGCACACCAAGAAATGTACTATGAGCTGTGATCATTTAGCTATTAACTTAGCCTCAAACCCAATGTTCTGTACTTTGCTCTGCACTGCTGGTTTACAGCTCTGCAAATCACATATCCCAACCTCTTGCCAGCTGACTTCCTTTGGATTCTGCTAACTTCCATCACTAGAGGGAGAATAGAAGGTAGAACTTGAGAATAAAGGCTTCCTTCCTATTTCTTGTTGGCCTTGCCAGTGTTGCTCTGACATTGAATGTTTATTCTTGTGTTTTTTTCAATTTGCCAAAACTAACTGTATCCTCTCCCATCTGAGATACTGATGGTAGCCAGGTGTTACCCCTTTTTTAGAGATCTGGGCTCTCAGCGGAGTTCCTTCTCTGAGACCTTGATGTTCTACCAGCAGCTGGGAAGTACTATTTCCTTAGTGGGTATCCCTTTTCTGAGCTTCTAAATTTTGGTAATCCTGACATCGTCCCTCTTCTTCACCTAGTGCTAAGGGTATAGATTCTTCCTATAGTTATCATTTCTCAGGTATCTTCCTGTAGTTGTCTCTAGGGTACCTTAGTACTTTGGTTCTTTCATTTCTCCAATACTCATGAACATCATTTCCTATATTAAATCCTTTCTGTTTAAATATCTGATACAGTTCTCCCTCCCCCTTCCTCTTCCTAACTCCTTCCTGGTGTTACTTTTCCAATAAAGTCCTTTTAAACAGGGATAGTCATACTAAACATACTATTCATGGATTGTTTTGGTTATGACCTTGTCCTTGAGTATAGCTCTGAGCTCCTTTCTAAAGGAAAATAAGAGGCTCTTAGTTCATGGCATGAAATTGCATAATAACTAAGTTATAAACTAAAGTGAGTTGGAATAACATTCCCATAAAATTCCTTATAAATTTCTTGGGGTGAACTAAGTGATCACTGAAGATGTTATGTAGTAACAGTGGCTACTAGGACTGGAGTGAGGTGTTTTATTTTGGTCTGGACTGGAGGAATAATAAAAAGAAAATGACAAGTTCAGGGTTTTAATTCTCTGCTTAGAAGTCAATCACAGAACTACGGATTTCAATGGTTGCCTTACAAAAGACCATTACAGGGCCGGGATACAACTCAGCGGTGCCATGCCTGCCTGGCAAGCACGAGGTTCTGAGTTAGATCCCATTATAGTCCTTATAGACAATTATAGCCCTTGGAACTGTGGAACAAATATGACTGAAAGCCAAACCCCAAATTTAATTGTGTGGGTTGCAGAATTATAATCTACATTGGAATCACAGACTTATACCAAATTGTTATGTGTAAATTCAAGAACTGATTGTCAAGGAGTAGGAGTCTGAGACTTGGGATGAGGTAGTTCAGAAAATGTTGAAAAATTTGAATCCTAATGTCCCTGAAGTTTTCTTTCTAGCAGAACAAGATTCTTCTTTCAAGTCCGAGATGATCTCTCCCTTGATTGAAAACTTTGAATCTCACCTGATGCTATTGTCATATGAGAGTAATTTTTTTTCCTGATCCTTCCATCAAGGTTATAGCTGAAATCAGATCTCCTCAGGTACAGAAGGAAAAGTGCCAATCTCATCTGGAAAGAAAGAGCATAAACACTAAGAGAATTGCATGATTTGGTCAATTTATATCAGCTGAAGCCTGGGGAATATGAAATATGGTGGAATAAATTTTAAGTGTCTTAGACTAAGGAGAATAGAACATAATATGGAATCAGCTTGAATTTATTGATGGATGCACTTAGCAGAACTTATGGATTTAATGTGTTAGCCTAACTGGCTGGCAGTGGCTCTGAAACCGTATTTGGCTGGGCTGAAACTTGGAATAAACAGTGGCCTACATTCTATGGAGCTGTAATGCAGACCTTGTGTGGCATAATGTAGAGCAGGGGTCAACAAATTATGATCTACGGGTCAAGTCTGTGAGTTAAGAATGGTTTTTATAATTGGAGGAGGACACATGGGAAGGAGAGGAGGAGAAGAGAAGGAGGCTCAGGGGAAGAAGCAGGAGAGAAAATTGGGGGTGAGGGAAAACATATGTGGTTGCAAAGCCCAATCTCTACTGTCTGTACTTTTACAGAAAACAATTGAGGGCTTCTGATATAAAGTATTCGAAGGTTTGGGGCTAAGAATAGTAGAATAGAGTGCTATGTGCAAACTGTATCTTGCACGTATCTTTCCAGCCCTGACTCAGGCTGGAGTGTTCTGACTGAGCACTACTGGGGAAAGAGTGGCTCATTTCATCCCTCACTATTTGCTTTAAAGGGACAATAATGATATCCACAGACACCTCTTTGCCTATACCCTTGCTCCTCTCTTGTCCCCCTTGGGAGATAAGGGACATGGGACTATAAAAACTAGTGAGCCTTTGGGTCAGGACTGGCTATTGATCTTTTTTCCTTTAGTGGAGGTGGTTTTCTGGAGGGCTAAGGAAAGAGAAGACTTAGACCTTACTGAGACTTCTGCTTCAAAACACCTACTTTAGGCTGAAGGAGAGTTCCCGAAGATAAGGTAGTTGTGCACAGTTCTATACATCTCCTTCCTCAATTATCGGGGCTGATAAAGTGGTTGCTGATTGGGTGTTTAGTTTCCATGGTTATCACAATTCTTTTTTTGGGAGAAATTCTTTTTCTTTTCCAGATTATCTTTTCACTCACATGCTTTTGGAAAAATTCTTTTTTTTTTTTAAAAAAGGACCATTTGTAGTTCCTGCCACTCTGGTGTCAATGGGAGAATTTACTTTATAAAATGTGTACGCGCTGGTGGTTTCTCAGAAAAAATCAAAAACCATTGTTGTGAGAATGAAGTCATCTGTTTAGAGAGGAAAGCCCCAAGGATAAGTCAAAGGGTGAAAACCCAGTACCCTCCACAAGCTCAGCCCTTTGGCACACAGAGCCATTGTCAAAACCTGTTTCCAGAGCAACTGAATTCTCCCCTGAAATTACTTGGCAGTTGACAAGCTCTTCTCCCTGAGGGTCTGGAGCAATTCCTTTCCAGGGCCTTATTTTAAGGCAGCTTGTTCTTGATGGAAAACAAGATAATTGCCAGCTGAAGAATGTCGCACTAGCCTGAAGTGGGCTCACCTAATAAATCTTTATAGTGTGAAGAACAAAATCTGTGTTTGGAGGTTGGCCTCTATTTGATGTCCCCATCATCTTGTAGATCCTAATGTCAAAGCATTCTCTGGCCTTTTGGGTTACTTTCAGGATAATATTGCATCTAGAGCCACAGTGGTGAGAAGACAGCTCTTGTGGGATATTACTCCCATGCATTTGTCTGAACTGAGCTTGGGATAAATTGCTGTTCACTATTGCAAACTTTGTTTTCTGACTGTGGCATAATGGGGTTGGGGGAAAGAAAACTAGGCCTTCTTTTGATTTTTTAAGTCTTTAAAAAACTTTTAAAAAAACTATAAAAGCTTAATTTAAAAATGGATGTCTAAGATGAATTGCTAGGTCAAAGCTAACAAAAGTGGAATTTAATATATGTGTAAAAATCCTGTGATTAGGTTAAAAAATCAGTTTCCTAAATAACTACCAGGTGGGGAAGCTATTGATTTTACAGTCGTGGAGAATCTTTCTATTAAGAAAAAACAACTTGCATCATTTCTTCAACCAGCCCCCTAAGAAAAGGCTCTCTTGGGCCCTGTGCAAACAGAATAATTTAAATCTCATCTAACAAAAAGATTAAACAGAATCCTTCATTGTGGAACGGTATCCATTAATTAAGAGCAAAAGAGTGAAAGCAATTTAACTATGCAGCTGAGCCAACAAAATTTGATAGTTAGGCTATTAAAACCTAAAATCTGGGTCAATCATTGAAAATAAAATTGGACATATTCAGAAAGTAAAACATAACTGAGAAAATACAAGCGGATACAGAGAGAATAGGAGAAGGCTTTGGGGTTCTCATGGACAATCTTCTGTGAGCTAAGTGTATTGGGTACACTTAGGTCTCTTGATTAAACCTAGGTTGCTTTTGGCATTTGTGGGGGACTAAAGAGGAAAATGGGCTCCACTGGGTTATAAGATGGTGGCTGCAGCCAATCAAAATAAGACTCATGAGAAAGTCTGTGCATGGCTAGCTACAACAGGACTTTCCCAGGCCACAGTGCATTATAGTTTTAAAGCAATTTCACCTTCATTATCTCTTTTGCCCCTCTGATGTGGCCACTGAAGAACTGAACAAAGAAATTTCTTTACGTTCCCTGCCCTGGTCAGCAGCAAGGCTAGGGCTGGTCTCCTAGGCTCCTGCTTTTTAAATATTATCTTCCATAGAAGATTGCATCTTTCAAAAGGTTGTTAATCTTGTCTTGGAAATGACTCTACTTCCTCTCTTGAATTAAAATTGTGGTGGTGGGAAATAAGGGTTAAGTACCTGCCTATGTATTTTTTCGCTTCTTCCCTGGGATAGTCTGTGAGCATCTCCCTGCCGTTTGGGCCCCTGAGTCTTCTTTCCTTTCAGTCAAGTTTCCGGTGGGATTGGTGAAGCTTTGTTGCCCCTTGTGAAGCCGATAGAGTCTGGGATACTTTTTATGAAGCAGTGATCCACAGAAACTGTTGCTCACACAAATGCCTTTGTGTTTCTAGAGAGCAGAAATTCTGGTGAGTCCAGAGCTAGGGGAACCTCTGCCTTTTAAGAATCTTTTCCTTCTTATTCTTTCACATCCTCTCCCTTTTCCTCCTCTCGGGGCACACTTCTGGCTTTCCAGAACATTCTATTTTTGCATACATGGCAGCACTGGTTTAGCCATGACTACTGATGGTCTGGCTTTTTAGATGGGTTTGGGGGTTCTCAGCCGCTTAACCTCAGGGTTGGTCTTGATATGGATTCCCATGATGTCATCTCTGGGCCCTGTGGGGGCAAATCTCAACCTGTCAAACTAGTCCTGCTGGGTTGCCAGCTCATTTACTTAATTGCTCACTTCAACACTCTCTCTTTGCTTCCACCTCTCCCCACTTGGGGCATATGTCATCCCACAACTCTGAGTTTCAGAAACTTAATTGCAAGATTGAAATTGTATACGTTCAGTTTACTCAATCATTACAGTCCTAAAAAGTATTTATTAAGTGCCTAATTGTGCATAGGAATATATAAAAGGGGCTGACTTAATGATGAGAAAATAATCTCTTACATTTTACGACAGTAAATGCTATTACACCCGTTATCTCCTTCACTACACCAGCTTCAGCCATATATGTCTTCCACATTTGAAGTGTGAGAGACTTGCCCAGGAGGTACCCTGCTTGCCTAGAGGATCCCTAAGACTTATGGATGAAGAGGCTGTGTAAAGGTGTTTAAAGTTCTATGTCAAATTAGCCTCCAGTTAGAACCTTGCTAAACTCAAAAGGCTTTTAGTCACTAATACTAATACACAGCGAAAAGTGTCCATGGCTAAAACAATTTAAGAAATTAGATCTCTTCAAGCATGTGAACATATTCAAAGTCCTTCAGTGAAGGAGACATCTTAAATCTTTCTTTGACCCAGAATTTCCCCAAATTATTAGATTCTGGGACTGTTTGGGAAGGAACACCTGTGGCATCGGTGTACCCCTTGTTAGGGTCTCTCACACTTACTCTGGAAAGTGCTGAATTTGACCAAGTTTTGTATAGAAGGGATGTAACAACAAAAGAAACAAACAGTCTCAGGGATGGTTAAAATGGAAACAGAGTGCTAGGAGTCGACCGAAGGACCTGTGTGAAGGCTGATGCTGTGGATCCTGGGTAGTGACTTTCTGTCCTGAGGTCTGTGGCACTCCTTGGTTCACTGTGAGTTGTCTTTTGGGACACGTAGGTTGGTGTTTTGTTTTGCTTTTTCCCTCCTGTCAAAGCATACCTTCAGTTTAAGGAAAAAGAAATTTTTAGGGTTGGGTCCTGATAGAGTTTGAATCTAGGATGAATGGAGTCAAACTTGAACTCTTGGCTTTCTTAGCTGCCTGTGTGGCCAGGAAGCAAGGTATTCTCTGGAAATTACATGCTTGACCTTTAACTGACTTTTAGGAACTCTTTTCCTGCTTTGCACAATATTCCTTTGCTATTAAGTTGCTGCCAACCTACCACATGCCATACCCCATAGCTCCTATTTCTAGAAGTTCTTGACGATGTAAAAATATGCCAAGTGTTTTACTCCTTGTCAAAATATAAGAACTGGTCTTAGTGAAATTTTAATCACAAATTGATTTTTCTTGGAAAGGCCTCAATATTTGATCTGATTTTGGGGATGGACTTTGAGGTTCATACCGGGGGTTTAGCATATGTTCTTCAACAAATATCTTGATGTCTTTAACTGGTGGTCCCAAATTTCTGAGACAGCACTAAAGGATGTTATTTTTTGGTGTGGCTAGGAATAAAATTACCCCGGTAAACTTTTGAATCATATCTTCCTGTGGCTACCTAGCTGGGCAGATGGGGAGAGAATTTGCCCCTTTCCTTTTTTTCCTGGAAGAGGAACCAAGTTGGGAGTGAAGTTTGCTCCTGACATGGCGACATAGTTTTGCTTTATTTTAAGTCTATTAGTCAAGATTAGTCTTTGAGGAATAGTAGAGGTACTTTGAGAAGCAAGTATTTACACTTTGAGCTAGCTATAGAAATATTTACTTATTTCTGTGATTTTTAGCTTAGACTCTGTTACTCATTGTATTAAATTCATGCTTTTGCTTTTGGAGCTGAAGTTTGAAGTACTGTAATACATGAAATGTGTAAATAATGTGATAGATATTTTTAAACTTAAAGGTTTGGGAATGATTTAAAGAAATCTTAGGCTGGTTTTAAACTTTAGAATAAATTTTCGAAGTAAGGATATGTCTTGTTTTTGTAACTGTGCTTTAATTAAACCACCTCTGCAACTCTTTATATGTCCAGGAAGGGGGCTAAAACAGTTCATACCCAAGGTCTGTTCTGATTGTCTTTGATTTGAAGTCATTGCTTTTGATTTGCCATATTTCTGTTAGTTTTCTTTTACATGGGTAAATGAAGGGTATTCTGTCCATCAATGTGTTGAATATTTTTATTACATAATTTAAAAAATCTTTACTCATCCCAAATCCATATCCTCTGAGACTTCAAAGAGACTAATAATAGTCACTAATAATAAAATAATTATAACAACTATACTCTCATAAGAGTTATGTGAATGTGGTCTCTCTTTCTTTCAAAATATCTTATTGTTCTTTTACTTTTCCATACAAAGGAAGCACTTCTTGGCTTCTCTTTGACATTGTCCTAATTGCCAGCATCACTACTCTTGAGCTTTGAGGCCATTATTAAGTAAAGTAAGGGAAACTTGAACACAAGCATTGTGATAACTCTGTGGTAGATCTGATAACTGATGTGGCTACTTAAGTGACTTACGGGCTGGTAGAGTATACAAGATGGACACATTGAACAAAGGGTGATTTATATCCTAGATAGGACAGGGAAGGACAGCAAAAATTTCATCTCATTATACAGAATGATATGCAATTTAAAACTTGTGAATTGTTTATGAAAATCTCCATTTACTATTTTAGGAAAGCAATTGATGATGGGTAACTGAAATAGCAGAAAGTGAAACTGTACTTAATGAATGTGCTGATTATAACCTGTAACCTGTTAGAGTTAATTTGTCATGTACAATACACTGCTAGACCTCAAATGTCCTTACACTATTCCCACTGTCTTCCTCTTAAGCCAGACCCTCATCACCTTGTAGCAAAGCTTCTATAGCAACTTGCCTGCTGACTTCCTGCCTCCAGTCTCATGTCTTCTGGTTCACAGTGGGTCTGGCTGGCTGAGGAATCTTCCTAAAATGTCTTATTTGTCCTGTTAATTCTTTTACAAGGACCTATGGGTAGCACCTCACTGTCAATCTCATCAGGCCTAAACGCCTTATTCTATGTGGTGACATGGGTCCATTTGCTCTGCCTCAGCCTGTACTTGTGTTTATATTCATGCTCACCTCACTGCCTTTTTTTTTTTTAAATTTTGGTCAAATTTTCACCCATCAAGCAATTTGATGATTTATGTTAGGCCTTAAAATGTTTCCTATTCTTGAAATAGTTCTTAATACAGAGAAGAAACTTTAATGTACAAAGATGGTCATTGCAGTTATTTATATAATTACAAGTTACTAAAATCCTAAATATTCAGCAAAGGAGAGTTAAGTGTGGTACACCTGTAAAACACAGATATCAAAAATGGTGGACTCAGTAAGTTTGTTAACATGCAAAAATATGCATATTCCAAGAAGAGAGAGAAAATACCAAACTCTATATCCAGTATGAGCTCAACCATAAAGAAATCAGGAAAAAAACCTTTAGAAATTCATATTCTAAAATTGAGAGGTTATCTATGGCTAGTGGGATTATGGGCTACTTTCTTTTTCTTTTTATACTTTTTTGTATTGTTGATTTTTTTTTTTTTCTGTGATCATGTCTCACTTTATAATCAGGAGAACTTTACTCTTTTCTTTTTTTCTATTCTTACTGCTTTTCCTGATAATTTTCCTGATTGATTGTTAAAAAGTTTTGACTGCAAAAATGTATGAAAGAAGTTTTTTAAAAGTAAAAATTACATGTAAATTCAATTTAGAAAGTCATCTAATATCAGCCACTGTATTTCCTCAAGTTTATTTTGTAACAAATGACACACAATCACGGTGGCTTACAATAGCAAACATTAATGTTTTCCTCATGCACAAGGGTGGGTGCTGTCTGCAGCTGAGGTCAGGTTCTAAGATCTGTTCCGTGTGTCATCTCTTTCTGAGCCAGCTAAAGATGGAAGCCTGTTCTAGGACATCCTTCTACTCACAGGGAGAGGAAGAGGAGAGACTGAAGCAAGCCACACCATTACACTAAAAATATTAGCACCAAATGTCATATGGCACATCTGCTCATATCACATAGATTAAAGCAAGTCACATGGCCATGCCCAACATCACTATTTCAGGGAAGTATTAAACAGTTCTCTACCATCAGTATTTGATGTATACATCCTTTCAGAATTTTCAGTATGCAAGCACGTATGTACATATACACAAACATATTTTTAAAAACTGGCCTGACACAGGCTATAAAATTATTTAAATTTTTCTTTGGTACGACATCTTTCTAGGTCAATATATATTCTTACATGTTCATTTTGACTTCTTACATTTTTAGTTGAATATATAATATTCTACTTTGTAGATTTAATTTCTTTAACCTGTCTTCCCATTTATGGACATGAAGGTTGTCTCCTTTTCTTTCTTTTTCTTTTTTTGTTCCACTATAAACATCTTTGTTCATGTATCACTGAACATATTCATATACATTACTAGGAATAGAATCACTAGGGCATTCAGAAGGCACATTTTCAAGACTTTTGGTAAATGTTACAAATTGCCTTTTAGAAATGCAATTCACACTCCTGCCAAAAGTGACAATTTTCACTTAAAAATAAAAATGTATTTACTCTTCAAGACCAAACTTAAATTCAACTTTTCGTAACTCATTTTCCTAGTAACTCCAGCCAGGATTCATTCTTAACATGATACCTTGAATTCCACCTTTTGTATGTGCATTTGTGTGTACTGTCATTTTAGGTGTAAGTTTCTGAAAGGCAAGGACCATTCCTTAAACTGCTTTATCCAGAAGTGATTTGTATACTCTCTTAGTTCATGTGTATCACGATAATATTTTGAAAAATAAACTTTTTTTGCCTTCTAATATTTTTCTCTTTCCCATCCCAGTGCTCGGGGTTCCAGCCCCCACTCCCAAGTTTTCTGATCCTCCATTGAGCGGAAAGCCTAATTCATGTTATCTCAAGGAGGTACCTGAGGAAGGGGTGGGGGCCACAATGCACAGGGTTTTGGTGTTAAAAGGTTAAAGCTCCGGGATGGGAGATAGTCCCCAGGTACAAAAGCAGTGAGGACGGGAGTGGAATTTCTTTTCAGTCTCAGGAAACAACTCTTCTGGAGTGGCCCCAGAGCAGAAAGCAGTGTGCAGAGAGGACAAAGCCCCACCAATTTGAGCAGCCACAGCACGAGTGGTGCAGACAGTCTGTGTTTCCTGGATTGCTTGTTTTTTAAACACCTAAGAAATATTCATCATTCACAGTTAAGATTTCATATAAAAATCCAAATTTTTATCTTCTCTTTAGAAAAATGGCAGATCTGGAATTCCTGGGGCCACATTCCAGGGACTGGACACCGGCTGCTTCCTGAGGATGCGGGTGGAGGAGCTTCTGACTTCACAGCCCCTGCAGGCCCTGATGTCCAGTTCTACCCACAGACAGGACAGGACTGTTGTAGCCTTCATGCCTGGTCTAAGCAGCCTCTCAGGAACCCCCTGAGCCCTGGAGTCCACACAACTCCAAAGCAGCTCAGTTAGGGGAGAGTCAGGGACCCCCAAATGCTAAGTACCCAGACATTCTTCAGACCTCTACATAATTCAGGCTTAAAAATGACCTAGGTTGAGTCTGCTGTCATGTTTTTGGGATGAAGATGAAAAGAGAAGTGAAAGTGTCTAAAGAGAAGAGCTCTTCCATTTCTTGCACTGCTGAACTTGTGAAGATTCCTATCCTGTTCATAAGTAGGAGACCAAGAAGTGGAGAGAGAGGAGAGAGGAAGTAAAAAGAATCAAGCTGTGTTCTGTACATCTACCAACTACCCATGATGAATGTAGTCACTATATATTGCACATTTGTACTAATAAAAAATTTTTAAAGTTAATTAAATGTATTGCTGGTGCCTACTGTTGTCAGGCATTGCTGTAGCCACAGGGTGGTGGCAAGGGGATGGCCACCAACAAGATGACGAAAGCCACCAACAAAATGAAAGTCCTCTCCTTGTGAAGCTTGCATCCCACGGTCCTTGTCTTACCAGAAACATTTGACTCAGTTAATATCTCCCTTTCTGTTAGAACATTTTTTCATTTGCTTCCAGGACAGGCACATTCCTGGTTTTGCTCCTTCTCCTGGTTGCTCCTTCTTGTCTTCTTCAATGTTTCTTCCTAATCTCCTAACTCTAAACCACATCCGTGTGCTTAATTCCCAGCCCAGGTTACTCCATTGAAGCCAAAATTCTCACTGCTTAATCAGCTCCTCACATGCTAATATGCATTTCAAAACAACTTGGGCTTATTTATTTTTTCTTTTCTTACTATTCCTTTCCTTTCTTCTTCATTCCTCCTTCCCTTTCTTTCTCCCCCCTCCCCCCCTCTTCCGCCCTCACCCCCATTCTCCTTCCTTCCCTCCCTATTGGGAATTGTCTTGAAGCCAGGGCCTCTGCCTTGAGCTACATCTTCAGCCTTCATCAAAACTTTAAAAAAAAATTTTGAAGCAGGGTCTAGCTTGAAGACTCTTTTACACATGCCATATCCAATCTGTCTGTAATTTTTCTGACTCTACCGTTAAGTTATTATCAATCCAATCATCTCCCACAGCCCTTGCTACTCCTCCAGTCCAAAGCACTGTCTGCTACTTTCACCTAGATTATTGTGATGGTCTCCTTCCTGCTTCTGCCCTTGTACTTCTATAGCTCTTTTTCATAAGCACTCAAAGTGATGCTGGTAACTTATAGGTTCTATCATGTCCAAACCTGTAAAACCCTCAATGGCTTCCTATTTCCCTTAGAGTAAGGGTGGGTGATGAACCAGCTGACCTCCAATGGTCTCTCTCTCCTTCCCCAAATCTGCTCCAGCAATAGCACCTCCTTGGCCTTCCCCAGGGACCTTGCCTTATTGGTCCTTTACCTGAAATCCTCTTCTTTCAGTTATTAAACCAGCTTTAGCAAGGCCTTGCTAGACTCCTTTCTATATAATAGAAGAAACTCCATAAAAATCATCTGTAGTATCTCTATTGCATGCTTGATTCTTCCCATAGTACTTACCAACACTTCACATATTTTGCATTTACTTGTTCATTTTATTAATCACCATACCTTCTCCACTAAAATGTATGCTCCCTGGGGGTGGGAATTTTGTTACTGTGGTGTGCCTATCTTAGTCCATTTCCTGCTGCTATAATTGAATACCCCTGAGTGGATAAATAACAAACATTTGAAGTTTGTCACACAGATCTGGAGACTAGGAAGTCCAAGACAAGGGCTTCACTTGGCAAGGATCTTCTTGCTGGGTGATAACATGGTGGAAGGCACCACATAGTGAGAAAGAGCAAATTTCTGTGAGCGAGAAGGGTACTAAACTCCCCCAATTTATAATAAGCCCACTCCTGTGATAATTAACCCCATGATAGTGGGTAGTACTGGCCTTAATCCATTCATAAAGGCAATGCCCCTATGACGAATGACCTCTTAAATGTCCCACTCTTGATGACAATGAAATGTCAGCATGAATTTTAGAGGAGACATTCAGATCATAGTAATCTCCAGTGCCTGTGTTGTTGCTCAATGAATAGATGTCAAATGAATGAATAAATGGCTGACTCTTGGAAGATCGTCTACTTGAGTCAATAAATTGATCATGGGGGTGGGGCAGGGTTGTATGTTCAATACTGATTTGTTAAGAACCTACTATGTGTTGGGTAGTGTGGTCACTGTAGAGTAAACAAGAAAAAAGGAAAAGTAAGTGTCCCTTCACCATTTCACGTAGGGCTATGGCCCTGCTTATTCAGAATCTGCCCTGGAGGTCCAGGCTGTTTTATTGAGATGGCACTAAGGGGGTATGGGAAAACTTTTCCCCATTTTTTTCCCCTTTGCAAATCTAAGGAATGTAGTACTTCTGTGGACCCTTTAAAAAATTGGCTTTATAAAATTTTTGTAACTAATGGATCTAGAGAGAATCAGAAGTGGGAAAAGAAATAAACTTTTAGTTTAGTCAGTTTTACTACTAGAATATCATTAATTGCTTGGGTGGCTATATTCAAGAAAATGAGATTTAGAATTACATTTTTGGGGGGCACCAGGGATTGAACTCGAGACCTTGTGCTGGCGAGGCAGGTGGCAGAACCACTGAGCTAAATCCTCAGCCCTAGAATTACTTTTAAACTTACATATATCTTTATGAACTCATTCCTCTGTCTTTGGGATAATAGAGATGTGGCTGAATGCTATTTTTTTTTTTTGCAAGAGGCAGACCAGAGTATAATCAAGTTTGAATTTTAAGAGAAACCTCTTGTCACTACAGCTGTGGGTCATATACTGTGTAGGATACTAGTAGAATGGTTGTTTAAGTATCATTTTATGTTGAAATACATCTTTTAAACGTTATTTTAAAGGAAGCTAGAAAAAGCCTGCAATTTGATGGGGGAAGTAGAACACTTGTCAGACATTCACATGAGACTCCATAATAGGTGAAATTGAGTTTCTCAGGCAGATAAAAGTTGTGAACATAGAAGGGCCATAATACTTGTAAAAATGACATAGGATCCTAAATACCCATGGTGGTTATAAACTGCAGGGTGCTGAGTACATATTATGCTATAGAAGGCTTAGGAATGGCAAATATGTTAGAGAAAGACTGCTATTTTTGGAGAAGCAATAGGAGCAATCACAGTTCCACACATCTATGCTAAGGTAATCCTAGATACTAATGACTTTGGATAAACATAAAAACAATTCAGAAACAAAAATATTAAGCTCAATTTTTCTTTTCTTTGAAAAAGCCATTGGCATTAGTCTTTTCTTTTACTTTTCATATTTTATGCCAAAAATTTCCTCTGATTTAACAGAAAAATAGAAAACATTTGGAGACCCAGGTAGAGATTTGGTGGACTAAGATTTTAATCTCAGGCCTTGGGAGGTGTCTTGCCTCTGTAAGTAGAAGCAGATTTGATATCATTCCTTTAATTAAAACCATCGGATCCACAAAACCCCTTTAAGTTGCCCTAAATAACTCAGTTTTTCAACTCCATCTTCAAACAGCTTCCAATAAAGTATGTAATCGTTCGTTAAGAAGACTGATAACCCAAGAGTCCTGAATAATGCAAAAACAACAAAACTTGCTATACATAATCAGTTGGCAAAAAATGGAGAAATAACAGCTGCTTAACTGTTGTATCATATATTTTTAAACTGAGCTTGTCAGTACAGCTGCCAAGATGGCTTATGGCCATGCAGTTACCAGTGTGTTGATGGCTTTCTTCTCCCTCTGAGACTTTGGCTTGGGGATAATGTTGGGGAAAGGAGAAGCTGCTTTTAGAGTTGCAGTTGCTCTGGGTCCGGGACCCTGCAGTGTAAATGCCCACTGGAGTCAGACAGCAATATTACTGCAGACATATTTTTGTCAGCGGATCAGCATCACCTTCTGTGAATGCAGGTGGGTACTGATTAATGGTACTGATCAATGTTACCCTGAAAAATTGATTGACAGTCAAATTAAGGTAAACAATGCATTAGCCTTTGGAATGTGATCTTTCTAGAATGTGATGGAAGAATGGAATGTGATTGTTCTAGAACTCTTCAGATGATTATTTTGCAAAATAAGAAATTTTTGAGACAGCACGTTGATTCAGGTGACTTAAGATGGAATCTTAGTTTTACCCCTTAGTGGCTATGTGATGGCTAATAAGGGATTTAACTATGAGGAATGTGTCTTCTCACTTATAAGATTAGCACCATAAAAGTCTCATTTGAGTGATTCAATTAAAATGAGATCATGGATATATAAATACTTTGTTGATTTTATTAATTTTTAAAAATTATAAAATTGCAAAATAGTATAGCAGGTACCTCTCTACCACCCACTAGAATAAAAAAGTAGGAACATTTCTCTTATATTCTTATTTTTTTAAAACAAAATCTAGCATACAATTAATCAATTCTTTATTCCATCTCCTATCTTTTTTCTTTCTTCACAGGTAAAGCACTATTGTGAAATTGTGTGTATCTTTCCCATCAATGCTTTAGTATGTCTTTTGTATTGTCTTTTGTATATATCTCTAAACAATATAGTTGTCCCCTTCCATCCATGGATTTGCCTTTGTTTCCCATAGTCAACTTTGACCCTAAAATATGAAATGAGTAATTCCAGAAATAAATCATGGGTTTTACATTGTATGCTGTTCTGAGTAGCATGATGACATCTCACAATATCCTGCTGTGTTCTGCCTGGGATGTGAATCATACTTTTGTTTGGTGTATCCAAGTGGTATGCAGTACCTACCCATTAGTCATTTAGTTGCAGTATTACAGAGCTTGTGTTTCAATAGCTCTTATTTTACTTAATAATTGCCCCCAAACCTGAGAGATGTGATACTTGAAATTTGGTATGCCAAAGAGAAACCAGAAAATGTTTCTTATAGGTGAAGAGGTGAAAGTTTAATCATAGGTGTGTACGTGTAGGAAACAATGTAATATCCATGGATAGGGTTTGGTATTATTAGTTTCATGCATCCACTCGATTCCAAGAACAAATACCCATGGCTAGAGGGGACTACTGCATATATTATTATTATTATTATTATTATTATTTTGTATATCCTTTATTGGTACATTTTAGGTGTACAATATAATGACAT
>NW_004624738.1:19127240-19140145 GCF_000247695.1 Heterocephalus glaber
TAAAATTTTTTTCCCACATTATAGGTTGTCTCTTAGCTCTGTTGGTGGTTTCTCTTGCAGTGCAGAAGCTTTTTAATAAAATGAGATCCCAGTTGTTGATTCTTTCTGCTAGTTCCTGTGCTACTGAGGTTTTGTTCATAAAGTCTTTTCCTATGCCAATGTCTTCGAGTTCTACCTAACTTATCTTTCAGCAAGTTTAGTCTTTCTGTCTTAATATTTAGATCTTTAATCCATTTTGATCTTAGTTTGATGCATGGTGATAGGTATGGGTCTAGTTTCAATCTTTGGTAGGTTGAAATCCAGTTTTTCCAACACCATTTATTGAAGAGGCTATCTTTCCTCCAATGAGAAAGGTTGTCTCCTTTGTCAAAGATGAGGTGGGTGAATATGTCTGGAGTTGTTTCTGCATCTTCTAATCTATTCCACTGATCCTTGAGTCTGGTTTTTTCCAGTACCATGCTGTTTTTATCACAGCAGCTTTGTAGTATAGTTTCAAGTTGGGGATTGTGATACCCTCTGCCATGTCTCTGTTGCCTAGAATTGCTTTTGCTATTCTGGGCCTCTTCTGGTTCCAAATGAATATTTGGATTGTTTGGACCATTCTAGTCTTTAGTGTCCATTCATTTCTGTAATTCTCTTTTGAAATCAGCATTATGTTATAAACAGTTTTGGGTCTATTTTAGAATACCTAATTTTCTAAGACTAGGAGGGGATCTGACAGTTCAGATCAGGCCAAATTGTTGTCATATTTTAAGTAGAATTTTGTAAATGTAAGTTAGAGATATTTTTCTTTTTTCTTTTTCTTTTTTTTTTTTTTTTTGGTACCGGGGATCGAACTTGGGACCTTGTAGTTGCAAGGCAGGCAGCAGAACCACTGAGCTAAATCCCTGGTCTAGGTAGAGATATTTCTTATCTTGTAGTGTAAATTATTGTTTCTAAAGCAAATTATTCTTGTAAATTATTTATGTATTAGATTTTCTTAAGCAGGCTAGACATACTTATTTTAAATATAGTTCACTTATAGAGGGGAAATCTAACTATGAATTGCATTTCTGT
Source organism: Heterocephalus glaber (assembly GCF_000247695.1). The sequence goes on from NW_004624738.1 coordinate 19,128,297, forward strand.
TTGAAGGTTGTCATAGAGCTTTAAAAAAAAGTGAGTCCTGTCTTCAATAAGATAATATAATTCTATTTACTGCTGATTTATAGAAATATCTGGATTTATATCAATGCTAATTATCAGGACCAAGATCAGTCAGATCCTATTGGGCAGTGAAAAGCCACAAAACTCAAAGTGATGTGTGGAGTTTTGTGTGGGTTTTGGCATTTTGATAGATTGACAAGTAGTTCTAAACATAGAATTGGATTTCTTTCCCTGCATGGAGAATAACAATAAAGTATTTCCCAAAGAATATTTTTCCCCTTTTTAAGCCTGATTGTCTTTGGCAGGATGAAATTTTTGACAGTCGGAAATAGAGCAGATTTCTGGCTGGCCAGAGTGCCTGTCTATGGATGTTCTGGAATATCAACTGATACATTCAAGCTAACATAAATCTCTTCTCTTTCAAAAATGTTTATTATGCACAGTTTTTATTTTGCATTGATACAGAAACTCATTTCAGAAAGCAAAGGAGTATTTAGTGAAATCTGATAATTTCACACTGGCACTGTTCTTTTGTTTCATTGTGAAAATAATTTAGCAGTTTGGGAAAAAATTAGTAACCTGATTATACAAGCTTATCTTTGAAGATGTTATTTGAATTTAGAAGCCTACTAACATCAAAATTCATCTGTGTTAGTGCATTTAAAATATAGAGCTCATTTAAATAGTAAGAAATATAAACAGAATTCTAACTGATGAATATCTAATTGTTCTTCCCAGTATCTAATTGCCCTTCCCAATCTTTAGGCATTTGTAAACATCTAGCAATTAAAAAAGCATGATCATGAGTCTTACCCTCTGTTAAAACATTCTTGTCCTATGGAACCAAAGGTTTTGGGGGAGATGGGGTAAAGCAGAGAAAGGAAAGTCAACCATTGTTGTGACTTAATATGCTGTCATTTCATTATATGGCCTACAAGAGCCCTGTCCGTAGCACCATCAGATAATTTTAGAATAAACTTTGAAATGTGTGAGCAGATATTTTATTCAGGGAGATGAATGAACTAATAATTGGTTGTACTGAGTCTCTTGATACTTGCATTTATTTCAATTTTTAGATTAACTACACTAAATCCGTAGTGTACCATTAGCCAGATATTTGGTATAGGCATAACATTGGCATAGCTAATTTCTATGCTTCAGTGTAGGGAATAGCAGTTTCTTTAGTATTGTATAAAAGCTATTTTGAAGCATTCTCCCAAGGAACCTATCACAGTAGTTAGAGGTACAACTAGACTGGGTTCAGACCTCAGCTCTGTCTTATGCAGTGGTTAATCTTGGCAAAGTTGCTTCAGTGCCTTGTTTTGTAAAATGGAGATAATAATAGTACCACCCTCACAGGAGGTTTAGAAATAACAAAGAAAGCACGTGCCTTTCATGTGCCAAGCACTCAGCGTTAGCCATTGTAATGAAATGTGCATATGTTCTGCATGGAAACATGGTCAAAGTACCTAAAATATAATTTTAACCAACATATGAATGATTGAGACAGTGTCTGCCATCTTTTTGGAAAATTAGATTTGACTTTTCTTCTCAGAAAACAAGCAATCTGTCTGTCTAAATTGATGATTTTATGGAAAAAAATCGTCTGTCTTTTCAGATACTACATATCTCAACCTCATCAGGAGTGAACCCTGGAAAACTAAATTCAAATTTTAGCACTGACCATGCTTTGCTAATTGCTCATCTTTTTTAATGTAAAATTTAATGAAGGAAATCTGATTTTCCTGTCTGGGCAAGGGGAACTGAAGTATCAATTGTCTTTGTTTACACTGCCTTGTCTAATTCCTTTAATTGTCTTTCAGTGTCATTTTACTGTCTGTCCCCCTTGCTGCTCGGTGCTAAGGCTTTTCCAACTGGAAGTATCTCCTTTGGCTTTTGAAATGCTGGCTCTCCAGCTGGGAGTGGAGCATGTGAAAATTGCGGAAAGCCCATGCTTGTGAATTTCTGGTTTGCATTAGACCATCATGATTCATTGTTCGGAAGGCTCCTGAAGGAGGCTCAACCTTACCGTGCCGTGCAACCCCTCTAGGATGCACCATTTCTTTAAACAGGCTGTTCTTTTGACATTCTTGAGTTTAGAAATCCCTTGGGTAAATCTTTAGGTATAGTTCATCACCATCACGTATATCAAATGAGGATAATCTGAATCTCTTGAAAACATGCGTGAAATATGTAATTGCTCTTGAAAATGAGCACAAATGATTTACTGGTAAATATTTGTTTTACCAGACCACATCCCATGTTTCCGTGGAGGCTGCAGTCTGTACTCCAAAGATGCTGGCAAAACTTAGTTTTGTTTTTTTAAGAAATTAGTTCACTCTGGTCCTAAGTCAGAGGCTACTTCTAAAGCTTTTTTACTGAGTTAAAAAGTAGTAAGAGATGCAGTAAATGATCTGTATGGATTCCACCAGTAGCTTTCCTAACAGTGATTGCCATTGCTCCCCGGCTGTTGTGCTGTTGCTCTTTAGATTTCATCTAAATACTTGGTAAAAATGCCCCTCCACCTCTGAATGTTTTATGTTTACCTACTAGATCCTTCTGGCAATGTTTTTTTCTCTACAGCCGGGTATGTAGGGACCAGCCTCGGTGTTAGTTTTCGTTATTCCTCATCTCATACTTTGCTGATGTTCAGCTTCCTCCCTCCCTTCATCCCTTTCCTTTGCTCTCTCCTTCCCCCTTTTCTTCCTTCCCTCCTTCTTCTGGCGCTATGCTTTCTTTTTTATCTCTCTTCTGATCTCCTGGTCCAAAAATTCCCTTAGACTTGACTGGTCATTCTCCCCCAAGCCCACTCCCCAACCTCTCTGCAAGCTGTCACATGCAGTTCCACTGACCTAGATATTTTTGAATTCAGAAGACAATCTGTGAGCCCAGTGAAGACTAATGTCCTGCATTGACTTGGGTTGTTAGAAATCCCTGTGTCATTAGCTGGGATTCGATTCCAGTTGAATTGTAGGCACAAAGATCACTTTTCATTTTTTTTGGCATTGCATGTTGAAAAAGTACTCCACTATCCACGTCTGTGTGTGTGTTTCATTCATTGCCTCATCTGGTCTGCTTTGTTTTTGTTTTTCAGTGACTATAAGAGTTGCCTCCTAAGCATTTTATTATTGATGGTGATGATTAAAATAAGTTATCTTATACTGTTTTAAATATACAGTGACCCAACACCAGAAACATTATTTACATATATTTTAATGTATGTCAATAAAATATATATATTTTTTGAAGAAATGAGAAAATGGAAAGGCCATGAAAGTCAAGAATGAGCTGCGATGGGCTATGTGGAAGACACCAAAAGGATCAAAGTTTTTTCCAACTGCATGATATGTCTGTATTTGCTGGTTCATTTCACCTTATCAAATTAAACTGTTACAAGAAAAAGAATGCTATGGTATTTTGCTTAGGAAGACACCTTATTAAACTTTTGATTTACTTTTATGGATATATCAATTCCATTTTCCTGGGCTTCAACCTATAATATCAGAGTTCTGAAAGGGGTTAATGAATTAATTTGACGGCAGTATATCTGGTTAGTCTGCCAATGTACAGTAACTTATGAATATTGCAATTTTCATAGCTATTTAAGATGAAAATTATTCCAAGCATGCTTAACAAATCCATTATCCATGAAAACTGTATGTATTTAGATGCTTCCCAGAGTAATAGCATTCTCCATTCGACTTAGAGACATTTCCTTGAGAGTTTCACTCTGTTACCAAATCTCTGCTCTCTGATCCAATTGTGTTAGTTACTTTTCTCTCATTGCTGAGAGAAAATACCTGACACCCAAAGTTGAAGGGGGAAAGGTTTATTTGGCTCACAGTTCATAGAGGTTGCAGTCCATAATCAGCTGGCTCAAGGCAGAGTGGCAGAGGAGAAACAGTTCTTGGCTGTGGAAGCAGCAAAAGCAACAAGGGACCTTAACAAAGTCTTTATGCCCCTTTTATTTTATTCAGACTACACAGGGAGGGTAGCACTCAGGCCCTTAATCCTAGAGCCCTCGGGTCTAGCCCCACTATGAGTTGATCACACACTCTAGATTCAGGCACCTCTGAGAAAGCGTGATGCTCTGGAGGCATATCTAAACACGAGGCATAACACCAATGATGTCTGTTTACTATTGGAAGGACTTTCCTTGTTGCCAAAATGGCCTTTCTTAACATTTTTATTGTTTGGATTATGAAGAAGAGGGAAAAAAGAAAGCCAGAACATATTTACTTGCCTGGCTAGGAACAGTTCCATGAGGCACTTCATTTGAAACTTGCAGAACAATTGTTTAAATAACACTTCTTATAGAAAGTTGGGATAAAATTAGGGGGTTAGCACAGGATTCTTGATAGTTTCTGTGGCTGTGGTAAACTCCAAAAGTCTATAAATGTGCTTTGATTGTGAACTTTGATAGTGTTTTTAAACTTCCTTCATTAATTCAGTCAATAAACATGTGCCCCAGTGCCTATGATGTTCAGGTCAGAGACAAGCGATAGAGCAGTCTAACCTCATCAGGCTTCTATTTCAGTGGGAAGAAGAGGTGGAAGGAAAACAATTCAAATTTAGGAATTTCCGATGTGCTCTATGGCTTTTCATGCAAGGTAGGTCAGAAAAGTCTTCCCTGGGGGCCTGAGGTTTGAGCTGAGACAAACAGGAGGCACCACTAAGTCCCGTGGAGTTGTGTGAGGGCAGGGAGACAGGAAGAGACAGGATGGTTAATTTTATGTGTCAACTTGGCTAGGCTGTGGTGCCTCATTGTTCAAGAACTATCCAGATTTCAACATGAAACTTCTTTTTTTAAAAAATGTTGCTAACATTTGAATCAGTTGACTGAGTATGGCAAAGCATCCTCTACGGTGGGGGTATACTTCATCCTAACAAGTGAAGGCCTTAAGAGCAAAGACTGGGATCTTCCTTAACCCCTAAAATGGAAGGAGTTTGAATTCTTCTCAAGACTACAAAATGGAAATTTTGTCTGAGTTTCCAGTCTTCAGGTTCAAGACTGAAAAATCAGCTCTTGCGATTTATCGGCCTGCTGGCCTAGCCTGTCAATTTTGAACTTGCCCACCCCCTCCCCAATCATGGGAATCATGTATAGGTTCTATTTTCCTGGCGAACCTTGACTAATACAGGAAGTGAAGAAGACTGGCTGAAGGGACCATACATAAAAAGGCACCAGGATAAGAAGGAGCTGGGGTCTGAAGAAGTAAAAACTGGGTAGCACTGCAGAGAAATCCATGGAAGGCTAGCAGCTGGCAGTGTAGCCAGGCCAGATTTTGTATTGTGAAGTCCTTTTGGCAGAACTGAGACTTTAAACACAGCTGCAAATATTAATTCTTTGAATTTGTATAAGACCTTGAAATCTAATTTACATGTAAAAGTATTTTCTACAAAGTGCTTACATACAGAGCATTCACTTTTAGAACCATGAAAGATATCCACAAATCACTTAATATACAGTCATGTATCGCTTAATGATAGGGTCATGTTCTGAGAAATGTGTTGTCAAGTGATTCTGACATTGTGCGAACATCACAGAGTATACCGATACAAACGTTAGATGTATGATGTTACTGCTGGTGTGACGTGCCCCAACTTTCTTTTGAGAAGGTATCGCCTTCTTTTATTTGGTACTGGCCTGTAGTTCTGTCAAAAAGGTGTCCTGCCTTCCTGAAGCTAAGGTCAGGGATGTAGTTTGAAACTTGAGCAGGATAGAAAATTGTAGGAGCTGATTCATCCTTGTGGTGTCTTTCTGAAGAGATGTCCAGCTGTTCCTGCTAGCAGGGTCCTCAGCCCAGCCCTGGTTTCTGTCTTTTCTGAAACCTGGCTTTTCAGTTTTGCCTTTAGTGCTATAAAGTACTGCATATACTCCCAGTAAATCCTTTCTCTGCTATGGTTAGCCAGAGCTGGTTTTGGTGGCTCACAGCCTGAGTCTAGTGAACCAGCAAGATAGAAAAGGGAAGTTTGGTGTGGCCAGGGAGAATAGTATGTGTGTGAAGCAGTGCGGATGAAGGAATTTGGGGCCAAGTTTTAAAGAGTGACAGGAAAGTACCTCAGTGATCCAGGAAATAAGATGTCCCTTGGGAGGATATCGATGGAATATATTTGGTCAGTGAGAGAGTGAAGCAAGAGCCAGATGGACCCATCATAAAACTTGTCACTGAAGAGTTGAGGAACTCCCAGCATTCCAAGGGAGATGCAATCTCAGGAAGTTGGCATGAATTTTACGCAACCTAATTCACTGTTTTGTGCCAACATAAAAGGGCTAGGCAAGGGAGTGGGGCTTTAGCTCTGTGTTAGAGCATGTGTTTAACATGTGTGAAGATCTGAGCTCAATCCTTAGTACACACATGCAAAAAAGAAGGAAAAAAAGGGCTATTCAATCTGGACTGTAGAGTCTGATGAAGTGGTGAAGTGGTGTCCTGAGAGAGAGCTTCCTGTATCTGCTGCATGTACCTGTATTGAGTTGGACAGACCTGGTTATCCCAGTCAGAACCATCATCTGTGTAAGGCCCCAAATGACCAAACAATTAATTCTATCTGAGCCATAAAGAATCTTATTATAAAAAACCACTCAAGTAACTGTTTCTGGGGGAGGAAATGCAGTTCAGCCCAAAATAAAGATTAGGATTTATCTAGCAGATACGCTTCAGTGAATATTAATATGCTGGCCATTTGGTTCCTACATGACTCTCGTGGGGTTAGTCAATATGGGCCTGCTGCTGAGGTATTGATTGAATTTCTGAGCTTATGAGTCTGAGGATAAATTGTAGACTGTGATGGTTGTTTCTTTCAGGCAATATTATGAATGTTATAAATATTAAGAATATTATAATATAACCAGCAATATTGTGGAACTGCAACTTTGCTGAACTTCCTGGGAAGCCATACTTTCTCCTATTTTATCCTACAGGAAAAAAGTGCCTCCCAGGGAGCTTTCTTAGGTAGCAAGGTCATGATTATATTAGAGAGAATCCTGAATGTTGGGCCAGGGAGACTGTAGCATAAGGGAATCCAGGGAGAAGATTATGGTGGAAGCAGAGCTTAAGTTGAGCAGAGTGGAAGAGATCATAATGAAGGCCACAGCAGTGGAGATGCTAACTGCTGGACTGAACTAAGATATCTAGAGCTCCATGATGTAGGACAGGAAGGATGAGAGCTAGGCTGGAATCCAGGGTATCAAAAGATGGTCTTGTTTGTCAGGTTTTTTCCATTAATGACCTTATCTCAATCCCCACAAACAATGCTGCAATAGTTAAAATCGTGACAGTGCAAAACACAGAATCTGAATTACATTAGTGCTAGTCAGCTCACTGCATATTAAATCATGAATTCCCCGAGAGGGTTACCAACATATTGAATAAAGTGAAATTAATCTGTTAGAGTCACAAGTTGACATATGCATATGCGATGAATCCATAAACTATGCTGTGAGCATTAGAAAAGTAACTAAAAAAAATTCATGCAAGCACATCTGTATTCTGTCCTGCAAATAAAGCCTAGTTCACAATGTCATTTTTTTTCATAGTGCTGAACAAGGAGGAGGCTCTGAAATGTTCATGTTGTTGACCTTTACAGTCTGATATGCTGTTGATAGCACCCCAGACAAACTTGATGAAGCTTTGCAGTCAGGTCACTGTTTAATATGACTCACTGTCCTAAATTTAGAAAAGGCTATGATTCTAATAGCAAATGACAAAAACCAGTGAATTTCAAGTTCTTGTTGGCTGCTCCGGGTTACATTCCCCTCTAGGCGAAGTCAGAGCTGCCAGCCACATTAATGAAAATTATGAGCCTGTGAGGAGAATTACCAGGAGGTGCTGCCGATAAGAAGTCCTAGGGAATTAAAACTCTCCTCAACCTTTGGCTTCCTAGTCAAAATAGTTCTTTCAGATTTAAATAGTTTTAAAAGAAAGACCTGTGAGTTTTGTGGCTTTTCATTAGCTTTCATGAAATAAAGGGTGTGTAGTTATATGATGAATTTAGGGTCATTGGCACAACGGAGGTTGATGTTGGGGAGCAGATTTTCTGCTTTAGTGTGTGTAAAACAGTTTCAGATTGCCCATAAGTTATAAAATCCAGCAGTTCCTATTTGACTCTGGAGCTTGAGCCATGGAGGTTTTGAAAATTGGTCCTCATTGAAGCCTAATTGAACCAGAAACCTTTCTCATCCAAGGACTCCTTAGGGTTTATCAATACCTCACTGCAGGGGGACAAAGAAGGCTTTGTGCTGCTGAGCTGATAGGTTCTGCTGGAGGAGTATGCTTGGCAGAGAATATTCCACAGACTTAAAGAGAAAAGAAAACAGAAAGGCAGTGTAGGCGCTGTCAAAATGAAGTGCCATGTTTTTATTCACTTTGTGGGACTAATCTTATGTTGAGCAGATCCAGGGACATCAAAATGCTGGCTTTGTTTCTTAAAAAAGCAGTTCCCTCCCCTTAATATTCTGTTATGACTAGTAACCCTATATTTAACATAACTCAAATGCTAATATGATTAATATTTTAGAAAACAGAATGGGCTTCTCAAATCGAGATATTAAAATTATATCTGTTCTCTATTTTAATGTAATTGGCATAGATAGGATTCATGAAGTGTGCAGATTTCCCGAGTTCTAATCCCCAGTTTAGGGTCTCTTAACTTTTTTGTATTTAATGCAGACTTTCTGTTTGTTTGGTTTTTTTTGAGACAGGATTTGCTATGCAGTCCAGGCTGGGCTTGAACTCATAATCCTCCTGCCTTAGTGCCCCAACTGCTGGGGTTACAAGTGTGTGCCACCAGGCCTGGATCAAATTTTAGGTTTATAAGGAATTCAGATTTTTGAATACTAGAAATTTTGATAGTCAATGTTCAAATGAATAGAATAGCAAAATCATCAATGTAACTATTCTTACTGTAAAATCGTGTTTTACAACTTCTTTTAAACCATCTTCAGTTATTGTAGTAGTCACTGCCACCCTTCACCATGGTGTTGATGTTTTGGTAGATTTACTGTCTTGAGCATATTCTCCTATATACTGTACTCATGAGAAGAGTACATCACTTCTCCAGACATTCTTTCTTTGAATACTCCACTTCTTAACACTTGTTCTAAATTTGTTATTCCCTGTGTTGTATTCGACCCATGAATCTTAGCATTCCATCTGGCAGACATAGCTGGAGGAGAGTGTTTTACTTTGTTATAGCAAAAATAAATTTTATACATAGATGAAAACTTGGCAGCATATTTACATGGTTCTTAAGCATGCTTTGGCACAGTGCCTTTGCCCATTATTGGTACCCTGGGTAATTTCAAGCAAGTCACAGAAATATTGTGCCTTAATTTCTCCTTCTTCAAACATGAGTCAATTTGATATCCATAGAAACACCTGTTTGCAAGCATGGTGACTGCTCTAAAGGTAATTGACTATGTAGCCTTGCTGCTAGTGAATTCTCTAGGAAACTGACTCTTAAGATGATGATAAGCTCACAGCAAGGTTACTAGGAAATAGTCTTGGAATAGGCAAGTGTGGAAGGAATGGGATAAGGGGGATATGGAAGAGGGAGATACTGCTTCCCTTTAATAAGATCTCTTTTATACCATGGGAATCTGTGAGGATGGCAGGACTCTTTAGAGTTGTGCCAAGTCGGAGTGAGATCTTTATCCAGGTTGACCAGTTATTGAAAACAGGCTGCCTTAGGAAAGGGCTGTGAGTTCAGTTGAGATGTCTGTTCTCAGTTGAAGCAATTCCCAGGGAGTGCTTGCTGCAGAGAGCTGTCATTCAACAATCTCTCAGGGGGTGAGGAACCAATTCTTCATCCCTTTCATGGGGATCTGGACAGTACATGACATGCATGACCAAAGCCAAGCTAGAAGGAGTATATATGATCAGCTTTATAGTGGCTGTTGGCTTTTGATGAAGACAGAATTATGGGTAAAATGAGAATCCTTTTTTATTAACCTTTGCCACTATTTCACAAAGTTCCACCACACCTTGATACTGTAGATTTTGGGTGAGGTCTCTTTCTGGAATCTGGTTAATCATCTTGCCATCAATGAACCTTGCCCTCTTTAGGCCTTCACTACTTTTAAATAACCATTTAAAGAACCAAATATTCAGCAATATTTATATCTTTGGGTCTCTCAGATCTTGGTTGTATATGCAAAAATGATCAGCTATGTAAAAGGGAAAAAGAGAGAGAACATTGTTTTTGGTTGATATATCTCCCAAGTCTTGTAAGATAGAACAGTACTCTTAATCTCTTCCTTTTTATGATATTGATATTTTGAAGATAAAAGGCCAGTACTTATAGATACTATTCTATCTTGTTAGAATGTTCTTTATTCTAGATGTGTAGGATTAATTTCTCCTAATGTTTAACTTGTTCTTTTTCAGGGTAGGTAATTACGTAGGTCTAAAAGGTTGATAACATTCAGTTAAACATTTGGGCAAGAATTCTGATTATATCCATTTAATATTATAAAATTCATTTTGGAGATGCACAATACAAGAAGTAAATATTGACAGGCATAAGGGTGAAACAGTTGATTCTAAAATCATAGTTGGAGAGTCAAAACATGCTCCTTAAGCATACATGGCACGTTCACAAAAATACACCATATGTTCAGTCAGATATAAGCCTCAGCCACTTAAAAAGACTGAAATTTTACAGACCATGTTCTATATTCACATCTTATTATAAATCAACAACGTTGAGGTATATAGGAACCCCCAACATTTTGAAAACTAAATACTAATTTAGGGATGAAGTAAATCACAAAACAAACTGAACAATACTTTGAACTAAAAGAAAAAAGTACAAGACATCAAATTTTGTGGGAAGCAGCTAAAGCAGTGCTTAGAGGAAAATTTACAGCTTAAAGGGCTCATATTTAAAAAAAAAGGCCTAAGATCAATAGTTGAAGACACTTTAAGAAATTAAAAGAAAATGTGAAGTTGACTCAAAGTAAATAGATGGCAAGAATTTAAACAGATAGGAGCAGAAATTTTTTAAAAAAGAAAAGAAAATACAGCAGTTACAAATATCATTTATTGTTGGTGGGACTGTAAATGATACATTCATTCTGGAAAATTTCTGAAAATTTCTTATAAAGTTAAACACGTAGCTACCCTATGACCCAGAAATTCCTCTTTTAGGTATTTATCCAAGAGATATGAAAAAATATGTATTCACAAAAAATGTTTGTAAAAAAATCTTCTTAGATATTGTTATACAGTTTTTCATAACTATAACAAAATATCTGAAAGAATTAACTTGTAAGAGAAAAGGTTTATTTTGGTTAAGAGTTTTGGACAGATGCCCTACCAAGGTCCTGAGTCGCGCGGAAGACACCAAATCACCCCACTGCAGACAGGCAGGTCTACCCACGCCCTACCAAGGTCCTGAGTCACACAGAACACTCCGAATCAGCCTGCTGCAGACAGGCAGGTCTGTGCATGCCCTACCGAGGTCCTGAGATGCACAGAACACACCAAATCAGCCCGCTGCACACAGGGAGGTCTGTGCACGCACTATTGAGGTCCTGAGTCACGCAGAAGACACCGAATCATCCCGCTGCAGACAGGCAGCCACCTGTTTCCACACTACAAAGATGCAGAGGACACCAGACCACCAGACCAAGGTACTGAGTCCCGCTTCTCCGGGCCCAGAGGTAGGGGCTTCTGAGCCACCTTCTCACTGCTTCTGGTCCAGAGGAAGGGGCTTGCAGGCCACCATCCCTCCCACCACTCCCGGCCCAGAGGGAGGGGCTTCTGAGCTGCCATCCCACTGCTCTGGGTCCAGAGGAAGGGGCTTCCCAGCCACCATCCCTCCCGCTGCTC
>NW_004624738.1:19145194-19183009 GCF_000247695.1 Heterocephalus glaber
CATGAAGGGAGGGCTAGGAATGGGGAAAAAGTAACAACCAAGATGCATTATGTACAGGTACAATTCCCAATGAGAAATGTAATTGTGTTGTATACCTACAATGTACCAATAAAAGAATTTAATACAAAAAAAAAAAGAATAGAAGAGTTTTGGACGGTTCAGTACATGACTGATTCATCCCATTTGTTTGGGCTTGTGGTGAGGAGCCCATAATGGCAGGAGCATGTTACAGAGCAAAACCACTCGCCTCACGGCCAGGAGACAAACGAAAACGAGAAGGGGACTGAGGTCCTGCAGTGCCTTTTGAGGGCACGCCCGGAGTGACCTAAAACCTCTACCGGACCCACCACTTAGAGTCTTCCACCTCCCAATGGCAAACCTTTAACATATGGATCTCTGGCGGATATTCAGGAACCAAACTACAGTGAATGTTTTATGCACAATAGCTAAACCCTAGAAACAATCTAGGTGTACAACATTAATTAGGAGGATGAAAAGACAAATTGTGATATTTTCATTAAATTGAAGAGTTCTCAGCAATAAAAAGGAACGAGCAACAAGTAACAACATAGATGGTCCTTAAAACCATTTTGTTTGAGTGGCATAAACTAATCCTCAAAGAGTATATGCTGCTTATCTGAAGTTCTAGAATGGGCAAAATTAATCTATGTTTAAAATATCTGAATACTGCTTATGTCTGAAGGTAGGGAATGAGAGAGGGGGTTGATTGGGAAGCCTTATAAAATAATTTCTTGGTAATGTTCTGATACTTGATGTGGACTTGGGTTATACAAATGTATGAGGTATGATAGAAAAATATGGTGTGCATTTAAATAAAAGAATTTATTACAGTGAAAGACCCATTGGCGTTAACCACCCTCAAAGTATTTAGAACATACCCCATTGTTGTCACTTTCTGATGCAGTTCTGTAAGTCCTCTTTGGTGTCTTTAGTTGCAATGTTGTGACTCCCTCAGTGTCCTGAACTGATCCAAAATGTTTACCTTTCATGGTCCTTTTGACTTTGAGATAGGGCCGGAAGTCTCATGGTGCCAGACTTGGTGGATAAGGTGAGTGAGAACACACTGTAATGTTTTTACAAGCCTGCCTTTCTACTGTATGACACTCAACAACAGCACTCACCATGGTTTTGATCACACCTAGTAAAGACACACTTATGAAAGAGGACTTCCAGATCTGCTTCAAAAAGTGGCAAGAACAATGGCATAAATATGTTCAAAGTGAGGGGGAATATTTTGAGGGGGATTAATGGCAATGTGTTGTTTATTGTAATAAATTTTTAAAGATTTAAACACTCTGTAGTTTTTGATCGTTTCTTGTATGCATTTGTTAAAACAGCAAATGCAATTTAAGATTTGTGTATTTCATTGTATATGTGTTTCATCAAAAATAAAAATTGTATATACACATTGATGTGCAAAGAGCATATTTAAGGGAAACTGCGCTGATACATTTTACTTTTAAATATGTCAAACATTAAGACAAATTAATAAATAAAAATGTGTATGGATAGGCGTAAAGTCATGTAGTAAAACAAGCAAGTAATGTTTATTAATGGTACCATCTCCATGGTAGTGATGAGTGTATACTGTAAAATTCTTTCAACTTTCTCTTTGAAAATTGTTAAAATACATTGTTAAGAGAAAGATATTTTGGAGGCCACTGGGGAAGTTCAATGAAGACTGGATATTAGGTGATACTAGGGAATAATTTTTGTCAATTTTCTTTGATGTTTTAAAAGTATTGTGGTTATTTATAAAACTCTATTGTTAGGAGAAATGAGCTAAAACATTTAGTAATGAAGTGTCATGGTGTCTGAAACTCACTCGGAAATGGTCTAAGGAAAATTTAGATAACAAGGCAAAATGTTGAAATTTTTGAATCTAGACCATGATTACTAGGATACTCATTTTTTTATCTGTATTATTAAGTACTTAAAAAATAAACCATTGAAGTCATGAGATATTATGTCAATGAGCAGAGAATATAAAGGGTGGAATCTATACATCTGAGAGATTTACACTTTCTAATATTCCATTAATCGGATGCATTTAGAGTCAGTAACTGTAGGGGACTATTGTTAGACCTAGTTTAAAAGGTGTCTTAGTCTGTTTTGTGTTGCTACAGTGGAACACCTGAGACTGACTAATACATAAAGAACAGAGATTTGCTTCATGCAGTGCTGCAGGCTGGGAAGTTCAAGGTCAATGGGCCCACTACTGATGAGAAGTTCTTGCTTCTTCCATCATCCCAAAGTGAAAGATAGAAGGAGGAAAGCAAGAGGGGGCTAAGCTTGCTTTTGTAACAGGCTCTCTCTTGATATAATAATCCCACTCCCATTATAACAACATTAATCCATTCCTCTTACTGAACTCTACTTCCAAAAACTCTTTTTCAGTGAGCACTAAGTTTCTAATGCACGCACTTTGGGGGATACATTCAAACTATACTAGAAGGACAATCACCAGCATTCTCTATTTGCCTTCTGCTTTATTTAAGTTTTCTAGGCAGTTCCTATTTCAGAGTTTGTGAACTTCTAGATTCATGACCTTATCTTTTTATCTTGATTCTAGGCTACATTGTTTATGAATTTGATGCTATATCTTTCTCATCACAGATTAACATTTTTAGTGCCCCTGAAACTTAATGCCAGAACTTTACTTTACTAGAGATCCAATAGATGTTTAACAACAAATTTACTGCCAAAAAGAAAGTATGTGGAAGAGTGGATATAACATAGCAAGGTGTTAGTTACCATCTAGGCTTTAGCTTCTGTTGTGTTCAGCATCCTGAGAAATGACATAGAAACACAGACAATCTATTCAACCATTTAGACATGGTGGTGGAGTTGGGGAGAAAAATATATTTAAAAAGACAAAGGAATCATGGTTGCAATGCTATGAATCTATTGGAAAGCAGGATTAGGCTATCTTCTTGGTCTCATTTTCTGTTTGTGTCTGTGTCTGTGTATGCTTTGTGGACTTGCTCCAGAAACTGGAAGCCCTTCTTTGGAAAAATTATGCTTCGCTTCATTTCATTGAAAATTCCTGAACCAACATATATTCCTATTATGGAATCTAGCTCTCAAAGGATTTTTGTGGCTGAAAATAGATTTTTTTAAATTAAAATGTAAATATAGTAAATCAGATTATTTCAAGTTGTCTTTATTTCAATTCTCTACTCGATTTCTGAGAAATACTTAAGCCTCCCTTATATTGAATTCTTTGGATAACTGGGCCTCAAACCTGGCAGGTATCCTTCTTCCTTTTATCATTCAACATATGACAAGCTTTATTCTCACTTCTTTGATCTGTGTCTCTTTGCTTTGGAATATTTCTTGAACAATGGCTCAGACTACGGTGACTATTCGCTATGCTTTGCTCAGCAGAGTCCTACGTAGTTTACATCTATTGTCCTGCCATAATTATTAAAAAGTCCCCTGCCACCTTCAATCTTAGAAAGAAAGATACATTTGGAAGATAAACTATAAGGTCACCTCTGCTAAACCCACAAACATTGAGAAGTGATGTGACATAATGTACAGAATGAAGGTTGTGTACACAGATCCTGTGTAGGTCCAATTCCTGGCTTCATTATTCCATACTACATGTACAACCTTAGGCAAGTCAAGTCTCAATGATTTCCTATGTGAAGCAGAAGAGGTTTATTATGAGGAGTTAAATGATATTGGAAGCTTTCAACATAGTAAATGTATATTAAGCACCTATTTATTTTATGTTTCTTTAAGGTCAATGAGATGAACATCTATTCTGCTTTGGAATGACAGAAAGAGTGCTGCTATCAACTTAGGATCAGAAGCAGCTGTAGTAAAATGATACATCTGTTACATTTGTATTTTACTGCAGCCCTCATGAAGCTCATATGGAATCGATCTCTGCACCCATAGGCATGTGTGACTTTTCCTGTATTATCATGTGCATTTATGTTAATAGATAAAAGTCTTGAACTAGGGAATAACTGTATTAACATTTATTGAGTTCTGTGCGCCAGATGCTGGTAGTTCCAAATTGGAACAGATCACTAATATAGTCAAAAGGAGAGACATAGACAAAAACAGAAATAAACAGATTTCTTGGTTGAAGTTCTGTATTAAGTATTTTAGATATAAGAACCTCATGAAAGTATTTTGATATGATTATAAAACAAGAAGATGTGGAAGGAAACAGAAAAGTTGGTTATAATTCTTATTGCAATAAAATCTCCATGAAAACACATTCAATAATTATGCAAATTTGAACAAGACGTAATCAGTGATTGGCTTTTAGAATGCTTGTTTTTGTTTTTGTTTTTTTGTACCAGGAATTGAACTCAGGACCTTATGCTTGCCAGGCAAGCATGGCACCACTGAGCTATATCCCTGGCCCTAGAATGCTCTTTATCTAGCTATCCAGCCTTGCCTGAATAATTTCATTAAACTTCCATACATTTAACAAACTAGGAATTTTTGGATACAATTGAAATGTTATGGCAGTGTTTTAATTTATTAGACCTACTGAGGCCTATATGCTTTACATACTTGTAACATTCTTACTGAATATCCAAATTGATCTTCTGGGGTGTGTGTTAGTGAGATTTACATCACTGTAACAAAATACTTTACATAAATAACTTCAAAGAGGAAAATATTACTTTGGCTCATGATTTCAGGGGTTTCAGTCCATGGTCACTTGGTTGTATTGCTTCCAGGCATGTGGCGAAGAAGAACATCATGAGCATGTGATGGAGCAAAGTGGCTCGCCTCATGTCAGAAAGAAAGAAAAAGAAAAAAAACAAGGCAGGCCCCAAGTGACCTACTTCCTCCAACTAGACCCCGCCTCTTAAAAGCCCATTCAGCTATGAACTTATCAATGGATGGATCCACTGATTAGTCCCTCATGATCCAACAACCTCTGTACTCCCACCTCTGAACTTTGCTGCACTGGGGATCAAGCTTTCAGTACACGAGTCTTGGGGGGAACACTTCATATTTAAATTATAACAGGGTAAATAATATGAATTCCACTTTACAGGTGAGGAAACTGAGACACAGGAAATTTAATTTTATGCAGGATCAGTTAAAAAGTTGGAAATAAAACTGAGATTCAATGGATGCTATCATGAAATCAACCAATAACAAAGGCTGGTGGGGGTGTGGGGAAAGAGGAACCCTGCTCCACTGCTGGTGGGAGTGTAGGCTGGGCAACCACTGTGGAAATCAGTATGGAGATAACTCAGAGAACTAGTACTGGAGGTCCCATTTGACCCAGCTATTCCTCTGCTGGGTATCTTCCCAAAAGAATTAAAAGAATCATAGCGCAGTGATATATGTGCACCCATGTTCATAGCAGCACAATTTGTAATAGCTAAGGCTTGGAAGCAGCCCAATTGCCCATCAACTGGAGACTGGATAAAGAAAATGTCTTTTTTATAAGGTGGAGTACTACTCAGCCATAAAAAATGAGAAATTAGAGACATCTATAGCTAAATGGAAGCACATTAAAGCGATGCTCTTAAGTGAAATAAATAGGACACACGTGTAAATACCAAATAGTTTCTCTAGTGTGAGAAACTGAAAATGTAAATAAGAACTAAAAGGTATAATAGATAATGTGAAATAGGAAAAAAAGGGGCAAAGGGGAAGGGGAAGTGGGAGGGGTAGGGGAAAGGAAAGAAGGGAATGGAATTAATATGAGAATATGAAAAAACAGAAGCAAAGCATTTGTAAATAGGGAGGGATGGAGGGGTTGAAGGGAGGGCAGAGGAATGGGGAAAAATAAGAACCAAGAGAGATTATGTAAAGGTGCAAATTTCCAATGATGAATGTCATTCTAGTGTATACTTAAAATGTACCAATAAAATAAAATTAAAAAAAAAAACCCTGAGATTCAAATTTCAGTAGGTCTAACTCACAGATGTTTTTTCTTAACCATCATATAAGGTTTCTCTGCATTAATTCTTCCACTCTCTCCACATTTCTAAGACAATAGTTTATTACAATGTGATCTAAATTGGGAATTTGGCCCAGGCGCATGGATTGCATGAGACACATGTAAATGTGGGGTGAAGTCAACAATTCACTGCATTGAGTTAGAGTTGGAGCAAGCAGACAAAGCATTTTAATTTACATTATGAATTTATTAAGGTGTAATTGAAGTATAACAAATTGTGCCCATTTAAAGTATACAATTTTGTCAGTTTTGACCAATGTATACACCCATGAAGGCATTACCATAATCAAGTTAACAATTATTTCTTTCTCCCTAAATTCCTTTCCAGCTCTTTTGTAAATCCATCCTTTCTTCTGCTAGGACTCACAGACAACTATTAATCTGCTTTCTATCACTTTAGGTTAGTTTACATTTTTAGAATTTTGCATATATAAAAATTAAAACAGTCTATATACTGCTTTTTGTTACATTTTTTTCATTTACCATGTTTTAAAAAAATTTTTTTTTTTTGAGACAACGTCTCACTATGTATTTCAGGCTGGCCTTGAACTCACTATGCCACCCAGGCTGGCCTCAAACTCCTGCCTCAGCCTCCTGAGTGACAGGATTATAGATGTGCACCACCACACCCGGCCATTCAGCATGGTTTTGAGAATCATCTCCAATCTTGATTTGTTGAGCATCACAAGTGTGTTCCTTTTCCTTTTTTATTGCTGAGTAGTTTTGCATTATATGGATACACCACACATTGTTCAGCCCATTTATCTGTTGGTGGGCATTTAAGTTATTTCCAGTTTTTGGTTATTACAAATAAAGTTGTTGTGAACATTTGTATGCAAGTCTTACTGAGGACATATGTCTTTATTTCTCTTGGGTAAAAACCTAGGAGTGGATTTGGTATAATGTATACGCTGAACTTTAAAGAAATGGCCTGTTTTCCAAAGTGGAAAACAGCAGTTTCCTCATCCTCATCAATACTTGGTATCATCAGTTTAGTATGTATATATTATCAAATGTAATGAGTGAATTAGTGGTATCTCATTTTATTTTTTATTTGCACTTCCCTGATTACTGATTTGAGTGTCATTTTATATGCTTATGGGCCCATTATACATCTTTCTATGTAAAATGTCTATTTGAATTTTACACTTATTTTAAAAATTTGATTATCTTCTTACTATTGAGTGATAAAATTTTAAATATATTCAGTGCACAAGTACTTGTTGATAGTTACTTAGAAAATATTCCCTCCAGGTCTGTACCTTGTTGTTTTGTTTTCTTAAGGTATCTTTCAAATATCCTAAGACCCTTGTCAAAGATCAAATTACACATTTTTTTGTTTTTGCTTACTCCCATGTCATAATTCTTCCACACTTCCTGTAGAAAAATGTTAGAGATTTATGTTTCAAAATTGGGTCTATTGATCATTTCGAGATAATTTCTATATATGGTATACATGTACAGACACTGTATATCATGTTAATTTTTTCCTGAATATCATTTGTCAAAAAGACTTTCTTTTCCCCATTGAATTGCCCTGATACCTTTGTATAAAAATCAACTGACCATATGCACGTGGGGTTTTCTATAGTCTTTATTCTCTTCCATAAGTTGATATGTCTACTTTTGTTTTGGGGAAGTTTTAGTTTATTCAGTGGGAGGGATCCTCTGGAGTGGGCTTTTGATGCTATATAATGGAAACAAAATGTGTGCTTTGAAAAAAATTAAAAGTTTCTCAGATAAATTTGTAGGTAGATATGGGTTGTTGATTGGCAAAAGTTTCTGGCTAATCCTGTCAAACATTGGTAAAAAGTAGTAAACTTCTTATAAAATGTAATAGGAAATTTGTGATGTATGTATCTAGTAGGATGCCAATGGGATAATCTACTCTCCTTTATGGTGCTTAGAACAAAAGACTGGTGTAGTCAGATTATAATATAGCTTAGGATTTTAGTTCATTGTTTTACCACGAATCCATGTTGAGATATATAAACTATTCAACCTTTAATTCTGGGCTTCACTCGTGTAAGATCTCAATTCCATGTTAGCACAGAAACTTCATCTGCCTATAAGAGCTTGCTAAGCAAGTAGAAGCTCCCTGAGTGGCAGCTTGTTGTGGAATTATAAAGTATCAGCTGGAGATGAGACTAGCATGAGGGAAACTGTCTCTGCAGATTTTACATAAGGTAAAAACAACTTTTTTGAGACTTTTTAGGAAATTAATCTAATCAGAGGTAAAGACAGTGGCCAAAGAACCTTTATGTCTTCTACACAGTCAAAAGAGAAGCCTGAAGCAATCTGATCTTCTCAGCTAAAAAGACTCAATTGAGGAAACCAGAAAGTTTGGGAGAAAATGCATGGACCTTTGAATCATAATGAATGTGGATGTCATTATTAGTTTTATCACTTATAGGTCATGTTTTTGTTTGGACACTTCAACTTTTAAGCCACAGTGTTCTTAGTATCTACATTAAGATCTTTGTAAAAATTTATATATTTGTATATGTAAATTATATATATACATATATAGGTATACACCTTGACATAAAGTGGACCAAAGTTTTCGTAGGTCAGGATTTAAAACATTGGAACAGTATATTCACCATTTTTCTGAGAACTATTTTTAAAAAGCCAGCCCAAAGTTTTCTTCCATTTATATAATTATTTAAGCAGTGTTTTTGGTTTATCTCTGTCTAGACTGTAAGCTCTGTGAAGGTGGCAAACTTGTCCATCTGGACCATTGTTATAGTTGCAGGTATTAGTATAGAAATTGGTATGTAGTAAGTGATAATATTTATTTCCTAAGTGAATAAGTGTTGGTTGAAAGTCACTCCTATACAATTGTTGGAATCTGGAAAGCTTTTAATTGCCTATTTTCCCCAAGAGAGGCCAAGATACCAGAATACAATCCAATCAACAGAGGCTATGAAAGTGAAAAACATACACAGATGGCCAGAGGCTGTAGAATTCATTCTTGTTTATCTCCCAAAATTACTCCCCAAATAGAATATGTTTTTCTAATTTTGCTTATGGGAGGCGAATAGTTAAATCAAAACAGTCTTGGTTATGAGTATTATGACCATCAGCTTTTATAAGCTTATCTTCTAGACCAGGCAATTCCTTCTGCTACTGTAAATTTCTTCAGGACAGTATCTGTTTAACTTTGTAGAAAAAAAAAATCTGCTAGGTAATACAACCAAAGCTAAAGGCTTTGCTTCTGCAAAATTGAGAGCTATTGAGATTCTGAGATTGAAAACATTCAAAAGAAACTTTGAATAACACATACAAATCAGATCTGTACAGGAACAGTGCAGGAATAAAGGACTGCTTAGGTACAGTGACAGAAATGACGAGACACAGAAGGGTTCTTTGAGAGGCACAACGGGGTGACACGTGGCAGGAGGTCAGTGTGGCCAGCTGCTTCCTGGCTGGAAAGTCAAACCTTTTATTGATAAATTACATCTGGCACCTGAGTGTTTCCCCTCTTTTTTTCTTTCAAGAAAATGTGTATTTAAGAAAGGACAAAAGAAAGGGAGCGAAAAAGAAGCAAAGAAAGGCAACACAGTTCATTGTTTTCTTTTTCATAATTTCTTCTTAAAGTTTTTATTTTAGAAAATAATTGGGTGAGTGTGCTGTTGGAACCATTGAGAAATGTGTGTTTCTATTTCCAGTAAAACTTGAACCAGGTTTGAGATCATTTTAATTGATAGTGCTTAAGCAGAAAGCCTAAACTCTCAAATCCTCAGTCCTCTCTACAAGTGGAGTTTTTCTGTGAGATTGTCAAATAAATATGTTTAGGAAGATGGTAATTAGGTGTGAACAGATGGCCATTTTTTAACTGAGATATTAAGCCTCAACGTTTACGTTTAGCAGACTGATCCGCCTGCTGGAACCAGTGGGTGTGATGGAGTGTACAGGTTGGCAAGATGTCAAGTTTGTCAAAGCTAACCGGGAACTATGATAAAGAACCAGATTCCTTATATGGCTTTTAGGACTGGAGAAGTGTTAGGGGAAGATTACAACAGTTTGCTGCACTATGCCAAATCCTTACGCTGCAGCTCTGCAGACCTCAGATCTTTTCCAAATCAGAAATCTGCTACTTACAACAAACAACATTGTGGTGGAGTGAAAAGCCACTGGATTCCTTGTTCCAGTTACTGTTTGACCTTTGCTGAATCTGTGACCTGGAGCAGGTTCCTCAATCCTGCTGAGCCCCTGAATTTTTCAAATGGAGGAGGGTTGGAATTAAAAGGCAATTCAGTTGTTTTGCAAGACATCATTCAGATAGAAAAGTGGTGACTGAGAGCTTCCCTGAGCTTAGATCAAAGGACACCATCCATACCTTTGTGTGGCAGTTGGTGGGCGGTGGCTGCTTCTGTGTGTTCTAGTTAGTGAGTGCAAGAAAGATTTGAAGCTTCCAAGCACCAGGATTCTAGTCTGCATCTTTATCTTTTATGCGCTTTGTATTTTGAGGATTTACAAGTGTTGGGAGGTATAATCTACAGATTTCAAGAGAATGCCAGGGTAAACAGCTCTGAGGTTTGTAAGAAAGGCCACAAAGGAGGCACAGAAGCGATGGACAGAAAATCCCTGTCCCTCCAGTCCATGAAAGAAAGATGAAGAACAGACAGGAGATGGACACTTAGATAGTAATGAAGACTTTTTTCAATTTTCACATACCATCTTCTCATGCTATATTTACACACACACACACACACACACACACACACATTTAATGGAAGGTTTTCTCTTAAAAACTTGTGGTTAGAATATACCTACGTTTTGTTATTGTTGTTGTTGTTGTTAGACCTAGGAATGGGAGCTGTTGTGAGGGGAATTTTACAACCATGATAATATTTAATGAAACTCATTACCTGCAGAGCTCATGGAAAGAAGGGCACCCAACCTAGCAATATAAAACTTTACTATTCAGAAACAAACATTTATTGTTCAGAAATAGTAATTTCTCAATAGTGATACAATCTCACTGAGAGAGAAGGTCATGCTTTTACAAGTGCAGTGTTTGCCAAGTACATAAATCACCTAAGAAAAAATATTTAAGATCATCATTGTCCCCAGTGTCTGGGACTTCTTGTGAAGTCCACACTCCCTGCAATCATGTTTTAATTAATGGACACTCTTGGACTTAGAGGCAGATGACAGCTTCCCTGAGGGAGAGCAGGAGACTGGGGAGAAGATGACAGCAGGGCCTGCCTACAGTCCCTCATTTCAGTAGAGGCAGCTTAGGGCTGTTAGGGGAATGCTCCTACCTTGCTGTGGCTGAAATAGCGTTGCTTATTCGAACCCCTGGCCTGGAATCTTTGGATGCTTCTGTCTGAGTCTGAAGAGTGAGCTATCAGGCTGCCTTATGGGGTGTTTCTGATGGTTTTTATTAGACCTGAGTTTATCAAATGCAGGCAAGTGCCTTGAACGAGACAGGACAAAACGCCTTTCCAGGGAGCATTTTCTTTTCTCATCATCAACATCAAAAGATTTCTTGCTTTGTATACAATCCATTTGACTGAGTGAGTCTAAAACTTAAATGTTACTTCCAGTTTACTTTAAACAAGATTTCTCCATTTCATAATTTCTTAACCTTTCCACGGAACTGCCCAGAAGCTTAGTTTATGAAAGGGATTGCCGGATTGCCAAGGGTGTGGAGAAGATGGTAACTGCTGTTTTGAAATTTCAAATAATTGGACAAATACATGGAAATATCAAGCTTTCTGAATTTGATTTCTACCAATCTATATAAGTGCGATTATGTATCAGCTGCATCAAAAGCATTCAAGTATCATATGTCAACCAAATTGAGAATTTTACCAATTAAAAATTATATATAATACAAACTTTATATACATATCTTAAAATGAATTTTGTAAGGATTATTTATCTAAAGTAATTACATATTATAATACCTAAACTAAAAATGAATTCAAACTTTATTTTGAAACATACACATTGATTTATCTTACCTCGTGGTTGCTGAGTTGTTAACTCCCACTTGTAACATGACGCCCCCTTTGTGCCCTCCAGCTCTCATATCAAATGTCACCCCCTCCCAGGTCTTCCATGCCTGGTTTATCTAGAAAAACTCCTACCTGAAAAAGTGTTCATCTTTTTCACCCAGGATAAAATAGGACAATTATGGCAGACTACAACCTGCGCCTTTTATTCCTTTGCTATTAACAGAATGGAATTCCCCAACTTTTAGCTGTGCATCTGACAGTTCAGATACTACATTTCTCAGGTGTCTTTATAGTTGGCTGTGGCCATGTGATTAAGTTTGGGCCAACAGGAAGTGAGAGGACTGAAAACAGCACTTGCTGGTTGTCTCCTTAATGAAGAGCCACTTGCTCTGGGCATGTTTTCACTCCTGCTGGCTGTAATGCAGACATGGTGCTGATGAACTGCTCCAACCATGGGGATGAGAGTACCACTATAGGTAATGGATATAGGAATGAAGTTTCCTTGGTTCTTGACAAGTCTTCTAGATGGATCCATTTTCCATCTCTGTACAAGTTACCTCTGGGAACAACAACACAACAACAACATCCTGGATCAGTCAGCTTTTCATTGCTGTGACAAAAATGTTGAACACTCATAACTTAAAGGAGGAAATGGTTTATCTGCTCACAGTTTCAGAGAATTCAGTCCATGTTTGGTTGGTTTCAAGGTAGGAACATCATGGCGGAAGGAGGTGGTGGAGCAAAGCTGCTTAGCTCAGAGTAGCTAGGAAGCAGAGCAGAGGAATAAGAAGATCAGGGGAATAGCACCAGAAGGAAAGGGGTCAGGGTCCATATACTGCCAAAGGTCTTGACCACATAACCAGAGCAGACACATCCAGAAGTGTTTTACTAATTTCCAAGGTGGCTGCTGTGCCAATCAAGTTGACAATTAACCATCAAATTCCACGCAATTCCACTCAACCATCATATCGCACTCAGAGTGACACACTCCATCATATCTCCTTAAACCATATGCCTTAGCCACTTATTTGTTGCTGGAGCAAAACACCTGACATATACAACTTAAGGAAGAAGAGGTTTATTTTGGCTTATGGTTTTTAAAGGATCAGTCTGTAGTTATCTGGCTCCAAGGTAGAAAAGTCATGGTGGAAGGGTCTGGCGGAAAAGCAAAGGGAGGAGCTGAGGAGGGAGATATATCCTTCTAGGTCTTGCTCTCAGTGATCCACCTCTTCCATCCAGGCTCCATCTCCTAAACCACACATTCAACTATTAATAAATCAGTGGGTTAGTCCACCAATGAGGATAGCAGATCCATGATCAAGTCACCTTCCAAAAGCTCCACCTCTGAACACATAAGTCTTTTTGGTGACATTCTAGATCCAAACTATAACACCATACTTAGCATAATGACAGGTTCATAGTTCTGTGTAACATTATGTAACCATCCTGCATACAACCAAAAATGTACTAATACCCTCCCCTAAGTCTCAACAGTTCCAGCATTTCTCAGAAGTCCATGCTCGAAGTCTCCTCTGGGATTCAATGCCAACTCTTAGCTGTAAATCTCTATAAAAAGGAAAAAGCATGTCACATTATTCCAAAATACAATGGCACTGGATAAATATTTTCATTCCAAAAGGAGAAATAGGGGAATATAAAAGAATAGGATCAAAACTAGATAAAAACCCAGCAGGGCAAACATTAATTGTATCTTCATAGCCAGCATCTGAGGCACATGGTGGTGAGATGTGTGTTCCTGGTGGCTTGGGCAGCTCCGCCCCTGTCACCTTTACACTTACAGCCCACGTAGCCTCTGTCTTGGGCTAGTGCCATTTGCTGCCTGTGACTTTTCTTGGCAGGTGTTCGTGTTCCATGTTCCTGGTATCTCTGACTTCTGGAGGTCTCTGTTGCACCTTCAGCTTCATTCCCACAGCTTTACACACCCTGCTTTCAGGGGCCCATTGCCCGGCCTTCCAGGTCTTCCTTTGAAATCTGGGTGAAAACCTCCCTGAATCCACAACTCCTGTGTTCTGGTTGCTTATAAAAAGCAGCATAACATGGATACTGTCAAGGTCCGCCACCAGTTCGAACAGTACCTGAACTCCCTTGCACCATGGCTGTTGAGGTCTCTGAGTGCCTGG
The DNA here is from genome assembly GCF_000247695.1 of Heterocephalus glaber. Next base: position 19,159,273 of record NW_004624738.1, read on the forward strand.
ATGGCTGAGCATGGTGAAATAAATCCCAGTGAACCGATTCTCTAGGTGGACCTTTTTCAGCAAGGGGCCCAGGGCCTCTCTTCTCAAATGAAAGGTTTATACTTTCACACCATTGAATCTGCGATGGTGGAGTCCTGCTGCTTCTTGATGTGAAGCCATCATTCTTCATACCTGGATTCAAAGTAATTGGCTTCTTTTTAATGGCACTAAATCTCTTCAGCAGTCAAACATTCTTTGACTTCATCTTTACATGCAGTTCTTTTCAGGACAAAAAGTAAGTTTTAAAATATTTTTGCTCCCAATTCTCACTATAAACGTGGCTGTGTACCACATGGCTGTGTACCATGCCACCTGTTGGGCTGCCATGAAATTTTCCTCACCAGATCAGTGAGCCCACCTCCCTTAAACTTAGCCACCTGCAAGTCTGGGGACATGGAAAAAATTTTTTGACAATTTTTTTCCGGACTGTAACATGGATGGACTCTAGTCCACTTCACAATAGAGTCCTTGTTCCCAACTGAAACATCTTGAGCCTGGCTTTTATTGTCTGTGTTCCTGTCAGCATTCTGGCCCTCTAAGATCTGACCAGAATCGCCCACAATGTTTGGTTTATAGCATTCTAGAGCTTCTGCAATCTGCATTTCCAAACATTTCTAAATTCTTCTGCAAACTAGTTCCAAAAGCTTCTGACTGCATGGTCAGGTATAGTCACAGCAACAACCCTTCTTGGTAGCAATTTTATATATTGGTCAACTTTTTGTAGCTGTTTCCAAAATGCCTAATACCCACAACTTAAGGGAGAAGAAGTTTAATTTGGCTCATATTTTAAGGGGATTCAGTCCAAGATAAGGTGGCTCCAAGGCAGAAGTATTATGGTGGAAGGGTATGGCAGAATAAAGCTACTTAACTCATGGTGTCGAGGAAGTAGAGCAGGGGAACAGTGCCAGAGAGGAAGGTGCTGGCACTAGATATAGTACCCAGTGTCACACCTCTGTGACCACCCAAACACCCTCAGAAGTATGCTTTCTAATTCTCTAGGTGGCTTCTAATCCAAGCAGGCTGAAAATTAAACTTAACCATGATAAATACACTTCTAATTTCTTTGATTACCTGTATTTCTAATCTCTCTGTTATGAAGTATAACTGCTCAATACACATTCTATCTCATCTTTATACTTCATTTTGTTTGTTTTACTGTTTTTCTGTCTGTCTCCCTCAACTGGAATATAATTTATATGAAAGCAGAAAACTTGTGTTAACTTCTGCACCCTCAGTGGCTAGGACAGTGTGTAGTATATAGTAGGCATACAATAAATAGTTTTAAATCAATGAATGACTTCATTATCAGATCACTCATAATTAATGAATTAATTGTAAGAGTACATTTTTTATAGAGTGTTATAAGGCAACTGAGGAAAGTGATAACTAGATAGCTGTAAGTGGCTCTGAGTCACCACCGTCATATTTCACTGGCAAGCCGAGTTATTTTAGTTTGTGAAATATCCCAGCTTCCTTAAGAGTTCAGGGCTTAGGCTTAATTTGGAATTGGCAATTATTTAACTCCTGTTTGGTTGTTTTTCAAATGGAATAGTTTTGTGGCATAGCATAACATGAGAAGAAAGGGGAGGAAAGGTGAACAAAAGTAGCAGTCTTATTTTATCTAAAATCTGAGGGTCATGAGTAGGATGACCAAATACCACAGTGCTAAACTGCACACATTGGCAGTGCTATTAATAATTATGCTGAGACAACAGTGCAATCAGGGACTATTTCAGGCAAACCTGAGCTACAGTCTAGTAAAAAATGAATCGGCATAGAAAACTTGCTTGTTTTTATTGAAAAATTGGCACCACATTGCAGAAAGACATTCTGGAGTATTTGATGAGTGACAAACTCAGCAGGAAATAGAGAAGGGCCCTATGTTTTCTTCTATCATTGGATGTTTTGCAGAGACAAAACCGGTCATTCAATGTATCATCTTCCAGAAGTTCTTACCTCTAGATTAATTACTCATTGATTCATTTATAAGTACAATGTACCAGTTGACTAGATAGACAGCAGGGGTACAAAGCAAAAAACTGGTTAAAGTATCAAGATTGTAAGGGCTTTAGAGCAGCAGAATTATTTAAGAAGATTTACTTTTAGCAATATTCTGGAGACAGAATATATTTTAGGATATTCATGAGCCTAAAGGATCAACTGCTAGTTCTTGTGATAAATTCTGATCAGAGGATCACAGAAATGGGCAAGATATAAATACAAAAGAAATGTGAGAGAGAAGATAAAGGAAGGAACTTGCAAAAGGAAAGATATATAAGCTGTGGATTTAGCTCAGTGGTTCCACTGCCTGCCTCGAAAGCACAAGGTCCCAAGTTTGATCCCTGGTTAAAAAAAAAAAAAAAAAAGGAAAGATATATAATTAAAATAACACACTGTGTTAGTTTTTTGTTGCTATGACTGAATATCTAAGACAAACAACTTAAGAGAGGAAAGGTTTGTTTTGGATTATGGTTTTAGAGGTTACAGTTCATGGTTTGTCAGCTCCATTGGATTTAGACCTGTGGAGGAAGGGCATGGCAGTGGAAAGTTGCTCATCTCATGGAGGCCAGGAATGAGAGAGGTTGAGAGAGCCCAATAGGAATAGGTTAGAGATCAGATAGAATCCCCAAGGTCACATCTCCATGATCCATTTACTTCAGCTAGATTTTACTTCCTGTATCCAAAACCTCACAATAATGCTGTCAACTTATGGCTGCACCAGTGGCTTAATCTACTAATGAAGTTGGAGCCCTCATGAACCAATCACCTTCCCATACGTCTAACACATAAGACTTCTGGGAGGCATTTTTAAATCTAAACCATCAAAACTGCAGACCTGTTATGGGTTATGGTGGAGCCCATGGAACATTATGAGTATACCTCATCATATTTTTGATATTTGTGGTTGGATAGAAGAGCAACAGTATTGATTTGGCCCTTCATTACCCACATTTAGGACCTACCATCCTGCAGGTGATGAACTGATGTGGGGAGATGTGTCTTTTTATGCTAATATCTGGATCGATATCAATGCATTAAATATGCTCAAAGAATGCTCATATATATGCACACTTGATAGATCACAAAGAGTCATATAAATTAAGAACTCAGCCAAAAGTGGTGTTTACAAGTAAATCTGAAACAGGGGAAGGCAGAGGAACATGATCCCATGGTAATGTATGTTTACCCATCCTGCTGTTTTAGGAGCTGTTTCTATTCTACTGAGGAATGCATTCTCTTTCACAATGAATGAGGAATTAATATAAGAGGCATATTCATCAAGTGCTGAGATATTTTATATTTGAACTTCATCAACTAGTGAAACAGTAAAGTCATTTACACTGAGTTTCACTATAACTGGTAGAGGGAGCAATTAAGCAGATGAGAATTTACTCAACCTTGAATAAAACAATATTGTTGGGAGAAAATTAGGAAATGCAGTCTGAGGTTTCTGGGTGAGGAAAATACCACTTGGTTTCAGGGGAAATGGCTCATTTTAGAGTAGGCTCCAGATTATGGTATTTCTCAACTGTCATGCATAAGAATATATTTTAAAGTGCAGATTTAGCTCATTCCCAGAGATTCAAATTTAGTGATTCCAGGATGAGAGGTAGAAAATTTTATTTTTATTAAGGTTCCTAGATGATTTCTGGGGAAATCACTTGTGGACAACTCTTTAAAAAACACTGTCCTAGGAGACCCACACAGAAGCCTCTGATGAGACCACAAAGATCCAAGATTGGATTTTGGGAGCGACGTGGCATATGCTTCCAGGGGACAAGCTGCTGGTTTAGTTTTTCATACCTAATTAATAGAATCTGGAGCCTACAGTAGCTGGCATGTGATTTATAGCTATTTTAAACAAGACAAAACAAATGATGTCCAGCTGGTAACAACTACCTTGAAATATAAATTCAGCTGCAATTTGTCTTCAGTTTCTTACAGATGCAGCACAGCAGTGTGATAGTGCTTTCTAAAGCCCGTGGTGCCAGAGTAGCATACAAGAATCTGACAAGTACAACGTGCCTGAAGTGTAATGACCATTATTTTTCCTTAAAGTTATGACCACGTAAATACACAACACTTCTGAGGTTGAAGTGCCTCCACATTTTATTTCAGCAGAGTCCTGATATTTCTCCAACTATAGTACAAAATCACCAATGAATAAATGGTCTATGTATTTTCATTTCTCTTTATGGACAATATTATAATTGTTATGTTGAATTAAAATGACGTCATGGTAACTTTACCCTTCTAGCAATTGTTTGCCATTTAGTGACCGTTGCTAATGCTGAAATTTGCAGAAAATGGCTATGACTGGGTTGTCTTTCCTTTGGGACTCTAATCTTTGCCTTTGTTTTACCTGGCTTGCTACTGTGTATTCTTAAGTTTTAGAGTGTGTCACGATTCTTTGAATGGTGATCTGAATGTTTGAATCCCTCCAAAATGCTGAAACCTAGTCCCTATTATAGTGATATTAAGGTGGCAGAAGGAATAAGGAGGTGGTTAGGTAATGAGGACTCTACTTTAGTGGATAGGATTACTGTCCTTATAAAACAAGCTTGAGGGAGCCAGCAGGTCCCTTTCGACATCTAAGGACACATAGAAAGCATCATCATCTATGAGAAATTGGACCTTGCCAGACACTGAACCTGCTGGCTCCCTTCAGAACTGTGAGCAATAAATCTCTATTATTTATGAATTGCCCAGTTTAAAGTTTTTTGTTTTGCAGGTTGAATATCCCTTATCCAAATGGATTGGGACTGGAAGTAGATTTCAAATTGTGGAATTTTTCAGATTTTGAAGATTTGCACAGATGTATTGGTTGAGCATCTCTAATTTGAAACTATAATCTGAAATACTCCAAAATCTGAAATTTTCTAAGCATCATGTTGGATTTTTGAGCCTTTTGAATTTTAAGTTTTCAGATTAGGGATGCCCAACCTGTATCATCCCAAATAGACTAAGACAGATGATGTTTGCTTTAAAAGTGGAGCTTCCTGGGCCGCACACACTGATAGTTTGATTTAAGCCCAGAGTGTGGTTAAAGAATGAACATTTCTAAATAGGGCCCATAGACGGTTCTCAGGCAAATAGTCTACAGATCCCACTTGGAGTAGACTATTAGATTAGCACAACAGGGAGATGTGAAGAAGTAGGAATCATGGTCTCTGCAACTGATGTACAAAGGACAGAAGACAAGGGCATCTATTACTTGCAAGAGAGCAAAGAATAGTGGCCAACATTTATTGAACACTTGCTCTATTCCAGGAACACACATTAACTCATTTAGTTCTCAGAGTTAGCTTCTATTATCTTCTTTTTTAACGAAGATAATACAGAAAAAGATTATCTTGCCTGGAATTGAAAGCTATTATGCAACAGGATCACAAATGAGTATGTAGATGTCCCGGCCCGTGGGTAAGTCAACGGAGACCCTAGAGGGGGGCTGAGAATGAGAAAGGACAGGGGACACGAGAGATAGAGACAAGACAGGTTTCTGATCAAGTCTCGTTTATTGCGGAAGCTGCTACAGCATATATACCGTAGGGCTAGAGGGAGGGAGAAAGGGGAGGGTACTGGGGCTACTTCCTTGTTGCCGGGTAGACTTGCGGCAGGCTTAGACATGTCCGTAAAAGGCACTCAAGAGTACTAGCGGGGGGGGGCAAGGCCCCCCACATGTAGAGAAAATATATTCCTGAAAAACTTATTCTAATTTGAACACCGTATAGCCTCCAGCTAGTGTGCTTTCATTTCAACATCAAACTTGCCAAGTATATAAATTGATTTTTAAAAAGTGTATATGCTTGTATGATAATTTATATGACAAAAGAATTTTCTCAAAGCTTCCCTTTAACAATGAAGTCTTATGTTTAATCAAAAGAATTAACTTATATAATTCCGTTTGTATTAAGCAAACAAACATGGACTGTCATAAGTTCCAGGCAGGCACTGGGGATGTAGAAGTAAAGACCTTTGAGGAGCTGACAATGTAGTGCAAAGAAGACTGGTGGTCAGAGTCCGGGACAATTACTGGGAAGACTGCAGTTTGATAGTGGTGTTTGGTATGATGTGGAGCAGCAGAGCCTTTGGTGAAGGAAGGCACAAGGCAGTGGGAGTGAGGCTTTTGGTGTCCAGTCAGGCTGATTTGGGAGACTTCCTGGAAGAAGTAGGGCTTAAGTGGCTCTTGAAGAATATCCCACAGAGTTGATGAAAACCTAATGCACATCAGGTGTTCTACCCTTAATTAAAGATGCTCTTTCCACAGAGATTTTTCCATCCTTTATGCCACATGCCTCTGTAACCCTGACCACAATTCCTAGGCCAGGTTTGGTGCTAAGCTCAGAAGCAATTGTTTAGAAAGAAGGTGATGACTGATGCACTGTTTGGAAAACACATGAGGAAGACGTACTTTGGATGAAAGAACAACTATGTGTGAAGCCATAATAAGATGTCAAGGGCACTGCTATTTAAAGCATAATCCATGACGTTGTGCCATCTGTAGACTCTTTCTGATATCTTTGCAAAGAAACTGAGTGTGAAACCAAATGTGGAGGTACTGAAACTGAGATTGTTCAGAGATGTTCAGAATGATAGCCAGAACATGGAAGCTTGTGACTAGTGGCTGTATTCATTATCTATTGAGGCAAAGCAAACTATCTGCAATCTTAGCAGCTTTAAACAGCAACAAGCATTTGTTATTTCACACAATTTCTGTAGTTTAGGTATTGAGGATCTGCTCAGCTAGCTGTTGGTGCCTCAGGGTCTCTCTGAGGTTATAGTCAGCATGTTGGCTGGGCTGCAGTCTTCTGAAGGGTTGACTGGAGCAGGAGGATCCACTTCCAAAATAACTTATGTGCTGGTTGACAGCTGTGTTAGTCAGCTTTTTATCACTATAACAAAATACTTAAGAAAATCTATTTACAAAAAAAATAAAGGTTTATCTTGGCTCACGGTTCCAGAGGTTTTAGTCCATGGTTGACTGGCTCCATTGTTTTGGGCCTGTGGCAAAGCAGCACATTAACACATCATGGCAGGAATGTGTTGCAGAGCAAAACTGCTCACCTCATTGGCCAGGCAGCAAAAGGGAAAGACTGAACAGGCTGAGGTCCCAAAATCCCTGTTGGGGGCACAGCTGCAATGTCCTAAGGACCTTCTGCAAGACCCTACCTCTTAATGGTTCCCCCAGTACCCAACAGCACCTCCCCTGGGGACCAAGGCTTTCATATATGGACTTTGGGAGATATTCAACACCCAGACCTAGGCCTTTCCAGAAGGATATTTGAGCATCCTCATAACACTATGACTAACTTTTGCAGGGTGGACAATGAAAAAAAGAAAGCAAGGAAGAAGCTGTAGGGATTTTTTAAGATTGGTTTCAGAAGTCACATACAATAATTTCCACCATATTCTGTTTGTGGTAAACAAATCACTAAGTCCATCCAACACTCAAAGGGAAAGAAGTTGGACTCCATTTTTCAAAAAGAGGAGTGTCAAAAGTGTAGATCCAATGCCTGCCTTGCAAGTGCAAGGTCCGGAGTTTGATCCCTGGTACCCCCCCCCCCCAAAAAAGAAAGAAAAAGTGTAGGGACATATTTTAATATCACTTCCACATGTGTGTCTCATTGAACAAGGCATAGGTAAATCTATGTGTTGCAGAATTTGCATAGTGATAATTACATGGCATGGGCTATGAAGAAGTCATACGCAACTAGAGCACTTATACTACAAAAATACAGAAATTTAGAAAAGTGGTCTTTTATGAGAGTTGGGTTGTCTCCTAAAGCCATAGTCTGCAAAGATTTTACTCATACAATTGCAAAAGGATTTGGAAAATCTACATGTTTTCCTTTTCACATTTTACAGGTAAGACCAAGAGCAATTTGATAAGTTTAAAAAATCTTAATATAATTTTGAATGTAATACAAATACTGACATTTCAAAGAAACCCATTACATTTCTTTTTTAAAGGTCTTCAATGGAATCTAAACATAACCATTTGATACCGTCTCTAGTTAAAAACACATGTATGAGCCTTAACTATTTGGAAATTGTGTATCTTTCCTTTTTCCTGTTTCACTCCATCCAGTGAATTTTCATTTCACCTTTTCCTTAGTGAAAACTATACCTTTAAAAAAACCTTTTAGCAATCCCCTTATCATAGTTCTCAGCTAGAACAATATGTATAGAAATTGAAATTTTAAAATTTATTTTACTTTCTATAATTTAAGCTTGTTAGTGCTAAACTTTTTTGGTCTGAATTATCGTTACAAGAATTATTAATATGAAATTATTAAATATAAATATGAATATTGGTGATTATTAAAGAAAAAGCAGATTTTTATTGGAATTACACCTCTAAGTGATATGAATAGATCTTTTAATTGTTAAATTGGTGACTTTTTGTGATTTCATGGAGTGAAAATGATTTATTGCTTCATATCTTTTTCTTTTTTATAGATATTAGTGCTAAGAAATCTTGTTCTCATAAGCAAGTGTGACTAGAATAAATTTTGTTATAGTAATGTAACTCATTTCTTTTGACTACTTCTGGCACATACACCAAAAATTAAATGAGATCTATCTTCATGTATCTATAAAATAAAATTTTATTTGTAATGATCAAATAACCAATAATTCAGTTAGGTGGCACTTCAGTTTTGTTGAAAGCAATGAATTTATAACAATCCTACCTATCAGAGAGATGTGTTATGCAGTCATTAGAATTATTCATTTCTCACTTTCTGGAACAATTAAAAAAATTCTTATCCTTGAAAAGTCTTCACCCAGCTTAAAGAAATGACTATTAATTTTATTTTTTCAGTCATAGGCACTACTTTTAATCTAATGTGTTTAGAAAGGTTTAGAAAGGTTTATCGTTAATTTCAACAGTTCTACCAATGTGGCATTTTCTTCCAAATGCTTTTATCACAAGCTTTAGAAATACACAATGTAAACCTTTAACTCATTCAGTTTATAAAAAATGTTTACTATCTGAACTAATTCTCAAAACCAGATCCCTTTGTGAAAGGAATTAGATAAATAAGACTTGTTTATGCTAGAAAAAGGTAAAATTTCATTTTTTATAAAAATAAATATGGTGATATATTTATTACATTTCATAATGTATTATTAGAATCCACTGAACAATAAATTATGGTATCATATCTTATAGATGACAATTAAGTCAAGACTAAGCTGTGTAGGTCACTATAATTAGGTTATAAGAAAAAGATAAGCCAATATTTTGTTTCGTATTACTTAATTTGTCATATAGCAATATAAGTCAGCTAAATTTATTACATTTTAAAAGAAGTGATGAGTATAATAAAAACATGCCATTCTTTTTATATTCTTTTATCATACATTTAATTTCTTTTTTTACTTTTTAAAATGGTACCAAATTTATTTTATATTTTGTATCATAACTCTGCTGCGACTCTATACATCTCCTGTTGTTTTAGAACAGTTTTCCTCTGGTGGTCACTCATGGTGTCTTGCTTACATTTCTGTTTTATGATTTTTTAAAAAATTGTGAGCTCATCCTGGTTGTAATTCTACCAGTAGGAAATTTTTGAGTAGGATATTCGCTGCTCCTATCAGAAAACTGTGGGCATTAACTATGAATTCCCTTTAAATGAGGCATTAGAGCGAGGCCCATGTTAATTGTATGTCTCTATTTGTACCAAACAGTTACAGATCTCGTTCCAAAATGTGCACGGAGAAGGCTCTGCCATTGCCATGTATTCTCAGTGAATTACCATCCCCTTCCCAGGTTCCAGACAGTACTCCTTACTGTCTGCTTATGTGTGAAGGGTTTCCCATTTTGCTCCCCCCTTCCTTGAAGGTAATCCCTTCTTTTGTGTAAGATAATCTTACCGCTAACTCCTTTCTCTGCCCCCTTCCAAGCTGTTTCTTCACCGCCCTCTACAGGCCAAATCTCTAAATTATCTGAATTCACATCTGCACTCATTACCTATAAATTTCAACTCTTGTTCCATGGATTTCCTCATTATTTCCTAGGAAATGTATATTACTCAGGACACTTGTGTGTCAGGATTGAAAAAAAACTCAGGAATTCTAAAACTAAATGTTGTCAATTTTTAGACAATAACAAATACTACGAATAGTTTGACTCATGAATTTTGATTTTTGCATTTTAAATATCATTTTTATGTCCAATCCTCCCCAACAACTTGGCCAAAATATCCTTGGGAGGAGAATAGAAGAATTACAATATTCCTGGAAGCACAAAATAATGAGGTTAAAACTTTCTAATTTGGATCTGGGCCCATAAGTGATTGATCCATGAGATGTAGGCTCATCAACCTGAGTCCTTCCCTGGGATTGTATGAGAACACTAAACCCTGGGAAAGAGAAATGTGTCTGCTTAAGATCTATAAGTATGAGACTTCCATTCTGCAGGAGGTGGTGTCCCATGAAACCCTGCGTACTCAGCAGAGAGTGAAGGAGAGAAGAGCAAAACAAGGTGGGAGACAGATGGAGGGGGAGACCTGACAGCTTGCTTGAGTGGGTGAACTCTGGTGTTTTCTGGGCAAAATTTATGTCTCCTCTTCCTAAATTTGTGACCCATCCTTATTATCTAATTATAATAATTATTATTGCTTAAGCCTGTTAGAATAGTTTCTGTAGTTTGTCTTTTTGTGGTTTTGGTACTGATGATCAAACCCAGGGCCTCACACACACTAGGCAAAAACTCAGCCACTAGCTACATCCCCAGCCAGGGTTTCTACCAGTTGTAAGTAAAAGGTAAAGTAGAACAGGGCAGATCTGGCTACTCAGAGTCACATGGTATGATTGCTTATGCTACTTCACTCAGCTGTTTTCCCTTCCCATGTTTGTCTAGTGCTTCTATCCATAATTAGGAAGATGCATCCATTTCTTTTAAAAATTTTCTTGGCACTAGTTCCATGTTTTGATCATGCTAGATGATGGAATTATAAAGATATAAAATACAGCACCTACCCCTGTGGAATTCACCTTTAATGATGGGTTAAGTGCAAGACAAAGGTACTGGGAAAGGCCTGTGGGAACAGCTGGCCAGGTAAGATTGGGACAGGCGATACCTAAGAGATGTCATTGGATGTAGTGTTGCAAGAAGACTAGGAGAGCCCCAAACAGACAAGGGCAAAGGCTCCTCAGGCAAGCAACTGAGGCAGAAGCCTGAACATGGAATATTTAGTGTTTAGATTAGTTGAACAATAAGAATTTTTGACATTAAACAAAATTGCTACTGGGAGAACACAAAGCTGCTTTGAAGTATAAGGGTTTTTCTCTACTCTGCTTCATGGTCATTAAAGGGAGTATTTTTGGCAGCAAAGCGAAAATGCAGGGTTGGCTCATGAAGCTGTGCAGATGCTGTTTCAAACTGTAGGTGTTTGGGGCCTTGTTTAATAGTATCTTAGTACACAGTAGAAATCTAGCTAATTTCAAAATTGTATAGGGGAAAATGAGTATCTTGTAACTGTTTGGAGCTTGTCCTAATGAGTCTTGGCATTTTTATGTATTGACTTTGACATATCAAAGCAAAACAGAAAGGGTAGCTTTATAATGGGTTTATTGAGAAACTGCCCTTTAGTGGGATGTAACACAAAAGTGCTTAATTTTGTTCTGGTAGAGACTTCATCCATGCTCCACTGAATTTCTTTCTTCTTCATTCAATGATATCTCAGGCAGATTCCATAGCTTTCTAGTCATCTTTTGTAATTTAAAGCTTCCAATACAATTCTGTTTTAGTCTCCTCCTGTTTCTTCCTGGTGCAGGCTTCCCCCTTGGCTCCAGGGGCTGCCATGGAAAGGCCTGATCTGCTCCCTCACTCCCCCTCACACTTCAGCTACCCCTCACACCCTGGGTGGGTGGGTAAAAGGGGCACGGTCTGGGTCAGGCTCACCTCCTCTGCCACCTCGTCTGCAGCTCAGTTCTTAGGTGAAAGGAGAATAGGGAAAAAAGGAAGAAATGTCTTTTTGCTTGGTTAAGAAGAATGCTTTCTTCCTCCTATAGATTTTGTCACATGTAAGTGAAATTTGCTCAGAGGCTGGTTTTCTGGGAGTGAGGCATGCACAGTTCTCTTACAATACCAATTTCTTGTTGAGAGAGATCTTGGTGGACGTTTCAACTCTTCCTCAAGCCATATTGTGTTTCCCCCAAGCCTCTTTGATGTCTGCCTCTCTGAATTCCCTAAGCAGCAATGAAGGAAACTTGCACTTGGATGTTATTTTTGGTAACTCTAGAATGTGAGAACTTGAGGTCTCTTGGTTTCAGTTATGAGTTCTAGTTACCAATTTCCTTTCACAGTGTTTTGTTTTAGACCATGTTGTCTTGGAGGGTATATGGACAGGTGTCTCCAACTCAGTTAGGTTCATGTGGTCAGTTATGCTGCTGCATTTCAAGGGAGATACTGCACAGGCCTCCCTACCCCACAGCTGCTAATACCTGTACCTCTGACCCATTCAAATTCGAGAAACTAGTTGGTATTGCTAGATAAAGTAATAGTGAGGCTAGAAAACTTATCATGGATGAGACACTCAGTGGAATTTTAAATGTATTTAGCCTGGAGAATGAAAGATTCAGGGATTGTGTGATAACCATCCTTAAATATATAATAGATTTCCTGATAGTGTAGTAATTAAGATTTATGCACCTGGGAAGTTATAGGGAGATTAATTTTATTCTATATGAGAATTTCTAAAATCATAGCTTTCTAAAAATGAAATCAACTATCTCAGGAGGTAGTGAACTCCTTATCATTAAAATTAAGCATAATCTTGAATGCCACTTAGCAGAAATATTGGCAAAGGCCTTCAAAAATAGGATGGATTCGAAATCATGAATTGACTTTCAATATCCCTTTCAACTTTTTGGTTCTTTTCCTTAAGAGAATGACAGATAGCTAACAACTTTAGTCCATACTTAGGAGGATTTGGGATATTGGTAGGATCCACACTAATCTAGATTTTTATTTTCTCAGAAAACACACTATTGTCCATTTTTCCTTGTCATCTTATAAAAAGATTCACAATGTTTTGATTAGGTAGCATGCTTACATATTTATTTTTAATAGGCAATACATGTTTCTAGGAAGACCAATCCTCTTTCAGAATCATTCTACTAACATCATGGGATTTAGAAAACTAACTCGTGTTTAAATTTTTTCATTGAGCAGAACCTCAAAACCAAGGTAACTGATGGCTTTAGGAAAAGCCCTGAGAATTAATGCCCTTACAATAGATATGATTCCTGGAATATTGTGTTTCTGTGCTAACTTTCATGAAGCAGATTACAATTAAAATTCCACTGGGATTTGTTTAGAACCTGAAAAGCCATTTAAAAGTTAATTAGAAAGACAAATTGGAGAAAATAAACAATTTACAAGATGGAGAATTTATAGCCCTAATTATATTTTATTAAAATGCTGTGATAATGAAAACAGTGAATAAAATTGATCAATAAATAGATGGAAAAGTATAATTAGCCCCAAAATAGACTCTATTGTATAAAAGAATTGAATATGTTTTCAAAGAAGCACATCACAAATCAGAAAGCTGAGACGGATTTATTCAGTGTTAGTAGCACAAATCTAGCAATACAAGAAAGTGGAAAAGATAGTTTTAGAGCCACATTTTATATCATGTATATAATTTTCACAATATATCCTTGAAATTAGTTAAATATTAGTAATAAAACCATAACAAAAGCAAAAGTAAAATAAAAGAATATTTTAAATACAAGAGTTAGGAAGGGTTTTAAATTAAAAACTGATAGAAAATCTGGAGATAATCATGTTAAACAAAATATACTAGACTCAGAAAGATAAGTAGTATGTTTTCTTTCCTATGTGGAATCTGGGGGGAGGGGATGACATGAAAGTAAAAGGGAGACTTTTAGACAACAGGAAAGGCATCGGGAGGAGACAAGAGGGGAAAGTAAGCAATTGTAATGGGGGAATGGATAGACTCAAAATACATGTGAGAATGTCACAGTATAGCCCAATGTTCGGTGTAATTAATATGCACTAATAAAATATTTTTAAAGGTGATAGAAAAATAAAGGAAAAGAAATATTTTGATTATGTAGAAATATAAGACATTCCAAAAGTGTCACAAATGGCACACAAGAAGCCATCAGACACAGGCTTTATAAGAGAAAAGGCTTTATTCCTGTCAGAGTGTGAACAGAGACTGAAATCAGGGAAGATTTTAGCAGCTTTATGTGAGAAAAGGGTTGGATTTATTCTGTCTGGAGGCAGACAGGGCCGAGATTCTAAATGATTTCATCAGTTATCTGGGAGAGAAATTAAATTTATGTAGCAATTGGGAAGGGACTATAATCCGTAGTGGAATGTTTATGATTGAGGGTCCTAGGATGGTCAGCGCAGGTGAGCATATAATACGAGACTCTCCTGTGCTGGGGAGATTGTATATTTTGTCCCAGTTTTTTTTTAAGGCCATCTGTTCTGTTTGTCAAAAGAAGGCTGTTGTTTGCTGAGAATGGCATGTTTGCTTATGAAGGTCTTCTTCAGGCCAGGCATGACAGAAACAACTTTTGCTATTGAGAGGAAAAATTGGTAAAAATACTTGACAAACATGACAAATAAATACTTGATTTGTTTTTAACCTATTAGAGATGATTAAATTCATAAGAAAAATTACTAAAACTAGACGAAAGACATGAACTCACAATTCCCAAAAGAGAAAAATCAAATAGCAAGACACATATGGAAAAATGTTCAGTCTCATTAAGAAATATAAATTAAAATGAGGTCTAATTTTATCTTCTCAATTATCAAAGATTTAATTGTTTTGAAGACTGATCATACTGATGAGAGAGCAGAGGAATGCAATTTAGTAATATCTGTCAAAGGCTTTAAAATGTCAGTATTCATTGGCCCTGTAATTATATTACCAAAATCTGTCCATAGAAAATAATACAAAGCAGACCAAAATATTTGCATTTTTGCAGAATATTGATAATTGTGAAAAATTAAAAACAGCTAAGAAATAAGGTAATAGCTCAATAAATTACGGCATCTCCCTATGAAGGAACATTGGAATGCTAATAAGATTGTGTTTTTGAATAGTTTTTAATATTATGGAAAAAGATAAAATTGTGTAATTCTTTATAATATTCTTCACAAGAAAGACAAGGAGAGTCATCAAAATATTAACAAAAAATTGTCACCAATGCCAGAGACAGTATCATTCTACATTGGACCATATTGGATAAACCCAGCCAAATTCTTGTTCTTTGGCTCTGCTTTCTTTCTATGCTCTGTGGCTTGCCACCCTTCTGTTAACTCATAATTTCCTCAGTCAGATGACAATAAATTTAATATGATTACACCTTTTTTTTTCCATTAGTGATATCAGCAGGTAGCCTTAATTATGCATGAGGCATTCTGGCCTGTTAATCAGATTTGGGGGTCTCTTTAGATTTCTAAGAAACCCATTTGCAAACACAATTTGGATGAAGTTCTTCTGCAGATGGCATTTACTTTAAAGTTTACTTGACTAGTTTAATTCTTACAGAATGTCACTCATCAAGTGGGGCACACATTATGGGGCAGCCTATCCCAGGTTGTGCTGACTACATCATCTGTTATATTTTGTCCCCCTAGTCATCCACCTAACCTCAATTTCTCCTTTTGTTACCTTCAGTGTCAAGTGTGGCTCTTGGAAGGGCTACATGTGTGGGAGAAAATTCTCAAGCAGCCTGACCCAGTTTAGAAATCTCAGCTTTCCAGCTGAGAATGCAGGTGGTTAGGTCTCATTGCTGCTTGCTCATTGCCTGCCATGATACTCATCACTTGCCTTTTCTGAGCTCTTTCTTTTCCTAAGTGACATAGATAAAAATTATGGATACCTAAGACCTGAAACCCTTGATCCTAACAGGATGCAGTTAGTTTTGGATTTCTTTTTCTTAGAAAACTCATGCTGACTCTGACAATCACTATGTCCTTCCATATGCTCATAAACTTGTTTAGGTATTCTTCTGTTTAAAAACATTTGCCAGAAATACATGCAATAGTCATTTTTCCTCATTTCTGAAAGGTAAGACATCTGCTTATCTCCAGTTTTGTTCTTCATGCCATTCTCTTCAGGATTTCTCAGAGGTTATCATAATCACACTTGCATGTTATATTTTCTAATATGATTTTTTTAATGAAAAAAGTCTTATAACAAAATAATAAAAGAATAGTTCATATACTATGTATCATAATCTCGACAGTAGTTAATCAGAGTACAAGACATAGACAAAAAAGATTTGCATGTTATTTTAGCCTGCATTTATGTAGGCATGGAGATCTGAATTCACTTAGTGCAATTAGTGTTTGTCTTAAACTTAACTTGCATCTGGGTCTTCAGTTCCCTATTAATGATGTTTGTTCTACCTTTCTCAAATAGAAGATCATTCTTGATGGAAAAGATAAAGCCAAATTGAATGGAGTGATTGTTTTTCTATGTAATCTATTTACCTTAACAATAGTCTCCAATAGTTTCAAGACCTATCGAGTTCTTACTCAAAGTATGGTTTGTTGTGTTAAATATTTTCTATAAATCTCAGCTACTTAATGCTTCTGGGAGATTTGTGACAAACTTTTGTTGTGAACTTGTATCCAAATTACTTAACGTTGGTTTTCTCATTTTTGAAAAGGTCATTCTCATAGCACTTTATTGTCATTCTCATGAGGATTGAATGAGTCACAATTTTGTGAGGGCTTAAAGAGTCAGAAATATGTTTGTTAAATAAATATTTTTAGAAACCAATCTGTACTCCTTGAAGAATACTCCTCCCTTCTTATATTCTATCCCTTCTGTTCAGTCTTTGGGATTATCACAATTCAGTGGTGAGAATTTATTTCTTCATTAATGAGTACTACAGAGCTTCAGCTATTCATGAAGCACACAGTGAGTATTTGATCATTTGATTCCTTCCTCATTACTAAACTCTTTAAACTGCTTAATCATTTTTATTGAAGCTCACTAAATCTTTAATTTTATTTATAAATAAATGCATTTTAAAATGTTTTAATGATCTCTATGGGTTCTGGCTTTTGAATAGATTTTCTTTTTCAATTTTTATATGACACCGTTTCTCATCCTTAGAACTGTAGCCTTTTTTGTCTTCCCCACTGCTATACATTTGAATGATGGTAAAATGATTTCAGTGCCATCCACTAAGATCTGAATGATTTACAACCCTGCCAACCAATTGATGAGCAGGGTTATGTGCTGGAAAGTTCAGATTTTTTTTCTTTTTACTGTTTAATAGATATTTTTTTCAATTTGGTGTAGAAGATGTTTTTGTCTGACTTTGAAAAACTGTATATTTAAGGTGACTTTCCCACTGCAAACTTTTATGGTGTTTGCATTCCTGATTTTCTAACTCTGATTAAATAATTGTACTTAATAACTAGCTTTTTATCAATTCAGAGGAAATATTTATGTTATAATACCTACATATGTAAGTGCATAAAGATATATTTTCTCTTTTTCCTTTAGAGGATATGTAAAACTTTGTTGAAATTTCTAAAGTTTATTCCCCCTTGTTGGAGCAGTCATAGAGACACTTCACAGGAGATATATAGAATTTTTAGTAATTTAGAAATCCTCCGGGCAGGATTTGTGCTAAATAAAAAGAGAGTATCACAGAGTACTTAGGAAATGAATCATTCAGCTCTATGGAATAGGCAAGAGGTTTCCAGCTCCCAGTCAGGATGACAGTGTCGGGCAAGCACGCCTGTTTTCTGCTAGTGTTTCTCATTCCCTCAATTGAGTGGCAAAGGCAGGGGGGATCAGCATTTACTACTCAATGCCTGCTGTATACTCACTGGGTGTAACAGTGACCCAGGAGCCCACTTAAGTTTGCTTTTTCTTCCACCAGCTCACCTTACCAGCCTAATATCATTCTGAGGCCTCCTGCAGGGGCCTGACATTCTGGCTTAATTGAAATATTTGCTGCTTCCTAAATACTGAACATCCCATGCTTTCTGCTGTCTATAGCTTAATCAACAATCTAAGCTTTACTAATTAGCACATTGATGTCAAAAAGACTTTTTTCATTGGTAAAACTAGTGACTTGTTAATTAGCATGATAAGTGCTGAAAAGGGGAGCTCACTAGTGGAATTAAAAGTATTCAATTATATAGATTGGCTAAAATAATAATGACATGGTCTCCACCTTTGCCTGAATAGTTTCAAAATCTCTTTAGGTTTGTATCTTGGTGCCAAAGACTTGTCTCTAATTGCTTCTGTGGCCAGCTGTTGCTTTGGGATAGAGTTTCTTAGCCTCAGCCTTACTGACATTTTGGGCTGGGATAATTCTTTGTTGTAGGAGCTGTCCTGTGCATTGTAGAATATTTAACAGTATCCCTGGCCTCTACTTTCTAGATGCCAGTAATATACTAGCTTCCTTGTGATGATGAAAAATGTCTTCAGATATTGCCAAATGATCCTGTGGGGCAAAAATCACCCCAGTTGAGAACCAGTCGTTTAGGGGGATTTCTACTTGCATGATTCTAAATAGATGGAGCAGAATCTTGCCTAGAGTGTGTGGTCACATAGAGATGAAGGACCTAGAGGTCCATTGTGACTTCCTTAATTACCAGAGTATATTGTTCGATTTTCTTGTGCTAGCAATTTTTATGGAGGTTTGGCCAGTGTGGCTTGGCCAGAGTTTGATCCTTGTTCCGTTATTACCTAGTGGTGAAGTTGGTGGTAGCGAGTTAACAGTCACTACCACAGATGTCTGGTTGTTTATGTAATTTGCCAAAAAAGAATCAAAGAGTTGTGGCCAAATTGACTTTGGTCAGTTCACACGTCAGGCTGTCTTGTAGTCTAATGATTTGCGCATTTCCACATGGACTATTATAGATAAGCAAGACCTTGCTGGAATGAAGCCTTCCTAAAGGCATTCTAGGCCCTGGATAGCCAATCGATTGTGTTGAGGTTAGGTAGGCTCCACTCTCACCCACAAGAGGTGAAGGTGATGTATGAGGACTTTCAGTGGTCAGGCCCAAGACTATACCAATCTGAGCTTTGTTGGATTCTGAAGCCTTTGTAATTTCCCAATGCTACTAAGTGCAAAGGGTTTGCATGCTTGTCTTCAAACAAACTTAACTGTCCTGGAAGCAGGTGGTGAGTTCTAACCAGTAACAAGAGGAAAAGAATCCAAGAGAATGGAGCTAGTGGGGGAGACAGAACTGGACCCATATAAGAAAGGAGAAAACACCACAGCCATACAGACCTTCTCTCCAATTCTCTTCTGTGCCATTTGAGACAAGTTCAGTGCTAAAGCTCTAGGTGGATGCCAGCCTCTTCTTCTTGCAGGTTCTCCCAGTTTTCATGGGTGTTTCTTTGGGAGCCCCATCACCTTGTCTGAGTGGTGAAGGTTGGAAGGAAAGGGAAGATCCAGCCACAGCATTTCTCCCAGGACTCTGTCACTTGCCCAAGCTTCTCTAGAGAGGCTTGGTTTGGGGGTGGGGGTACAAATTGAGGTGGGGCTCCTTTTGCCTCTCTTATATATCCTGGAGAAGAACCCTTACCCTTCAAAGTTGAATAGTCTCTTTAGAAAGCAAGGCAGTTCACACTTCTGGGTGCTCATCTTTAGGTATAAATTATGGATTCTAAAATAACTGTTACATCTCATTCAATGTCCTGTCATAGAAATATCAAGGTAAAAGGTGAAATTCCCCTTTCTTACATTCACTCCCCATTCTTACCCTGCTTCAATTGATTTTTCTTCTCTAAAAGGCTTTGAAAGAACTAAACTATGCAAAAAATATAGCAAACATCTACATATAAGCTAGTAACTACTCAGAATGACCAAGGTAGCATATTTGCACATTTTCTCAGAAGTTTCAAAGTAAAAGAAATAGAACAATACAAGAAAAGTTGAAACCTTTTTGTTCATATGCATCACGTCATGTATGTCTTCTGAAAAGCAATTGCTATCATGAAATTGATCTGTACCCTTCGTGTGTTTTCAGCTATAATTCAGAGAACCAACTAGTAATACATATCATTTGTTTATATAAATGATGTACTGTGTGTACTGTTCTGCAAATTACTTTTCTTTTTACTTGACATTATTGTTAATATAGAAAGATCTTCATTTTTAACTTCTCTTTAGTAATCTATTACATTAATATTCCTTTTTTTGGTCTCACCCCCCTTTGTTAATGGACATTTGGGTTATTTGCAATTGTTACTCTTTTATAAGAAAAAGTATAGTGAAGATATTTGCCTATATCTCTTCGTGTATGCATGTAAGATTTTCTCTATAGAGTATAGCTAAAAGTGAAACTATTGGTCACTTTTTCAAAGTCATATGTATGGTCACATTCCTTTCTATATTTCAATGTGCAAACTTATCCTGGGTAGGAGGTGTGTGTGTGTGTGTGTGTGTGTGTGTGTGTGTTTTCTATTTCCTGGAGTTCATCTCTCCTTGTGGAGAGGTGTGGTAGCCTCCGCATGACCCGCTTGGGTCCCCTGTGGTGAATGTTGTCTCCAATTGGTAACTTGAGTTTTCCCGTAAATCCTGTTTGTGAACCAGTAGGCATCTCAGCTCAGTTTATGGTGGTCTGACTCTCTGTGCTTCTTCTGCCACACTGGGCCACCCACCTCTCAGGACTAGTTAGGTTCAGAGCATAGGCTGCAATTCTGTGTTGATGATTTTCATTACTGAAGGTGTCCTTCTCAGCTTCACACAGTGACCCTGGCTCCGTTTGCTTTCCATGCCTCATCACACTGCCTGCTGATTGCCTGGATGGCTGAACTCTGGGGGAACACTTCCCTAAGTGGCCCTGAATGAGCAAGTTGCCCTGCGGTTCTCTTCTCAAAGCAAATCTTTCAAAAGAGTTTACCCTTTTGCATTATTGAGCCTTCAAAGAATTAGTTCTGGCCAATTTCTGAGATGTTTTCAAGTCCTATTTTCTATTATCCTGATACAAAGTACTTGGCTTCTTTTTAATGCTAAGATTTTCAACAGTCATGTTTTCCTGGGCCCCAATTTTGTAGGTTCCTTCTTTCTGGTGAAACTGCAAACTTTTCAAATCATTCAGCTCTACTATTTTCTCTTGATTTCATGTAGATTTGAATAAAAGCAGTTAGCAGTACCCAGGCCATACCCTGAACATTGATCTGCCTTGAAATTTTTACCAGCAGGTTAATTAGTCCAGTGCCCTTAATCTCAATCTCTTGCAAAATCTCAGGACATTGGAAAAATATAGACAAATCTTATGCCATAACTTAGCATACATAGCCTCTAGCCCAACTGCCAATGGAGTCCTTGTTTCTAATTGAAATCTCCTGATCCTGGCCTTTACTGTCTGCATTCCTATCAGCATCCTGGTTATCTGAGCTTCGACCAGAATCAGCCATCAAACTGTGTTACAGCATTGTAAGGCTTCTTTAGCTTGCATCTCCAAACTTTTCCAAATTCCTCTAGAAAACAAGTTCCAAAGGCTTCTTAACCACATGGTTAAGGTAATCACAGGAATGACTTCTGAGAGATGCTGAAAAAAGTATAAGTAGCTGGGTTGTCACTGTCCTGCTAAAATTCAGTGAGAGGAGTGATCTCTTACTAAAATGAAATAGAGGAAAATGTAGTCTGGAGAATCCTTAGCAATCTCTGTCTCATCTAGTCCTTAATTTTGGTACCTGACCAGGTATACAAAATCCAGTCACATGATGCAAAGTCAAAACATAATATATACATATATATGCATATAGTTGTCTATATTTCATCAATTCTAATCTGCATATCTAACTTTATAGCATCTCTGAAATTGGAATGTGTCTTAACAGTTAAAAATGTCTTACACTTTCTGTCAGCCAAGAAGCAGTGCTGGTGTTGTTGTCATTGACTACATATTCATAAACTTAGTCATTTAAAGAATAAACTTTTCACAAAAGGAAATATATTTAAAGTACCTTTGATGGGTAACTATGATTATTAATTTTGCTTTAGAATATTCCATTGACACTTGAAGAATACCAAGAATGCTCCACTATCAAAAATCGTAGAATTGATGTCATCTTCTTAGAAGAAAACTGCAGAGAAAAGAGAAGAATGCTTAAAATAAGTGCTGTGCTGCCAATACTCCTGATGGAATAGAGAACAATAACGCATGGATAAAAGCATAAATTTTGATGGCTCTGAGTTTAAAAATGAATTATAAAAGTTTGACTTTGAATATATACACATAGAACTCTGATTTATTAACATATTTCTTTTTATGTATATATAAGATGGATACATGATAAAACTGCATTGTAAACCCTATTCTAAATTCCAATATAACTGTAAATGATTTGAAAGCATTAAAACTGTCAAGAATATCATCCCAGACTTGGAAACAGACAAAGAGATAGATGATTAGATGATTAGATGATTAGACACAGTGCTGGTTTTGATTTTCTACTTACTTGTCTATTTTACAACTTTATAAGGGAAGAGTTTAGTTTGTAGATTTATGTCCAATAGAAATGCAAAAATTTCTGTCAAGTGAAATGGATAAACCCAATGATTATGTCTATAGCCTTGTCTGACTTAACAAGTATTTTGTTTTATTTAAATCTAACCCAGCAATCCAGTAAGTCGCCTCTATCTACCTAGCTTCTCAAGTACTCTTGGGTTGGTTTTAACATACTTATTCCCTCATTAATTAATGCATGGATTGAACTCTTCAATATGTCCTTACTTAAAATTTACTTGACAGCTTTGTTCTTTGTACTTTTGAAACCTATACTTTAACAAGTCATAGGTCAATTGGTAGCATTTTTTTCATAGTACATAAAATAACAGAATGACACAACTGATGGCAGCTAGATATGATGGGCTGTGGTATCACTGTAGCATCAACTCACATCACATCAGTGGGAGAGCGAGATGCAAAAATTAGTGCAACCAAATCATAAGTGCTGAGAGCATCCTCCTCTCAAAATATTTTGACAAAACATTAGTCTGGAAACACTCTACCATAGGCATTTGTCATTATTTCTCATTTGCAAGCTCAGAAACAGATTCGTACATTTGGGAAATTTCCTATTTAGGATGTCTTAACATTGAGTTGCTTGCCCACTACAGAAGTTGACCTTGGGAGAATCTTGATTCTCACCTCCTTTAAAGCTGGCAAGCAGGTACAAGTATGTGGCACACTGGCCTATAGGTTAAACTGGTGCCTTAAAAGACAGGATTGGCAGAGAATCCTCTAGGGGGTGGAACTGGCTGTCATAAGATGATGGTCATAGCTGAGGTAGAAGGATCAAGCAAGCATCTAGGATGAGAAAGTGAGGATCATCAGTCATGTGACTTAATCTGTTAGCCTGGGTCCTCATCAGTGGTGCATCTAGAGTCAGCTTTTCCCACTACCTTGAAAATGCTATGAGACACTCAGAATCCTTTAAGTAACTTCTCTGTCTTCTTTCATCAGCAGGAGTCATGTGCTGAGAATAGAAAACACTGACTAGAGCAGACATGGGCACTAACAGTGGCTAAGGGTGCCAATGTTTTGGGAGTAAATTTTGTTTTCTACCTGTCCTTATGTGTTGTGGACCCAAATTTATTATATTTACGATGATTGACATCTGAAAATTTAATTTTTTTGTATTAAATTCTTTTATTGGTACATTGTAGGTATACAACACAATTACATTTCTCATTGGGAATTGTACCTTTA
>NW_004624738.1:19188157-19262617 GCF_000247695.1 Heterocephalus glaber
TGGAAGTCTGGTTTTGAGACTTATTTATGTGTTTTCTTATTTCAACTGGGGCGGGGAGCTGTTAGTGCCTGCAGGGATTACCTCCTCTGAGCTGGGTAAGGTGGGCCAGGGGCCGGGAGCAGCGGTAGGGATGGTGGCCCAAAAGCCCTTTCCTGTTGGCTGGGAGCAGCTGGAGGGATGGTGGCCGGGAAACCCCTTCCTCTGGACCGGGAGCAGTGGGATGGTGGCTCAGAAGCCCCTCCCTCTCGGCTGGGAGCAGCGGGACAGAAGGTGGCCCAAAAGCCCTTTCCTCTGGGCTGGGAGCAGCAGGCGGGATGGTGACTGGGAAGCCCCTACCTCTGGGCCGGGAGCAGCGGGACTCAGTACCTTGGTCTGGTGGTCTGGTGTCCTCTGCGTCTTTGTAGTGTGTAACCAGGTGGCTGCCTGTCTTCCGCGTGACTCAGGATCTCGGTAGGGTGTGCACAGAACTTTCTGTGTGCAGGGGGCTGATTTGGTGTGTTCTGTGAATCTCAGGACCTCGGTAGGGCATGCACAGACCTGCCTGTCTGCAGCAGGCTGACTCGGCATGTTCTGTGTGACTCAGGACCTTCCTGTCTGCAGAGGGCTGATTCAGTGTGTTCTGCGCGACTCAGGACCTCGGTAGGGCATGGGCAGACTTGCCTGTCCGAAGCGGGGTGATTCGGCGTCTTCTGTGCTACTCAGGACCTTGGTAGGGTGTGCACAGACCTGCCTGTCTGCAGCGGGCTGATTCGGCGTGTGTTCCGCGCCACTGGGGACCTCGGTAGAGTGTGGGCTGAAAATTTAATGTTGAAGAAGGAACTCAAAGACCTAAGGTCATAGGGATGTTGTGGAGGATTCATTCTGGCAACCTGTTCTCACTCCTCAAATATGGCTCTTGAGATGACCTGCAAGACATCCCTTTTACTAAAAGCTCAGCATTTGGCGAAGAATTATCATATGTGGGTCAACCATAGCTAATGTGGCCTGGTTGGGGCCAAAGGCAGTGTGAAGGCCTACTGTTCTAGACTGTTTTCCTGGCTCTCTATTCCTTCTTAGCCACCTCGATAGTTGCTCTCTGAAGGCTGGTGATACAGGTGAAAGACACTGCATTTGAAATGACTCTTTGGTTTCAATGGGATTATTAGGATCCCAGGTTTCTGACCCTGAGATAACTGAATGTTGCTGGGGACCCAGCACTCCACTGCTGCCCCCTAATCAAGGAGTAAAGATTTATTTGGTCATGGAATAAATGAAATTTTTAGCAATGCCCACCCCATAGTAAGCCCAGGGGAAAGGTGCAGGGCAGGGTTGGTTCTTTAGGGTATAATTGGAATAAATATACTCAGAATCTGGCAGAATTCCTGTATCAGCACCTTGACCTATGGGTAAGAGTCATTTCAAAGGAAGGGCCAATGAATAAACCCATACAAAAGTGTAAATCCAAAGGACTAGTGCATCCTATGGATATTGCACCTGTGGAGACATTGCATGGACTTGCTTAGTTCTAGCCTTCCTGGTGACTCTGAAGCCACCCAGTATTGCATCCTTTTGAAAAATTCTTGTTTTGCTTAAATGAACTGGGGCCAATTTTATATGAGGTGCCTTGAAACAAACATATATGTTTATTTTTCTAATGAATTGCATAATTAAAGCTAAAAACAAGAAAAAAGAAGTTTCAAGCTTGGGAGTTTGAGTATTTTTCAAAGGCAGGTGGCTGCATTTTGCACTTGATCTTAGCCAAAAGGCCGAGAAGCGATAAAGTGGCTGCGTTTTGAACAGGGAACACAAGCTCCTGTGATAGAATGGCCATGAGCTTCGGCAGGCACTCAGCATTTTTCTGAGTAGCCAAAAGGCTGTGGTTGGACAACACCAGCATATTTTGCTGATTCAAACCACGTGTGCACACCCATTTTGGGGCAATAGGCAAAAGTCCTGAAGTTTGGTCAAAATCAGAATGCTGTATTACTACGGAACAGAGACCTGGGGAAACATAAATTCAAAATCTCTAAGGTTTCTCTACTATAAACAAATAATTGAGCTTTATACTGTCAGTCTTGGAAAAATAATAACTGGCTTCTAATAGAAAAATAGTTCTAGGAAGAGCAGATATTTGGAAAATATAATTTGCAAAGAGAACAGCAAGCATACATTTAGAGGACCACAAAACCCTCTGTATAATAAATGCAGCTTAATAAAAATGGAAGCAAAATTGAATTACACTGAAAGAATTAAGATAAAGTCTCTTGCCGCAGAAATGACAGAACCATTCTTATAATGACACTGTTTATATAATATTAATTCATGCATTCCTGGGAAAGAGCAAAAAATAAATTAGACAATTTTATTTATTTATTTTTAGGCTTGTGTTTGTTTTAAATCAGAAGCACCAGCAACTATAGACATCTTTCACATTCAAACATTTGCTCATCCAACACACTGTGTTCAGCACCTCTCTTATCCAGGTTCAGGGAAAGCTTGGCAAATCCCGGAATATGCAAAGCACGATACATTTGGGCAACTTAAAGCAGCTGTTGGAGTGTAGAGAACATAAAGGCCTACAGATAAGGAAGGACCAGATTGTAGATCTTTTAGATTTCATGAGAGAATCTTGACATCATACAAGGTGCAATGGAGAGACACTGAAATGCTTTCAGCAACATGTTTCAGTAACATGAGCATGTGTTTTAGAAAGATCACAGGGGCCGTGAGGAGAATGGATTGGGAGAGCCAAGAGTAGGTATACCCATCTTAGGTGGGAAGTGGTGGAGGAGCTCAGAGGAATCAGGAGGCAATAATTAGAAGGATTCTAGAGAAGTTTAGACAACACAAGTAAAAGAAACTGACTTGGCAAGTGTGGGTGCATGTGGTCAGCGGAGGTGTGATTTCAGACTCTGACTTGGCCATGAAGTGACTAGTTCTACCGATCTCTTTGTACATTGTACAAAGCAGGACTGGTGTTGGGAGCAATGCTACATAATTTTAGGGAAAAATCATTTGGTTAGCCTAGTTCTCTTGCCTACAGCCCAGCTATGGAATTCCAAGACACAATTCCATTTTGGCCTCCGGTCACAACTGAGACCTCAATGATCCGGTGATCCTGTGATTCTCCAGGACAAGAAACATCCTGGGAACTGAAAACATCCTGGGAGGAACAAACATCTACTCAGTTCCTCATTGTTCTTGGACTGTTACCATCTTATTTACGCAGGATGTGCTGAACTCTCTGCAGGTCATTTGTTACATTTGTTTCTCCAGATTTACTGAGTACTGAATAAAAGGTGCGGTAAACTGGGGTCTTTTGTTTTTGCCGCCCAGAGCAGCACTGATCAGACCCAAAGCTCAGCTTCTTCTCAGTCTCATTTTTCTACCTTTCCTGTAATTCGCCTTTGCTGCTGTGGCTCACAGGAGACTAGGACTTACTGTAGAGGTTCTAGTAACGTCCCCTTTCCCTGTTCCCCATAGACTGGGGTCATGTAAATGAGTTCAGTAACAGGTGTGTTCAGTTTCAAGTGCTTGGAACATGTGCAAGTTAAAATAGCCAAAAGGTTGATGGGTCCATGAATCACAGAGGAGAGATCTAAGTTGAAGACTTTGTCTTTGAAATTATCAACATTTTTCTGTGGGAGGCTGAAACCAAGGAGTGATGAAGGCCTAAGAAAAGCACATAGAAGAGAATGTTACAGAAAAAGAAGCATGGTGAAACTGAGAATCAGTCGATAAGTTAGGACCAGGAGTATCACGGAGGTGAGGAAAGACAGCTACAGGAGGAAGGTATCGAGTAAGCTATGGATTAAGAAGTAGAAAACAAATTGGACAATTGGGCTCTTTTCTGCAAGCTGTTGCTAGGGAAGAGTTAGGTTAGACAATTATTTTCTTTTCCTTTCTCCTCCTCCATCTCCTTTCTTTTTTTCCTCTTCCTTTCTCTTCTATCCCCGTCCTCATTCTTCTTCTCAGCCTTCCCAAACTCCTATGACCCATGAAATGTTTAAAATTTCTTTGTCTTGCGGTTGCTTTTTGGAAGAACTTTCTCTAAGGTATCCAAATCAGTTTCTCCTCCAAATTCACCCTGCCTACCTTCTACAGATGACTGTTCAAGAACAAGCCTTGTGGAGGGGCAGAAGAGCTCCTGACTAATGGGAGAATTGGTAGGGGAGAAGATTCTCTTGCAGTGTTGTAACTGTGGGGCTTGGAGGAAGGGATTCAAACATTAGGTTCTGGAGGAAAAGGAGGAATTGAGTGTTGATCCAAGAAAGAAGAGGTGAAAGGAAATAGAAGGAAAGTAGGTCAGATTTAAGCCAGTGACTAAATATATACATACACAAAGAAGATAAATGTTCTGAAGTACAGATTCTGAAAACATGAGAAAAAATTAAGTTTTGAGGTACTGAGGCAAAAAAGCTAGAGCAGCCATGACTGTGTAGAAGCCAAAGACCCCGGGGGGCTTTTGCTCCCTGTGGGTACTAACTAAATTTCCTCTCTTGTATCGTCTCTTTGATTTTTTTTTTTTGTACCAGGGATCGAACTCGGGACCTTGTGCTTGCAAGGAAGGCACTGGAACCACTGAGCTAAATCCCTGGCTCTTTGATTTTTAAAATTTAGATCACCCTCTACCTCATTTCTACTTATTTACCTATTTACAGATTTGTTCAACAAATATTTGTTGAGTATTCACTATGCATTGAGTACTAAGTATCCAGATAGAACGACAGCAGCCTTGCTTCAAGCTATTCTACAGGAGAAATTTGAGGGCTTATAAACAGGCCTGTAGACTCACTGTGACTAGCATGAGAGGAGAATTAGGTATGAGTCCTGCTCAGCTCCTGGAGAAGACTCTGAAATCTTCCTGGATCACTGGGGATGGCCTCAGAGGAACAAACATCTATGGATTCTTCTTCACAGTTTCAGGTACCCCTTATTTTAGGTAGCCTCATGGCCCCTAC
The DNA here is from genome assembly GCF_000247695.1 of Heterocephalus glaber. Next base: position 19,193,098 of record NW_004624738.1, read on the forward strand.
CCAGAATATTTTCCTCTCTGTGGCACTTTCTCTTACTGAGCCTTGGAAGACAATGTCTGTTGGAGTTTTCATATTCCTGTTTGGACCTTTGTTTCAGAGCCTCTCTGGCATTTTGTTCCAATTCTCTGTAAACAGGAGCTTCTCTGCAAATTCTGAGCTTGAAGCCCTCCTCTCTCTACCTATTTCTTAGGATATTTCATTTCATAAATTCATTACTCACCATCATAGAGTGAACAGTTCATCTCTTTGTCTGTTTCTTATTCACAGGAAAAAAGAAATAAAATGGAATTCTAACTTTCTTGCCTCTGGCCAAACCCAATGACACCGATGATAAAGTACTTGGGTATGATAAATGAAATAATGTCACTTTATAAACCAGGGTAATGTTCTTCCAGGAATGACTTTCTGCATTTGTAGACATCAAGAATCTGGCTCTTACGACTTCAAAATTAAACATCCAAGCCTGCTGATAATGGGTATTTTGAGTTAGTGGAGATAGTATTCTGGGAAACAAACCAGTGCACTTAGAAAACCAAATGGATTTACTAAGTGCTTTAGAGGGTGTACTATAGGCATTATTATAAATGAGCTCAGATAAAAATCCACTGTATGGGCTGTGAATGGCACTCCCCTCTATCCTTTTGCTTTTTAGAAGAAGATTTTGTTATAAATTCTGTGAAATGAGAATGTCAGAAAAAGAAAGATAATATCTTCATCTCAGAAAGATTAATTTCAAAAAGATTAATCTATTGAAGGGAAAGATATATTCATGCATCTTAAAATGGATTATTTGTGAAAAGTTCATAGGTATAATTTTATTGTGAAACCTGAGCTGTGGTATCGATAAAGTGGGAGCCTATGAATTTCTTCCCCCTCAGGAACTTGAAGTTGGGTGATCAAAGTGACAAATAGTATAAAATTAGTGAAAGTCCTTTGGAGCATCAAAGGAGGGTGATTTTAAATGTGTAAAGGATGTTCAGTGGTCTCTTTCTTCCTCAGCTTCAACTGAGGCATAATATGAACGTTTTACGGTTTGAGTCTAGATGTCCCCTCAAAGCCTTATGTGGTCATAGGTGGCTTTTTCAGAGGTGGCTGGATCTAGAGTGTGATGCTGGGATTAAGGGGATGTGATTACTAAATCAGTACACTCACTGGCACCACCCTAATCTTGGTAGTCTGGATAAAATAAAAGGGGCAGAAAAATGCAGTTGTTTCCCTTGTTGCTTTTGCTACTGTGTGGGTACCATGGACTGTTTCTCCTCTGTGACATTCCTCTGCCATGTGCCACTCTGCCTTGGAGCCAGCTGATTATGGACTGAAACCTCTGTAAACTGTGAGCTAAATAAACCCTTTCCCCTTTAACTTTGGGTGTCAGGTATTTTGTCTCAGCAATGAGAAAAGTAACTAAGAATGTGACACTAAAATGAGTGTGAAACAGATTGTCATATGCAGATGTTGTAAAAGCCATGCTCAAGAAGCAGTGCCACAGCACTCGAAGGGTACAGATTACACGAGGGCATGAATAACAGGGGGCAGCCAGTATGGAGAACCATGTGGTGATTGGTCATTGTGTTTCCTTAGGGGGAACTGCTGTTGGAGTGGTCAGGGATTGGTCTCTGCCCACAGTTGGGAAAGCTAGAGAGGCCAGAGGCAGCTGGATAGATGTGTTTACTCTGTTGCAGTGCTTTTTGGGAACGACAATGTTCTTGAGTGTTTTCCATGGATCATCTGTGGGTCATACTGAGAGAGATGAGCTCAAACTGTATGAATCTCTGACAGGCAACTTTCATAATGACCCTTCAGGATGGTGGTGCTTCCTGTTATTCATGCCCTCATGTAACCTGCACCCTTTGAGAGGGGCTGAACCTCAGGACTTCTACCTAATGAATGGCATATGACAAATGCACAGGCACGTCTCTTTCATGAATCAGAGCCCCTGCTGGGCTCTCTATTGTCTTCTCAGTGTGCATGCTTTGGTAAAGCAAGCTGCCCTGTTAGAGAGGCCCACAGGGCAGAGAACAGAGGGTGACCTCAGGCAAAAGCCAGAAAGGAGCAAAGGCCTTCTCTCCACAAGGAGATGCATTTTGATGACAACTGTGTGAGTGAATTGAGAGGAAGCTCCTGCTCAGCTGAGCCTTGGGATGACTGTGGGCCCAGCCTTGTGAGAGACCACAGAGCAGAGGACTCAACTAAGCCAGACCTTGGGCTGAGCTAATTCCTGACCATAGAAACTGTGAGGTAAGAAATGTTTGCTATTTAAAGCATAAATTCTTAGGGTTATTTGTTACATACCAATAGTTAACTAATACAAATTCCCACCCCAGAAGATAACTTGGGGGAATGAGAGGCTCCAACAGGAAAAGTCTGTGCAGAGCTGACTAACTGACGCGTACAACAGTGGGGAACAGCAGCCAGAGAGACAGGAAGCAACGCTCATTCAAGGAAGCCCCAGAAGGGAGCCTCCCATGATCCCTGAGGAGTGTCCATGAGAGACTTTGCAACACACACTGGGCTCAGAGCATACTGGACTCAGAGAGAGCAAAGCTATCAGCAAGAAAGAACCTCCCCTCAACTTCCTCCTCCTTCTGATAACAACCTCACCCTCGGGCCCTTCACAGTACCCTGTTTGAAGCAGGTTCTGGTCAGGGAAGGGAAGATTTTGCTCTAACTCAAGTTTCAATAGGTATTAACTAATATTTTACTAGCTAATAATTTCTGTTTTTGAATTAAACCTATATTTTGGGACTTAAAGAGGTCAAAAATGTCAACATTGTTTACAGGAACTAGGGAAGATTATCTTCACTGCGCACATAGTTAAAATAAAACTGTTTTTTGATGTATCACTTATTCTATTTATTTGACATGTTGTTTATAAATAAATTTTAAATATTTACTAAATGGTAGATTAGTTCTGCTGTCTATAGACATACTCCTAACGATCCCATTGCATTTCCCAATAGCATTAGGCAATAATTTACTGCATTATAATTTTTTGTTCTGTTTTGTGTGCAAGGAGCATACTAGATTTTTTAAAAGTTAAGTATGCAATCTTTTGAGTTTTTAAAAAAAATCATGATGTCTAAAAATTAAAACCTGGATGAATAGGCAGAGACAGGATTTTTAGGGCAGTGAAACTGGTCTGTATGATATAAAGGTGAAGATACGTCATTACAAATTTGCCAAAACCCACAGAATATGCAACTCTAGGAGTGAACTCTAATGGAAGCCATGGAATTTGAATACTACCTATGTGTCAACCTGGCTTCATCCATTGTAAAATATGTAGCATTCTAGAGGGATGCTGATAGTGGGAAAGGCTGTACATGTGTTGGGGGTGGGAATATGTGGGAAATCTCTGCACTTTACACTCAGTTGTGTTGTGAACCTAAAATTACTCTAAAAACAAAGACCATTTAACAATACAAATCTAAATAAAGACACTTATCTTCCTTGATGTGTATGCGGTGAGTTACTAAACGCAGTAAACTTATAAGATCCTCAGATAACAAGAGAATCACTTGCTTTTTATATTTTAATTTGTAAACCTGCCTGCCATTATTGAGCTTTCTTGGATTTAACAATGAAAATAAGGAAAATTGAAGTCTTAGAGGAAGAGTTAGTCAGGAGGAAACAATCAGAACACAACTGGTCTGCGCAAATAGAGAAAAAAGAGAAAACATTTGCCTGTAGTTACAAAAAACATCTCTCAGTCAGATGAGATGGTAACAGCCCAGTACATTCTCTACTGGGCTTTTCTCTGTGGTCGGAGACTGGCCGCCATGGCCTTTCTTGCCTCAGGTCTCTTGCCCTCTGGTTTGCAGTTGGGTTTGACCAGTGGGATGAAGGTCACATGCCCACTTGCTGTCACTCTTCCCAGGCCTTGGTGTGGTTTTAGCATTGGCTGTGTTCCTCCAGGGTCACAGCTCCTGCTGGACTATCTCTTTCTGTGACTGTTGCTGTCACCAAGCTCTGGTCATAGTATTTTCTGCCTCCTGACTCTTCAGGCCCAGCAGTGGTCATGGACCCTGTCATTGTCAGTCTTTGGGTTCCCCAATATCCATTGAGATCCCCTTAATCTTGACTGTACCTCTCAGAAGAACCCTATCATTAAAAACCTCCTTCAGAATTCCAGCTGAATGTACTGTTTGTCTCTTGCCAGGATCCTAACTAACACAAGTAGGAGCCAATTGCATGCCTGAGGGATTCAGAAACTCCAATGAAATGTCTAATGTGGCTAATAGAGTTTTTGCTTTCTGCATCTATCCACATCTTAGAATTATACGACCTGGTTAATTTTGCTTTTAATATCGTTTTAACATAGGAGCTCATAGGAGCTTCTTTCAATACTTTTTGATTAGAGAAGCTCAGTTTTGGATGTGACTGCCAGAGTGGACTCCTTCCTGGACTCTTGTTGAGCTGATGCTTGTGATACGCGTTACACCAAGGCCTTGAACCTGGCCTCTGATCTCCTGAGTGCTTGGCAGTAGCTCCATTTGTTCCACATGCACCAAGCCCTTCCATGTCAGGGGAATTTTATTCTTTGAAGCCTGGATTTGGAACTCTGAGTTGGGTTTAGAAAATGAAAATAATAAAGAAATAAAGTTAAAACCACAAAATCACCTGTTAACCAAAATTTGCTAAAATAAAGCTCCCTCAAAACATCAGTGTTAATTCAAGCCTCAGCTGAATGCCAGGTATGACAAATAAACCCTCTGTGCTGTGGAGGTTAACAGAGTCAGACTTCATGGAGAAAGGAACTACAACCAATCCCAAAATGCAGCCCTTTCCAAAACGAAAGGTGTGCCTTTTGGTTCATGGCCAAACTACCCAATTTGGGATCTACTTGCAGGATTTTGTTTTATTAATTTCTATGCCATTGCCTAAAGTGCCAACAATCTAGTTGGTTAATGTTTCAGATGGATTGAGATGAGATTTAAACTGACAAACCAAAATCTATCCCTATTCTAATGTCATAGACTCTTGCTAGTTAGTAGCTGAATCAACATAACTAAAACAATAAACCTTGTTTAAAAACAAGAGCCTACTCACCAAAACAAGTTTTGGTGGTCTCTATGATTGGTCATAAATATTTGCTTTCTTCTCCTTCAGAATTGCACTTTCTACCCCTTTGAGACTAGGCATGGCCATATCGTTGGCTTTGGCCAATGAAAGTAGCAAGCGTCACTCTTGGGTGGAAGATTTATGGACATGTGATGTGCCACACTTTTTCTTTTTGCTATGTCCCCTAACAAAGCCTCTGAAGGGGGGCTTGGGCCCCTAAGTGAGGGCCACAGGAGCAGAATCCCTACCAATCCCAGGGGATCAGTTTGCATGGCTATGATTGATACAACTTTGTTGTTTTAAGTGAGTGAAATCCTGGGGTTATTCCCCCACCATGTAACTGAGCCCATACAGAAAGTAACACATTACTAAAAACTCTGTCCTAAAACAAAAAGCATAGTACCACAAAAACATTGGAAAATGATTATTATAATTGGGAATTGCATTTCTAATGAAGGATTAAGCAGAAAATAAACTTAACCAATAGATATAACTTGTGGATATTATAAAAATATTCTATATGAGAATCTATTTATAAAACTAAAAGTGTAATGGTTATAAAATTCTGCTGTAATTTAAGATAGTCTTATGCAGTGTGCATTGATCCTGTAAGAAACTGTAACTCTTCAGTGTCTTTAATTTTGCCCATTTTAGACAGATTTAGATTCAGCCCCATTGGATTACATTTAAGGTGAAGACATTTGGCCTTGGACCATCTTCGGGCTGCATGGGAGGAGAAAGACAGTGGCAAGTGCATCTCTTTGCTTTAAGGAGAGTGGTGAGGGCTTTTAAAAGAATTGGTAAATAGTTATGGTCATTTTTTTAAGTTTCCCTAAGTCAGTTCCAGACTCTAGCAACAATGATTTGTTAGGAAGCTACCAGACCTTTCAAAATAGCCCAATGACTATCGTAGTACTTCAGTGAAGGACTAGGTTTAACTCTCTATGGGTTGTATATTTTAAAATTCTGTAGAGACAAAGGTTAATTTGGGGATCTTTTCCAAAAGAGATTCAGAAAATTCCTGTCTAATGAAAGAATTATCCTCAAAAGGCTTATTGCCCTATAAGATATCAACCAGTTTTTTTTATATAAACCCAGCTTCTCAAATGTTCTTTTGAACTATCCCTAATGTCTTATTATTTATCTTCTTAATTACTCAGTTAAATAAAATATTTGAAAGTTGTCCTTTTTATATTTGGCTCAGAACTGTAATTCTACCCTTTTGAAAGTTATAGTTTAACATGTCCAATCCTATTTCTTTATAGGAATTGGGAAGCAAAGCATTAATGGTGTGCTGGCAATGGAAAGGTAGTATGGCTTCAGACAGTTGGTTCTTACTTATGTCATATTCTGGCAGGACCATGGACTACTCTACTATGAGAGCAGAAACTTTAAAGTTTGCAGCTTAATTTTAAATACTGGCTTTGGAGAGACAATGCCAGTGAATATTGATTTTATAATCAGAGTAGCAGTTATGGCTGGCATCCTGCTGAGACCCAGCTCCTGTGGTCATAGAAAACAGTAACTTAGTAGGTGAACAGACCCAGGTAACCTAAGGGAACCAAGGCTTTGCACATCCTGCCATGTACCCTCCTTTACCAGTGGTAATATGTGTCATGTTATAAATGTTTACCTATGTTCTATGTCTATAATTACTCAATATATTTCCTTGGTATGCCTAAATAAACCAATGGCTGTAAAGCCTAGAAAAGATGAATTCAAGAGATGAACTTTTCAGATAGAAAGAAGGCAAAAAACAGACCTAAAGGTTCTGCAATACTTGGAGATCAAAGGGCCTGTAGTTCAGAGGCAGAAATCAGTAGGGGCTGGGACCCTGGCCTACGATCCTCTTAAGGGAGAAGAGATCTAATGAGGACTTCTTCCTCTTCCTCCTTCTCTCCTTCTTTTTTCTTCCTTCCCCTCCCTCTCTCCTTCATCCATACCTCCTCTTCTCCCATGTTTCCCCCTTCTCCTCCTTCTTCCCCTTCTTCTCCTCTTTCCCCTCCTCCTTTCTCCCTCCCCCTCCTCCTCTTCCTCCTTTTTCTTCTTCTTCCCATCTCCTCCTCTTCCATGCTCTCCTTCTTTTCTCCCCTCTCCCCCTTTTCTCCCTCCTTCTCTTCCTCTTCCCCCTTTTATTTCTTCTTCTTCCTCCTCCTCTTCTTCCTCTTCTTTCTTTCTCTTCTTCCTTTTCTTCTCTGCCCTCCTCCTTTTCTTTCTTCTTTAAGATGTAGCAGCCGACCACAGTGTTTGATGCCCACTAGAAAACTTAACTAAACTCTTACAAATCAGTGCCTATGACTGACTCTAGCGACAATGTGAAAGAGAAGACTTGGATGGGAAATATCACAATGTAAGAAATGCTTTAGACGTTGGGCAGAGGAACAGAGAAGTGCTGATCCAGGGGTGGTGGAGAAGATTCATCTTCTTGCCCAAGCTGCCCCTCACGTTTTCTCTGTGCTCTGCACTACACTGAGAGTGTAGATGTGTGAGCTACACTAAGAACTCCTAAAACTAATTAAGTCTTTGAACGTCCCTGCAGATGACAACTACTAACTCCATCTGCTCTGCCTCCATGACAAGGAGGGTAAGGCCAATGGAAAACGGTGTAAAAGTGCCCGGCAAACTCCAAACTACCCAGTATAAGCAATTCTATGATCAAGTGGTTGCAGCACTGGCAGGGAAATTTGCATTGTCCTTGTGCCATGACAGAAATTTAAGGCCAACATCCTAAAGTCTTCAGTCTTTTAGGGCCAGAAATGTTTTCCAAATATCCAAACACCTTTCTAGTAAAAGGAAAACAAGATTCCTTGAGAGCAATTTCAGGGTCTCAGGATAGTGGTATCACTCCTGTGTTTTTGATGGTTGTTGGACTAAGAAATGTGTTTGTGAACCTTTGTTCCCATAAATGTCTCCAGGACTGTCCTGTACACAGAGGCTGTACCCAGCCAAGGTGTTCTGTTTTATTTGGACTGAGTTAGTTGCTGTTCTGTGACAAGCAGTTCTGGATGTTTTATAAACAATTAGCTTGACAGTTTGATGGACAAGCATAATATTGGGTATCATCTGCACTACAATAAAAGACAGATGATTGCTTTTGACAGAAACAATCACTAGCAGTGTGGAAGTGGAGTAGTCACAGCCTTGAGGCTTACACTGTCCAAAGATGCAGGGGCAGACCAAAACCCACATGAAATGAGGCCCAACAGCATGGATGATTCCTGATCTAGGCATTGGGTAGGAGCTGCAGGGCTTCCACCGTATGATAGAAGAGCCCATGCATGCTATGAGAAACCGGAGAAAGGGGATCAAGTCCAGCTGTGTCAGTAGTAAAGTCAGCAAGATAGCTGTGGCCCTGGGATTCACTTTGACTCACATCTTGGTTTTTATTGTCGCTGTTGTTAACATCTTATGTCTTTTACTCCTTACTTGATTTTTAAAAACTCACATGTGATTCACATAGCATAAACTTCACCTTCAAAAATGTGTAAGTAAGGGCCGGGGATTTAGCTCAGTGGATCTGGCACCTGTCTCGAAAGCGCAAGGTCCTGAGTTTGGTATAGGGGAAAAAAATGCACAAGTAAGTGAATTTTAGTATATCAGGAGGTATGTGGAGCCATCACTACCACAGTGATACCTCAGGACTTGTCCTTACTTGGTTCCAGGAAGTACAACAGGAATCAAACAAATTGTTTTGGTTGAAAAGGGCAGTGAGTCCTGAGGCCATGGACACCAACAGGTTCTAGCTTGTGGGTTGAGTACCAAACAAATGATGAATACAGGGACAAAATTTTTGAACCAAAATTCATTGAGTACCACATTTAATGAGTTTTAAAGTGGTTGAACACCAAGCTATAACTGTATGTCCAAAATATCTTTATAACCCCAAGAGGGAACCCTGTACTGATTAACAATCACTCATTTTTCCACCCACCTACCCCACTCCTCAGCCTATGGCAACCACTAATCTCTGTTCTGTCTCTATGAATTTGCTTAGCCTGGACATTTCCTGTAAATGGCATCATACAGTATGTGGTGTTTGGTACTGGCATCCTTCACTTAATGACTTCGTGGTGTGCGGTGTTTGATGTTCATCCATGTTTCAGTATGTATTAACACTTCGTCACATTGTTTTTTATGGCCAAATGACATTTCATCATGTGGATAGACCTGCGTTTTGTTTCATTTATCAATTGATGAGCATTTGAATTGTTTCTACTTTCAGGCAGTTATAAATAATGCTGCTGTGATTATCCATGTGTAAATTTTGGCATGGGCAAATATTTTCTATCATCCTGGGTAAATCTCAGGAGAGAAATTGCAGTGTAAGTGGTAGTTGTATGTTTAACTTTTTTTGGTGATGGTGGTTCTGGGAATGAACCTAGAACCTTGTGCGTATTGAGTAAGTGCTCTACCACTGAGATATACCCCTAGCCCTTATGCCTAATTTTTAAGGAACCTAGGGAACTAAACTTCAGATTTTCAAATGAGCTCCGTATCAGTGTGTCTTTTTATCTCTATAAAAATGCTTGGATTCTTTCGGAATAGGGAGGTACCAGAACAGAAACATGTGGGTTGTAGAATGGGTCCGTTCAGGTGTCTGAGTCTATGACAGCAGCAGAAATACTCCATTTTAAGGAGGGCATGTATTCATTCTGCCACTGGGGAGCAGGCACTTTGGCCACTAGCCAGTGTGGATAGAGCTAAAGGTTTGACAGGTGTGGGGGATAATTTCCCTATTTAAAAAAATTAGGCCTTCTAGAGAAACAAACTTCACACCTACTCAGTATCCAACACTTTCTGAGATAGCTCTGAAAGGAACCAAGATGTCATACCCATGCCCTTGGCTCTCTAGGCCTTGATAGGTTAGCTCAAGGCATGATACATACATCATGCAAAAGTGTCTTGCCAAATACCAAGCTGTGTGATATAAATGATAGTTTTTCTAGGGAACAGGGCATTCAAGTGGGCTGTGACTATGTGTGGAGCCCCACATTCATGGTCTCCCTGTGAGAGAGTGATGCGAGGCGAAGGTGGCTCCAGATGGTCAGGCGTAATTTGTCTTGGGGTGAAAGAAGGATCTACTTTGTTTCTTTTTCCTTTCCCAGGTGCTTTCAGTCACAAAAGTTATAAAATGAGTAAAACCCTCCTGGAGCAATGGTGGGTTTTTGGGGTTTTTTTTTTGATCACCTGGTGGTTCTGACAAAAGGGCCCAGAAGACACATGGACTTTTAAAAAAATGTTCCACAAAGAGCAATAAGTCACTTGCACAATTCACCCAATTTTCTAGATTCTGGCCATAGAAAAGAGTGGATCTTTGTGGACACCACATGCCTCTATGATTTGCTTTCTTTCTGGTATATGACTCACGTGGAATGATTTTTAAAGATGAATGTGAACTGAACAGTCTTTCTCTTCTTTTCCATAGCTGAATCTGAATATATGAAGATGAAGCTGAATCAGTATTTTTTCCACCCTTAATTCAATGCAGCACAGCAGGATCTGGATGAAGCAGGAAATCGGGAAGCAAAGGAACCGATGGTGTGAGAAAGGAAAGTTCTGTTTCAGCTTAAAGTGAAACCAACACCAGGGTTAGAGAAAGCATCATGCATATCAACATTTCCTTTCTGAGTCAGAAGCATAGACATATTGGGTAACAGAAATAGAAGGCATTTGAGATGCTTAGGGGAGTTTAGTTCTAAGGATTGTATTTGAATTTCTTAGAAATTAGTGTTCTTATCATTTCCCAAAGAACAGAAAGAGTGAGGATTTGGTCTTCTAGTCACTCCTCATCAATTTAATACCATGTTAACAGCAGTACAGCAATTTTGTTTTAAAAAGAAGAAAAAACCAGAATTCTTTGGATTTAATAACATATGATAATTTAGAGCAGATACACTTACTACCAGTGTTCAAGGCTAGCTATGTATCACCTAGAAAACATTTTTTAGAGTTGGTCAAATCCAACACATTTTAAAATAAGTGAATCTGGCATAATGTCTCTCATTGAGAAGGGCAGAGCGTAGCGGTGGACCTTGAGTATGCTGGAAATTCTACGTGAGGTGGCCCCTAGTGACTAGACTTTGAGGTCCTTTTTGGATGTCTGGAAAGACCTTTGAAAACCAAGCATAAAAACTAATGCTTTATGAGAGCTTACCATGTGTGCCAGGCAGTATTTTAAGTATTTCACATGTATTAATTCCTTTAATCTTCAAAAAATTCCTATGGGTGTAATGGATGTCTGCTACTCTCAGATGGTTCAGAAAAGACAAAGGAAAAGGAGGAAAAATGGGAAGAGAAGGAATCTGAATAAAAAGTAGATTTGTTTGTATTAATCTAGCAATTTTTTTCTAAGTTTGAAATTATGTCAAAATAAACATTTACCAAAAAACTTGTCATTTTAGAGATGAGAAAACTGAGGCACAGAGAGTTTGAGTGGCTTTCTTTTGGCCCACTGATGCCAAGTAGTAGAGTCACAATTCCAGATTGTTCAGAGAGATTGACAGGAAGAAGGAGACATAGAAAACTGTTGTACAAGTGGTTATTTCAGTCTTTGTTGCCTGTTCCATGCTATAGTCTGAATATTTGTATTCTGTGGGCTCCCCCTCCAGTTCCTATGTTGATATCCTCACACTCAGTATGATAATATATAGGATTGGAGTCCTTCAGAGGAGATTTGGTCACCAGGGTGCAGCCTCCATGAATGGGATTAGTGCCCTTGTAAAAGACACACCAGAGATCCATGAGCCCTTCCGAGAAAAGATGGCCAGCTATTAACCAGGAAACAAGCCATCCCCAAACAGGAAGCCACTAGTGCTTTTGACCCTGGACTTCTCATCCTCCAGAACTGTGAGGCGTAAGTTTCTATTGTTTATAAGCCACCTAGTTTATGATATTTTAGTATAGCTACCCTGACAGATTAAGGCACTCCAGAAGCCCAGTTTTGATCTTAACACCAAATTCAGTGTTTGCAGCTGGGAAGGACCTAAGGTATCATTCGGAACAGTGCTCCTCAAAGTGTTGACCATGGGCCTCCACTGGTCCACACACTGTTACCCATTCATGGTGAGATGAATATACAAGCAGAGTGTTACGGGTTGTATCTAGATATCCTACCAAAGCCTTATGCAGTCATAGGTGGGGCTTTTTGGAGCTGGCCAGATCTAGGGTTTGTGATGCTGGGATTAAGGATGTAATGCTGGGATTAATGCTGCAATGCTAGGATTGCATAACCGTGGCTAGCCTGGATAGACTATAAGGGACACAAAGAGCTGCTATTGCTTGCTGCTTGCTACTTCACTGCAGGCTGCCTTCTGCCTGCCTTCCTTTGCCATGAACTATTTCTCCTCTGCAATGCCCCTCTGCCATGCCACCCTGCCTTGGAGCCAGCTGACTATGGACTGAAACCTCTACAAACTGTGAGCCGAAATAAATCTTTCCTCCTTTAACTTTGAGTGTAGGGTATTTTTTCCCCACAATGAGAAAAGGAGGGCAGGGACTAGAACTGGTTCCAGCTCTAGTGTCTTGCACATGTCTAAGGGCTGCTATTCACACATCCTAAGCAACTCTAAGGAAGCTCAAAGCCCCTTCCTCCTTTATCTTGAAATTGTCCCTGGGGGTTAGAAATAGGAGCAAGAATTCTGGCTTAAGACTGTCCACATTAATTTTCATCGAATTCTGGCTCTGGGTTTAGGGAGAGAGAGAACACTTCTCTGGAAATACTGCTGCCAACATCTCACTGTTTCTGCCTCCGCTGCTCACTTGCTTGATATTACTTGGAAAAGACTGATCAATGGTGAGAAAAAAATAAGAATCCAGGTTATTAAGAATGTTTCCCAAGGACATGGTATGTTTTTAATCCCACAGAAGTTCGTAATTTGTCCAGCTGTGCCAGAAGCACATGTCTGCAGGGTGTGGAAGCCAAATGGCATTCTAAGCTGAACAAATGGAAAATTCTGGCTGTGAAAGCCAAAGGGAATGCTTCACCTTAATTAAGAAATATTGCAATATTGAAAGTCTACATAGAGAAGGCAAGACCTGGCTTCTGACTTCATTAAAACAAACCCTGCTTAATTAGAACTTGGTTAACACAAATTGGAAAAGATCAGGCCTAAAGCCCATTGACTTTGGGCCAGTTTAGGAATTGAAAATCTTATAGTTTAACTCCTGCCCTTAATGGCAATCCTATCCCTTCTTACTTTTATAGAGAATAAACTCTATCTGCTTATCTAGGGGAAATATACTCTGGTGTTTCTGAAATTTATTTATTTATATTAAATATTGAATATATTTAATAGAAAATTTTTACTTAAAGTTATGTGATTTAATAAATGTGGAGCTTCACATCAACCAAGAACTTGTTTAGGGTCATTCTTGCTGTCTGCTTGCAAAAGTCAAATCACTAAACTATGCAGGGCCAGGGATTTAGCTCAGTGGTTTCGCCACCTGCTGCACAAGCGCAAGGACCCGAGTTTGATCCCCAGTACCCGCCCCCCAAATAAATAAATAAACTATGCAGGACAAACTGCTTCTCAGGTTGAATAACTTCATATTAATGAAATGTAAATACAGCCAGAGAAAGGGAAATTGTAGAAATCCAAATAAACACCCTTAATGTGATTTGTCTTCCCAAGAGTTCCCCGGATTCTCCTTTCCGTGTGGTTGTGTCTCCAGTGCCTTTTAGTGATAACCCCAGATACTCCACACTTCAGCCAGATACAGGCATTTCTCTCTTGTGTTCTTGTTTGCTATTTCGGTTGGAAACGTGAATGCCACGTCAGCTTGCTGGAAATCTTAGCGGAATTTAGGAAGAAAAGATCAATTGTTTGACAATAAATATGGTATATCCCATGTGATTCCATAAATGCTTGTACAAGAAAGCAAAAATACACACTTTGAATGTTTAACTATAAAGTTAAGACTACAAATGATTGGGAAGGTGACCTGTTGGTGGGGGGTGTTGTTATTTCAACATGAAACTTGAAATGTTTTAGATGACTAGACAGAGATTAAGGCACATGTGAGAGCTGACATTTCTGTTACTGAGGTTGTTTTATTCTTGGCTTAAGGAAACAGATCTGGAATAATCTGTCTTGTATAATGTCCTGCAAATGAAGTGGCTTCACTTGTGCTGCAGTTGGTGAAAAGGACTGACCCTTCTCTGTACCCTTGAAGTACAGTGTGGATTTGAGAAATGGAACTTAAGTTTGTCTTTCTTAGCTCACTGGCCAGAGACCTCATTATCCAGACCCATGTATCTGTCAGAAAAATCCATTCTTTCCTTGCAAAACCCTCTCTGGGCCAGAATCATGTGAGATTTACCACACTACACTCAGAAAACATGAGATCATCTTTACACAATGAGGCAGCAAGAGCTGGGACCTAATATCATATTTTTTCCCACAGATTTGGCTTTCCACCCTTGTCAGTCATATCTGAAAGGCTGACAGTTACCAGGGGCTGAGGCCAGCATGAGGGAGAATGTGTCACTGCTGGCTGTGTTGGCCATAGCAACATGTCTGCCTCGGAATAGATCCACTGTGGATGAACAAACAGAAGAATGTTTAAGAAGGCTTGAGACAGCAAGAGACCAAAGGTGAGTGCTGGGGCTGTCCATCAGAAACTTACGATGACAAATAGCAGGATATTCACACAGCCATTGTACTTTTCAACAAATTATCAAGTTGGCCAAGCAAATAATCATGGTGGTTTATCACTATTGGCAACATCTCAAAAAGTCTCTGGTTGAGAAGGACCCTCGTTTCTCATAACCCCAGCCAGTACTGAATTACAGCATCAATCAACAGACATTTCCAGCAGCAGCAGCCTTGTGTTAGTGGAAACTGATGCATCGCATATATGTAAGACATTTTTTTATTCGCAAGAATCTCAAAGTCAGTGGGAGAAAAAGATAATGTGACCATGTTTTGCTAATGCGATAAGACGAGAGCTATAATAAGTGACTGGAGAAGGTGTTACAGGAACACAAATGGAGGTCAATTGATGCTGCTTGCAAAAGTCTGAGAAAGTATCAGAGCAAGAGAGAATTAAGTCCCGTGGAAGGGTGAAGAGACCAAAAAGCAGTATATTTTAAGAAAAGAAGTATGCAAACCAAGCAGGGTGGCACTGCCTTTAATCCCAGCACTCAGGAGGCTCAGACAGGGGATCAAGATTTTGAGGGGAACCTGGGCTACATAGAAAGTACAAAGCTGGCTTGGACTATATAGTGAGACCCTGTCTCAAAGACAAATGAAAAGAAAAACACTCTGCTCCCCAAACCCTATAAGGTATAAGGAAAGGCATGAAGCCAAGAAAGTGTTTGCCCTTTTCAAGGTACAGGTGTAAAGGTTTTTTGTTTTGTGTGTATTTTTAAATTACTCTATGTTTGCAATACACAATAGTTATGTTTGGAGAATTGATACGTGTATATAACATGTCTTAGTTTTCAGTCCCTTAAATATAGAAGTTTATGGCCAAGTGTGGTGGTGTATGCTACTTAGGAGGCTGACACAGGAGGATTATAAGTTGAAGGCTAGACTGGGCAACTTAGTGAGGTCCTGTCTCAGAATAAGAAGAGAAAAAAAAGTAGTGGAGGTATAACTCAGTGGTAGAGCATTTCTCCTGCCTAGCATAAGTGAAACTGTGGGTTCAATCCTCAGTACCAGAAAAAAGGACCTCTGTACCAATGGACTCAGCTTGCCCCTCCCAGCAATGAATGCACGGATCCATAGGTTGAATTCCTGCTGGTGAAGTAACAGGCCTCATAGGCAGCAGCCCAGCCTCCTGTATCCAGCCTTGGATGGGTGCAGAGGGAAGCAGCTGTGCTGGTGTGGCGTGGTGTGCAGTCGAGTTCAGCTTAGCCAGGCCTAGGGTCAACCTAAGGAGGTGGGGACTTGCAGACTGATGGCTTAAGAAGGATCCATGGTCGTTCGCTTGGAAGAGAGTAGCCCAGAGGCCGCGAAACTGCACTCCAGGAGATACCGGAAAAGATTCCCTCTGTGGATCTCAAATCCCTCTTTTGTAAAATGAGCTATTTTGACCAGATCCGCCATCAGAAAACCATTTCTTAGAGCTCTAGGATTCCATGAAGGTACCTCAGTGTCTGGAGACAAGAAAGAGGTCAGACCAAGTTGGGAAGCCAACTCCTGCCCTCTCTCCGAGCAGAGTATTCTGATTCCACCTGCTTTCCTGTTGGCAATCCACATAAGCTAGAATTAAAAACTACTATGTTTTATAATTTTAAGGAAAGGAAAATATTGAAATAAAGGATCTAGTGCTGGCTTTCTGATTCTAAGCCTCTTTTGCTTCCTCTGCAATCCCATACACTTGATTTATGTCTCTCTATAACATGCAATTTTGTCTGTGTATTAGTCCATTTTATATTACTACACCAAAATACCTGATGTAGGCTAACTCTATAAAGAAAATCAGCTCATTTAGCTCACAGCTTTGGAGGCTGAGAGTCCAAACAACATGTCACAGTGAGAGGCCCATGGTGGATGGCAGAGCATGTACAGGAGGAGCATGTACATCTCTACACTGGAAGCCAAAGAAAGACACGGGTGGTAGGCTCAGGTTTTCATAGCAATTCATCTGGGAGACCAGCATTCCCTCCAGAGGTCAGGGACCTCAATGACCTCAGGACCTGCCACTAGACACACCTCTTAAAAGGTTCACCACCCTGCTCGCTGATGTAGTGCCAAACACATGCACCTTTGGGGGAGACAACATCTAAACCGTACCACGGTACATTGTATTATTTATTTTTAAGATACCTCTCTCTCTCTCTCTCTCTCTCTCTCTCTCTCTCTCTGTCCTTCTCTATTCCCTGTGTGAAGGCAAATTCATGGCTGTTAAACTTTCCCAGACATATTGGTCCACTTCCTATTCATCAAACTCACCAAGCTCATACCTTAGGGCCTTTGGATTTGTGGTGTTCTCTACCCAGAATACGTTTTCCCAGATAAAGGTAAAACTTTCTTATCTGATGACCTTTCCTGAGTATCTTATATACAGTATAATAGAACCCACATTTCTTTTACACATCGGCATGTGCATGCACAAGTACACACACATTCCAGAGCGTCCTTATTCTGTTTTAATTTTTCCATACCATTTATCAACATATGCAATATTTTGTATTTCATTTCTTATTTTACATCTGTCTCATCCCACAAGAATGTAAATTTCTGAGGGCAGGGACTTTTCCATTTTGGTCACTGATTTATCCTGGGACTTTGGAAGACACTGTGACATGGAAGTGTCACCCAGTTACTGGAAGTGTCTGGGGCTCAGCACCTGTCTAGCCAAGACTTCCTGTTATGTAAAGGTGAGATCCTACCTGCAGCAACCCATATTTTAGTCATTTTCTTTTTGCCTGCAACACCCAACCCAGTGCACCAACAAAACACACTTCTAGTACTGGTATTCATTGGACAGGGTGGCAAAGAATGCACGAGAGTGAGAGGTAGAAGATTTGGGTTTTGGTGTTAACGATGTCATGTACTAGTGGGGTGGTTTTGGCAAGTTACTTACTCTCTCCAAACTTCACTATACCTCTTTGCAAAATGGGGCCGTGATTGACTTATCACACAAAGTTGCTATGAGGATTACATAAAGCAACATATCTAAAAAGTGGTGTATAGTCTGTGAGGGACCATGTCACATGTGGCTTCTGGAGAGTGGCAGAGACAGAAAACCTGGACTTTAAGTTGCCCTCGAGCCAGTGCCATGACTTCTGGTACTCAGCTAATTTCTCTGCCAGTGGAGAACAGCATACCCCTTTCTAAGCCCAACATGGTGGTGCCCATCTATAATCCCAGGACTCTGGGATGCTGAGACAGAAAGAGCTCAAGTTCAAGCCAAGCCTGGGCAATTTAACAACTTAGAAGAGTGAGATCCTGTCTCAAAAAAGTAAAAATAAGAATGAATGAATGAATAAATAAATAAATAAATAAATAAATAAATAAATAAATGGGCTGAAGACATAGCTTAGTACAGAGACCCTGACTTCAATTCCCACAACAACAACAACAAAACCCCCCACAACCAGCCAAACAAACAAACTAGAGAGAGAGAGAGAGAGAGAGAGTGAGAGAGAGAGCACCCCTTTCTAGTTGAAGGTAGAGAAGTGAAGTGCATTAGGTTATCTAACTGAAACATTTTTCAGCTTAATGAGCCATGATTTTATGTTTGTGATGAAACTAGTAAAAAAACAAATACTGAACAAAAAGGAAGTTATTGAAGCTACAATGTTTTTCAAAGTAATAGTCCCTCCAAACAGTCCTTCCAGCCCTGTAAAATCATCTCTTACCAGTTGGAAAGGTCCCTTTGCTTTCTTATGGAATGCTAATTTGTTTCTCCACATTTATACCATGTGTCTCAGTCCCCAAGATTTAGAAAAAAAAAAAAATCACGTATCTGTGGAATGCATTTGGCACGCAGCTTGAATTGCTTCCTAAGAAACAATTTTACATTTATTGCAGTAGATGTAAAATCCCTGAACACTCAGGAGGCAGTGTGTTAGGAGGTAATGAGCCCCATAGAAGGAAGTTGAGTTCTTGTCCTGGTTCTATCACTAATTAGTTAAGTGACCTGGGGCAAGTTGGCAACTCTCTGGACCTCAGTTTCTCTATGTGAGCACATTCCGTGTCTATTATGCAGGAATTGGAGGGGGGGTGGTGGTTAGAAATCACACGAAATACAGATGATGAACTTTCAGAGAGAGAACTTCTTTTGCTTCAGAACACGCCTTATTTGGGTATGTTTGATTATGAAAACAAGACCCACTGGCCATAGCTGGGGTGTGCTAGGAGTGAAGCAAAGAGAAATATGCTCCTCTATGTTATAAACTGAAAAAGTGCCAACGTGGTGACCCTGGAAGAGAGAGATGCTGGAAAGGGCCTGTGATCAGGAAGAGGAGGAGAAGGAAGCAGGAGGCGGAATGGCCAGTGCCTGAGACTGAGGTGAAGAACCAGCACCAGAAAGCTCTGTTAAAGGAAAGAACCAACAGATTTTTAGAACAGAGGCAACTGAGCGGATCCGCTGGACTTAGGCACATCTGTTCTGGGGCTCTCCTCCTGATACATCCGGTCTTCCTGTTCTAGGCCCCAGTTCTCTGTTAGGTCTCCTCTTTCCTTAGTGCTTCCATGGCCAGGTCCCGGTTAGAAAATGTGTCTGGTTTCAACACACTTTGAAGGACAGCTCTCTCGGGGGGAGTAGAGGACACTATTGGGGTTCTCACACAGCTCCCCCAAGAACATGTTCCCTCCCCCCTCTTTTGTGCACTTAAGTCTGTTTTATAGCATTGGAAGCTCCTGGGAGAATAGCTTCGTGGCTACCAAGGCCTGTGCAGCGAGCTCCTCAGCCCACCCAGGGCTGAGGTCAGAGACCCAGGGAGGTGCAGAAGCCCAGCTCTCTGCCTCTCTTGCCTGAGGTGCAACCAGGAGATGCCCCCCAGACCCAAGTGTAGGCTGCCTTCTGTGGGCCTCTGCCTGAGACCACACTGAGGGTGGCTTCTGTTTCCTGGTGGCCTCACTCACTCTTGTGCCAGTTTCCATTAGAAGGACTGTCTTAATAATTCACTCGCTCACAACAACCCTCTTCTCTTCAACCTGAAAGCACCTCTATCTCCTAAAGCAGAAGCTTTGAATCCTTTTTAAGTTATAGGTAAATTTAAGTATCTGGTGAAAGTTCTAGGCAGGTTTTCTTTAAAAAAAAAAAAAAAGTGCCTATGCATGTAATTGGTTTGTATTTGTTCCATAATCCTGGTAGTGCAATAAATGTCTCATCATGTTTCCAAATCCTATCTGACTCAGCCTTCCACCTACCAGGAGTTTGGGAAATTTAAGGGAGGCCTTCGCCATTCTTCTTTGCATTTCACTTAAGATCATAGAGGAAATCTGGCCCAGAGGTACTCAGAGGGCCTCAGATATTTAGCCTAACAGTCTCAAGGGCTTTTGTCTCCTCAGAGGCTCAATTGATGTGAGGCTTTGCTCAGTCTTGTGCTGAGGCTCTCAGACTGCCTCGGGTGCCCATGCAGGAAGCACACACCCAACCACTGGCACAGGAGGCCCTAAAGTCTCTGCCAAGCCAAGCTGCCAGACCTTACAGTAGCAACACCACTCGCCTCACTCCCTAGGCCTCCTTCTATTTTTAGGCTCTTCTTCTTAGCATTTCTATAAGCTATTCCACCTCAGCCACCTGCCATATTCCCCTTGTCTTCTCTCTTCTAGGCTGTTATGGTTTAGATCTAAAATCCCCCCTCACATCTTTGGAAGGTATTTGGATTACAGGGGCTCTATACTCATCATTGATGAGTTCAGTAGCTGACTGTGCTGTGAGGAGGTGGAGTCTGGTTGGAGGTGAGTCACTGAGGCTGTGACCTGGAAGGGTAGATTCTTCTCCTACCTTCTCTCTCTGCTCTCTGGCTGCCATAGGATGAGCAGCTGCCCTCTGCCAGGCCCTTCCATCATTCCACTTCTGCCTTGGAGCCAGCCGACTTTGTTCTGAACCCACTGCAAACTGTGAGCCAAATACATTTGTCCCAGTGACAGAAAAGTACATAAAACTCAGGGCAATTCCCATGTCTGCCATCTTCCCTCAGCAAAGGAGTGTATGGAGGTGGTCTTGAAGGCAGAGCTGAGTCTGAGGAGCATTGAAAAAGGACACTTCCATTAGAAAGAAGAAGAGAAAAACTACTTTTGTTTTCATCTACTGACATAAGCTAAGTAAGGGACACATTAATAACTCAACACAATACTTCCTTCATGTACAATATTACAATATTACATTCAACCTTGGGAATTTTGTAGTTCTCAGGATTTTTGAATGTAGACACCTGACCTGCAGGAAAGAAAGAGTAAAAACAAGCTATCACCCATCATCATATCTTTGCTAGCCAGTGACAGGGACAGGTGACTCTAGCATTAAAATGCCTCTGCTTGATCTAGAACCTCTGTCTTATACAATATCCAATACTAAAAGTACTTGAGTGGAAAGACAAAGTGAGGAAGAACGCCAGTACAGTACACGGAAACTTAGATTTTACCAAAATGTCCAATTAGCAATCAAGACCATGATTCTTGTGTTACTTTCTTACAACTGTTGCTATCTTATTGTTATCGAGACTACACACTGAATCTGCCCAAACCTATGCCATTCAGAGGTTTGGCTTATGAATTGGTGACAGGCCTCAGGCAAAAATTTTTTTTTTTTTTGGTACCGGGGATCGAACTTGGGACCTTGTCCTTGCAAGGCAGGCAGTGGCACCACTGAGCTAAATCCCCGGCCCTATTTTAACAAGGTAATACCAATTTCAAACATTCCCAATGGTCAGATGATGGCCCAGGGACCATTCCCCTTTTAGGAACATGAAACAGGTATTATTCATTTTTATATGTCTAACAAATAGCATAACACTTGGTACTTACGTTATTAAAAAATAAATGTTAAGTTGATCTAATTTATCTCATATAACTTCTGTTAAAGAAATAAACATCTCCCTTTGGAATATAGGATATCTTTATATTTGTAATAGATGCACGCTCCACTATCTTGAATATAATAAAATAACATCTCTTTAACTATTCAGATTAAAATGATCCTAAGTCTCTAATTATTGTATGAGAAGGTTTTCATCACTAGTTTTCCTCCTCCTCTACAAGAACCCCAAGAGTTTACATAATCCAACCACAGGATGCTTGTTCCCATCTTGTGCTGCTATTGGAATTAGAAATGTCTCTTTGAGGCTAGAGAACTCAGCTGGGGATCCAGATATTTCTGAAGGAACCACTGTGCCACTGTTGCTGCCACCATAGCTGGAAACTTGTTCTTCTTGCTGGAACTGGGGTACATGAAGGCTGCCTCCAGCCAGCTGCCGCCATAGCATATTGATCTCCATGGAGGACTTTGGAGGACTTTTGGAACTCGATTTGCAAACCTGTGGGGAAGCTATTCTAGATCCACCAAATACTCTATGATGTTTAACTAATCTCTTGTATACAACTTGTTTTGCATTTGACTGCCTCCATTTTATAGAGAAGAAAACTGGTCTGGAGGTATTAAAATGCCTTTGTTTACTTTCCTTCAGCATCTGCCTGGTTGATATTTAAAATAAAACTCGGCATTGGTGTGATAGGCAGAAGACAGGGCAGAATGTCCCTATTGGGGTATACACATTGGTCATTCATTTCATAATGCAAAGATAGTCCCTGCCAGGTGAGTGAACCAAGGCTGCACTGCTCTGTTGCCATCCTGACATTAATGAGGTAGAAGTTCCATTGAAAGCCACTCTTCAGCAAGTGGAAATGGTACCTGCTATACAACAGCGTTTATTCATTTGCTTACTAGAAAAGAATACTGTATTCCCATAGAAACTCTCATGTAACATAAAATTATTGTAGTGATTGCTGCAAAGAGGAATCTTGTGGGTGTTGATATAAAGTTTCCAATTATGGAGGAGTCTTTAGACTTTGATAGAACAAAAAGATTGTTTGAACTAAAGTCTATTTTTAAAAAATCTGACACTGATTTCAACAAAATAAGAATTTGTTTGCTACTTGTGTTTTTTGTATATTTAGTCATGGAAGGAAGTGGTTCCTCACATAGAGGCTGATTTTCCTTACTATGGGTCAAAAGCTCTGCCTTCAACACAGCAAAGATCAGGCCCGATTTCCTCTGTAGGGAGCAGGTGGCCCTGTAACAAGGAGACTGCCCAGAGCATCTTCACTTAAAGAGACATATTGCTAGGTGGGGATTTAGCTCACTGGCACCGTGCCTGCCTCATAAGCACAAGGTCCTGAGTTTGATTCCCGGTACCAGGAGAGGGAGAGAGAGAGAGAGAGAGAGAGAGAGAGAGAGAGAGAGAGAGAGAGAGAGAGAGAGAGAGAGAGAGAGATTGAGATTTCTGGGTAACTTTTAATATCATGTAAGTAAAATGCTACTTTAAAGACATTTCCTGGAATTTGTTTCATTTTATTTATTAGTATCATTTTTCTTGGAAGATTTAACTGTTTATACCAGACTTTTTTCAAAATGGTTTGCTGTTCACATAATAAAAAACCAAACTGTTAAGACATACAAAATCAACTCATGTGAAAGAATCAGCATCAAATGCTTTAGTCCAAGTAGAAAAACCAATGATTGTGATTAAACATTAATTTTGTCCCAACATTTCCAGTATCCAGGGCAAAAAGGATGATGTGACTGGTAACAAAATTCTTAGTTGCTTGGATAAAGCGTACCAACTGCGATGAAAGAGAACATTTACCTAGTGAAATTTAAAAATGAATCTATGGTATCGGAAAGACTTGGGCTATAATTAGGCCTTTAAGCAAAATTTTAAATAAAATTAAATTTTAGAAGTCCATGTCTTATGCATCAGTCAGAATTGTTCTTGTCCTGCTGTGGTAACAAGCAAACCCTCAAATCTGAGTGGCTTAATGCACAAAATTTTACTTCTTGTTCATGTCATAGTGTGATGCTGGCAACATGGCTTTTCTGGGTCATTGTGTCTGAAACAGAGGCTTGGCCATCTGGTCTCCCTCTTTTTGTAAAGGTAATTAAGCGGTCCTTACCTTTAATGGTTCAAATAAGAGAGTATGAGAGGGTGAAATATTGCATGAGATATTTTGGGTACCAAGCCTGACCTAAAAGAGATGCACATTATTTCTACTCACATTCTTTTGGCCAGAGCTCAGTTACCTGTTCCTAACTTATTGCAGAGATATGTGGCACTCCTGTATTCCCAGGAAGAAGAAATGGGCTAAATGAGCATTATGTGGGGTTCCCTGTGGCAGGATGCATGTCCATCTATTATATAAATACATGGTAAAATGAGCATATTAATGTTATGTATAATGAAAAATATATTTCTCTGTACCACTCAACTAAATACTATACATTGGGACTATTTTTATATGAAATTTTGAAATGATGAACTTTTATACACTTACCCTAAGTATGCACATTAATACTTTCAATTAAAACAAGTGGCTCTGGGTCCTCTCTTCATGGTCATCCAGAGCATTGCTGATTTTAATTGATTCTGAATTGAGATTCCAAATGACATTTATTTCATAGAAGAATTCCCTTCTAGAGAAAAAGTTCTGCGAAACACTGAATTTGGGTGGGATGGATGCTCCCTTGGCTCAGACAAAAAGTACCCTCAAGGAGCAGGACCACCTTCCGCTAAATCCAGAAGCTAGGGAGGGTCTTTTCACAAAATCCAAAAAAGGAACCATCAGGGACCTCAGGGAGGAGCAACTCCTGTCAAAGAAAAGGGAGAGTTTTCGTAATATCCACATCATTCTTGGTTTGAGTCCTGAGTTGCCCCAAGTCCAGCTTTCCCTGACCTGAAGCACTGTGCTCTGTGGAGTTTTGGGAAATGGATCAGCATCCATTCAGGAACACTTGCAATCCCCATGTGTTCATTCCATGAAGTTTTAGCCCCATGTGCTTGGCTTTGAGGTTTGCTCCATTCAGATGCATATTGAAAAGGCTTGAATTCCTATCACAGCCAGGATTTTCTTTGGCTCCAAGGATTTGTTTTGGGTTTGCGCCATTTGAGCCCAGTTTTTTCCCCTTCCATCTGACTCAAATGCTTCATTGCCCACTCACATTTGTTCTTAAAGAAAGTGAGGAAGAAAGGAAGAGAGAAAAGAAAGGGCAAAACAGTACTTCTCGTAAAACAGGAAAAAGTTCTGTTTTCAATTTCCTGTCTGATTTTGGGTAGGTTCGTTGGCAATTGGTGATTTGGACTCAGTTCAGACTTCCATGCAAATTTCACAGAGTTTTATTGTCCCTCTGAATCTGGTTATGGAACAGTGAGATGTCAGGCTTAGCTTTAATCACCATGCTTGTCATTAGTCAGCTGCTTTTTTTGAGCTCATCTCCAGAGTGCTCGGTCTTCACTGTTGTATGGCTTTTTGCTCCTTTTGTGTGACCGAAAAAGGAATTCTGAATCATTACCAGCATTCTACACTGGGGGTGTTGGCGGGCAGATGGTGCTTGGGACAGTCTGATATCCCTCAGCCCCTCCAATATCAGTCACTGTCTTTTCTGTTGTCTTAATAAGCTTTCTTTTTTCTTAAAAAAAAAAAATACCCAATTCTTTCAGATACACAAAAATGTTGCAAAGACAGTGCAGTGTTCCTATATACCCTTCACCCAGTTTCCCCTGGTACTAATGTCTTACATTAGCATGGTATATTTTTCACTCTAATGAACCCATATTATTAGAAAACTATTATTATTCTCTAAAGTTCATACTTTGTTCTGGGTTCCTTAATTGTAACCCAATGTCTTCTTTATGTTCCACAGTGTGCCAGCCTGGATTCCATATGGCAGTTAGTTGCCATGTCTCCTCCTTTCCTTAGCCTTCTCTTCCACTGCTTATTTGTTTCGGGGTGTTTGTCTGTGTGTGGGGTGTGTGTACTCAGATGTGAAGTAATATGCTTATCACAGTCCCTCAATTGAAAGCCACTGGTGTGAAGGAAATTATAGTTCACCATTCTCAAGCTGGTAAAAATAATTGAAAGGAGAATGTTAAAGAATATGCCAAATATTACAAGTATTTCTGATGCTAGTTTATTGCAATAAAAAAAAGGAGAGGAGGTAGTTATATTTATAGGAAATTGAACAGCACATAGAAATTATTCTAGAGATGTAGAAAATTCAGGCCTAAATACCATTCAGGTCTACAGGGACCTATGGAATCTTCAAAGCAAGCATCATATATTTCTGCAAGTGATGTTCATTTCTTTCAGGAATGCTGTTTGTCCTTAGTGACTCAGAGCGGCTACTTTGACTGATTTTTAAAAAAATGTTAGATGTGGTAAGCTTCCTGGGCCTAGAAAGAGTTTGGTACGTAGGTTTGGGTTTCATTCACTGTTTCTCATGAGAAAGTGAGTTGATTAGATTAAAGATGAAAGACTGTTTCAGTCAGCTGCGCAGCCCATACACAGGTGAAAGGAAGCAGGAAAGGCCGGGTTTATGCATGTGTTACAATACTCAGTTCAGATAATTTAACAGAGATCCCCCACTTTTTTACTGGTGAAGGATAGGGAAGGATAAAATCAAGGTGATGAGAAATCTTTTAAGTATTTGTCTGTGTTGATAATGCAACCACCAATCCAATCATTTACTGTCCCTAGGGTGTCCTGGTGGACATTGGAGAATGGGAGGAGAGAAAGGAGAGGTAGAGGGATGGAGAGGGGAAGAAGTGGAAAAGAGGGGAGGGGGAGGGAGAGAGAGAAGGAGAGGGAGAGGGAAGCGGACATGGAGAGACAGAGGGACAGGGAGAGGAAGAGGAAGAGGGAGAATGGATTCTTTGAATGGGTTCAGTGTTTCTGGCTCGTTGAGAATGAAATCTCTGTGGGGTAGACAATTAAGATTGAACTGAGGTAAATCACCTTTTTGTCTCTGCCAAAGTGAATAGAATTCATATACTTACTGGTTGCAAATAGATAAGATTAGGTCTGTTTTAATTTTTAAAAAAATTCCTAATCTTAGAATCTGTTGGTGCAAGGAATTTTCAGATTTTTATTCTTTCTGCCTCCAGTGGGCAAGATGCACAAAATCACTTTAACTCACTGTCATCTGTGGCTTCCTGGGTCTTTTTCATTTTAACAATTAAAATGAAGAGAACAATCCCAGGATAGCCTGGGTAGATTACTTGGAGAACTTAAAACAGGGCCATGATCGTGATAAATTGTAGCAACTACTTGATTAAACATTGACTCAAAGTTTGTGGGTTTATTCTCATTCATATTTGTTTTCCCAAACATTTCCCTCCTAACTTTGAACTGTTTTACTGATTTTGAAGGTAGAGAGAGATAAAGAAATATCTGAACCCGTTGTAGTACTTGCTAAATGACCTAGTAATATGGGGGTAGGCAAGGGGGTTAAGAAGATAAAATGATGCATTTCTATTCTTTCTCTTTCATTAAAATTAGAAGAAAGTTATTTCTAAGTTTGGGGATATTTGCCATTTCCTCCTCCAAGGGAGAATAACACCCCCCCCCCACACACACATACACATCCTCAAACTCCAGTTGAGGTAGACTTTATCCTAATAGCTCAACACCTCCTTGGGTTTGCATATTTACTTTTGATTCATTAAAGATACATTTACTGTTTTCAGTCTGCTTAGGCTTAGTGTGTCTGTCGGGAAAGTAAATGGCAAAAAACCACATGACTGCCAAGGGTAAACACTCCTGAAGGCCACAGCTGCTGGTTAAGGGGGAAAGCCTGGGTTTTGGAAAAGGGAGGCAGTACATGGAAGAGATTTCAGACATGGGGTAAGGGAAAAAATGGCAAAGGTCTGCTGCAAGATGGAATTAGAGATGCAGGATGTTTACTAGAGAATCATGTTTGTGAAGGATAAAGGGGAGAGGGGCCCGAGTAGGTGAGAAGAGCATCAACCATGATGCACATCTGGCATCCATGAAGGGAGAGCAGGAAGAAAGAAGGCTTGGGCAGGTAGATCTTCAGGCTGAGGATCAGCTCTGGAAAGTCTTGGCTAGGCTGATAAGGACCTGGCCTGATGGCCTGCAAATGCGGTCCCCAAACCATCGAGAACAATCTTCAGCATGCTGACTCAACTCTCTGAGCCGGAAGCCCCTTGGCAGACATAACAACTATCTCACCTATCAGATCTGGGCAGAAAGGGAAATTGATTCACTGGTTTTTTAATTCTTTTTCCTTTTGGTGGCATTACTTGTAAGTGCTGGAGGCGGTTGGCTTTTCTATGACTCAGAAGCATAAATCCTTTCCTAAGGTGAAGGATTAATTTTTAAAATGGGGGAAAAAAATTAGTGTCTATTAGTTTTACCCTTTAACTGTGAGAACTGGTTACACAGAAGCAGTGGATACAAAATGTGGCAGCAGGGAAGGAGGACAGGAGAATAAATGAGCTACAAACCAAAAAGTACCACTTGGTAGGTACATTCAGCTTTGTGAAGAGCTTTTGAAAAAAATACTTAGGCCACTAAAGTTCACTTTAGCTTGTCATAAAAATCATCTGTTCATTTGCTTGGACCAAAATGTTTCAATTCCCTTCTTCATACTCTATATTTCTGGGTTCAGAGAATAAAATTATCTTCCTGTGAGCAATGAACAGGAACCTGACAAATCAAGGGTATAAAGTCATGAATTTCCACTGTGGAATTCACAGTTGTCTTCTCCCAGTTTCATCTTTTCCAGATGCAAATTCCAGAGTGGGATGAGATTGTCCAAAGTTGACTTCTGGAAAAATAGCACACGTTGGCGTTCAGGGAATGAATATGGTGTAATTGATGTAGTCAGGTCTGTTTGCTCCCAGTAGGCTGGTGGCCAAGCTTATGTAGTAGAGGGATGGTGCATGTGAGTTTAGTGAAGACTGGAAGCTTCAAGTTTGTTGCAGACAACTTCTGTGTGTGAGACTTTCTACTGCTCCTCTAAACTGAGCTCCCTGGGAAAATCATATCAATAGAAAAGAAAAGGAGACAGGATTTGCTTATCTTTTCCCAAGCACACTGCTTCACTCCTCATAAACTATTTTCATTTCTTTAAGATCAAAGTATGTGGCCAGGGATTTAGCTCAGCGGTTTCGCCGCCTGCTGCGCAAGCTTAAGGACCTGAGTTCGATCCCCGGTACCAAAAAAAAAAAGATCAAAGTACGTAGTTCTGTTGCTTGCTTCTGATTTCCTTCTTAATGACAGCTTGTCGAAGTGATGCTTGGCAATGTTTTTGTTTTTGTTTTTTTTTCTGTTTTAAAGAGTGGAGTGTAGAAGGTATTATGGTTTGAATGTGTTCCCCAGTTTCATGACCTAGAAACTTAATCTCCCAGTTCATATTGATGGTGTCTGGAGGGGGTTGGGTTATGAGGACGTTGCCCTCGTGATTGGTTTAATTATCCATGGATCAATGGATTTGTGGATTTTGAGACAGAAGCTTTGTTATCAAGGCCAGCTCTGCATGCACACTTGCTGTCTCTCCATGTGATGCCTTCCCATGCTATGCTGCAGCAGGAAGAGCCTCACCAGAGGCCAGGCAGATACTTTCACTATGCTTTCAGCCTGCAGGACATGAGCTAAATGAACCTCTATTCTTTATAAATTACCTGGTCTCAGGTAGAAAGTGGACTGACACAGAAGGTGTGAAGCTCTGTCTGCCAGTCCCCCCTTTTGGCACCTCTTCAAACCCTCAAGAGTGTGGGACAGAGTTTGAAATTCGTCATTAAAGAGGAAAGAGGTTTTGAGTGGAATTGTAGGTCTAGAACAGAGTCTGGTGCTAGTCCAGTTACTATTCAGTGTAACTGTGAGTAAATAACAATAATGTCAGTGTTCTATAAATGTTTATGATTATAATTAGAAATGTTTGGATAAGAATCACCTACAGGGCCTGTTTGAGGTACCACTGAGCTAGATGATTTAAATGCAT
This sequence comes from Heterocephalus glaber, assembly GCF_000247695.1. Next base: position 19,222,576 of record NW_004624738.1, read on the forward strand.
TATTTCATTTAAATACAAGAAACCTAAAAAGTTAAAAAAAAAGAAACCTAAAAAGTTGAGATGGGGTAGGACTAGAGATGTGGGGTCATTTGCCTAAAGCCATATAAAATCATACTGCAAGTGAATGACAGGGAGGAGGTACAAAGCCAGCTCTGCCTGACTCCCAAGCCAGATCTCCAATCCCTATGTGTGTGTACCTATGCAGCGTCAAAGATCTAATTTGTAAATTACAGAGATTGGATTAAGTAATCACCAAGATTTTTTACCTCCGTTATTTCCATGACGGTTGTCTGCTGGGTGCTAAAAAGGACAGGATTGCAGCCTTTGCCTGTCATGATGTTGATCTCCTTAGAGCTTACCCTAGCTGTGGTCTCTCTTTATAAAGTAATGAAATGATTTTCCCTCTTATAATCCACCCTAGTATATATCATTGGGCCCATTGCAAATCCATCCAATTTACAAATTTTAACTTGTAGCACCAAAGGCTCTACTTTTTCTCTTAAACTGTTCTCTTCTTTTCTTTAACTCCTTTAGCAGAGAAACTTGATGGGTTTTTTTGCCTAACTGAAAAGTCAATAATTATAATTCACTTGTTAGCTCAATGTAAAGGTAATGTGGTATTGTGGTTATTTTTCTAGCTTTGTGGCTGACAGGCCCTTGAAGTAATGACATCTCTGTAGCAATGAACACAAGCAGCCTCTAGATTTTGATTTTAAATACTGTTTTTCTCCAAAATTAGCAGAGGGCTATACTTCAGACCTTGACATTTGCTGTCTACTTCTGAGTGTGTGGAGAGGAATCGAGATGGAGTAGGCAGACAGCACTGAACACAGACTCGAAGATTTGGTTTTATGACTCATCAGCTCAGTGAAACATTATTTATGAGGGGAAAGAGAGAGTCGGTTTAGTGAACAGCTCAGTGTCTCATGTGTGTTGTGTTCTCTCACTTCCTCATCTTTCCACATGCTATTGCTTATATTGGAACAGTTCCACCCTCTTCTTCTTACTTATCTCTTTCTCCTCTGAGCTGCATGTCACTCCCTCCAGAATCCTTTCCTTGATCCTCCAAACTGACTTTAAGGCTTCCTGTGTGTTTGCATTTTTCTCACAGCCTGAGTTGTCTTGGTGCTCTACTGGTTTTTCCCAGTAAACTCTAAGCAATTAGAAACTGTACTGTACCTTGGTGATTGCTGATCTTCCCTCACCACCCAGGAATGGGCTCAAATGTTTGTGCAATGAGGGCATGGTTCTGTACTTTTCCCTGCACTTCTGCTTCCTCATCTGTTATGGAAAGATAATGTGTAGCTCCCTGGTTGCAATGAGGCTGAGTGAGGCAGGATCTGAGAAGTCACCTGTGTAAGAAGGGCCAGGAAGACTTACTTGCTTTCCAATATGTACTTTCCTCTAACCTGGGCTGGCAAACTGTGGCCCACAGGCTACAGCTAATCCACCTCCTGTTTTTGTTCCACTCACGAGTTAAGAATGCTTTTAAAATTTTAAGTGGTTAGATATAATCCAGAGAAGAATATTCATGCATATGACAGTTGCACGGAATTCAAATTTTTGTGTCCATATTTTTCTGCAATATAGCCATGGCCATTCCCTTGGCTAGGGCTGGTTGTACAGTAGAGAGGTGGGCTGAGCACCTGTGATGGGAACTTTGACCCTCAAAACCTGCAATATTTGCCCTCTGACATTTAACAGAAAGTCTGTACAGAGACCCCCTATTCGAAACCCCAAACTTGTGTCCTTTTACTGCCTGCCTGCTGCTACTTCGAGCCTGTGGTTTTCATTGATCTTTAAGCCTTAAGGACATTTGATATTTTCCCATGGATCTAGAGAGAAATGATTCTTTTATTATTTACCCTAAAATTGGTATACTGTATACACGGAATACCAAAGAATGCATTTTCATAGATATTTCATAATTGGTTGTGTATAATGTGAAAAATTTAGGGACAAAACATCTGGATTTCCCTGCCCCTCCCCCCAAAATCCGTCTCATTATGCAGGTTATTTATTTGTTGAAGGAAAGCATCTTCTGATTTTCTGAGATTAATATCTGAAGTCTAAAATTTAATCAGATGTGTATGTATTTTTTTCTGCATAAGGCTTCCTTTGAATATCTTTTCTTACAAGGAATTAGCAGAAAGAAACTAAAAACCAAGCAGCTCTCGCTTTGAAAATGAGACAGTGGGACATTAAAATTAGGATAGATTCAGTTACATAGTTGGAAAAGGAGTGGGGTGGGAGAGAAGAGGGAGCGGAGCAGGAGAACACTAGCTTCCCTATTTAGGAAGATGGGAGCCTAGGGAGAGAAAGGGAGAGGACCTGGAGGATAGGCATAACTCTTGCAGGGGGACCCCAAGGACATTTTTGTGGTAGTTACATTACTTCCTACAGAATCCCTTTAACTGCTAGGCATCTGAATCTCACCTGCTATGTCCTTTGCGAGTGGTAGAGCGGTGGCTGTATGTGAAAGGCAAATCATAGAGCAACCATCTGCCCCGAGGAACGTGGTGTACCAGGTCTCAGCAAAGAAACCAGTGACTGCATGAGCTCTTACTGCATTCCTGAGCTCCTGCAAGGATGCAGTAAACAAGTTCCTGGGATCCAGAGAAGCATGGAGAGAAGCCTTCACTTTGTAAAATACTTTTGACCTCTCCATTTGGGAGCACCTTGTGCCTTTTGAGAGAACAACTATTTTGATAATGCTATAGACTTTTCTAACCCCCAAACCCACCAGTTCTTCCCTTCTCTGTCTTCTAAAATTGCTTCAATGAAATATAAAATCCTGACAAACACAATATTTCAAAATGATGGAAAAGCCAAGTAATAAGGTCACAGGGATAAAGTACAGGATAAGTACATATACGAGTTCCAGTTTGGCCAAGTTAATACCACATGTTGTGTTGTAAACTTGAAACTATAAATGGAGGATATGCTTCTCCAAGCTGATTTGGGGAAATTACATATACTTTACAGGAGCCAATATCTACTACCACATATTTAAAAAATATATTTTTATTTTTAATTGATACAGAGTAGTTGTACACATGTATGGGGTAGTGTGGCATTTCAATACATGCAGACAATGTATAATAATCAGATCAGAGCAACTGGCAAATCTATTACCTAAGACATTTGTTGTTTCTTTGTGTAAGATACATTCAAAATCCTCTTTACCAGCTATTGAAAAATATTCAATTAATTTTTGTCAACCATAGTTATCCTACTGTGCCTTAGATCATTAAAAATTATTTTTCCAATTGAATGACACCCATCTACCTGTTAAAATGTTTTTTTCCCTTAATTCTCTAATTTAAAGGTTTTACTCAGTCCTGGGGATTGGCTTATCTGACCTTGAATCAGTTTTTTTTCTCCTTTCACACATACTTTTTTTGGAAATGCTTTTCAAGAGAAGTTTATATTACATCAACTAGAAACATGTACTTAAATTTCATCTGTGATTGGTACTTCTTCTGGTGCCTATAAACATTTTCCTTTTGGGCGAAAGGAATGGATTTATGGTGCAGGATTCTAGTATAGTTAGAAACAAAGGGGCTGAGTCACTCCCTTCCCTTCCCTCAACTATAAACATTACACCATCCCTAATGATTATCCCTGCTTCCAGAACCCTAAGACAGGGAAGTTGTGTGAGCCACCTCCCTTCTCTCCATTCAATCATAAACACAAAACCACCCTGATGATTATTCAGATTTAAGCTTGGGAAGTCTTGCAGATTGCTGACATCAGAAAAGAGAGAGGTGGAAGGCAACTAGAGCCAATGGATGTCTGGCCCTATAAATACTGGAAGCCTGAGTCACAAATGTCCTTTTTTTGCCCTCTCTGCCTTTCTGCCTGTTCGTGCTGCTGCCCCTGGATCTGCAATAAATTTAACCACTTACTATGAGGTGTTCACTTGGCAATTCTTTCCTTGTCATACGGAAGAACCTGGACTATTTTTGGTTCACTCAACTGTAATAATTCCATTAACCTGCATAGGGACAATATATTTGGAAAATACTTATTATATGAACAGGTATACCTGTTCACTAGAAGAATTTCTTTGCTTTATGTACTCAATTACAATTTAATTTATAATAAAATATTCTTCCAGATGTCAGCTTTCCAAAACCCATTTTTTCTTCCTATTAATGTAAGTAAGGTAGCATGTCCTTGATTACCAGTCAGTATTTTGGAGATGTTACTCTTTGTTCCTTCTAAGTGAATCTCTGTCTAAACTAAGGATGGACAACAATTTTTCCATCAAAAAACACAGAACTATAGAAAAAATATCAAGTAAAAATATCACTCTCAACCAACAAAGCAATAAAGGGCTAGAAAATAACAATGTATTTTTAAACAGTACAGACATGTACAAACATAAAATAATCCATATTTTACTTCCCATTATTCAGTATTTATTGTATTGGTATATTTTATGCTTCTTATGTTTTTAAAAATTATGATAGTTTGTAGAAATATGTGCTCAGTAGTACAAATTCAAAAATAGAGAAAAATGTAAAGATAAAAAATTCAACTTGAATCCTACCATCCAGATAACATTATTAATACTGTGTGAATATCATTTTAGAATCCATTTTATGCATATCAATTAGAAATACTTTTATGTAGAAGACCTTTAGGTAGAAGATACATTAATGTAACATTATAATTTCACTTGAAATTAATAGTAGAAAAAGAAACTAAGACAATTGTTGAACTTCAAATAAATGCTCTCCTAGACAAAATATATTAATTGCTAAAAGTTTCCTCTCAGGGTAAAAAAATCTTAAAAGCAATGATCAAAATGATTTTAAAACTATATTTATCAATCTTAGTAAGCATTCTCAAACTTTCTTCCATGGCTTTCCAAATTTTGTTAACATTTACATTGTCTAGAAATAGAATATTTCCGTTTTTGTATAATCATAATTCTTTTTGTTCAATTGATTCATTATTTATCTTAACATTCAGGTGGATTCAAATGTTAACAGCTTTTAAAACCTGGATGTTCTTATTTTTATGTTCTTTATTTTGATTTTGATTTCAATATTTTCCTCCAAGAAGGGCTTATAATGTTATATTTTCTGAATTCTATCAGCTTTAAAGAAGCTTACCTATTGTCCTTCTAGTTAAATGGCATCTTTGCTGGATATGTTCTTGGACTATTCCTTTTTTTCTTCAGAACACTGTGAACATTACTCCACTGTCTTTGGCATTTGCTATTATTATGAATAAATCTGATTTTTTTCCCCCAGGACACATGATTTACTGTCTGATGATTATTGAAGGATTATTTCTTCATCCTTGAAATATAAGTGAGTTATGTTTAGTATAGAGTGTACTGTATTAAATTTTGTGGAAAAGTTTAAAAAGAGCTGCATATTCAGAGGGTTTTTGTCATCCTTTATTTCAGGGAAGATCTCTTGCATGCGTTTGGTTTCATTTTGTGTTTATTGCTTAGCTTTGTTATGTCAGGGGTGCCAATTATCCTTATGATGGATCATATTTGTCTGTCTTCCATATCATTAGTTCATCTCTACATGCTTTAATCTCTCTTTTTAAACTTTATTCACTGTGGTTAGTTAATTATGTCAATAATTTGATTTATAGCACTTCTACTGTTTTTTATTGTTTCTAAAATATTAATTAATTTTAATTATGTTGTTTGTGGCCTTAATCACTTTTTCTGTCTTGGTAGGATGTTATTATCATCAGGCCTTTGGGTCTTTGTTTTATCCAGATCCAATGCTTTTTAAATTAGAGTGTGAAACAATTTTTTTTGAATTCTTCATGTTTTCTTATTATTTATTTTGTTTTTCCATTGCATTTTTCCTTATCATATACAACTTATGTAATTGCCACACCATTTCTTTTGTTGTTCATGTTTGGATGTTCTGTCCAGATATACTATTTGCTATGATGCAATGTGGGTTTCTTTTGAACTTTTTCACATTATCTATGACAATCTGCCACATTTCCTGTAACCTCAAAGCTAGAGACGGATAACCTTTCATTCCATCCACTTTTCTATAAACCCAGAGAGTGACAACAGAAGGAGAGAACCAGCTGGATTATTTCTGGTCTTTGTTGAATAATCCAGGCCCTTGCTCATTGTTTTGGAACTTTGCTCATGGTCCTGTGTTAAGACCTACTTGAGGCATCCTCCCCTTTCCTCTGGGAATGCTGGGCCCTTGGATGGTTCCACTATAGTTTCTTTCCTGTAGAGCCCAAAAGTATGTCAGTCCCTTTTCCCCACTGGCATGTCCTCCCCCAGTTTCTTGTTTGAAAAACAAAAAGATGAAGATTACATTGGCTTCTCTGCAGCATTGATTTCATCAACTCTGTACACTCTCTTGGGGCTTGGGTCTTCTGCATCTTTTCTTACTTGCCAGATTTTGAAATTTATTTCATTGACATAACCACTTTTCCTTGTTTTGTGGCTGTTAGTAATTTCATTTCTAGCTTTTGGGTTTTTAAATTTTCCCCTTACTTTCTTAGACACTGTAAAATGAAATAATGTTGAGTCTGTTAATCTGGCATCTGAAAGCTAGGGGAGATAACAAAAGTCATATAGAAACAACAGATAATCTAGTTATAAATTCCATATCATAACCATTTTAAAAGGGAGAACATTGAGAAGAGATACAAGGATGTAAGAAACTATAATATAGAAAACTCAAGTGAATAAAAGAACATTAGAAAACTGATTTTTAAAGAGGGAAATTCCATTGTTTCTAATGATATCAGTGATAAATTGCTTTGGTGGGCAATGTTGTCTATTTAGACTGAGGGCACTAGTGTTGGGAATGCATTAGCATTGTGCTTTGAAATTCTGGTAAACTTTTCAACTTTTGAAAATAGTTCTTCTGGTTCTGGGAAATAGCTTGGCTGTTTTTATTCTAAAACTTTAAAGTTTATGTTTGCAATTAAGACATATTTTCCTATGTAACCTCGAAATCTTAGCAGACATTTGAAGCAATGACTTTTAAAAATTTATTTTTAATCTGGGATTTGTTGGCCAATATGCCAACTATGCTGAAGGCTCCTGCCATCCTGCGTCATAACACAGCAGCATTGGAGGGTAGTGATAACTCAGAGAACAGCTGAATGTTGCAAGAGAGGAAATGTGTAAAGTGGGTAATGGAGTCAGAATTAGACAGAGAAGTGGGTCCAGATACTGGCTATAGGTAAGGGGTAGAGATAGAGACCTTACAAACCTTTATTAAAGGTTGTTGTAGACATTGCATACAGCAGAAAAACAAGTGTCCAGGTAAAAGTCAGCAACCAGGGAAGCCACATCAAGCAGGACCAAAGGGGGCAGGAACAGTGCTAAACAGAGTGGAGTTGGTGATGGCTTGTTCCTGTCATCTTTATTTTGTCTTGACTACTGATACAGATGGAATTCTGCAATAATAAATTGTTATTCTGGATGAGTGGGGCTGGGGTGGGAAGCATGAGGGTGAGCATTTTATCCCTGTGATACCCCCAAATCTCTCATTGACATCTTTCTTTCCTCTCTCATGTTAGGTCTGTCTCAAGACCAAATTAATCTCAAGACTGTATTAATCTTGAATTGGCATGTGTGATCACTTGATTTTTAATTTTTCTATTTTAAACTCTAATTTTGAAATTGAGTGCTTTTCTGAGGAAACACAATAAACTGTATTTATTTAAACTGTATACTTTGATGAGTTTTGACAGAAGTATACATCTGTGAAATCATCAGTAAAATCATTACATTATACATTGCTGTCAAGATGTGGAACATTTCTACCACCTTTGCTAGGGATTTTTAAAAATTGGAATATATATACTGTATATAAGGTTTTTCCCAATTTTTAAAATCTGTAGCACAATTCCTCACCACAAGTGTAAGAGGATTTAAAAATGAACTAAAGGAGACTGGATAAAGAAAATGTGTGTTTTTTAAAATAAAATGGAGTACTACTCAGCCATAAAAAATGAGAAATTAGAGACATTTATTGCTAAATGGATGCACATTGAGGCAATACTCTTAAGTGAAATAAATAGGACACACATGTGTAAATACCAAATAGTTTCTCTGGTGTAAGAAACTGAAAGTGTAAACAAGGACTAAAAGGTATAATAGATAATGTGGAAGAGGAAGAAAAGGGGCAAAGGGGAAGGGGAAGTGGAAGGGGTAGGGGAAAGGAAAGAAGGGAATGGAATTAATATGAGGAAATGAAAAAATGGAAACAAAGTCTTTGTAAATAGCGAGGAAAAGAGGGGTTGAAGAAAGGGCAGGGGAAGGGAAAAAAAATAAGAACCAAGAAAGTTTATGTAAAGGTCCAAATTTCCAACGATGAATGTCATTATATTGTATACCTAAAGTGTATAAATAAAATAAATGAATTAAAAATAATGTGGAAGAAGTGAAGAATTGCAAAGTCATTTAAAAGTCTGTGCTTGTTAATCCTAATATATGAATTACTTTTGTCTCCCCCCTCCCCGGTTTTTCAGTATTTGGTCTGATCTTACAATTTATCTTGGAAGTTTTGATTGAATGTTAGACATGATATGTAAAAACAAACAAAACAAAGCAATTATATATACATATATAATACATAATACATATACACATATGTATAATATATATTATATATATGCAGTCTGAGGCTCCACATAATGTTTTCTTCCTAAGAGAAGTATTAAACCAGGAGATCATCTTAATTCAGTCTGGGATTGTTCTAGTTTGAAGCAGGGTTTTAGTCTTAGTAGAAGTGAGTCTATTCCCAGTTCATTTTTATTTCTAAGATGAAGTCCTTCAGAAGTCTTATCTAAAAGTCTGAGTTTATCGGTTTATCAGAGATCCTTCTTCTTGGTGTGTTCTAAGTTTTTATTTTTTTCTCCTATACCTTGTTCCCTTGAAATTCTGAAAGCATGTTTTTTTTCCCTCTACCAATGCTTACAAATTGGTAAATGCCTTGGAGTAAATGCATCTCTGTTTGTTTACTACACTGTTCTTTTCCTTCCATAATTTTGGCCCTTTAAGTCTTGGCTGTCTTGGTAGCTCTGTGATGCCTTCAAATACACACACACACACACACACACACACACACACACTATTCTTAATCTTGTATGCTTTTAGTTAGTGGCTTTATTACTTCATTATTAACCCAGTTATCTGAGCTAGGATTCAGTGTGTCTAATTTCTCCTTCATTGCTTGAATATAAGAAATCACTCCTGGGGATGTAGCTCAGTGGCGCTGCACCTGCCTGGCAACCTCAAGGTCCTGAGTTGGATCCCGGGTATGGGGGTAGGGGGGAGAAGTCACTAAAATCTATTTCACCTTCCAAATATTTCTCTAACCTCTCCTCTCTCCTATGACTCCACTACTAGGCTACTATTTCAACTTGGATTTCAAAATTTACTTTGAGAAACAATATTCTAAGCAATAGGTACATTCTCAGGCACGCATACAAAAGTCATAATCTTTTTCAAGTCTATAGTAGCCAACTCCAGGTTCCAAGGCTCTTCATCTCTGAGTCCTATGTGCTAAGTTTACAGTGCTGAGCTGTAGCCCAAATTTGAATACCATGAGCCCACTATGGGAGAAGGGCAGTAAGAAAGAGGATAGAAATTTCATGTAATCCCCAGAAATCTGAGGGAAAAGTTGGCTGAGGAGGGGGAAAATTGATGTTGCCATCTATTAAACTTTCTAAGTAATCTGTTGAAGGTGTATGCTAGGGAAAAAATAATTATGAGTTCAATAATATAAAGTAAATTTCTGCTAGGATAATATGATGAATGAAATTTATTTTATTGTCTCAAGAATATTTTATGAAGACTAATGAATTAATAACTTGGACTAGTTTTTTCTAAGAAAAAGAAAGTATCACTTGAGTGATTCTCTTAACTTTGTCCATGTCTGTTTTGGGAACAGAGGGCTGACCAAACAGCTCAGTGAGGTCTGAAAGTCTTATCACTCAACACAGCTTTGCGGATACAAAAGAACTCAGAGGGGAAGTGTTGACCAGATCTTAGAGTGGAAACAAACGGATGTCTTGAAAGATGCTTCTGCCGATGATGGGGGCCGTAGAAGCTATCATCATCGTAACGGCTCAGACCTTAATTTATGAATTAGTGCAATCAGATGTCATTTTTAAGTGTACTTTCAAGAAAACCTGCCAGCAGTTCCTTTGTATAACAGAGGATCTTTTTGTAATACAAACCATTCCAAATTTGGGAGAATACAATGAAAGAATTTCAACAGCCTGCCAAAATCAAGTTATTATCTGAGTTAGGAATAATGCAGTTGGCTCTTTAGTAAGAGGACTGACTTAATAAAAGAAAAAAATCTGAGCTCTAAGTAAAAACATTTACTAGGAGGTGACTGGTCTTGTAGCAGCAGATAATCTCTGATCTAGGTGAATTTTATCATTATGCTTTAGAGAGAACCACTGAAGCCCTCCAAGGCCCAAGGTCTCATAATCAATGGATCATCAGAAAATCCATGGCTTCTTGTAGGTGAACAGAATTTAGAACAGTGACCTTCAAACTGTTCTTGCATGTTGTAGAATCTTTAAAAACTTGAGAATCAAAAACTTTTAGAGATTGTATCAATTAAATCAGCATCTGCCATTTTTAAAATTTCCCAGATGGTGCCAGTGTATAGCCAAGCCTGGGAACCAGTGGTTCCAAGCAGAGCAGGAATTCTTATCCCATTTGCCCATTAGCATCACCTGGAAAAAATGTGAAAAACTACTGGTGCTCAGGCATCATTAAGAATAATTTAAGCGGGGTATTCAAGACACACAGCCCAGTTTTCAACTGCTGGCTGACGGGGCACACATGTGGCCCTAGACCCAGCAACACCATCATCATCCAGGGAGCTTTTAGCAGTGCAAATTCTTGGTCCCCCAACTCAACGTCCATGCAATCAGGACCTCTAGGGATGGGGTCCAGTGCCCTGCACTTTATCAGGCCCTTTGGGGGATTCTGATACCTCTTAAAGTTTGAGCACCACTAGTATAGTGAATAAGTCGGTCCAGGGACCAGATTGCTATTACCTACAGAGTAATTGCAGGCAAGTTAACTTTTCCTGCACTCAATCTCTTCTGCCAAGTGGGGTTCATAATACTGGTCCTATCAAAGGATTGTTAAAAGGATTAAATGAGTGACTTTTAAGCAAGTTCCAGAGTATGGTAAGTGCTATATAGTGTTTGTTGAATGAGACTGGATGGTTACTATTCTAAAGAGATACAACTTGGATGATAGTAAGAATTACTTGTTACTGCAGCAGAAATATGGGGTAGGGCCTCTCCTGTGATTTCCTGTCTGATGTCTTGAAGTCTTTTGAAGCCATCATCCTTCTAGGCAGAAATTTTTGTTGTTGTTTTTTCTAGGCAGAAATTTCTACCGGAAGGACCGGCTTTCCTTCAGACAAATTTTTGGAAGGATGGGAATATATTAAAAACTGTAGCTAATCTTATAGTCTGTGGGGCTTGTCTCCTATTTGCAAGTGATTTGTAAATTCTTACTCGGGTGGAAACGGGGACCTGGTAGAGTCAGGCCACAGGTTTCCTTTCGGAGCAAGTGGAGGTAAATAGTCTCTTCTCTGCCGCAGCTCAATCCCACAGAATTAGGAGGGGGAGGTGTTTTTCATGAAAGAGCATTCCCAAGGATTACTTTGAAGAACATAAGAGACCAGCTGGAATGAAAATGGATGTTTTAGGGTCCTGAGGGAAGTGTAAAATCCAGCAGCTAGTCTGGAATTGATTGTTCTAAAGAAGGAATGCACAGGCTATGCTGACATCTTTGTGCTCTCAGAAACACTCCTTGAGAAGATGGAAATGTGTGAGCATGCAGATGTGTTTTAGAAGGCTCCCTGAGGACTGGGGCTCTTCCCAGAGCCCTTCTAACAATGGGTTGAAAGAACTCTTTGCGACACCTTACAACCTGGGGTGCCCCCAAAGGCTGCTTGTGATCTGTTCTGAGCCTTAGGTATGTTTCCCCATGAGCAGTGCTGTCTCCTTCTGTTGTGGATGGTCTCCTACAGGCCCTAACCTCCACCTGTAACATGGAACGTGCAACCTGTAGTAGCACCCCTCTCCTCTCGCTTCAGCCATTGAATACTCTTAGTGAAAATTAATCTTTCCTTTTAAGAAGAAACATCATGTTTTATACATCTTTTCTTTTTTAGACAGGGTTTCACTGTGTAGCCCAAGCTGTCCTCAAACTCTTGATCCTCCTGCCTCAACCTCCTGAGTATTCATAGATGTGTGTACCATGCCAAGCTTACTTCATAGTTCTTAACATGAAGGAGACATAAAAAGAATTAAAATGCGTTATGTGCATGTATCAGCTCTCCACAATGAGCATAATCATTATATACTGCCAACATGTACTAATAAAAATAAAAATTAAGAAATGCATAGTTCTCAATAACTAGTTGCTTTTCCTGATATTTTTCTTTGTAACTAGGCTGGCTAGAAGCTCAGAATTAATATGAGTTATAGTAGCAACTTTTTGCTGATTCAATTAATTATCCATCTCTTTTTTGGGGTACCAGGGATCAAACCCATAGGTGCTATACTACTGAGCTATATCTTCAGCCATTCATTCATTCATTCATTCAGAGACAGGGTCTTGCTAAGTTGCCCAGGTGGGCCTTGGACTTGTGATCCTCCTGCTTCAGCTTCCCAAAATACTGGGATCACAGGTGTGTACCACTGTGCCTCTCTGATCCACATCTTTTACATAACCTCAATTATCTTAATTATCTCTATTTTAATTTTTAAAAGAACATGGGATATCAATTTACTAAGAGAGAAATGTTTTTTATTCCAATTGTAATCCTCCTTTGTAAGAAAATATATTCAATGTTCTGAAGACTGTATTTCTCAAACTCTGTATAATTAAAAAAATTCTTATTCTAGGATACATATGTACATATCTTTATACTTATATATAATACAGTATGTATAAAAATAATGGTATATATAACACACATATATATGCATATACAGTAGTTTTCATATATAACAGATGTAATATATAAGTATTATAATACTTCTACATATTATAAAAATACTGTATATATGTGTTTATACACCTACACACATATATATACATGTACCGTACATTGTATGTGTATGCATTTTCAAAGAGAGAATGACTATAATGTTCATTAGTTTATCCAACAAATTTCTGAGTTTTCTTTTTGCCCTGACACACACACAAAGGTAAAACCTGCCAATCCAGAGGATGGAAATAAACATCCAGTAATATGAATCTGCATAGTTTTGCCCTGAGTTCTTCCTCCCCATTCAAAAAACATCACTTTCCACCTTTCCCAGGAATTGTTCTTCTGGCCAAGCAAGTAGATGATGGCTGTTTATGGAGCCAGCTCAGAGCAAGGCACAGCTGGCCAGCGGAGTTCCAAAGGAGGCCAACAGAGGTCCATGCTCCGCGGGCCGAATCTGGTTTTGAATAGGTGGAGGCCCAGTGAGCGGGCTCACTTTACCTTCCCTCCTGGGTTTCCCAGGGGGAAGTGGGAGAGTGACAGCCAGGACAAGGCTCCCAGGCACAGAGATGCCTGCGGATTGTGCAGGAGCCAGTGGGGTGGCAGCAGCAAGCAGAGAACTCAGAGAGCTGGGTAGCAACCTGCAGAAATGACATCTGCCAAAGTATGGATGAGTCACCACAGCAGTATGTTCTGGGTCCCTGCAAAGAGCGGCTGTCACCAGGGGACCTGAAACAGTGGTTTTCAGAGATGCTTGGCTGGGGTCTCCTGAGCCACCTCATGGGTAAGGGATGTGGAGCTCATGGCTTCTTGCTCCTTCGTCCTCTGCAGCCAGAGGGGGCGCTGCTCTGCTCTCCTCGGTAGTAAGACTTACGTGGCAGCAGGAAGGGAACAGAGCCACACCCTTCTCTCCTTTCCCGGTGGGAGGAACTTAGTGGTTTTAACATTTCCGCTTCCTCTCTCCCTCCCCTCCAGAGGAAGAGAGTGTTTTATCTGATGGGGGCACTTGGGAGAGGCACCCGGGAAGGATGGGCTGGACACCCTCCTCTCCCCTCTGGCTTTGGGGTCAGCCTGCCTCCGACGGTGTGCTCTCGCCTGTCCTTCCGTTCCTCTGCTGTGCCTTTAACAGGGCCGACTTGATTGTCCAGCGTTGCTGTTGATGCACTTGTTTTTGGGGTGCGTTGCTGGCATACTCCTTTGTGGTGTTAAGCCTGTCTCCAGTGGCTGTTTCGGTAATGAAAGTGATGTTTTATCTTTATCTGCCAGCACCCATATTTTTCTTTAAAAATTCAAACAACTTCTTTTGAAAGAAGAATTCTCCCAGTTTAAAAAAGCTTAAAACTTCTCAGGAGGCTGAGGCAAGAGGATCGCCGCCAGTTCAAGGCCAGCTTGGACTACATAGTTCAAGGCCAGCGTAAACTACATAGTGAGACCCTGTCTCAAAAAACAAAAAACAAAACAAAACAAAACAAAACAAAAAGCTTAAAACTTCTGATCTCAGGCTCTGTGGGTAGTCAGCAATGCAGAAAGTCAACTGGACTGGCTGTAGTCGATAAGCAGGAGGTCTTGGAAAATAAGGAGACAGAGTGTAACAGGCAAAGAAGGGGCCACCCATTCTAGTTATCACAGAAATCGCCACACTTTGCAAGCTTGATCTTCCAGATTGAGCTGCCTTTTCACTCATGTCTCCCTGGCCAGTCTCGATTCTAAGAGATGCTAACCAGAGATTGCCTGGACCAACGAATGCCTAGCCTATGTATTGAACATGTGGAATTTGATCTGGTGTAATCATGAAGACTTTTTTTCATGGCTGCTCTAACACATCCCATTTTGCTTTCTGTTTTCTGACTCCCACCTTTAGATGACATCTTATGTAGATGTCATCCTCTTTATTTATCATTCTTGTATAATAAGAAAAAGTCCTCTGGTCATATTTAGCCACAAAATGCATCTTATGTGTAATAAGACAACAGTCCCAACCCAAGCAGCAGCTCTGCTATGCTCTGCACAGGTTGGCTTTAGCCTGGAGACTTGTGTGAAAGTCACTCTACATTTCCTATAGAGCACATTTATGATTCTCCTGTGGTTCATGGGGCTGCCTTGGATGCCCCTGAGGATGGAGGCAGAGTGAGGGGAAGAGAAGGACAGGGAAAATTCTTGCTTGGTGGCCTCCAAGTGATGAGGCATTGGTCTCTGGCTGTGGTACCTCAAGAGATTGCCTTGCTGGGTACCTCGGATTACAACTCTGGCCTGGTCTGACATGGTCACCTTCCCCCTTCCAGGAAATACTCCTGGGTGGGGTCACTTATTAAGTGACCCAAACTGACATTCTTACTGAGTTCCACATCTAGGAGTCACATATTAGTGGCCTAGTATTTAAATCAGAGTGGGCTTCGGCTAATGTGCTCATACAATTGGTAGTAGAGGGTGGGTGGCCCGCTATGAGTGCCAGGGATGCAAAGCTGGCACACACCTTGCTGTGTAAGATGATGCCAGGGGCTTGGAGGAGGAGCTGGGCAGAAATGTGGGCCTCTCTCTCTCCTGCTTCTGTCCTTTGCCATTGGCTACCCACTCTCTTCCCTTGCTTCTCTTAGGTCTTTGCTGTTTGCTTTTTAAAGTCTCATCTTTTCCTTTTTCATAAGGTCTTGGCTTCTCACTGGGACCAGCCTTTCTGTCACCTTTGTTCCTACCCAGCCACATCTGCCCCTTTCACTTGCCAGATTGTTTGGGCAACTTTGCAAAGTAAGCAGAAGTTCTCTTGGCAATCTACATATCCAAGGGAATCAATTGGCACTTTAGGAACTTTTCCAGGCGCTGGTATATAGACAGGAGAGGGGGCCTTGGGGGCAAGCATGAGTGAGGGCATCAGAAGCCACTGAGCAGCTAGGAGGAGGGAAACACAGGGGCTACCTTCCCAAGGTCCACAGGTCCCGACAAACTGCCTGATTTCCTAAGAGAAAACTACACAGAGGGAGAATTGGGCACTTACTGTACTGACTTCTAAAACATGGAAGATTCCAAGCAAGACAATAAGGTCTATGGATATCAACTTGATAATCCTTCCAGGTCAATGGGAAATCCGCTTCATCAATCCCTATAGAACATTTCCAAATCACTCAGAAAATAGTGTATTTGCCTGAAAAACACTCAGTCCTTCCTTATCAGCAGGCTCAAGCCGTTAGTAAAGTCAATACTAGAGAAGTGCAGGGCCAGGGACTGTAGAACAGATGTTTGAGCTTCATGACTACCCCTGCTCAAGCCAGATTTCTTTCAAAAGAACACCTTTTAGGCGTGTTCTAATGCGCACAGACTGCATTTGTTAGAGGCCTCACTTGACACAGACTCTCAACTGTCCTTCTTGTAGGCTAGGTGGTTCCATGAGTACTTGGCTTTTTGGAAAGTTCTGGCCTTTTGTTAGTGTTATGGTTTAGATCTAAAATAGCACACACACACACACACACCTGTCTCGTGTGTTTGAAAGGTGATTGGCTCTCGGGGGCCCTATACTCATCACTCACTGAGAGTCACTCACTGAAGAGTTAGTTCAGTTGCTGAATGTCCTATTAGAAGGCAGAGGCTGGTTGAAGGTGGGTTACTGGGAGCATAAACTGAAAGGCTATGTTCTTGTCCCTGGCTCCTCCATTTTCCCTCTGTTTCTTGGGTTGCCATGGGTTGAACAGCTGACTTCCACCCAGGCCCTTCCACCATGCTGTTTCTGCCTTGGAGCTAGACGACTATGGACTGAAACTGGAAGCTAAAATCAATTTCTCCTTTAAATTGTATGTGTCAGGTATTTGTTCCATTGATGGGAAAGTAACCAAGATAGTTGGGGTAAAATGGGGCTGACTAACCAAATGGTGTGTGGTGAGTTAGGTTTCCCCAGGTCTGGTCTCCATGTGTGTGATCTGATGAATTCTTTTGATTACTATTGGGGAGGTGACGCCTTCTCCTTCTCTCTTGTGTTGCATTCCTGAAGCTGAATCAGGTTTGCTGGGGTCAGCGTTACCTCTTCTTCCCTGTCCAAAAGAAAAACAAGGGCAGGTGGCTGCATAAAGGCCCCAGTGAGTAAATAAATCTAAAGCACCTGTGAAAACTCAAAGTCAATTTTTTATTAAAGGAAAGGAAAAGAGAGTATACACAGTTAGCTGCCGTAGCAGACATGAGCTGGCTATCAATGACTGGCTTCTCCAGCAACTGAGTGTGTCTGGAGGGTTACCGAGGTGTGCAGTGCCCCCTGCCAACTTGTTATTGACAAGACATCCTAGCGTCTGAACAACATTACCATGTTTCTCCTTCTACCACATTGACGACAGCGATAATATCACTTGCACTTTTAAAAGGCCATGTGCCTGGCACCAAACTAAATGTGTCTCATAGATTATCTCATGTAATCCTCACAACAACCCTGTGAAGTAGCTACTATTATTTTCACACACAGATGGTGAAATTGAAGCTCAGAGAAGTGAACCAATTTGCTCACAGTTACACAGTCTGAAGTTGATTCAGCCCATGTTTGATCTGATTCTGAAGTTCATGCTCTTAATTATTATTGCCCAGCTGTCTTCATCAGTTGAGTAAAATTTATCTTCCAAACCATTTTCCTTCCCCGGTGTTTCATTTTTCAGCCAACAGTTATTGAGGAGTTCTCACAGCTCTACGGGACGCCCCTGTGCTCTCAGTGCTGTTGATCACAGTAGATGGGACTCGGCTGGGACACTTGGTTCTCCTGCACATGGCCTCTCTCCAGGCATCTCATCTGGGCCTCCTCTTGACCTGGCAGTTGGGATCCAAGAGCGGTCTTTGCTTCTTGCAAGTTTTTATCCAAACTTCTGCTTGCATCATACTTGCTAACATCTCATTAGCTGAATCAAGTCATGTGATCAAGCTCAGACTCAGTGTGGGAGGGACTTTATCAAAGGGTGAATACCAGGACCACAACATAACCCTCAATCACACCCTCATTTCCATATGAACGGGAGTGATATCTTTCACTTATTGAGATCTTACTACATGCCAGGCAGTGACTTTTAAACATCACACAACATTTAATCAGCATAGTAACTCAACCTGTCAGCTTGGTATCATAATTCTCATATAATAAGAGAGGAAACGAAGACTGAGACTCTAACCTGACACAGGGACAAGAGGAAATTCAACACAGGTCACTCTGTTTCAAAGTTCCCAGTATAAGAGATAGATGTGTGATTTATACAAAATGAAGGGGAAAAGGAAGATATATTTTAAATGTAATGACAGCTCTTGGAATTTGGAAGGAAAACAGAAGGAGACTAGTCAGTGGCTTCCACACTTGAGTGCTAAAGAGTGTTTGGGTTTTCCTGCCTCAAGATTGTCTTTCGTGTATTTGCAGCCCTCCTTCCTAATCCTGGCATTTGGGTGGGGAACACAGTACACAGAATTGGGCATAATTAAGTCCATCAAAATATGAAAGACTATAATGTGACTTTTCTTTTAATTAGCCTCTTGTTTTAATCCTTGGCACAAAGGGCCAGTCTTTCCTCTGGCTGTGTTTTCAAAAAGTTCTCCCCTGAAACCATTTGGGAAGCAGAGAACTGGAGAAAGAATGGAGTGGAAGAGCTAGGCCCTATACTAATGCAGGTTTCAAAACATAGCTTAGATTTTTGGAAACACCCTTCATGTGCATGAAAAGTTGAGTGACTATGTTCGGATATTTTTGCCAGCTAAAAACCACCATGACACTTGAGCTTAGTTGCAAATGTTCTTGCTTCCCACCAGCACTCGGGGCAGTGGTCCAGGAGGTGAACACAGTGTTTGGCCTGTCCTGGGGCTGAGGGTGTATGAAGCGTGGGCATTGTTGGGTGAGCCTGGCTGGGAGGGCAGTGCTTAAAAGCAGGGGAATCATGTGGAAAGATTCATGGAAACATATTAAAATATGATACCTCCAAAAATAATTTCTTGCAAGCAGCAAGAATTAACGCATTGTGAAACAAACAGAGCTTTCACTATTAACCTCAAGGAAGAAAAAAAGCTGGGGGGTGGGGCTGGCTCAGTGGAAAATACTGGCTGTAAGAGCTGTGTTGGGGTTTGGTTTGTTTTTTTGTTTTTGCCTTTTCCATACTAGATGGCACTAATTGATTGAAGAGCTTAGTTGCTTGGGGAGCAAGTTGCTGGGGTGTATAAAAATTTGATCACGTAACTTTCGGTGCATTATGGGGGCCCCTATTCTCATTGCTGTGTCTTATTACTTCACCATTTTTTTTGGTATTTGAGGTAATCTGTAGTGGATTGGCTGACTTTTCTGGATGCGTGCACTTGGAGGGAAAGCTGACGAAATGAGCCTACAAAAGCTCCATGGTGGCTGTTGACAGATCTGACTGACATTTGCATGGCATTTCCCGGTGTCCTCTCCGCCTGCCCTAGTGGCAACAGTTTAATGAAACAAAGATCCTGGAAAACAGTGTTTCTTCATCAAGTTCTTTCAAAGTGAAGTCCATGGAGAAAGGAGGCATTTTATTTCAGCAAATAACAAATTCTTAAAGAAACTTGTAACTGTTGTCAATTCTCCCTCTGCACCCCCAAAAATAGACTGCTGTGTGAAATGAGGACAGCAAGTGATTCATATGTAAGTGAATTTATAATTCATTTTAGAAATAAAGCTGAGTCCATGAAGCCCAGTCCAGGAAAAATAAGAAAGAATGAATAGCTGTAAGGGTACATCAGACTACTTGGGCCAAATAAAAATATTTGGAATAACTTAAAGTAAGACTATATTTGTTTTTTGAAAAGTAATATGCATTTAAAGTTCTCTCTGTCTGTTAAAAAGACACTTATAAGTAGTTCATCGTCTTCATATTGTGACAACATGCTTTGATCTCTTCAGATCTCATCAGTGGTTCTGTGAACAAGGCTTGTCATGCAATGTTGACCGTGAGTGACAAAACAGGGTCAGAGATTTTGTCACTTTCCTAAGGTCACACATGTTGTAAGTGGCTTAAATTTGTATGTTATGGCTCAGAAGCTCCTTTCTATCAAGTTGTACCACATCTACAAGGCTTTGTAATGATGGCAGCTATTGTCTTGCCCACCCATGAACTGGGTGGTGGAAGAGGTTGAAGATTTAGATTTAGGAGAGTTAATTGTATTAGGGTCTCCCAAATCAAGAAGGTGACTTGAAGTACAACACTAAAATTCTCCGAGCCTCAATTTTATCATCTGTAAATTGAGAGAAGATATCATTCATCTATGGAGTTGTTGTGAGACCAAATATCATGAATGTAAAAGTTCTTTGAAGATGGTAATATTCTCTACCAAGGTACACTATTATTTATTAAGCACAGATTACAAATCTAGCAATAATCAGGGAGCTGTGAGAAATTCAGAAGGCTTTTATACAGCCTTCCCACCAACCCCTACTTCTTTCTATCCACTGTAGAAGCTTTACATCCTAGTCATACTGAACTTTAAATTTTCCCTATATAACTTGCCCTTTCTTGTCTCTGTGTCTGTATGTATTTTAGTTTTCCTGTGTGGAATGGCCTTCCCCTCTGACCTCCTATACCTCTTTCAGAGGCCTTTCCTTCCTTTGGACCCCTTGCACTGCATTTACATCTCTGATATGGCACTTTCCATAGTATATTGGGATTCTTCTATTTATTTATCTGCTTCTGGTACTTCCTAAGTGGTGAGATCCTCAAGGGCAGAGGCAGCATTGATACTAAGTTTGCCTAGTACATAGGAGATGTGTCAATGCTTGTTGGCTGAATAAATGATTAGAGGTGTAAAAATTACTTGTCCTGACTCACAAAGACAGCATGACCAAATTGAAGGGCAAGACAAATAGATGTGAAACACTAGCATAGTACACTGGAGAAAGGACTGTAAGATGTGGTACAGAACTTTAGCACTGCATAAATTCAGAAGAGAAAGATCTTATCAGTTTGTAAGCCCCGTTGTGGAGGATATTAACTACTTAAGGTATCTGCTTGGGGCAGATCCATGCTGTAAGAAGAGGATTTATTTGCTGCTCTGGGGGAGAAGGGATGAGGAAGGGAAGAATGGAGGTGGGTTGAGGAAAATGGCCAAAGAGCACACACTTACCCAACAAGTGTCAATAAAGTTGACGAAATCCTGAAGTGCTTGAATTGAACGGGCTATTATGGAAATGATGGATGAATTTGAACCAGAGATATAGTAAGAGAGAACAAAAGCAGAGGTACTTGGAGAACATGAGGAGGACATCTGTGGGCCCAAAGACATGGATTAGGAATTTGGGCCAGGTTTAATCAAATCTCTAAAGAACGGAGCTGGGAGCAGAGGGACAGGAAGCTGACATCTGGATGACAATATCAAAATGAATTGTTCTTCAAAAGCAAAGTAGTGGCCATGGTCTTAAGGAATCATCCAAGTTAAAACAAAGTAACACTTCAGTCCTCATTATAGACATTCCTCTAGCCACTGACTCCTGGTCCCATAATCCGGGTTACTCTACTTCTTCGGCTGTCAGGGGGAAAGTTTTCACTTGGCACTGTTTAAATGTGGAAAAACTATGATAATGTGAGTTGTTCATGATACTAAATTCATTTAACTTAAAGAAATTTGTTAATGGTGAAGTCATGCTCCGGTTTTCTTTTGTCACAAGTGTCCCTTTCAACAAATTGATTAATTTTATGTCTAGAAGTGGCAAAATTGCAATTTCATCTTTAGCTTTTAAATTTCTTGGAAATTTTGCTTGTCTATAAAATCTAAAAGTCATGGAACCGCTGCTCTTAATATTACCAACAATATCATTTAGCTAGTTTGTCCTAAATTAAAAACAGAAAAAAAAGATATTTATTTTTAGCTCCTATTGCTCGTCATAGTTGGTGTTATTTAAAGCACTGTCTCTTTGAGTCACAACATCCTTAGCCTCTTCAAATTAAATCTTGTGAGTAGATGCGTTGTCTATAAAGACTGTGTGCATATTTACAGGGGTTGGCTCTGCAACAAATACGCTATGCAATAAAGTAAACCCTTTCACTAATAAAAATGATATCTCCCATTGTATATAGAAATCGGTGTTGTTGTAATGATTCATCTTTCCACTTGTAATTCTGAAGTGCACAATCATTATTGTGCTGCATACTAATTGCTCACAAATGGGACATATTTTACGTAGATGACCTCTCATATTAAGGCTTGCTCATGGATGTGTGACCTGTGCAGTCCCACGGAGCCTCATCCTCAGGAGGAAATGGTGTTTGGTTTAATGCTCTGCGGTCACTGTCTTGAAATTGTGAATGGCTTTTTAAGAAGGGTTCTCACCTCAAATTTTTCCTTTACACTGAGCCCTACAAATTTTGTGGCAAGTCTTTTCTCCTATTGAACCACTTTCATAAGGAGTCAAGTGGGGCAGAAGAATCCTGATGATCTGATAGCAGAAACATTTGGCCTCAAATGTCTCTTCATGGCCTAAAATCCCATGTGACAGAGATCGGTTAGGTAAAGGCAGAGCAACCCCATTGAAAGGGTTAAGAGGCTGGGCGGGAGTCCTTTTTCAGGCAGGACTCTGAGCTGTTGGGCCTATGGCAAGAGAAAGTTGGGGCCTTCTGGGCCGAGGAGCAGAGTGAATGTTTCAGTGGTCCAGTGGCTACGGAAGGGCCTTCAAGGAAAATAGAAGAGTTGATATGGGGAAATGAAATGTAACTCTCAACCTGCTAGAGGTCAGATACACCAAGTTCCCCGAAGTTGAAGAATGAATTCTAAGGAACAATGGAGCTTAAGAGCAGGAGAATGTATTGAGTAATAGGAATGGGGAATAAGAATGGGAAACAGGGATAGCTCCTGAGAGACAAGAGGGGTCCCAAAAGGGTTTCCATCAAGCCAACTTTTCTGAGGAAGTTTTATAGAGCAAAGTCACAAGGGGTAGGTACAATGTGGGTCAAATCACAATCAAATATTACAAGTATAACCACTTAGCTAATATTGATCCAATAGAAGCAAGGGGATATGGATGACAACAGTAACCTTGGTCGATAATCTAGTCTTCATCTTGTCTTTAGTTTTAGTAGCTGTAATCTTAGTGAATGGGAGAAGATGGCCTTAATAAGATGATGGTATATTTATACAGGAAATCTCCAAAGGGTGGTACCAATAATCTCAAGCTTCCTTAGGGAAGTATGCAAATTTGGCCATTGTGATTTTAATCTTTTTCAGATGTGCCTCTGCACTGACTCTCTCAAAGGCCTAGCCCTGTCTGACTGCCTGTAATATCTCTACCTAACTCTTCTCTTAGAGATATCCAGGGCAACTTGCCTGCTCTTCCCACTCTTCTGTGGCATTTTCAGTGATATTATTTCCCATAGTTAGTAGATTTTTTGTTTGTTTGTTTGTTTGTTTTTGTGGAGCTCAAAAGAGTGCCCAGTTCTCCACCCAGGTGGATTCAACATAAAAACAGAGATTGTCTGTGGAGGTTTAACAGCCAGAAGATGGGAGAGGGGAGGGGAGAAGGTGGAAGTAGAGAGGAAGATGGGGTGGAAATGGGGGGGAATGGGGGGCAACTGGCTTCTGGGTGGTGAGAACTCATTGAAAATCCCAGTTCTGCCACGGTGTTCTCTGGAGGTCCTGAGAATGTGTGACTGGGACAATCATGGGGTCTCCAACTACGGCAGGGGTGGTGAATGTTCCCCATTGTTGAATAGAATGAAGCCTGTGTCAGCTTCAAACTTCTCAGGTTTATGGATTAGTCATCCTTGCCCAGGCTTTTTATGAAACTTCTGTACTTGTTAGGTTATTGCTTTGTTTAACTCAGGCAGTAGCCTTCAGAAACCATTGGAAACAGTGTTGTTAGTTATGTTGCCTTTGTAATTTTTCCTTCTCTCTCTACCTCGGTCTTTCCTGGTCTCTCTGTCTCCTTTCCTCCCTCCCCCTTTCTCTCTCTCATAAGCACCCTTAGAGCTTTAGCTTTGCTATGAGGTTAATGTAAGGCAGAGGGTGTGTTGCCAGCCACAAGCCAGAACTCCGTGCAGGCGTGTGGGAAGGAAATATTTTGGCAGTGATCTAGCTCAGGAAGCCAATATTTTTTCCCATAAGTTACAGTAAATATTTACAAATTCAGTGGGTGCTCAGATTTTGAGTGAAAAGCAATCTCATGCACCGATATTTGCTCTGAATATGTTCTTTTTTTTTTAGTAACCGTGACTAATTCTCCTTTTCAAAGAGCACAGCAAGTTGGCTCTCAGTCTAGCAAAAAAATTTTTTTTTAACATTTAGTATACACATTTTGGTAGTAGGCATACAGTTATCAGGAATAAGAAAACAATCCAATTACTTAAATGATAGTGTCAATTAATAAATGGTACTACCAAGTGTCGTTGGTTACAGGGCTGAATCACAGGTCTACTGATTTTTACTCTGGCTTTTGCTAGGAAGGCAAAGAATCTATGTTTTTGGTATGATACAGCACATGGACTAAATCAAGGGAAAGCATTTGTTGAGTATTGATGCTACGAGATGTGAAGACAGCAAGATAAGGCTTTGCCTTCAAGGAACTTACACTATTAAAAAATACGCAACAATGCAGATTTAAGTAATCTTAGAAAAATCAAATAATACTTTAGAATAACAATAGAAGTAAGGCAGAGAAAAGAGCACTAATTGAATAGTTAATTTACAAATGGAATGTTTGGAGTTGTTTCAAAGATGCAAGAGATTATTTGGGAGTGGCAGAAAGGGCAGATTTCAGTGGGAAGGGGGCATCCCAGGCAGGCAGACGGTCTAAGTGGAATTGGAGTAGTGGTAAAAGATCCCTGTGCATGGAAATGATGCAATTAAGCCAATCTGGCTGCAGTGAAGTTGCAGGTGAATGTTTAGTGCTACAAACAGCTAGGAGCCTTGACTATTGGGGAAAAGAAGCTTCTATATGCACCACGGAAGACCTGCTCCACATGGAAATCATTTCTGAATCCCCCATTTTCACAGAGCCATCTTGGGCTGCTTCCCCTTCCTGCTTTTCCCTGGAAGCCAGGAGTCCTGTCCCATCCCATAGGCCCATCTTGCTGGCTCCGTGTGAGCAAGTTCAATGTGAATACTTGGTGTGGCAGGTAAGTACAGAAGGCCACTACTCAAAGCGTGTTACTATTCTAACTTGGTCAGGGTCAATTTGGAAAATGGAGCAGTTGACGTCCTCTTTACTCAGGAAGTATGAAGACTCCTTGAATGTTTACAGTGAAAATAGAGTGAGTTTCTCTTATTGCCCATTCTCCCAGGACCACTGACCTGGCTCCTGAACCAAGAGCCTGAGCGGTAATGAATGTAAAATTGGGAACATGTTCAAAGGACCATATTGAATAAAGATTCATTTTTTTCTCCTGAGCAAGGCATTCCGATAATGTTCTATTTATAAGAAAATGAAAAGTACAGACTTTGCGGTGGTGCCTTCAGAGCTAAGTAATTCTGGAGAGTAATTATAAAGCAGGAGAATGATTACACAAACTGCAGACTAAACATTCAGGTCCTGCGTGTGAGGCCAGGAGAGGTCATTAATAAGCAGCTACAGGGTGGAAGATTCTGGAAAAACATAGTTTGCCATCTGAAATTCAGTCTCTAATAGAAGAATATTAGTAAGATAGATATAGCTGGACCAAGTCCTCTGAGAGGAAGGGCATTCTCAAGGCACTTTTGGAAAGAATCTCTGGTGGTATTTGGTTCTCTCTATTCCTTTATGAAACAGCTCTCTCTGTTACGGTTGGCAGCACGCAGATGAAGGACATGCCACATGCGCCCGCTACAGCTGTGCAAGCAACTCGTGGTGAGGATTAGACACTTGTTAGCTGAGTGTCTGCTCTCTGTCTCTTTGCCTTCCAAAGGCACTTCCTGCCTGAGGGAGGGACAGCACCACCTCGCAGAAAGCCCTCTGGGCTTCATCTGCTCTGAGGTTTGCAGACTGCAGTTGGCCCTGAGTGCAGCCTGCTAATTTTCTGGGTCAGGTGTGATTGTGCTGTGCAGAACCTCAGCCTGGAGAGGACCCCTAGTCTTTGCTCACTCCTCTGGCCATAGATGTGCTCGTTATTAGAGGGTATGACAGGGGTTCTTGCCTTCCTTTGGGTCACAAGGCATTTGTAGAGAGCCAAGAGTCTTGTTCTCAGAGCAGTTTTAAAAACCAATGAACTTCTTTGATGGCCTCCAATTTCTTTTTTTTTCTATGTTCTCTTTGGGCCTTTCCCTCATTGGCCCCCTCATCCTTGCTGCTGACAGAGCCCATCCTGGTACCCTCTAACTGTCCAGTTTAATCTTTCTTTGAAAGGCCACCAAAGTCTTCCTTCATTTTTCTATATTCCACCTTCCTAAGTAATCTCTGCCTTCACTTCCTCAGAATACCTGTTTTCTCAGGGCTACTCCTGAGAGAAGCAAATACACTGACTAATTCTCACTAATACTGAATGATTGGTACATTTGAGGCCTATAAAATGAAAGGGGTTATTCACTGTGGAAAATTTTATATCTTTCCTTTTGCGTATATTATCCTGTTCATCCGTGTGAAGAAGGTAATCTCACTGCCTTAATTCTTCTAGGAAACTGAGACTCAGAAAACATAAGGAACCTACTTAAGCAAAAAGTCTGAGCTGGGCTTCAACCCAGATCTCTGGCTCCCAGAGGTCTTGCTCATTCTTTTGCACCTGCTGCCTGAACAGCAGGAAGACATATACTTGACTAGGTGAGTCTTCTCCCCCTTAAGGAGCCTAAAAAGCTAATCTCTAACAATCATCAGTTTGCTCAGGGTGATTCAGGGAGAACTGAGAACACTGCCACTTGTGTAGCCATATCTGCTCTATACTTACCCAATAGCCACGTGCATCCTTATAATCCAAGAAAAAAAACAAGGAATTTAAACAACAACAACAACAACAACAACAACAACAACAACAACAAGGAATTCTGCCACTTCCTTTTTTTAAACTAGGATTTTCCAAAATAAACCCCTGAGGTCACTTGCTTCAAGATAACCCATGCTATCTCTTGAATATCAAGGAGCTAGTAGCTTGGAGTTTTCTCTTTTTTCTTTTTTCACCCAATTGGGTATAATGTTCCCAATTGTATTAGTTATAAAAGATACATGAGAAGTGCATGTCTGGTCATTTCAGTTCATTCTCTTGTTGCTGCATTTGGCTCTATCTGGTCTTCTGGATAAAAGTGTATAGCACACTGAGCTGAGTTCTTCCCTTGAATGAGCTTTATTCTTTACTTTCTGTGAGACCAAAACCACATAAACAGCGAGTGACAGAGGAGGAAGTTTCCCGTGGGATAAG
Organism: Heterocephalus glaber; assembly: GCF_000247695.1. The sequence goes on from NW_004624738.1 coordinate 19,249,832, forward strand.
CCAAATGGGGATGATTCACATCACTGAAGGGTGATGTCATAGTCCATGATCAAGTGAAACTTGCTTAGGCAAAAGGGGAATTCCTTGTCTCTCATAACCTAACCATGGGAGGGCAGGAGTGTGGTCAGCCCTTAGGGCGAATTGGGATGAGGACACATCTTCCTAAGCACCCATGACCTCTGCTGATCTGTACTTGCTGCTTCCATTCTGTCTGACAAATGTTCTCCTGACAGCTGGACATAAGACCAGCAGAAGCAACCAACTCCACAGCCCCCAGCCCACAGTGTTCACCCCATGACAGTTGACACTGACAATAGCTGTTTCAAAGCACGGGGCTAGAATGGAGGGAGGGATCCTCTCCCAGTGCCAAGAAATGCTACTCACAAAAGACATACAGACTCCAAATAAACCATGCTGTAAATGGTCTACGGGAAGCACAAGTTATAATAAAGCCTTATACATTACAAAAATATAATGTAGTTTTGGAAATGACTTTAAAAAAAAATGAACTTATAGCATCTAAAATTCTCACTATTTTATGTTAGTTAAGTGAAAATATGAAAGAATGGAAACATTTCAACTATATGCAAAAGCTACACCAAGAGACATCCATTACTTTTTCGTACATGTATTTGGAGCCAATGATTGGAACTTTTATTATTATCAGCTCCTTTAACTCACATTTCAAAGATAATGACAATTTTCAGTGGAAAATAATTCTTAAGAAAATTTGAACAATAATGGTAAAGAGAAAGAATTCAAATAACAAAACCCTTTTTCATCCATGACCTTCCCTCCACATTATACAATGTAACTGTAAAATAACGATACTTTAAAAAATGGCAGGCACACTAGAACCATAAGCCAAGAAATTTAAAATGCAGTTATTTTGTTGGTACAACGATAACAGCTAATATTTATGAATGCTTACCAAGTGCAGGTAGCTATTTATTGTCATTATCTGAATTAGGTCTCAAAAAAGTATTTGGCAAACTAAAGCCTGTGGAACAAACTCAGCCCACTGCCTGTTGTTATGCAGAGTTTTATTAAAACACAGCAACGCTCATACTACAGAACTGAGTAGTTGTGAGAGAGACGGTATGGGCTGTGAAGCCTAAAGAATTTATCATTGGCCCTTTGGAAGAAGTTAGCTGATCCTTGCAAAGAATTCCTATACAGTATATACTATTACCCATGCTTTACCTTAAAAATCACAGACTGTTAGTTGTAAGGATAGTGATTCAAATCCAAGTCTGTCAGAATATGAAGTCTATAATCTTTTTAGATCATTTCACAGCAAAACAAACCAACCAACCAACCTCGGGTTCTATGATCAGGCTTTTTGGTTCAAATCAGATTCCACCACTTCGTAACTATATATTGGACATTCTGCCTAATTGCTCTTTGTCTTGGATACCTCTGTAACTTTTAGGGTTGGTAATAGACAGGGCTTATACCTTGTATTGTCTGTCCCAGTCTCTGCAATGCACCCCAGGGAACCCTCTGCTTTGGAGTGCCCTTGAGAGCGGCTGGGGCAGCAATGCCATCTAAGTGAGGTGCTTCAAAGTGGGACCTACAGTATCCTTGTGAAGCCTGGTCTCTGTCGCTCTTCAGTGAGGGCACTCTTTGATTGATACTCCCCATTGCTCATCTAAGGTTGGCCAGATGCCTGAAGGAGCTCCAAGACTCTTCTGTAGGACCACAAAGGAGTTCCTGGCCTGGGCCTAATTCTAGGAGAGTGGCCTGATAAACAATTGCTCCTGAGGGCAATCCAGTCTTTCTTAAGATGGTGTGAGATCGAGCCACCATCAAAGTATAAATGCACTGATTTTGTTGCCTCTCATTTACATAAGGCCCACAAATTCAGAGCTCTGAGATGCCTATGGGCTACTGCCAAGCTCTGAACTTGAGTACACGGAGGTCTATATGTCATTTCTCACACTTCCATTTTTGGAGCTGTAGAAGCTTCAAGTTATAGTGCCCTAGGGCAGTGAAGTGGTCACACATCCTTTCTCATCACTGCACCGGGATGGCCCAACTTCTTCCCCCAAGAAGTCTTCCAGGTGTCATTATCCTCAGAGAGCTGTAGAGATTGTAGCTCTGCAGTGCCAGCAGACTCTCTTGATGGATGCTCTCTGGCCTACAGATCAGTGTGTAAACACTCAAGTTTCCAGGCTTAAGCTGGGTCAGTGACAGATGAGCGTTCCTTACACAAATGAAAATGCTCGTCTTTTTCCACTCATGACCCCTCCCCATCCTACCCTACTGGGGATGGTTTGTGGAAGGCAGGGCTCGAAAGGCTGTGGAAGGCTGTCTGTGTGGAAAAGAATCACATTCCAGGGAACAATTACCCTAAGGAGTTCAAGAACAGACATGATGGGAAAGTGTGCTATGCTGTTTATGCTACACAATTCCCAAAGTAAATCTAACATAACCAGAAAATGAATTAACGTTTACATTTTCCAGAATGGTCTGGGAAAGGCTTGCCTTTGTGTCATTATCTACTAAGTACAGTAATGACTCTTGAGGGAGCCATTGGAATCTTCGACTCAAAGGTGGCAGGATGGACTAGGCAGTGCCATGAGGGATGATACAGCTGGCATGAAATAAAGAGCACTAGGAAATGCAGAAGCAAGGCAACCTGTGTTGTTTCAATACAAACAAATTCTGGAAAGCCACAGTGTTGGGAGGAACAACGGTGTCGTCCTTTTCTCACAGCAACAAATGTGACATTAGCACCATACCTAACCATAAATAACACAAAGAGCTGGTTCTGGAACCTGCATAGGAAGCAAGGGTCCTTCGACATTGTGTAGCTGTCATTTGTACCGATTTGACATTAAACAAATATGAAAACACCTCTTCTTTACCCACTGTTCTAAAACTTTATTGAAGAAGCTTAAGACCTGATATAGGCCCATGAATTTGGTAAACTTTTAAAAATCAAACTGCTTATCTAGAAGGGATTTACACCATAGGGATGGCCATGGTTGGTGCCACCTTATTTTCTTTTATGATGTCACTTTTGCTTTTGGTTGGTACCTTTTCTCCCTGTTTCTTCAGTCATCTGCCTGTCTTAAGCTGTCTCTCTCTCTCTCTCTCTCTCTCTCTCTCTCTCAGATACACACACCACTTCATATGTCTAGAAGAACCAATGAATATTTTATTTTAACATATAGACCGCATGTTTACATAGAATTTGTTCCTTGCTTTATGAAACGTATAAAGTAGGGGCCACATATTTGATAAAAGAAAGGGAAGTCAGGCTTTCTTACCTTCATTCTCAGATCTTGTGTCCAGATAATCATCTCAGAGTGTGCTATCAGTGCCATGATGTCCAGGATGCCACAGGCAGAAGTTTTTCTAGATGCCCTACTGTGCCTGAGTATCTGTGGCTAGAACTTGGCTCTTTCCATCTTTAGTTGCCTGTGGATCAAGTGTCCCATGGTGTGTGACAGCTGCAGTGTGGATGAGAGAACTGAATGCTGTGTGTATTCGTGGTTGAGGGCATATGTTTTGACTAAAGCAATTGAACTCGAATCACATTTTATATCATTTAAAATATCTAGATAGCCTGAGATTCAATGTTTACTTCACACTAGAAGTTACTCTGGTCAATGATTACATGTTGTTCCTCTTTGTCATAACAGGTACTTAATATTTCTTTATTCCTGACACTATTTGGCTGTCCTAAAAGTAGCCAATGATGGCAATTAAGATATAAAATTAGTTGCTGCTGTCCTGACTTCCCGTCCTGTTATGTGTTCATGCAGAACCAGTCAGGGAATCTGAGGCAGATTTGCTTTAGCACATTTGGATAATGTATGATAAAGGTGACAGGGTTTTGTTTTCATTTTTGCCAACTTGTACATTAGTGTCTCTTAAGTGGCAGATTAAAAATTTCTTTAAAAGCACTAATGCTGATTAAAAATGTTTGTTTAGGCTTTTTCAAGACTCTTAAGTGCTTACAGGATCCAAATCACATTTTTGTCCTTTAAGCCAACAGCACTTTAAAAGCCTACTGCAATAGCTTTCTTTTATTGTAGTGAATGATAATAGTTTCCTATAGGACAATTATCTTTTATAAGGCAAATCATTAAAAGCTGAAAATTAAAAAAAGCAATCTAGATCCACAGAAACATTTGCAGTATATATTTAGAAAAGGATTTAGCCTATTTATCTGTATCTTTTTATTGTATTGAAGAAAGGTAGTGTTTTTCTCTTTCCCTCAAAAATTCTTTTTCAAAAAATTTAGGGCATTTCTGTTTTTTTTTTTGTTTGGTACCAGGGATTGAACTCCGGTCCTTGCGCTTGTGAGGCAGGCAGCAGAACCACTGAGCTAAATCCCTGGCCCTTAGGGCATTTCTTCTACTCAGTAGAGACTCATAAGAAACTTTTTTTTGGTGAGTTAATAAAAATATTCTTCTGAGCTGGGTGTGTTAGCACACAGCTATAACTCCAGTGCTTTGGCAGATTGAGGCAGAAGGATTGAAAGTTCAAGCTCATTTGGGCAACTTAATGACTTACCCAGACTTTGTCTCAAAATAAAAAATAATAGAGGACTGGGGATGTAGCTCAGTGCAAAGGCCCTGGGCTCAATCCCCAGTACTGAAAACAACGACAACCACAACAATAACAACAGCAACAAAATACTTCTCTGGTGAGCATTACTGTTAGCAGTTACTTTTTAATCCATTTATTCATTCTTTCCTCCTTTCCTTCATTCCCCGACAAGTCCTGTGCTGGGCTGTGAGTCATGCTGAGAAAGATGCCCTTCATCAGGAGGATGGGCTTGACCCTGGTGAGAACCACTGTGCAGGGTGATGGGGCCTGAAGGAGAGAAGCACTGGGCACTGGGGGTTCCAGCACAAGCTTCGTAAGAAAGTGACGCTTCTGATGAGGGTCACTGTGCTGGGGAATGAAAGTTCATACAAAGACAAAGGGGCTGAAAAGTTTGGAATTTGGGGAGCTCAGTATCAGCCGATGGGTCAGATCTGAGTGTGGGGCCAGCGGTGTGAATGAGGCTGGATGCTACGAGGAACCCAAAGTGAAAGAGTCCTAAGGGCCATTTTGAAGAGTTTGGATTTTGTCTCCTAGCTATGCAGACCTGGTGAAGATTGTAGTTGGGAAAATGGCTCAGAGTCAGCACTACTGGAATCAGAAGCTCTTAACAATAGTAGGAGCAGGAATGAGGACTAAAGACCAAGACCTTCCATGAGATTATAGACAAATCTATCAGGGAATAGAATAAATAACATGGTTAATGTGTAAGTAGTCATAGTGCTTCTTCTCAGCAATCTCTAGGAAAATTCTGGCAGAACTGTGAACTAACTATGAATTGAATTTCCTTTAGAGTTTAAGTAAATCTACAAATATTAAAATTTCTTTAATTACTATTTGCTGTTGTATTATGGTTTGTGTATTTGTTTTTCCATTGCAATCTGCAGTAAGATCAGCTGACATATAGCTCCGGGCTATTTTTTTTTAAGAGAAGCAGAATGGTGGCCTAAAGGTCAATGCCTACTCGGTGGCAGGTTGAAGACCTCTTGGTTAGTTACCTCCACAAAGAGAGAGTAGACAAGATCCAAAAGCTCCAAATCCTCTCCTGTTCCATGCTACCAAGGTGAGCTCCTGAGGATCACTCTGGGAAAGGGACAGCTGTTACCACTGAGGGCTTTATCCCCAACACCTTATTGGCTACCTATCCTGGAGCGTGGCCCTGAGGTGCAGAGGAAAAGGAGCCAGGAAAGATTCAGAGTGGCATAGTTAGAGAGGAAGGAGACCCAGAAAGAGGGAATAAGAGGAGAAATAGCATCTGGTAGAGTCGGGTACTGTGGAAGAGGAAGGACTGTGGACAGGGAATGGCTATGGCTTTAGGAACACAGTTGACTTCGACTTCAGGGAAACCATGGTGGTGGATCCAGAGGACAGTGCTTCAGTGAATGTGAGGTGAGAAAACAGAGGCATCAGTGTTACAACTTTCTGGAGGTTGTAGAAGTGGTTCATGGGTTGAAGTGGGGCTGTGCTTAGTTTTTAGAGGCAGAAACTTGATGAACATGAGCAGAAGCCCCTGGCCACTAAGACCGATGGACTGTATCAGCCGTGGTGGTCAGAGACACAGTCTCAGGTCTTCTCCTCCTGCCAGCCTGACTCCTGCTGCTGTTTAGATCTTTCTCCACTCACCATTTGGTTTCCAGCATGCTGGACTCCTCTGGGCTCACTGCCCACTCTTACAGGTAAAGCATTTTTTTTGTTTGCTTGATTATGTTTTGGTGATGGTCCTAGGGATTGAACCCAGAGCCTTCACATTGAGCTATATCCCCAACCCTTTTCAATGGTTTATTCAGAGACAGGTTGCTAAATTACCAGGCTGGGCTTGAATTTCAATCCCCCTGCTTCAACCTCCCAGAGTTCTGGGATTACAGTCATATGCCACCACACCTGGTACAGGTAAAGGATTTCATGTGCCCCTACTGCTCCCACCAGGGTAGTTACACCCACCTGGTGTGACATTCAGCATCACCTTCTCCTTTGCCTGCCTGTGCCTTCCATGGCTTCCAGGACTCTGAGTCCTCCAAGGAGGTACAGGTTTGTCCCATAAATAGCCAGGGGCCAATGAGATGACAAAGACGCACTCCAGGGCGGGACTCTCCACAATGCAAATGTTGGGTGTCAAATGTGTTAGTAGGTTGCAGAGGCATTGAACCCTCGGCACCTGCTGCACGTGGCTGGGCTGGGGTCAGACATGGGCGTGTCCCCCCAGGGTGGCTCCAATGTTTTCATCACTCTGTGTGCCTGGTGTGGGGCCGCATGCCAGCACACAGGCTGCCTCTCCATCAGCCCACTTCCTGAATGCTATTGAAACGTGGCTCACAATACTCTTAGGTCTGGCTGAACCCTTTGACCTCTTGAACTTCTTTGATTTGTCCTGTGCATTTGGGGAAGGGCTGTTTAAGTCTGTCTGGCGTCTGTGTGGGACAGGAGCACTTCTTGGGCAAAGAGCTACTGGAAGAGTATCTCCCTAGCAGCAACCAAGCGCCCCCTCTTCAGGCTTTCTGCTTCCCATTTGCCGTTACCTGGAGGACAGGGATGGAATCTAGCCTCTGGCCATATCAAATGCTGTCCGGGCCTAAAAAAAAAAGCTTTGAAATATATTTTCAGTCTTTTATTTCCCTCCCTCCATCTCCCCTAAATCTGTCCATGGTTCATATACTTACTGTAGCAGCATCAATTGTGACAGTGACTCTCTGACCCCTAGGCTCAGACACAACACGTGGGTCTGCTTAGACAGTGCATTACCCTGTCCAAACGTGTGCATAAATGCAGCTTTCCCTTGCACACCAGTAGCAGCAGATGTTTTCTGGAAATGTTAGTGCAGGGCTGGGCTTTGCTCCTGCCAGCCTCCTTCCTGGAATGTTCTCTCCTTCCTTGCTACCAGCCACAGGACCTTGAAATCAATGTGAACGGCTCTTCTTACGGTGGAGACCCAGGTCCTCATCTTTCTAAGGAACCTAATGTTTCTGGGGTATCTCCTTTGTACCTTTGCCTTGCTAGTTGGCTAGGGCTGCCGCAAAACACAGCAGAACAAGGGACTCGGCAACAGAAAGGCATTTTTGCACAGTTCTGGAGGATGGAAGTTAAAATCAAGGTGCCAGCAGGGCTGGTTTTTCCTAAGGCTTCTCTCCCAAGCTTGAAGATGGTCACCTTTTTGCTGTGGCCTCACAAAAGTCCTGTGGCCTTTCCTCTGTGTGCACATACCCTCGTGTCTCTTCCTGTCCTTCTAATGACATGATTCCTATTAATTCGGGTTCTCCCCTATGAGTTCATTTAACCTTAATTACCTCTTCCAAGGACCTAGCTCCAAGTACAGTCAATTTTAGGTTTAGTGATTCAATATATGGATTTTACAGGGGCACAATTCCACTCACAATAATCTCTATCCTTCATTTTTTTTTTCTGTATTCTTTCTAGTGCCTCATTACTGCTTAGTTTCCAACAGCTCCTTCAATAAATTATAGACATGGTGGCTAAAAACAACAGAAATTTGTTCTTTCATAGTTCTAGGGGCCAAAAGTCAGCAATTAACTGGGCTGAAATCAAGCTTCAGCAAGGCAGCACTCTCTCTCTGGAGGCTCTGGGAGAAAATCATCTCCTGGGGTCATTGACATTCCTTGACTTGTGCGGTCTCTGGTTCTGTGATCACACTGTCTCCTCTTCTGTGTATCCAAGTTCCCTTGCCTCTCTTGCATAGAACGTTGTAATTGAATTTAGGGTCCACCCAGATTGTCCAGGATGACTCCTCATCTCAAGATCCTTAATTTAATCATGTCTATAAAGCCCCTTTTTCCAAATAAAGTAATACAGATCCTAGGAACGAAGACATGCTTTCTTTGGGAGATATTATTCAGCCTACTGCAGGTATATTATTCATATTCAATAGTGGAGTCAATCAACAGGGACAGAACTTGTTGGGGTGGGAAAGAGACTCCAAGATGCTTTTTCTGGGTGTGTCCAGATAGGATCACACCCCCTGAATCACACTCCAGACTCCTAGCTCTGCCATCCCCTAGGGTTCACAGGGAGGTACTGGGGGCTGGGAAGCTGAGATTCTTCCTAGGGAGGTGAAGCTTCCGAGACAGGGGTAGAAAAAAATGAGGATTTTCTTCTGTGTGGCTGGTTAGAAGGGTAGGAACTCTCCTCCTGGAAGCCATTTCACTTTCAATACTTTTTAAAATTCCTGCTTAGAACCATCTCCAGAAGTGTGGGCTCGGGTGGAAGGTGCTATTTCTCCTGTTTTTTATGGCTGTGGCTTCCTCTTTTCTCTGTCTTGCTATCACAATTATTACAATTTTTCCTCTCAATACCCAAGGTAGCTGATGAATATTGGATGGCTTTATGAAGTCTAGGGATCCAGCAGTGTTGAAAATGTGTGATTTTAATCAACAGTGAACCCAGCACTTTGCTTTTTAAAATCAGGGAGGGATTACACATAGTAAAGCTTCACAAACAGTGCTTTATTTGGTTACGAGAGCCTTGGTCTGATATTGTGATAGGAGAACTTTACAGGATGCTAATCTAATATCTAGGATTGGGTTCATTTGCTCTTCCTTCTTGCCATTTACGGTAAACAACAACAACAACAAAAATCTGCTGCCAGAACACCATAAATGTTTTCCTTGTTTGTTGTCCTATCTAAATTTAATTTGCATGCAGTAGGTCTAAAGGTTAGAAGATATTTTCCCTTTACAAAAGTGTGCCTAAATATTACTACTGTCTCTGAAAAAATCCAGTATGTAATTTTTAATGTCCTTTTGGGCTTTTCCAAGTTTCATGTGTCTCTTGAAAATTGCTAATGGTTTACCTTAGTATGCACAAAAAAGTATTATAAAGGCAGGCAGCATAAAATCATAATCTCCTCAAGGAAATTATGTTACTAAAATGCTATTGTTAAGAGGGAGGAAAAAGTGGAGGAAAGATCAGACAGTGATTTAGAAATGCTGACATCTGGCGTCAGGGCATAATGCCTTGAAGCCTTGTGGTCTGCAAGGTGAATGGAATCATGTCAGTCACTGTAAGCTTTATATTAATCTTCTGTACTATCCAATTTGGTTAACTCAAAATTAGATTTAATTGCAATGGTTGCATGTGCTATTTCAGCACCAGGGAGACCAGCCAACAATCATCTTTATTTTCTCCTCTGGTGAGGGCCACATTCAGTGACAAGCAACTCTTTTAGAAAACCATCTCATCACTTTTGCTCTCCTTTTGGGTTCAGGTAAAATTATTCCTTAACTGAGTTCACTTTTTTGTGTGTGTCTCTTTTGTGTCCTTGCTCCAGGCTAGTTGCTAGAGACTCTTGCTCCTACAGTATGCACCTGATAAGCAAGTTATATCCATCTGTAGTGTTTTACAAATGCTGTCATTCCTGGGATGATTCTGAGGGAACTCCACATCTCACCCAAAGGAACACATCCCCAATGGTGGGCTTTTAGCTGTGGGGCAGCTGTGTAGAGAAGTGGTTTTGAGTAGGATTGTCTTTACAGGGTCACTCAGAGACCCTATTTCCCTTACAAACTAGGCTGGCCCTGGGTATGAAGACAACAGACTTCATGAATTTAGTGCACAGTTGTGACTTGTATTAAAGATAGAATTTTCCATGGAAACAGTACCTCAAAAGGATTCTTTTCTGGGGTTAAGACCCAAGCGTAATGCAGGATCTTTTCACTATTTTATGAGAGTATTTGTAGTGTATTGTTGCCTTGTGCTATGATGAGACAATCATTTCTGACCTGTCCTATAGGGTAAGGGCTCATGTGTGTGACCGTGATTGTCCCTGAGGGGTAGAGAGTCCAGTAATGACCACTGGGAAGGTGCAGGTCCTCAGAAGTCTGGGACTTCTGCCTCTCTCTAAGGCTCAGTTTGGTGACTCTGAACTTCGGAGTTGAGAGAACTTCAGAGGCTAATTGCCTGTCCTCCACTGAGTTGTTTTTCCTGCTCAGAACCCCTGATTCTCTTGAGTTCTGGAGGCCCAGTTGGAAAAAGGAATTCTCAGCCAAGACTCTTCAGTCACATGTGGCCTCTGTTTCCTGAGGAGGTTTTTCTGTTCCTCCTGGAGATACTCAGTCAGAAATTATAAGGTAGGCCCAGAGAAGATGGACTGAAGTTCCTGGAGGCAACTGTTGGTGAGACAGCTGAGAAAGAGCGTCCAGGTCCAGGCCCAGTAATATCAAGATGCTTTCTTCATGATAAATGACTTTCCTTGTGTAGCATGCATCCCAGGTTCTTTTTCCATCCCTTAGCTCTTTCTTCCCTCCCTCCTCCATCCATCCTCCTCTTTGAGAAAGATCTGTCTCCCCATTTCCTATTATGTATCCTTTATTTTGCTCATTACTTTTTTACTGTGGGTTTCTTATGTAAGAGAAACTATGATATTTAAGCCTGTGTCTTACTTCACTTAACATTATGGTCTCAAGGTGCGTCCGTTCTCCTACATACAACTCAAGTTTATCTTTCTTTATGGCAGAGTAGTGCTCCATGGTGTCTAAATTTACTGTATGTCCCAACACCACACAAGGAATGTAAGTATTATGTCCTGAAAACATGTACAAAAACAGGAAGGGGATTAAAGGATGGGGGGAGAGAGGGAGGTAAGGAAAAGGTGATGAAAAAAGAAAGTAAGACGTGCTATGTACATGTACTGGCACCACAGAAGGAATGGAAACATTATATATTAATAAACTAAAAAAAAAATAATAAGTGACTTTTCCTGAAGGCTACCTCATGTCCACCTCACTAGAAGTGCCCCTACTGTGATCTTTAGGTCACAGAACAGGCACTCAGGACTGGGTGTGAACCTTCCAAAATAAGGTGTCTAGTTTTGTATCAACATTTAACCCTGGGGAATCACCTGTTCAGCAGTCTGATTTCAGTCTCTTATCTTCTTTCCCTGAAGAGTCTTTTTTCAAGAGAGAATCTAATCTTTCAGGCTTGGAAATGAGCATTTTTTTTACTCCAATCCTTGTTTGTAGGCTGGCTGGCTGTTTTGAGTAGAAACCCTACTAGCACAGGAGTCCATCTTTTTGGGTCTTTTTAAGCTTATGATCGTTTCAAGAATGCCCCCTCCCTAAAGTCTTACCAGTCTCCTGAGGCCCCCATTCTGGCCCTTCTCTTCCCTGAAGTTGTCCCTGATATCTCCCTTCTTTGAATTCAAAGCTCTTTTTTGAACTGATGCTTATGGTGATGAATCATGCACATGCTTCTGACACACTCCAATGATGATGTTATGGTAAGTCTCATACCCAGCTCACTTACTCAGCTTTGCTCATTTAGATGTACAGCAGACATCTCTGCCTACATGATGAGTCTCTGGAATATTAGCGGAAGCCTGTTGGGCTTTTACTTGGGCAGATGTTTTTACCTATTGTCCTTGTCAGTCTGCTTTCCGCGAAGAAAATTTGGCTGACCTTCAAAGGATAAATATCACTGACTTCCCCTGGAAGCCAATGGAAGTGACATCACTATAAAATTTCTTAAAATAAAAATGGAAGATAATGAAATGCAGCACAGTAGTTGTAAAACAATTTCATTGTTGTCCATCACTTTATAAAATAAGCACAGTTCCCATTCCTCTACATGATGTTCTTTGTATCATTTAACCACAGACTAATGATTCCTTGACAACTCATGCAGAAAATATTTAGCCTATTCCAGGCTCTAAGAATAAGGTGAAAATTAAACATTCTCAGATGAAGAGCCCACTGGATGAAATAGTGTATGATCAGAACAAAGAATGTGATATTGTAGATATAGTCAGATGAAACAAATGTGTTTATACCAGAGATATTTTTTTTTCCTTTAGGAAATAAATCCCTTGCTTAGCCAGTAAATCAGTTAATGTATATAAATAGTTTTAAATATTATACTTTCTTAAATCTCATGTAGTAAATCTCAAAAGCTACTCATTGGGCCCACTGGTAGCTTATCTTTTGGCATTTAAAAACTTCTATTTGCACCCCCTGCCAGCACAAAGGAGGTGAGCTGCTCCCAGTGCACAAAAGATGGCTTCCGGGCTGCTGTATCACTCCTGCCAGCACAGAGGAGGTGAGTCCCAGCACAGCACCCATCCCCCGCCGTTGAAATGAGAAGACATGTAAACAAGTCTCAAAACCAGACTTCCAGATCACCTACAGCAACCCCAAAGGGAAACAAGGTGGAACAATCTGATACTCAATCACCTGGACTCCCTGAACTGGCAACAAAAGAGGATCTGGAAAAAATGAAATCAGA
>NW_004624738.1:19265785-19324370 GCF_000247695.1 Heterocephalus glaber
CTGTAAAATCTGTAGTAATGTCCTCTAAGTCTTGATATTGTAATTAAAAATGTATAATTGATATTGTGTAACAGGAAGAAAAGGTCTAAAGGAGCAGGGGAAGTGGGAGGGGTAGGGGAAAGGAAAGAAGGGAAAAGAAAAAATATTGGAAAAGGAAAAAAATGGAAACAAAATCTTTGCAAATAGGGAAGGGTGGGGGGGGTTAGGGAAGGCAAGGGAAGGGGAAAAAAATAAGAACCAAGATACTAATGTAATGGTACAAAATCCCAATAATGAATGTAACTGTATTTTATACCGAAAATGTACGAATAAACTTAATGGGAAAAAAAAACTTCTTCTATTTGCTGACCAGGTCTAAGAGTATTGGTAGGGACACAGGGCAAGATCCTATCTAAATGGCTTAAGAAAAAATGAATTATTTATAGTCTGGGGGATCAATTCTAAAACCTGAGAATTTTATCTGGGAATAGGTTGCTAATATAATATAGTTTCTCTTATTGGGAAAAGATCATGCTGACTTGTTCTATTGTTTATATATTCACAGTATAATGATTCAGTCTTACTAGGCTCCATATTAGGAAGAGGATTAATGTATACATTAATCTATTCTAAAATATTTATCAAATTAATTCATGACTCACAGATTTCATCCATTCCATGACTCCAATTGTTTACAGGAAGACTTTAGGAAAAACAAAACAAAACAAAAGATAGCTTGCAGTGATATGAAAAAGGACTAGGGCGTAATTCTGAACACCTGGGTTCTCTCTTCTGTTCAGCTAGTTTAGTCTTTTGTTTGCTTATTGACAATGATGTTGGCTCACTGAAACACGATAATTAATGATTTTATATTTGTGAAGAGCTAAGGCTCCAGATATTCTTATTTTTTTAGGCAGATAATTTTAGGCTGAAATAATACAGCTTGTCCTTTGTTAGGCTTCATTACCCAGGGAAAAGTTCACCCACAAGAATCTTGCTGGCTTAACAAGAGGGTTTCTGCTTATGCAAACTGCATGACCTCTTTTCTGGTTGCTGGGCCACAGGTAGCTTGTGGTTGTTCTCTTTCAGTCCGCAAATAAAGTGCAACTTGAGCTTGTTTATCTTTAAACAAATGAAGATAAATTAGATTATAAGTGGGAGGCTGTTAGGGGTTTGAAGAGAACACCAATCTGGCTCTCAGGAGGTGTCTACAGTGCCTCTTTGCAGGACAGACAGTCCCTGGAGAAGGGGTTAGACATCAGAAGGCTGCCATAGAACTGATACAATAAAATCATTTATAACCAGGCATCACAGATAAACCTATAATCCCAGAATTTGGAAGGCTGAGGCAGGAGGATTGTGACCTCAAGACTAGCCTGGGTTACCTAAAATGTTCCAGGCCAGCACTGACTACACAGTGAGACTGTTTAAAAAAAAAAATTATAATCCAGAAGTGGCTTTGTTTCCTCTGATAGGAAACAGTTACATCTACAAGGAGAAAAATGCATGTGAACAGGCTTAGAAGTAAGAGTAATACGGTTAAACACATGCATGTGGCATGATCACTGAAACTATAAAAACAACCCAGTACTGGCAGAGCTGCTCCCCACTGTTTCCAGAGAGAAAGCAGAGGAAATATACACTCCACACTCCTTCTTTTACGTAATAAGTTTGATTTTTTTTTCCTTGAGGTCATGTAACAAATGAAGAGTCTAATGAGAGACTGGCTATGATCCATGATAATTAAGAGGGGAAAAGTGTTGGAAGAGCTTGATTAACACTGTCTAAAAATTATGAGCTCATTGGACTCAGCCTCAGTGATAAGAATTAGGAGAGGCTGGAAGTCTCTGGAACTGTGAGCAGGATGTAGTGCAACAGAAAAGGAAAACTGGCAAGTGGTGGGGTAAAGACACACAACTGGGAAATAAGGGAAACGTGCAGTGCTGCAGGGGAACCTGCTTCCTCTTTGACCTGGTTAGTCATTTCAGATGGTCAGATATGACAAGTGCAAGAACTTCAAACCAGGGGAAAGAAAAAAATCAGAGGTGGTTGGGAGAAGTCATTTCAGGGATACAGCTCAAGAAGAAAGGGAAATTTGAGAGAATGAGATAGCACTTATTATGTGAGGGAGAGAGGGTGGCTGTAGTAGTCTGTGTGTACATTTCCTGTTCCTGTTTTCTAAACCAACACCCTCCAGGTACCTCCATCTGCCTGGTGCAGGGAAGGGCTTTCTGCTGCCCTCTTTGTAGGCTCATTAGTCTCATCCCATACAGTACCAGCTTCGTGGACAAACCTTCTTCCTATAGGATGAGACTGAGCTTGCAGAGTGTGCCGTAGAGGGTGTCCATGTACGGGAAGAGGAGATAGAAATGTGCCTTGAGAAGTTAATATTTTTTAAAAAATCTGATCTCATATATTCATTTCCACTTACGTTGAGGCATCCTGTTTCTAGTGTCTCAAACCATTAGAAAGTAAATAAAATGATGGATGGAAATAATTTCTTACCTTATTTTAAAGGGTCAAGCACATTTTAGAGAGGCAACTTTTCTAGCCAGTCATAAAGAAAATATTCTTATGTTCTTGTTTATTACTATAAATGAGCAAGTTCATTTTAACATTTACTCTTTATTGTGTGGTATGAAGTACCTAGGTAATGCAAAATGTACTGTACTAAAATATCCATATTTCCAGAAAACATTAGGTAGTGTAGCCCACAGTCTCTGCGGAAGCATTAAGAGTAACCTGTGCCTTTTACTTTACAATCCGTTGTTGGCTACTGTTGGAAGTATGATAACAGATGATAAAGAAATGAAAAGAAAAGGAAAAAAAGCTAAGTATGAATACACTTTTCCAAACACACACATCCATAGTTTACAATGGAGCCCCTACGGAAACAAGTCAAATGACATTTGATGTATTATCTATAAAATGTAGACTCTGCAATAAAAAGCCAAAGGGACATAAAAATATATTTTAACTTTAAAAATAACTTAGTTACAGTAATACCTTGCTTGTATCTTACCAACATGTAGCTGACAGTCAAAATTTTGCAATATAGATACAGTATAATATATGAGATACATAAGAACTACATGAAAATCCCCCAAACCCATTAAAGTTGTTCAAATGTGAAAACACAGAGAAGTTTTAACACTGGAGAACTCGTGATGGTGAGCCCAAACAATATAATATACAAAAGAGTCTAGAAAAAAGGTTTAGGTGTTAAATACATTTTGACTTTTTCATACTCAGAAAAATGTCAGAGTTCTGTCAAGTTCCTTAGCAGAACTCATCTAGCCCTTCCTGGCCAGTGTCAATCCTGGCCGGGCTGGATTTCTTACATGCCTGCAAACAAAAAATGTGAGCTGAACCTCAGCAGCGCCTGCCGGAAATGGGCTCTGACTCACTTCCTCTCTTTTTGCCAGGGCAGAATTTTTGTTGTTATTTTTTTTTTCTCTAAATTGTTTTTGCAAACAGTTAAAAAAATATTTTGTAGGATTAGGAATATTATTTTAGAAAATGCAACATATGATGGCAAAAAACAAAACAAAACAAAAACAAAACCAGCCAGGGTAGCTCTTTTCTTCAACTGTGGCTAGTTGACTTTTTTTTTTTTTCTTTTGGTACCTTTTGCCCCAAAGGAAGGAGAGTATCCTGTTACTTATTTTTATCCATGACATTCAGCACCTCATCCAAAAGTGAGGGCCCAAGATCGAGCTGCAGGGAGAGGAGAGAACCTGTCAGGTCAGAGAGGGACTCCTCAGATTTAGTCTTTCCCTTCATGAGCTCACACGGGGCAGGATGGTCAAACATGTCCTCGGCCGGCCAGTCGGCGTACTGTTCGGACAAGCTGGAGGAGTGGCTGTCCCTGCCTTGGCTGGACTGAGATGCTGAGCCACTGGAGCCCCATGAGGTGTCACCCTGGTGGAGGGTCCCATTCTCCAACAGATTGCTTTTCTCCTGAGCTTTTTCTTCTATGACAGGCTCACAGCTGACCCTGGGCAGCTTTGGTGGCCCAAAGGACTCTTGTTTGGAATTAAACGTCACCGGTGACAATAAGGGCAACATGAGAGCTTGGGACCCTCCAATGGTCGGGAGGGAGATGGCATTTTTGAGCACTGGGGAGGGTGTTTCTGTGAACATGGAGTCTGAGGTGCTGTTGGCCCGGAAGAACTCATTATGCGCGGGGAACTGGCCCAAACGAGCTTTCTCCTGGTTTCCGGGCAAGAGCTCATAGTTCCCTTGAAGAAAGGATATGTCTCCAAAGACGTCATGCTGGCCCTCTTTGCCAATGTGAATGGTATGGCGAAAGTCCCCAAGGGGTGGACTAATCATATCAGGAGACAAGATGTCCCTCAGTTTAAATTTCTTTCCTTTTTTGTTGTTGGCAGCTTTCAGATAGATTGGGGTCTTGGCTGGCATTTTGGAATTTTGGAATGTCTTACTTCACAGAAGGGGAAAAGGGCCACTTTCTTCACAGATGTTTTATGTTTCTGAAAAATCTTTTTTGACAGGAATTGTCACATCATTTTTTTCCAGTAGCTTCAAAAGTGGCTCTGAAATGAGATGAGATCTAAGAGACCTTGTGAGCTTCCTGTACAGCTGGTTACATCGTTCACTTCCTTCCACAACAAGGAGAAACCTGGAGAAGAAACCAAAACACGTTATAATCTGCTGATGTCACAGTTTGCTCTGGCCTGCCTTGTAAATCATGGCAGGGTCACTTCCCACCTAAAGCCCAACTTTACCTTGTTTCCCTCCATTAAGCAAAATAAACTTTGATCTTAATAAAGGTTCACTAATTTTTGTTTTAATTCTGGAGGAAACAGAAAAAAAAAAAAGGGATGAGAACTTAAAAACCCTAACCCTATGACATCAGTACTGTAAAAAGATGGTCATGGAAACAATTTTCTGAAGATGTCTAAGATTTCAGTCCTTTCCTTTTCTTACAGTTCAGACCTAAAACATCTCTCCAAAGTCGCACATGTTCAGAGTGGGACTTCCGGAAGGAGACTGGCTCTCGGGCTCTATATTCATCAGCCAATAAATTTACTGATGAGTTCAAAGCTGAATCTGCTGTTGGGAGATGGGGCTTGGGTACTGGGGTGTGAACTACAAGGGTGTATTCTTGTCCCCAGATCCTCCTTTCTCTCTCTGCTTCCCAGCTGCCATGAGGTGGGCAGCTTTCCTCCACTATGTCTTTCTACTACACCATTTTAGCCTTGGACCCAGCTAACCATGATTTGAATCCTCTGAAACCACGAGCCAAAATGAACTCCTTTAAGCTGCAGATGTTAGGTATTCTGTCCCAGTGACAGGAAAGTGACTAATACACCTTCTATTCTAAGAATTGCTGCCAGCATATGACCACCTGGACTTGTTTTGAAATACATTTCCTCTTTTGTTGTATACACTAGTAAGGCTGATGATATTTTGTAGTTGAGTTCTGTACATAATTAAAACGAGTACAGTAAGTTCCCAACTTATGAACATTCAAGTTGCGAACTTTCACAGGAGTATTGCTTAAGATTCACTTTGTCAGATTATGAATGAATGCAACTTATGAACGTTCTCCCAGAATGGAGCTCATTAGTAAGTTGGGGACTTACTGTAGTCCTATAAGGAAAGGGGATGAAGATACCATTTACTAAATGACAGAGACTATTATAGAAGCACCCAACAAAATCCTGGAATGCATTCCCACAGAAAACAAAACTGAGCTTAGGGGTCAAGAAAAAAATTCACCCTTTCTCAGTAACAAACATATAGCCAGAAAACAAAAGAGCTAGAGTTAGAATGAAGTTGTTAGTGGGTGGAAAATTTAGGCAGCCAAGGATTTCAGAATCTGGAGGTATTATGAGATGGAATGAAAAGAACAAAATTGCTTCATTTAAAAGAAAAAAACATTGGAATCAAATAAAATCAGCTGGGGCTTCACTTGGGAATATTCTGAAACATTATAAGTAATACTTGTATCCTTTCCTTGAGGTAGGCATAATTCTAAAGTAACCCCATGATTGGTCTCCTGCCTTTGTTGGTAGAACCTGTGAAATGTTTCTATCCAAAAGAGTAAGGCAAAGACAGGGCACTCACAGATCCAGTTACATTACAGAAGATCCCATCTGGGCCTATAAGAGAGATCTGTCTTGCTGGCTTTAAAGAAGTGAGCTGCCATACTATTAGGGGGCCTATGCAGAAGAATTCTACCAAAGATATAAGGTGCCTGATGGTGGATCTTTCCCCAATTGAGCCTTTGATGAACACAGCCTTGGGCCACACACAACCCAGTGAGACCCTGGATCCAAGTCCTACCCAGACTCCTAACCTACAGAAACCATTAGATAATCAAAGGCTGTTGTAAGAGACTACATTTGTGGTGATTTGTTACGAGCACAGACTATTAGCACATCCTTCCTTCATATATCATCTGATAGGATCAGAAGGGAAGGGCTAGAAGAAGGCTTCAGGGTGTCACGCCTTCATTTTACCCTTACCTCTGGAAAATAATCCTCCAGCTCCTCATTTGTACCAGCTGATGTAGAGAAGCTAAAAATCTCTCCCATTTTGTCGCAACCTTTCCAACAATCCTCACTCCCGGCCCACCCAGTAAAGAACCTGCCAACAAATACTCCAGAGTTGGGTTAGAAAGTAGGTTGAAGAGAGCCACATGTGCTCTATAGCAGCTGGAGGCCATCTGCATCCTCCCCATATTTCTTTCCTTTCAGTAAGAGTTTTAAACTCATTTACCAGTGGCAGGTGACAAGAACTATGCTCCACCACCTGCTGGCAAAGGTAACAACTAACTCTGGAAAGCAGCCTGCTTAGTGTGCACAGGCCTGCTGTCCAGTAACCAGGCTCGAGAAGGCATAGGATGACAGCCGGGGGTACAGGGAGGAGATGCAGGCAGAAGGAGGACTGCTGAGTAGAGCAGGCTGACCATAGAGCTGCCAACCACCCCAGGATCATAGGTCTTGTCCCAGTTACGAGAGCTGAAACCTTGTATCTCCCTGCTACCACACCAGAACTTCCTTCCTGCATGTGTGTACAACACACAGTCCCAGAGCAGGGCCCTTGATGCGCCCTTCCAGCTTCTCTGAGCACAGGGTGGAAGGCTGCCTGCAGGAACCACTGGGTTACTGAAGTGGCAGGAGGTAGCAGGCAGTCCTGAGGAACAGCTGCCTCTGGAGCGATGTTCTCAACGTGCAGAACCAGGTTGGCAGCTGCCACGGAAACATACATCAGGGCATGTGAGGGCTGCCTGCCTGCGGTCAGCTGGTGGTTATGTGGGGCCAGGGCCTGGGTAATGGTGTTCTGAACTTTTAAAACCTGCCGTGAAAATTCATCAGAGAGCAATTCTCAGCCCTGGTGACTGGGTCATCCTCCTCCACCCAGAATAAATGTCTCTACCTGAGACAGGGAGGAGGAGGGAGAGGAGGTGGGTGCCACTCTCTGAGGGTGCACGGAGGAGGGGCTGGGCCTCAGGCTTCCCAGCCATGTCCCTTCGGTCAGCCCCACCTGGCATGGGTGTGAACACCTTGGGCCTCCAGCCAGAGGTTCGCTTGGCCTGGAAACAGCTGGGCTTATGTCAGTGACCAAAAATAAGGAGAAAGGTAAGAAAGGGCCTGATGAAGAAGTCAGTTCAGCTGTAAGATTCTGGAGCGTTTTGTCCTTTCTTTCTACAAATGTTTACATAGTACAGTATTTACTGCCTGACAGGGATACGGGGTTCTACAATTTGAGAAATAATAAATTTGAATTGAATTTCTATTCCGCATGAGTTCTAAGAGTTCCTCAATATACTAGAAGTTTTAAAAAAATGAGATGGGAAAAAGATATCAGTTTTACAACTGTTGATGAGCTGGTGTTTGTGGTGTTGGGGAAGTATCTGGCAGCTGTGACCCACCCCTCTGTCTTATCTGTGGTTATCTGTCTTCCTCCAACTCAGGGCAACCTTCCCTGACCCCAGCAGAGTCAACCCACTGCCCATGTCCTCCTGCCCTAATCACTTCTTCTCCTTCCTGAATCCTCAGGGCTCCTGGCTTATCAAGCAGTGGATATCTATGAATCTCCCATCAGTTTCCCTCTTTCCTTTCCCTGGCTGATTGCTCTTTTAACATCATCTCTGTCCTCAATTATGCTGAAACCTCATGGGGTAGTTTCTTCACTGGTTAAAAAGCAGCAGGTCCTGGAAAGGATCCGTGCCTCTCCTGGGAGCCCTCAGCACTGTAGCACAACAGTTGATATTTATGCAGGGTTTCTCTATGTCCCAGGCGCTGTTCCAACCTTTGACATGAATTCTCTTACTGACTAGAACCCAGGAGGCTGCTGCTGCTAATAAGTTAATGTCACAATTTTATAAAGGAGACACTGCTGAGGCACAGACATTGAGTCATCCTACCAGGGCACCATGCTACTGAGCACTAAGTCGAAGGCTGGGCTCTGGAGTCTAAAGTCTCATGTGTCGTTTAATGAGCACACTCCCTAGGAGCTCAGTCAGCTTCAGAATGCAGAAGGAGTGCACTTCGAAGCCTGCTAAAGACTCAAGCATGTGACAATGTGCTGGCTGATGAGGATGGGGGACCAGTCCTGGATACACAGACCAAAGCATGGACATGCCCAGCTTTGGTGGAGACAGACTAGCAAAAGCTATCAAAAATGTAAATTATGCTTTGACTCCAGATTTCACTTACAGGGAGACAATGTGCAAGGGTATTCATACCAGCACAGTTTATAACAGCCAAGAGTTGGAAATGACCAATTACCCACCTGCAGAGGACAGGTTAAATAAAGTAAAGCCTATCCACACAAATGAATATTATCACATCTATTAATAAGGTGATACAGAAAGAAGAGCCCAAAGATGTGCATCTTCAAAGGAAAAAGAAAGGTGCAAAAGTGTAAAATATATTTGTATTTGCATGTATGTCTATAAAATATTTCTGGAAGCATACACAAGAAATATGCAATGTTCAAGCGCAAGATCCCGAGTTCGATCCACAGTACCAAAAAAAAAGAGAAAGAAATCTGCAATGTTGACTGTCCTCAGGAAAAGTAGATGGAAGAGGGGCAAAGGCAAAAGAGAAACTTTTCATGATATATCCTTTCATGATTTTGGATTTTCAAGTCATGTAAACAAACTGGCTATTTAAAAAAATAAAAAATGCACAGGGCTCTGTGTACACTTTTCTGGAGAGCCAATTTTATATATGGCACATGGGTCCTGCCTGTACATAGAGCCTGTGGAAGCTAAGCTACTGATCCTAACACCAACATTTCTATAGGCAAATGTGTTCAAAAGTAAAGTCTGCATGACAGCGTGTGGCTATATAAAGACCTCACAGAGGGCTGAGAACCCATCCCACCTGAGCTTGGCAAAGGGATAGGTAACCTCTTCCTGCTGGGATCAGTCTTTTGTCGAAGGGTGGCATTGATTTGAATTGTGCAGAACGGAAAAGATCTTACAAGAGAAGTGGTTTTAGTCAGAAGGAAAATGAGAAAAGGCAGGAGGCAGGAGGGTATGGGATGCCAGAGGAATGGAAAGATGGCAGAGCACATGTGCTGAGGAGTACAGGCAGGTGGAGTTGCCCAGGTTTGGGACAGCTCCTTGCAGCAGGGTAGCTAGTGACAACATTTTATAGTGGAAGGGTCCTGAATGCCCTGACATGAAATCCATCCTTCCTCATCATTTTAAGAAAAGGAGATGTGCCCAGGACACTGCTGGTGGCTGACAAATATGGCAAAAGACAGAGAAACCAATGAATCAGAGCTGCAGGGCTGGGGCTGCGGGGATACGCAGAACGAAGAGGGAACTGTTTGGAGGGGGGTGGTTGTGGGAGAAGAGAAAAGAAAATCAGAAAGTGCTTGAGACCAGAAGTGGGGTGTTAGACTAGCACGGGGAAGGGAGCCCTCTTTTTTCTCATGAGCCAGGGAAAGAGAATTTCTGTGTCAGTCAAGGCTCTGCCACGTTAACTCCCAGCACTGAGCTACTGTGAGTGCTGGGCCTCCCTTCCCCCTTTCTTGCAATCAAAGACTCCCTTGCTCAGTCTGCATTTTATTCTCCTGCATCTCCAGTTTTCTTTAGTTACCATTCCTCCATTCCCACTACCTTCCCTGAATCTTAAAAGACAGATAAAAGGAAAGAAAGATTCCTATGCATAGCCCTTTCTCAAAAAACCTTCCCTTGACCCTGAAATCTGGATGCTCCATGATTACTAATCCCTTTCTCCTAGTTTGTGGATCATGGTTTGCTTCTCCTTTTCCCTCTTAGATGGCATCTAAGATAATACTCATCTGGGAAACTGTATTCCTTTGAAAACAAACACTCTGGTTCCTTGGCACTTGGAAGGAAAAATTTGCCAACACAAGGGGTCAGCTCCCAGACCAGCTGCTTGGCACCCACTCTCAAGGTTGAGAGTGTCTTCCAGATGTAGGTCATATAGTCCAGCTGTGGCTGCACATGCTCCCACATACGGGTACCCGGGAGAAATACAAGGTGTCAAGACACAAAACAAAGGACCTCAGAGGAAATTAAAGCCATGCTTTTGGTAAGGAAAGCAGAGCTGGGCTGTCACCCCTGTACTACGCTAGACAATTCTACTTACTTGTGACTGCCTTAGGCAGAAATGACACTGCTAATAACAGAAATAACCACAGCAATAACAATGGTATTTAAAAAAAAAAAAACTGAAGAGGTCTTTGGATTTATCGCTTTATCATCCTTTTGGCAAATAAAATACTGCTTAAAATACCAAAACAGAGCAACAGCCAGGAGGTGGGGGAAAGCAAGGGGTTATTTTTTTTTTAATTAGATCGAAAAATCAGTTCCTGAATTACTCAGAGTTGACTGTATTGGCAAATCATAGGGCTCTGAAAAGAACAAAGGAGTTGGGATTTTTTTTAAAATTCCATTTATTTTAAGAAAGGAATGTTTGGTTTGTCTACTAATTGTCTTAGATTAATTCTTGGTGGAGAGAAATGGTACAAAAAATGTCATGCATCCTACAAAATAGGTTGCAATGTTAATGTAAAACACACGTGTAAAAACAGGGGTTGGTGGGGTGAGGGGGGTGCTACCTTCCCAAGGGACCTGTGGTCCTTTTCCTTATTCTACTTGCAGGAAGCGAGCCTTCGTGTCATTTCCCTTTTCTGCTTGCTTGTCACATCCTTCAAGGATATTCCAATTTCCGGATCATGTTTCCCTTTGCCTCAGCACAGTGTCTGTGTGCCCATCCTCCAGGACTCATCCAGAGCACCAATGCCTGTGCCCCAAGTGAAAATACTGTTATTCCTCTTTCCTGTCTAAGCCAACAGTCCTGGGAGGACCGATGACTTGGCCACGCACCTTCCGCATTTCCCCACTGGCAAGCGCCTTTGGCGTATTTCAGTCCACTGCCAACTAGGAGAAGATAATGATTTCACTGCATTCAGTCTCCAGAAAACTATATTGGGCTCTGGGCTCCACACTTTAGAAGGGCTAATAGCTACCCTTCGGGGAAGTGAGTAAACCTTTAAGAAGCTGCAAGAATACTGTAACAGCCAAAAAAAAACCACTAGAGAGGGAAAACTCATCTTCAGGGATCCGAAGAACTCATTTCATTGTAATGGAAAAGGGGTCAACTTGCTCTGGGAAGCTACTAAGCAGAAACTACAGGGAAACAGATTTTTGGCTCCTCTGAAGAGGAACCTAGGTTTCTTGAAAGAAGGAATGGGTTGCAGGCAGGGTGGGGTAGTAGCTCTATGGGATGAGGACCTCAAGGAATTAGGGGAGAGAAGTTACCAGGAGCCCCCCCCCGAGTGGTGTGAGAAAGGACAGTGTTAGCCCTCCTACATGGGGACACTGTCCCTGCTAATTTCCTTATGATCTCATGTCACATTCCCATATAAAGACATCACAGACTTGCCCTTGAAAAAGGTTTTCTGTTAAAACACAGTTATAGTCTTACTAATACAGAGATGACCAGCCAACCCTTGGTACCAGAAACACTAAAGTATCCCTACAATGTGTGCACTCATGCCAACCCTTTCACAAACCTCTGTCGGAGGGCTGCTTCAGATCAGACAAAATATTTAATAATTCAAGGAGAAAAAAATCATGGTGTTAAAACGGCCACATTGGACTTAAATGAAAGTATAAGACAGGGATCAGTGGAACCAGAACACATCCAGTCAACAGCATACTGAGGAGCATACTTTTCATATTTCTAGTCTGTTCCTCTCTACCCATTTGAGAAGATAAGATGCCTTTCCTATTTTTAGATTCTTATCCTCTCCCCAAAGCATCCAAACTGAAGATAGAACTATATGCTGCAACATTGTGCAACTCCATTAGCTGAGCTCCTGACTGCTGAGGTCTCTCACAGAAATCTTTGCCAGACCGAGAAGCCTGTATTTTATGGACCCACTCAGAAAGTCTGATACATTCTACCTTCAATTATTTATAAGTGGACTTCTTATATATGATTCAGCCACAGCTTATACTTACTTTCCTTTGGCAACTCTGATTCTAGAGGGATCCACAAATACCATATGGGAGACTTGATACTAATTTACCTACACTCCTCATATTTATAGGACTTAATTGTACTATTTCAAAGATCTTTTAGAAAGAAAATTGGATGACAGAATGTCTACATCATAAAGTACTGTCACTTCTGAAGAGAGGCCATTTGACCCTTTCCTATAAAAATGAGTCACTGAGGAGGACTCAGTATGGGCAACAGTCCCTAGCATTTATAACAAGGCAGGCAAAGAGCAGGTTCTTTCATGCCTTGTTCATTTTGTAGGACTGGTTTTACAAGGCACTCTGACTCAGGGCTGGTTAGAAGCACCGAGGCAGGGGATCTTGTTTGATGGACAGGAATCTAATAAGGCCATGGCTGTGAAATGCTCACATGCTTCTGTAACTAATGGATCTGACTTGGTCAGCAATGCCACAAGGACAATATCAATGCAGGAAGAGATGCTGACCTTGAAGTCTTCAACAATACTCAGCCAGAGCATTCATTCTAAACCCTGATACCTTAGAGACTCAAGTTCCTGGTCCATTACTTTTATGACACATCCTCACATTTAAGCCCTCTGAAAACTCTCTCTCCCCAGTGAAGTAAAACGACAGGCATGGGATTTCCATGCTGTTATCCTACCCTGCCAGAGCCCTCTACAGCCATCCATCCCCCTTGGATGGGCTGAAACAAAGCTTCTCTGCCTCATACCAACACTGGATATACTGTAATCTGGCAGTGGACATTCCATTCTCAACCACTTCCACAGCCAGCTCCCCTGTGCTGTGTACGTATCTATACATGTGTATGTGTTAAATGAATTTATGAATAAACCTTCTAAACTCACCTGGAAGCTCTTCTGTGAGCATGGCTTTATCTTTTTGTCTCCCACCACGTTAAGTATACTGAGAACTTCAAATCTGAAATAAATCCATTACTCCATAACCTGTTAGATCTTCCACAAGAGACAGCTTGATTTGCTTCCCGGAGCAAACCCCTAGTGCAACTCCAGGGGCTCTCTAGAAAGCAGCAAATTTGAAACTATTAATTCCCTAAAGAATTTATACCGTAAAGAGTAATGGCTGCCATATGAGACTGTTTTCTGTGGGCCAGGCAGTTACCATCTCATGTAATACCTGGAACATACCTCTTAGGAAACAGTCTCAAATTAACCCCATGCCCCAGCTCAATCACTCAAAATACAGAAGAACTAGAATTTCAGACACAACTGTATTCTTAACCACTGCTGATCTAATAACCTGAGCTACTAGCCAAGACAATCCACCCTAAAGTTTAGCAGCACCAAGAGAAAATGATGCATTGAGATCTCCACATCAATGAGAGGCAGAGATACTGACTTGACTTCGTCAGAAACCAAAATGAGTGAAGAATGTCCCAGATACCCCTCTAGCTCTGATTATGAGTATTTTTGCTTCTGTCCAAAAGAATCTCAAAAAGAATTTGACTTTGTGGTAAAGGTCAGAAGATTGGAATTTTAAAGCAATAAAAACCCTGAGCTGCAAAGAAAAAAATTATCCTGTTCTTACAGAATACTGTCAAGTGCTCTTAATTTTCCCAGAGGAAACACATGGATGTGACAGTGTACAACTGCATGGCTTTCACAAAGGACAGTAATTTCCTTCCCTCGCTAGTCACACTTCACGTCCCTTCTAAGTTTCTGTAACTAAGAACTCTGTGCTACTTACGTGGAATGTCCTCCTACCCTCTCACCGGCAGTCACGACTCACACCATCCTCCCAGACCTGCTTCAGAGGCACTTCCTTCCTGGAGGAAGTCTTCTCCAGCTCATCTCACGTAATCCAGCCTCACTGCTGCCTCACTTGGAGTCAGCCGTAGGATTTGTGTACAGCTTATATTATGTGATTCATTATTTCCCTGTGTCCTGGTTTTGTGATTTTACATCTAATATCTCTAGGTAGAAGGTAAGCTCAAAAAGAATAAGGAAAGCAAAAGTGCTACAAATGAGAGCTACTATTGATAAAAAAAATTTATGCTAGTTCACTTAGGCTTCTTTTGGGCTGTGATCAAAGAAAGCTCAAATTTTATTGAACAAGCTTTTAGTTTTCCCTTGGCTCGTCTCTTATCTCAAGGCTCTATAAACTGCTAGAGGTAAGCCACATCCAAACACTTGTAAATAAAGTTTTATTGGAACACAATATGAATGTGCATTCATTTACATATTGTCTACAGCTTGTTGCTTTTCAAATCAGATGATTTTACCCCTACCTAGGTGACATCTGGCAATGTGTGAAGTCATTTTTAATTCTCATGGCTGCGGATGGGGTATTACTACTGGCATCTGGTGTATAGGCAGAAGCCAAGAATGCTGCTAATCATCCTCCATGCACAGGACAGTCCCCAGATGAATGATTTGGCTTCAAATCTCAGTAGTGCTGAGGTTGAGAAACCCGAGTGTAGCTGCTTTGGCCCTAACAGGTCAGCATAGTTAGGACAGAGACCCTATGTGACCCTCAGAGTCTTAACTGACCCTTTACAGATCAAGGTCTAAACCTTTACCCTTGTCTAAACCCAGCTGTCTTCCCAGCTCCTCCCCCTGCTTCATTTTTCATGTCAAGTCTTATCTTGATGTCTCCTCAGTCTGGACTCTGGGGTCCCCTCGCCCATCCTACTACCTCCACCTCACTTCGGTCCCTCACTGCCTCTGCTGCATCAGGACACTGCCTCCCACTTGTCTCTGTGCCTCCCCTCACCTCCACTTTATCCTGCAAATTACATCAGTGGGCGTGATCTAGAATCTAATGGAACCTTGTCACTTTCTGCTTGAAACTCTTTGGGGGCTGGGCATAAGGTAGCAAGTGACCCTACTGGCAACCTGGGGACTGCTCGCCCTGCAGCTAGACTTCCTCCACTTCTCAAGGCCTCTTGACCTCCCCAACACGTTGTGTACACCTCACATCTACCATCAATCACACCATCCTGTAGCCACTGCTTACCCGACCATCTTCCTCGTTAGGCTGCTGTCTGGGAGTGAGAACTAGCTTATTCATGAGAAGGGCTAAATAAATGTCTGTGAAATGAATGAGCAAGTAAGAAAGCTTAAAAGAGACTGCTGTGACCCGCTCCCTCATCAACCCTGCCTGCCCTGCTAAAAATGCAAGATAATTTTTCTGTGATTCTTACCAGGGGGGAAACGTCATTTAACAAAGAACTGTGGCCTCTTCTCTTACAGCAAAGGCTTTATTTTTCCAATCTGCAAGACATTTTAACCTTCCTGTATCCATGCAGGGTAATAGTTTAACAGCGTATCAGTACAAACTGCAGTGATTCTACAAGATGCTACAGATCTTTGGAATCAAGGGAATACATGTGGACATGCTGTTTAAAAGCAAAATGACTTCCACCCATGAGTGCAATGCATAAATAGAATCTTAAAGAGTTAAGACTCAAGGGAAATTTGACAACACAGTCCCCTGAATAATCCAGGTCCCCTGGTTATATTCAAGTCATGCCTAAAGAATGAGGCTATGTAGAAACAATGATCCCACCCTCCTGGTCTTTCCTTTCTCAAAAGGAAATGAGTTAGAAGGAAGCTTGGTTTATATGGCTTAAGATGTTTTAGGAAATCTCAAGAAATTAAAATGGACAGTGTATAAAAAAAGAGAAGCCCAAGGTGGAGCAATAATCATTTAACTTTATGCTGAATCCAGATTTCCAGGGGTTGATAAGTAAATATCATCCCAAGGTCCTTCAAATACCATCTTTACATCATTGAACCATTTTCCAGAACCTTTGGAAAACTACAGTAGTTTCGAAACACACACACACACACAGGCAATTGGCTTGATTTTCAAAAAAGAGAGAAAAGAGAACTACTTGATGACTTTTCCACCCATTTTTAGTAAAAATTGTTGTTTGAGGATGGAGGAAACACATACTCAGTAGGTTCTGATAGGAAGTTTACTCAGCACCTCACTTAGTTCACCTCTTTTGTGAGAGTTGCTAGACAGTAGATTACACATCAAAAGCTGATTTTAGCAAAGCACAAGAAGAATCTTTTTGGAAGGCTAAATGACTTGAAAGACACAGCAGGTCCACTCATGCGTGTATAGCATGGGACCATATGGAGCTTTGTGCCAGTCACAAACTGGAGCCCAGAATCACCTCATGGACTTGAGTAGGGGCAGGACAAAGCCCAGAGGAATAAACCGAATGACTGAGCAGTCCTGCGTTTGGGTTCATTTATATAATCACATCAGTGCAGAATGAGGCAGGATGTGGCTGGCAGTTACAAAAACAGACCCGGGCATTTTAGTTTACCACAAGGTTATTGTGAGCCTGGTGTGTGTGGGCAGCTGAAAAGGCTGCAGTCACTGGAAGCTGGTGCCCACCAGAGAAGGGCAACTAGTGGCAGAGGTGGAGCCATAGCAAACAGAATTGATGGTTTATGAGAGAAGAAAGAAAAAATAAGAGTATATTTTTATTTTCTTTAAATACATGATAAGCTACCAGGTGACAGCTTTAGGTTTGCACCTGTAGGGTCCCAAGGAAAGAACTAGGTGTGCAGTTAAGATGTACAAGGAATGCCAGGTATAGTGGGGCACACTTACAATCCCAGCACTGTGGGACACTGAAGCAGGTGGAACACAAGCCTATCCTGGGCAATTTAAAGACTTAATGAGACTCTGTCTCAAAATAAAAAATAAAAGGGCTAGAGGTGTTGCTTAGCATGAAGCTGTGGGTTCAATCCCCATTACCATAGGGGGAAAGAAAAGAAAAGAAAAAGATACACAGGAAGGCCAGGAGGGATTTGATAAGGAAGAAGTCTAAAACAGCTTGAGTTAGCAGCTGAAGAGTGGATGCAAAACCATCCTAGGAAGTTTTGCAGTTGAATCCAAGATGGCAGTTGGGGCTCCAGAGATGAGGGACAGGGATGGAAGCAAAAAGAGTGAGTGTTCCAGCCCTGAGTGAAGGGTGAATATAGACATCCATCCCCTCTTCCATGTCTGCTTTAAAGGAACAGCCCCTGGTATGTGCATGGCACCTATATGAGCAGAGATGATATATTCATTTGTGCTCAAGACTTATTTATGTTTAATATTAGAGCAAGTATTTTAGGATAGTGGTTCTTCAGCCAGTGGTCGGTGTCTTTTGGATCCAGTTCACAGGGCTCAAGCTCAGCACTTTTGAAAGAGTGGTAAAGTTACAGAAAACTGAGAAAGGTAGAGCTCACCTTTTCTTTAACCAAAGAAATTATGTTATTATCTGCTAATATAATTGGCTGAATATTTTTATTCTTTTCCTAAAAAAAGAAAAAAGAAAAAACAAGGTTTGAAAGAAAAACTAAGTTCAAGAACAAAGATTCATGCTCCATGTCACTGAAACTCTTGGGGGTTGGTTTTACCATGTCAAAAATAAGTGGAGATAAGGTCTTTTCCAGCTGTAAAATGTTAGGATTCTGTGTTTCTAGATATTTGCCGAAACATGTGGCTTCTATGAAATTTCAAGAAAAAATGTAAACTATTTAATAAAAGTAAGACTATCCTAAGTATCAAAATACTTTTTATTAGTATATGCAATTTTCATTACCCTTTCTCATCCTTCCTGATAGTAAATTAAAGGGTAAAAACTAGGAAGCCAGTGACTTCCTCTAGGAGCCTCAGTCTTCTTATCTGGAAAGAGGAAAGAGTAATAGGGTCTCCACTCAGGAGCAGACAATGCAGTGCTTGACAATGGCCTGGCATGAAACAAGCTCCAAATCAATGAGAAGGGCAGATATTATTAGTCATGACTCCAAAATCCCAGAGCTGTAGAAGTCACAGAGGGGCTGAAAGCTCTCTGTGGGAGTGTCTTTCAACTTTATTTCTTTAAGACCATGGGATGTGGCCACTTAAGCAATAGTTTTAAATATAGTGTGAGAAGCTCCCAAAGGTCCTGGTTCCAACAGTTTAATTCCTCATCTGACAAAATACTGGAGAATTCCTTATTTGACTCCACATGCAGCCATCTGTGGGGTCCCAGCACCGGCAGGGGAAGCGTCACCCTTCTCCAGGTGAGCCCATAGATTAAAGGCCCCTTCAGGAGGAATCTAGAACAGAACTCCCCAGAATCAATGTACATTAAACTTAGCTTCAGGGCAGAACTCAACACTATATTGGAAGACATTTCATTCTGAAGTCAGCTGAGAGCAAGAAAATCATTTCCAGTTTGGTGTTAGGACATGCATACAGGTTTCAAGTGGTTCCCCCAGGGAGATGTAGCTTCCACATGCCTTCACCTAGTCCCAAGCAGGTCACTCACACATTCATTCAACAACAAACATCCACTGAGAGCCTACAAGTTCTCAGCCACTATTCTAGAAATTGAATCCACAGCAATGACACGCTCAGCATGGAGAGACAGAGGTGAATTAAGTACACCCCTATATAGATGGCTTCTATGATCGTGGCTGGCAAGAGGTCTAAGCCAGTCCCAGAAAATGCGACAGTCCTTTCTCTACACTGCAGGCAGACATCTGGGTACTACATCATGCCCAGGGCACAGAAGTGTTGGTGGGCGTCGCAACTGCTCAGCTGTGAAGACTTTGAGGAAGTTCTGGTGGAGACTTCACTGACTTCCACAGTTACCCTGGGTGACCATTACCACCAGAACCAGAAGCCTGGGAATGCCTCCCCATGAATGTCAATGTTTTGTAGCCTAGGAAGAAATAACTTTACCACAACAAGACTTAATCGAGATAAGTGATAATAACTTCTGATTTGACAACCAGGAGAAGCTGATGCTATAGGAAGAATTAGGCAATGTGGCTAGGACTAGATTTTTATATTAAGTCCAACTGTAAGAAAGAAGAATGCCAAAACAGAGTAGGTGCAGGGCCAGGGATTTAGCTCAGTGGCACTGTGCCTGCCTGGAAAGCGCAAGGTCCTGAGTTTGATTCCTGGTACCAAAAAAACCCAAAATAAAGTAGGTACGGTCCCTGTGCTCCAAATAGTTTAATTAGGCAGCTGCAGGAGTCAATAAATGATCACTGTAAATGTAGTAAGTGCCATGGTAGGAGAAGACATAAGATATATGGAAATTCCTCAGAAAAGAAGAACAGAATTAAAAGGACAGAAATTTAGAGCCAAGAGCTTGGAGAATACTGAGCGGCCCCCTCCCCTACTCCTTCCAAGAGAAGGAGAGTTTTCCCTTGTGACCAGCTGGTCTCTTAAAAGCATAGAGCCTCATCTCCTGCTGGGGTAAAATCAATGTTTTAAGTCTGCACTGACCCTAGGCCAAGAAGTTTTAAAAAATAAATAAAAGGGGTTAAGAAGTCAAATACATTCCAAAATGGCAAAACCACATTTCACCAAAAATGCCTTTGCTTGTTTAAAAAATGTGTGCAGCCTAAATGATTGTGATGTATTTGAACAGAACAGGTCTTTCTCAACTAAACACATGACAGTGATCTATTATTGACACGATGTATCTACAAATATGACCTTCAAGTTGTCACCAGAACATGACAGATTCCCCAACATGTAAGCTGTCCAAATAGAGGCCTGCCTTTGAAGTTCCCTGCCCTCCAGCCTGCTCAGATTGCTCCGCCACAGACACTGGTCTGGTTTCCAAGCTACAGTTTCATGTTATTATTAGTACAGTAGCTCAACTAATAGGTACCATGGAGCCTGGCTCACTGGATCTAGGCCTAGAGACTATCTGAGATCATCTAGCACCAAATGCCTCATGTTAGAGATGAGAAAAAGACTCTGAAATAAATGTTCATGTTAGACCATTTGGGTCAGAGCTAAGACCACAGCCTACGTTTTCTAATCTCTAGTATTTTGTATCTTTTGATGTTGCCCAGTTAATTCTGTATGAATTTTATCAAAATTAACAAAGTTATCAAAATGCTGGCATCTTCTAGTGTGTTCTTCCAGCTCCAGTCCTGGATAGCCTGTGGTTCTCTCAAAAGTTCACAAGGTCCTGCCACTCTACAGGGCACACTGCAGTATGTGGCTTCTGTCTGTGCTCAGTGTTTTCTGCCAGATCAGTCCTGCAGCTGCTCTGTGGGCAAAACTATCTGAGAAGCACTCGACAGCATCTCTCTGTGGACATTCACTGTGCACATGGCATAGTAAACTGCTCTACAAAATCCTGCAGAAAGGAACCTTCACCAAACACCCAGGGTTCACACACAACCCTCTTCTGATGCTGTTCAAGTCTCCATGTACGCTTTAGATGGCTCCCTATACTGGGATACTGACAAAGAGCTAGAGACTAGTAGACTAATCCTAACCTTCTCAAACAAGCAAATAACTTCCCAATCACTGAAAATCCTTTTTTAATTTTAACTTTAAATTTGAGACCATAGAGTTCTATTAATTCATGACTTAGCCAAGCAGTAAGAACCAAATAAACATTAGTTGGGAACTCATCACCTTTCGCACAATTTGTAATTTTTATATATCAATGTCAAGCTCCGCATTATAAAACCATACAGTTAAAATTTTAAAACTACCTTTCCACCACAGGTCCTGACAAACTCAGTCTATCATCGTGTGACTCTGGTGAAACTTGGCATTGAAGTATATCAAGGCCTAAGAAGGTATTTCTTAAAGGAAAGACACTTACCTATTGCTGTAGAACTACTTGGCTACCTACTTACTTATTATGGTTTGTGGGATGTTGTTTTATTTTGTAGCTTTAAAGAGAGGGGCAAGAGAAGAGATGCTTTCAAACAGAGTTGGACAGCTCCGGGGCTATTTCCTTTGGTTTTGAGGCAATTGAAGCCTTCTCCTGGCACTCAGTTAATCACAAACCCAGAGCAATGAGGACAGAGGAGGCCTGGCAGGTTCTTCTGGGTGCACACTAGGTGTTCAAGGCCTCCTTGCTCTGTATTTTATAAGAAGCTTATCTGGAAGCATCCAGGGCATATGCAGAACTGTCACAGCTCCCCTCTGCCAGGACTGAGCCCAGAGCCTTTCTGCCCAGGCTGTTTTTCCCTTAGCTCTGGGGGCAGCATTATTAGCAAACACGCACTAAGCATCCGCTGAGCACCAGAGACTAAGGGCCAGGCCTTGAGGACATGGTGACCGTCCAGACCTGGTGACTGGACGCGACAGCCCGACTCTGCAGCAAGGATACGGTCCACACAGGAGCCCTACTTCATCCTTTGCTGCTGAAATTCCTCACCCTCGGCTGTGGCATGGTTTTCTTGCCCATTCTAGAATCCCACATTTTTACCTAGTAAATCTCATTTATGGTATAAACTAAACTGCTTATACCATGTTAACTCTAGCTGTTTCATGCTGGATCTGCTGTAGAATACTGTTGCAGGGCATGGGGGACCAAATCATCTTTAATAATAAAATAGTTCACACTATATTCCCTATGGATGGCAATTACGGTCATCTTCCTTCGGGTGGTAAAACTGTGAGATGTAGAGTAATACAAAATGAGTTCCTTGCCAGAGGCCAAAAACCATAACAATAATCAGATTTAACAGCTTCTCTGCCTCTCCTCCCTGGTTGTAGGGATGTGATTTTCAGTACGACTCAAACAGATCTGGTTTAAACCCTGACTTTGCTACTAACTTAGCTGTGTGATGCTGGCCAAGTTACTGAACTGTTCTGAGCCTGCATTTGCATTTGGAAAAGAAGCACACTACCACCTATGTTAAAGAATGGTTATGAATGTTAAATGAGAGAACCGGTATTTAAGTACCTAGTAAAACAACACAAGCAACAACAACAAAAAATCAACTTTTTATTGTGCCAGGCACTGCTCTGAGTGCATTATATTCTTTAATTCCTTTAATCTTCATGGGATATACATTTTTACAAATGTTAAACTGAGATGCACAGGCTAAGTAACCTTCCCAAAGTCTACACAAGTATTACACGCCAGAAGCAGGCCATGTACCTAGGTAATGTGGCCCAGAGACGTAGTAACTCCAGGGGTTCTTTCCCATCCTCTTCACACAAAGAGCTGACTTTCAAGTAGAATCAACCATGCACACACATGCACATGGTGTTGTTCAATTGCATATACACGTTTAGGCATGTTTTTTACTGTCTGACTTTGGCCAAGTTATGTAACTGGGCTGTCCTCCATCTCTACACCTGTAAAACGTGGATATGAATAAGAGCTCCTCTTTCATAGAATGATTGTTAGAAATACATGAGTTAACCAAGATAAAGGGCTGAGAAGAGTGCTTGGCACATAGGGTGAGCTTCATGCAGGACGTATGGGATGGGGATAGCCTAATAGTAGAGTGCTTTTCTACCATGTGCCAGGCCCTGGGTTCAAATACTTAACAGAAAAAATCAAAAGAAAAACATCCAAAGCAATAAACAACATGTTGTATTAGAAGAATTCTTAGGCTCCAGTGCTTGGTGGGTATTTTGTGGCTAGCGGGACCTACTAGTTTCAAATGGCTGCATTAAAAATAGGTTTTAATTTCTTATTCAATCAATGAAAAGAAAGACAGGTCCACAGGATTCTGGTTAGAAAGAAATCAGGCCAGGCCTCTATAAAATCAGACTGAAAGCAAGAACCGATATAATAGAGGGGGAAGAAATCAGAGCAGTCTTCCTGGAGGCTTTTTAGGTTGTGAACTGTAATCCGCCCACTGGATAAATGCTATGCCTAATGGGCAAAGAGCTTGTGAAAGTTTTATGGCTTGGTAACAATCTTTGGGTAATATAGGTTAAAGTGACTTTATACCCAATGCTGTTGAAAGCCAGGAATTTTATAAGTGAAAAAGGGCAGCCTTTGTGAACATGTTGGACATAAAACAAAACACCACATTAAAGGAAAAGCTGGAGAGCAGACAGGGCAAACTAGCTCAAGGGAGCCCTTCTGCAATCATTGTTATGGCTTTGTATTTATGCATCTTGCACCACATTTAAATTTGCAATAAAAAGCAAAAAAAAAAAAAAAGTGCAACACTTATTACTCTAGCTGCCTTTACAAGTTCCATTGAGATACGAAGCAGAGTTTCAGTGCTCAGACCAAGCAAAGGAGGGGCTCTTATTTCATGTCTGTAGGGGTTGCCACACACAGCCTTAGCATCACATTCTAATCACGAAATTCACAATGTAAATCTCTAGCAGGTGACACCACTGGGAAACAGAAACTGCTATGGATCCAAAAACATTTCCAAATTTCTCTCTGAACTTATCTGTGAGCCTGGGGGGCTGGTATTTCTGTTTTAGGCAATGTTCTAGGCAATGAATGGGGCCTGTTGGGAAACCTATGTTCTTTGGAAGACTTAATGAAGGA
Organism: Heterocephalus glaber; assembly: GCF_000247695.1. The sequence continues at coordinate 19,289,509 of NW_004624738.1, forward strand.
CTTTCAACCATTCCTTGAATCCAGAAATGATCTTTATCATTTATTTCACACGTGACAGTGCTAAACACTTCACAACTGGCCACTTTGAGTGCTTTATTCTGTAAAGGGTTTGTGTCACTCACATACCTGCATAGCTCATTCTTAATCACCAATAAAAGCCCATATAAATCACAGAGGCCTCCAAAGAAGCTTTCTAGAACTGTCCAGAAAGGAGAAGGCATTTCCTAGTTGTTAGATGAAAGGTCTTTTATAAGTTAGACCATTACAGGAGTCTTTTAAATCAACTTGAGAAAAATAAATAAATAGAAATATAAATCAACTTAGGTTTACCCCTGCGGCACCCTTCCTGCGTCCTGGTGAGCCTTTTTTCTCCCTGTGATGTTAAGGGGACATCCCAGGTTGGCTTTGCTATTTAAGTAGGGACATCTGCTGCCATCCTAATTTTTGTTCTTTCTCTAAAGGCAGCATCCCTAAGAAACTCTAGGACGTAAGGACTAGGAGCTGGGGGATGGGGAAGGAATCTTTGTCTCCCTAACACATTTGTCAGTCGCCTCCCCAGAGCCCCCTACACCCAGCACACTTGAGCAGACCACTTCCCCCCAACACACTAGGGCTGGAAAGATTCATGTTGCAATACCCTCCTGACATTCCTCTTCCCGCCCTCGTTTTAATTCACTCACTTTTTTTTTTTTTTTTAAAGCAAAATGTAATTACTTGACTGTCAGCCTGGGCTGCACTCTGGGGCTTTTACTCCTTTCAACACAGCTGTGCTCCCAGCTTTGATGCTGCTGTCCACGCAGATTGTCCCAGCGACAGCCCGGCTTTCGGTAATGTAACATTCAAGTGCATATTTATTTTTAAACTGACCTCTCCTAGACTGTACAGTATAAAGGAGGTCCTGCCAAAAAAAATGCTACTTTCTATTTATAAGATGAAACACATGCCTCCCAAAGGCGAGAGGGGGATGGGGTATAATAATTCATAAAAAATGACTGGTCAGATCCCATCGTCCTCACGTGTCTGATACTTGTCGGTGTCAAGACACTTAGTTTCAAGGAGAAAGGGGCGGGGGTGAACGCTTCAGCTGTTCAGAAACCACAATTTAAAAAAATTTTTTTCAACCGCCAGGTTGGAGTCAGCTACAACGCCCTCCTCAAGACGAGAGAGACCGCGAGGGGCACTGCCACAGCAGATCTGCACAGCGCGCCCGTCTGGGGCCCTGGTGCAAATCCACAAAAGGGGCGCGGCGGCCAAGTGCGGCTCGTCCTCGGCTGGAAAAATGCACTACCCAGAACGGCTCCGTCAACCGTCAACCGCGCGAGGGTGCAGTGCGACCCTGCCACCCCCACCCCGAGAAGTCGTGGGCACAAACAGTGTAGCTCAGCGTCCCCGTCTCGCCGCCCGACCCCCTCCGCTGGCTTTATCCCCAGCTGGCCCTCCGGACAGCAGCTGAGAAGGCGGCCCCTCGGTGTCCCCTCCCCGCAGTTTTCCGAGCCTAACCCCAGCGCGCGCGGGGAGCGATCGCGGCCGCGGGGCACACTCACAGGTAGCTACGCGGGAGCCCTGGACCGGCACCGACTCCCGCCGCCGCCGCCGCCGCCGAGGATCCAGCCGCTGACCCGGGGCCGGGCGCCCGCAGTCCCCGCCGGTGCGCACAGATGCAGCGCTGCGACGCCTACTCAGAGAATTACCCGCGCGGGGACGGCGTGGAGGCTCCCCTGGGCAGAAACCGGGCCTCTGTGTCCCTGCTCAGGCCCCGCCGCGGAGCTGCGGGCCACGGCAGGGAGAAAGGTGCGAGCGAGACTGAGCTGAGCGCGGCGAGCGGACGCCAGCCCCGAACCTGAGGTGGGCGGGGTGGCGGGGGCGGGGCCTCTGCGGGGCGGGGCCTCCACGGGCGGGGCGCGGCTCGGCGCGGGTGGGCGGTCGGGCCCTCCAGCCGTGGTACCTGTGCCCCGGCCTGGCACGCGGGCGCGCGGGGGCCCCGGAGCACGCGCCACAGCTTCCCCCAGCGGGCCCGCTGTCCCTCCCCGTCCCCCTCGGGATGAGCTTTTCCTCGGAGGAGCCGCCCTCGGCTCCCTTGGCACAAAGAAAGGCCGCGGGACGCTCGGTTCGGAGGAGGGCCCGGGGGTCCGTGCCGTCGCGCGGGTTTTGCCCGAGGACAATAGGTCTCGGCCCGCGCCCAGGGCTCAAGACCTCGCGCCCCCGCCTCTCCCGGGCCTAGGAGCCGGCCTGGCGCGCAGGGCTGCGGAGCGGGGTCGCCCCCTCCAACGGCCGCCAAAACCCGGAGAGCGGATCTGGCGCGCTGAGGACGCGAAGCCGGGGCCTGACCCTGGGCACGCGGAGAGACGAGGGCGTCACAGGTTCTTCCGCCCGGAGGAGGCGTTTCCTCGCCTCCGCGCCTTTAGAGACCGTACCCAAAGCAAGGGGAGCGGGTGGCGCCACCGCGGCCGGGAGGTAAAATTCGGCCGTGCGACACCTGCGCCAGCCGGCCGTCCGGCCACCGCCCCGGGCCACAGCCTGAGCCTCCTCGAGGAATCAGTAGTTTTAAATCAGCCTCCGTCTCTTCCTCCGCGATTCGCCCACCTGGGGAAGGAACCCGAGACAGGAAAGGGCGGTGTTTGCCTGCTGTGAGGTCCCAGCCCGCACGGTGGCCTGGGCAGGGCCTGGCCTGGCCAAGGACTCAGGTTGCGTGCGTGGAAATCCGGACCTGCAGGAGCCCAGGGCTCCCGGAGCGGTGCCAGCGTCAGGTCGTCACCATGATGCCCTGTGTCGCCTGACTCTTCAGGGGGTGGGGGTTGAGCCAACGTCGTAAACCGTGGCCAGTCTTAAGGTGAAGTTGAAAAGGAAACGACACCACTGCTTTGGAAAACCAAATAGTGGGTGGAGTGTTTAAAGGCCTGGAAGAAAATAGTAGTTGGCAGGTCAGATAGCCACGAGGTCGAAAGTCAAATACAGAACTCTGCTGAAGTGATGTTAGAAATTTGGCAAGCGAAGAAGTCTGGAAGATAAGAGATAACGCATTGTTTCCTTCCTGCAAGCAACAACTGCTGAGAAGTTTCCTTTGGCAGATACCTGGGTTCTACTCTAGATTCCTGAGAGTTACTAGAGGTTCATATTTCAAAATACATGTTCCATTTGGCAGTAATGTATATAATTTATATATGGATTTATTTTATATATGGATTTACTGAAAAAATTAAATATTTCTGGCCGGTTTAGCTAAAGGTATTTTTATAAAATATGCATAGCTTTTGTATTTTAAAAATATGTATTTATAAAATATCACATAAAAATTCCTTTTGCACACATAAAGACATCGTTTACACATCTTGTGTGTAATTTTTTTCATTTGCTCTATTGTTAGCTGCTATTGAAAGCACCTTTTTGCCACATGATTAAATTATTTTACAGTTTGTGCCAACCTGGAGTGATAAGTTGTTGGAGGCTGGAATTTTATTTCAAAGCTCCATTTTCCTTCCCCGCTGTTTCCTTCTCCACTGTTCCTCCACTTCATTCTTAAAATGAGATCTCACTTCCAGGCCATAGACCCTACCCCTCCTAGAGCCTGGTGGTACTGATCTGTTTTATGCAGGCTTCCTTGATGCCCGTGTTATTTATGTCTGTCTTCAGTGAGGGAAAATGCCTTCATGTAGAGCAGTGGTGTGAGCATATGGCACGCATGCTGCTGCGCCCTGTCAGCAGGCGAGCCAAGTTACCCCAGCGCAGCCCCAGAAGCCGTGCATCAGATACTCAGGTTTAATTGCAGTGTTGGCACTTGGCAGTAAATAAGTGGGTTTTGGGGTTGTAGTTTGGGCACTCGGTCTCTAAAAGGTTCACCATCACTAATATCGAGGATTATCCTTCCGAATGAGCGCATTTCCTATACTATGATGGCTATAGATTTCAGTGTGTGTGTGTGTGGGGGGGGGTTGTCCCGTGGAGGAGAGGGGAAAGCTTTGATCTAGGAAGATTTTAGGGATTCTGAGATTCTGCTCGGAATTTCGGAAAGGGTTAGCCTTGAAACAATTGGTGGTAGCCTTAGAAGCCTAATTGAGGCTAGTATGTGCAGAACACCTGTCAGGCCCAATCCTTGGGTATTTTTCTGCAGGTCTGTATTCAGGAGAAAAGCCAGAGAGTGTTGGCAATGCCCTTGCTGTCTAAAGACCAATCTTCTCAAGGAGCGGGGAGCAACATGCCAGTGTACATAAGCAAGTGCGGCTTGCTACAGAGTGGGTCCAGGGAAGGGTGGCACCAGCCTCCCCCCACACGTATTCAACTGCAATCTTCATTTTAATGAAATGTGGGTGGTTTGTGTGCCAACTTATTGTTCCCGAAGCACTGGCCAAGCATAGTGGTTTTCTGCCTTTTAAGTAACAAGCTCATTTTTAAATCTCATGGGATTCATGAACCTCCTCTTTGGGAGAACAAAATTACTCACAAGCTCGCTCATGCACAGTTTCAGGGTTCTCCTGAAGACCAATCTATTGATGGCAAGGAAATTCTAAATTAGAGTTGCAGTCACAAAACAAGAGCCACTCAGTGTGGTCAGCCTGAGGAGTTAGGGAAGGATTCCTACAGGACGCACAGCTTCAACTGAGTCTTGAACTATGGAGCAATCTGTACAGGTGAAAAAGTCAGGAGGGACATTTCAGGCAGGTGGATGCATACGTAGGTAAACTGCCCTAGGAGGGAAAGCACCAAGTATACGTTTTAATGTGTGTTAACATGACACTTAATGAGGTTGTAGTTTTGTCACAGGTTCTCCTTAAGATTTATTATCATCTCTTGAACCTCCAACAATGAGATCAGGCCGTAGACATTCTACTTTGGGGGACAAAAACCTTAGGATTTTGTGTGAGACCTCATTTCCCATCAATTGCTGTCCCTTGTCATTCACCCTGCCCTGGCCAGGTGGTGTTCTGGCTGTCACAGCTCACTCCTGCAGAACCTGGTCCTCTCTGTCTGCCTGGGGCACTCCTTGGCCATCACCAAAGGCTCCTTTCTCCATTCATCAAGGTCTTTATTCAAAAAGACTTCAAGGGAGAGGCTTTCCCTCCCCTAAAACAGCAGCTCTGCCCACATTCCCTATCTTGGAATAAAGCAGGGAGAATAATTTCCCCATGACCTGACACAATATCATATTTTTGTAATGGTCTGTTTTCTGTAATGTATGGATTTGATGGGCTCTTGCAGCTCCTGTACCCAAAACAGGGCCTGGCACATAGTAGGCACTTAATAAATATTGATTGAATAAATACCCTCCTAACTACAACCAGTAATGAGTAAAAGCCTCATTTACAAACTCTCTGTAGCTACAGAATAACATTATATTAAACATTCCTGGGATCTACTGCATGTACGCTGAGACTGAAATTTCAATCACTTCTCTTTAGTCTAAGTGAACAAGAAATACAAAACACATGGAACATTTTAAGTTCCAAAATTCAAACATTTTAAAGTAAGGCTTACAAAAAATGTCTTTATAGTCCATGTATAATACATAACTATTTCTCTTCTGGCAAAGCTGAAACATACTCGTGTGTGCTCAGCTGGGGTTTTCCTCTAAAATGCCACATTCAGGCTGAACTCGAGTGTGTATGTTCTCGATTATCCCCACAAGTTATATTTAAGAAAAAATGTAAGAGAAGCTGGAAGATTGGAACATTTGTTTTTTTCTGTGCTGGGGATGGGACCCAGGATCTCGCACATACTAGGCACATGCTCTACCACTGAACTATGTTGCTGTCTGGTTTCAAGGTTTTTTAAAGTAAGAATCTCCTTACAGGTTGAAGATTCTCTTGTTGCCCACTTAGAACTTCACCTATTATGCAAATATGTCCACCTGTGCTAAAGAATTTGGTTGACTAGTTGGCCAAGGCAGAGGGATTTTTCTAACCAGTGATTTTCATGTAAATAAAAAAATTCAAGTTTCACCTTGGAGAAGAGATTTCAGTTCCTCCTAATCAAATGCAGCAGGAAGTGGTATACTATGAGACTATGTTAGCATGCAGGCTGCAGGCATAGCATACAGTTCCCAGCTGGTCACAGTCACCCAGCCACCAAACCCTAGAATGCTTTTTGCATTTGTATTAGCTGTTGAACTCAGGCCAACACGAATTAACTTTTGGATGATAAGGCTTTCAAATATAGATGCATGCACCATCTGATTGTTAGTAGAAACCAGTGACTAATAAATAGGATTAGCAGAGATTTATATAGCCTTCTATGCTTTTAAAAATCCTTTTACATTTATCTCATCTTGTCCTTATTTTAGGTTGTTTTTGTGGTTTACGCTTTTCCTCTCCAGAAGGGATTGAAGGCAATTTAAAAGTCTTTTGTGTATAATGAGTCATTCATCACACCTCCCAACTTTACTGAGGTATAATTGCTTGAGACATCCCTGTTATTCTCTTTGTAGTGCTTTTGTTCCAGATACCTGTGTGTCTCCCTCTTAGTACCCTTCTGGCTGCTGCTTAAATGTCCACGTCCTATATATAAGTTATCACTTATGACTATCTTTCTCTCTTTAACCCCTTTATACTTCTTCATAGCACTTAACACACCCACTCCCCCCACCACCACCACAGTACTGGGGTTTAAGCCTTTTCATTGAGCTCCAACCCCCGTCTTATTTTTTATTTTTTATTTTTGAGACAGGGTCTCATTAAATTGCTAAATTTCCCAGGCTGGGCTCAAACTTAGCAATCCTTCCTGAGCCTCCCACAGCACTGGCATTACAGATGTGCACTACCATATCAGGCTAACACTTGATATATTGATCATCTGTTTATTTTTTTTTAAGGAGATCAGAAAGAAATTTTAATATTTGTAAATTATTAGGCAGGAGACTGAAGGCCTAAGAATTTAAGTGACATTTTTACAAGTTTCTACACAGGTTTTTGTTCCATACTAACAATCACTTCTTCAATTCTCCAAACTCCAATTGAGTATCTTTGTTAGTTACTTTTCTCTCATTGTTGAGACAAAATACCTGACATCCAAAATTAGAGGGGAAGGGGTTTATTTGGCTTCAGTTCATAGAGGTTTCAGTACATAATCAGCGGCTCTGAGGCTGGGACGGCAAACAAGCATCACAGAGGAGAAACAACAGGGCATGCACTAGGCAGCAAAGGCAACAAAGGTAATTTAACAGCATCTTCCAGCCCTTTTTATCTTATCTGGACTACTTAGGGCGGGTAGCACTCACACCCTTAATCCTAGTGCCCTTGACCCTAGCACTGCATCATGAATCAATTCCAGCTTCACACACTCTAGATCCAGCCTATGACCACATGAGGCTTTGGGGGGACATCTAGACCCATAACATTCCGCCCCTGCCCTGGCCCAAAGACTCATATATATCCTGTTACACAGAAGGCATTTGGTCCACCTCTAAGAGTTGCTGAAGTCCTAACAGTTTCAGCATTGCTGAAAAGTCCAAGTCCCAAGTCTTCTCTTAAAGGCTGGGGATTTAGCTCAGTGGAGCTGGGCCTTCCTTGCAAGTGCAAGGTCCTGAGTTTGATCCTGGTACTGAAAAACCAAAAACAAAAACAAAACACAAAGTCTCCTCTGAGATTTAAAGCAAACTCTTAGCTCCAAGCCCCTGTACAAATGAAGAGAAAGTCAAACACTTCCAACATTCAATGTCACAAGATAGACATTACCATTCCAAAAGGTACAAACAGGAGGATACAAAGGAACAGGACCAAAGCAAGTCCAAAATCCAGCAGGGCAAGCATTAAGTCCTGTAGTTCCATGCGTAGCATCCGAGGCAGTCTGTGGTAAGTTGTGAACACTAAAAGGCTTGGTTGCCTCCTCCCCTATGGCACTTCTGGTGGTTGTACCTCCCACAGCTTCTCTCTTGAGCCAGCTCTGCTCCCTTCTTGCAGCTTTCCTCAGATGATCCATGCTCCTGGCTTCTCCAAATTTCTGGGGTTTCTACTGCACCTTTGACTTCACACTCACAGCTTCATACATTGCCCTCTGAGGGTCACGCTGCCTGGCCTCCCAGGTCTTCTTCTGAAATCTGGGTGGAGGCCTTCCTTACCCCACCACTCTTGCATTCTGCATGCTCCTAAAACCAACACTTTGTGGATGATGCCAAGGTCTGCTGCCAGCTGGAGCATTAGTAGCCAGTCTACCCTGTCTCTTGGCTGTAGGGTCCCAGTGCCGATAAACCAAATCCTGAGGAACAACTTCCCTAAGGCACCATTTCGAAACAACTTCTTAGGCCACCGCCATTCTGAAACACGGTTCGGCAGCCACCATTTTGGAACCTGGTTCTCTGGGATTTCTTCTCAGAGCAAATTCCTTCACCTTTATAACTCTGAGGCTGCGAAGAGTGGAGTCCTGCTGCTTCTTGTGATGCACTCAGGCCATCTTTTCTATTCTCCTGTTCCTTCTTAGCAATCACGAGTTCCTCTGCTTTATCTTTGCAGTCCACTGCTTTACTGGGGTTTCCTTTCTGATCAAACTCAAAACATTTTAAATCATTCTGCTGGGCTTTTTGCTCTTAGTGCTCAACATAGATTTGGCTAAAAGCTCCCAACAGTAGCCATACCACAGCCTCAATATTCCAGTGCCTTGAAATCTCTTCTGCAAGATTAATTAGTCCACCAACCCTAAGCTCACTTTCAAGCAAAGTCTCTGGACATGAACAAAATGCAGACAAACTTTCTGCCAAGCCATAACACACATCCTCTGGATTCCAACAGCCAGTGCAATCCTTCTTCCTAGCAGAAACGTCCCTAGCCTGGTCTTTACAAGCTTTCTGGTCTTCTGAGCTCTGATCAGAATCTCTCATACAGAACAGCCTAAGGTGTTCCAGCACTACTTCTTCAGCTTGTATCTCTGAATTTAACTGCAAAGTCTCTGAACATGAGAAAAATTCAAATAAACTTTCTGTCAAGCCGTAATACACATTTTCTGGAGTCCAGCAGCCAATGCAGTCCTTCTTCCCAGCAGAAACCTCCTGAGCCTGGTCTTTACCAGCCTCTGGTCTTCTTAGCACTGACCAGAATCTCCCATACAAAACAGCCTAAGGTGTTCCAGTGCTGCTTCTGTACCCAACGTCTCCAGATCTTTCCTAACTCTTCCCCTTCCCACAAGCCCAGTTCCAAAGGCTTTTGAGCCATGTGGCCAGTAGTGTCACAGCAACAACCCCACTTCACTAGAACCAAATTTCTGTGTTCATTACATTGCTGAGACAAAATACCCAACAGGCAAAGTTAGAGGGGAAGGGGTTTATGGCTTACAATTTGTAGAGGTTTCAGTCCATAACTGGCCAACTCCAAGGCAGAGAGGACAAACAGGCATGGCAGAGCAGAAACGACATGGCATGCACTGATCATTTATTATTTATTGTCTTCCCCTGCCCCCATCACTAGAATGTAAGTTCCATGACAGATACAATGCTTATTTTATTCACTGCTGCATCCCAACTCCTTGATTAGTGCTTGACACATAGTAGGGATTTAAACACTTGTTGAATGAATGAAAAAATTCCCAGTGCTTACTATTGGTACCTAGCCCAGGATAAATATTTGTTGAATAAAACAATGCTTGGTGAATGAACTAGAGAAAGGTCTGTGATTCTTTCACTCAAGGTCATACAAATAGTGATAAATTGCTTTTTCTAGATTTCAACCTCTAGTAATTCTTTCTCTGAGCCTTCTTCATTTGTATACCTGATAGCAAACCTAGATTATTATACTGTCAAGGGTTCTTTGTTTATCCTATTTGGTGCCTGACAAAAGGAATGTGATAGAGTTAAGACAGTAACTATAAGGTGAGCAGGAAAATTATTATTTCAGTTAATGTACAGAGTTAGTGAGAAACAAGATGAAAATGGAGAGAGAAGGTGGGGGGGGGTTGCAGTGATTTCTCCTCCTCTCCCCATAGGAGTTCATATTCAGGCACAGAAGAAAGGACATGTACCCTAAAAGCCTCTCTCCCCACACCCAACACACCCTTACACCTGCGGATCCCTGCAGAATCTCTGCCACCTGAGTCACCTCTTTTGTTACCCAGTGTCAGAAGTCCCTGCGCACAAAGGACAGCTCCTCTTCTAAAGACTAATCACAGGTCACTTCATTTGTACTCCTATAAAGAGAACCAGGAAATACACAGTCGAGGACACTCAGGACTGTCCTGTCATTTACATCACAGAGAATCGCCAGAGGGATATTCATAAACCACGTCTGACAATAGTGTCCTACTCCTTTCGGGACCTCACAGCGGCTGAGGATCACAGCCAGGATCCTTTTCTGCACCTCTCCTTGCTGATGCACCAGGGAAGCCCACCTGTTAGATTCTTACCTGGTCATCAACTCTTTCGAAACAGTGGTTGTGGTGTATTATTTTATTTTTCTCAAGAAGGATAACGACAGAAATGTGGGTGTGTGTGATCTTGACAGTCCTTTGACCTACCTCACTACCCACTGACCTGGCTAGAAAAGAGGCTAGAAAAGACCTAGCAGGAAAAGAGGAAGCCCTGTCCCATAGTCAACACTCATTTATTGGGTGTCCACTTATCGCTGAGAAATTGGATTGACCTCAGCACTGTCTTTGGCCTAACTCTGCATTTGTCTTATCTTCCCGAACGTGCTTAGATGAACATGGAAACTATTCTCAAAAGCCTCCAGCTGAACCCTGCAGGGACATATAGGTAGGCGCTCCTGACTATGGTCAGGTCACTTATCTGGGAATCAGGACACTTTACTCAAAGTAGACAGCCATATGAGAATCTATACTTGGGAGACTTTACATCTAATCTCAGGTATGCTGTGAAACTTACACACACATTGAATTCTGAGAGGCAATTGTAAGCAGGACTCTGATGAATATTACAGGTGAAAGTGTGGCTGCTCTGGCTGAGCTGGAGTGGGGAGCTCTTCTTCCTTGGCACCCCACCCTCTCACGAGAGCGTTCTTGAAATGCCTCCCTAATTCTTACAGGCTCTGTTATGGGCTGAATATTTGTCTCCCCTAACCCCACCTCACCCTGCTCATGTCTTGAAAATCCTAATCTGCAATGTGAAGGTGTTTGGGGGCTTCTGACAGGTTGGGGCCCTCATGATTAGGGTTAGTGTTCTTCTACAAGAGCCACTGAAGACACCTTTGCTCCTTCCGTGATACAGTGAGAAGACAGAGCCTATGAACCAGGAAGGGGCCCCGCACTAGGCAAGGATCTGGGCCTGAATCTTGGACTTTGCAGCTCCAGAACTGTGAGAAATAAATATCTTTTGTTAAACTACCTAGTATTTTTGTTATAGCACACCACATAGACTCCAAGAAACACAGTTGAAACCACATTGAGTTGATCAACAAGTAGAGAGATGAATTCTGGTTAGATTGAACATGATGACCTGATTACTATAGGGTGATTGATAATTGGACCTTTCATTGTATAGGGCTGGGGAATGTGGCCTGAGTCCATCTGTACATGGTACAGATCTTTATGATGCAGGTAGGTACATGACCAAGACAGAGGGTGTCTGTAAGAATCCAGGGTTTCATTAGTGAGTTTCATGACAGATCACCAGGCAAAGTGGTGAAGTATCTGAGATTCATCTCTGGCCTCTTGTGGCCAATTTGTCCTCAGATCTTCTCTTCGTCTTCTCTATCCCACTACTGTCCACTTCTTTACTGAGAGTCCTGGATACTTACTTTTTGCCAGCAGCAACACTCTCATCTCTTTCTTTAGCAGTAGACCCCAGAAGTACACACTGGCCACTGCAGTGACAGATGAAAGTGCTGTTCTCAGGAAATTCCATTTGCCTCCATGGGGGTCAGGCTTCGGAAGGAAGATACTCTCCAGAGCCAGGCTAGTGACCTAATTAATTGTAAAGGAAAGCATAGTTTGTTGAAAACCCAAAGATGGACATCAGATCCAGATTTTCAAAATTGTGAGGGTTATGTAGAGGATCCTATTCAGTCAAGATGATATTTGTTGATTTTTCCCCTTTAGATAGATTTTATTATCTAGAGCAGTTTTACATTTACAGCAGAAGGAATGGAGAGTTTCCAAATGCCTCTTGCCCTCACAGATGCACAGCCTCCTCCGTCACAAAAATCTAGCACCAGAACAGGACCTTCGTTACACTGGTGAACCAATATTGATATATCATTATCATCCAAGTCCACAGTTTACATTAGGCTTCATGCTTGGTGCTGTATAGTCTGTTTGACAAATATACAATGACACGTATCTACCATTATGGTATCATATGGAATATTTCCAGTGCTGTGTAAGTCCTCCATCCTCTATTTATCCCCGCTTCTAGCCCACTCTACCCCACCTCGCCCCTCACCTTACCACCAGCTCATTTTCTTACCAGTCTATAATTTTACCTCTTCCTGAATGAAGTATAGTTGAGATCATGTATAGTATCCTTTTCAGATTGGCTTCTTTTACCTAGCAATGTGCATTTGAACTTTGGTCTCTCTGTGTGCGTGCATGTGTGTGTGTGTGTATGTGTGTGTGTGTGTTGCTGAGGGTTGAACCCAAGTCCTTTTCACTGAGCTACATTCCCAGCCCTTTATTAAATATTTTATTTTAAGGCAGGATCTTACCAAGTCACAAAGTTGCCTAGGTTGGGTTTGAAAGTTTTCCTGCCTCAGCCTCTCAAAGTGCTGGGATTAGAGGCATGTAGTGCCACACCTGGACCTCCATGTCTTTTCATTGCTTGATAATCAATTTACTTTTAGGACTGAATGATATTCCATTGTCAACTATTGAATTTTTGTTGAGTTTTTACACAGAGCAAGGCACTAAGCCACATGCCCTTGGGAGATACAATAATAAAAAACATTGTTTATAAAACAAGACATTGTTCAGACATTGAACTTTTCATTAGGGCCTTGTTAAGTGCTGGACTGAAGTAAAGGTATTACAAGGAAAGAAAGCTTGCAACTGATTAAACTTCAGGCTTCTTGAAGGGAAGATACATCTGAAAAGGACTTAGAAAGATGGATAGGATTCCGACAGTATTGTGGGCTGAATTGTGACCCCTCCCCACAATTTAAATGTTGAAATTCTGATCTCCAGAATTTCAGAATGATGATTTGGAGACATGACCTTCAAAGAATTCATTAGCATTAAATAAGGTCATATAAGTGAACCATAATCCCATCTGACTAGTGTCCTTATAAGAAGAGGAAATTTGTATATACAAGGACACCCCCGGGGCTGCCTGAGCACAGAGGAAGGGTCATGTAAGACAGAGAGAAGGTGGCCATCTGCAACCCAAGAATGGTGGTAGTGAGGGGAGGTTATGGTGGAATCCACTTTGAGAGTGATGTGAAGATTAAGTGGAACAATTCTTAAGAACGTGACTGCCACATTATCAGACCCCAAAACCTATGTTCATATCTATTTTTCCCACCACACGGTGACAAACTTGTTCATTTTGGTGTCCCTGGGACCTGGCACAGTTCCTATTACTGCATCTGTGGAACAAATGTATGTTGGATGAATGAAGCATTAGGCGAGGCCCAGAAGAAAGGTAGTGTATAAAGCTGAGAGAACAGAACACAGGATGATATATGGATAACTGAGCTGTAAATATTTAGATTCTCTGGCAAGTGGAAAGATTTGAGAAATGCTAAATGGCAGTAAAGCTACAGGACAAATCCTCCACCTCCAGAGGGGTCACCCAGGGTCATGCAACAGGTGCACTGACATGGTTTGCAAAGCTTGAAGCACAAGACAGGTGTAGGGGAGCCGTCAAGACCGGGAGTAACCACACGTTTCTAGGACATGGAGGAAATATGGCCTTAAGCATATGGGGAATCCCAGGAGCCAAGAGAATCAAGTAGCTTCAGACAGCTCCAAGAAAATAGACCCAATAATGAAATCTATGTGAGGAGGAGTAGATTAAGCATGTCTTTTAATTCTGATGCTCTATCATCTTTGGACCTTGCTGACTTTGGACTTTGGAAAGCTCAGTACCATTCAAGGCCAGCAAATTCCTAGAGAAAGCAAACACCTACTTTGGGAGCCAGCCTTTCACATGCAAACCAACCAATTTGGAGTCCACACTTCAACTACTGCCTTTATCAGGTTCTAACTGGCAGGTCCATCACCCCTGCCCTAATTACCCCAGGCCAAGGTGGGATACCAGGGGATTAGAGACAAGGACCCCTCTGAAATTGTTCAACCTAGCACATCCTCAAGCTGCTTACTTTGCTTTGCCTTACCTTTCAGGTGAAAACCACAATAGAAGCGCTTGCTAACATTTTCCTCTCACCACGTTTTTCTCTCCAAATGGCCCCTCCTGGTGTGCCCTGCCTCCTGATTTTAGGGCTCTATAAACATAAAAACTCCTTCTTTTATGAGCCCTTTTGGTATCTATGTGCTTCATTATATCTGATTTTTAAAAATTCTAGGTACCATTATGAAAAGGAGCCATCAGAATTTTTGGAATTTTATCTCCTTTACTCAGGTGACAGAAGCCTTCTTTTCCCTTATTGACATCTTTTTTTTTTTCATTTTGGAAATTATGTTTTGTGTTCTGTGAGGTTATTTCTGCATTTCTCTTATGTAAAACATTAGCTCAGGCATCTCTTTTGTTGTCGTCATCTTATCTGAGAAAGAAAAATGGAGGAGCTAAAGTCCAATGGAGGAAACAAGTTAATGGTTTTTATATCCCATTTCTAATACAACCTAAGAAGAAGCATTTTTTCTCCTACAGCCTGAGCTACTTCAGACTATCCTCAGTGGTTTATGCCAGTGACTCAGATTTCTTGTTTTGTTTTCAATTTTATTCCCCACTCCTTACAAATTTTTATTATGTTAAAAAGTAGTCAAACAGTGAGATATTATTAGACACGGATTAAAAGGGTCATATCTAAAAACATTTGGTGGCAAACACTGACCAAACTTTGTGAAACAGCAGGAACTTTGATTCATTGCTGAGTCCAAGTGGAAACAGCCACACTGGAAAAACAGTTTGGCAATTTCTTATGAAACATAGTCTTGCCAATCACACACCTATGTATTTACCCGACAGAACTGAGAGCTTATGTTTCCATAAAACCAGCATCAGAATGTGTATAGCAGTTTTGTTAGTAACTTCTAAAAACTAGAAGCAAACTTAAGTAGGCAAATGGCTAAACAGACTATGGCATGTTCACACAATGGAATGAGCTAACAAACCACATGAAGACATGGATCCATCTTAAATGTATGTTTCCAAGTGAAAGAAACCAGTCTTTAAAAGCTACATAATGTGCAGCTCCATTTACATGACATTCTGGAAAAGGCAAAGCTCTTAGAGAGATGCTAAGTAGATTAGTCAGTGGTTAGCAGGGACTCATGGTGAGAGGAAGAGTTGAATAGGTAAAACACTAGGGCATTTTTTTAGGATGGTGAAACTATTCTTTATAATATTGCAATAAGTGCTTGTTTCGGCAGCACATATACTAAAATATAATATTGCAGTAAGGTAGAGGCATGTCACTATGTACTTGTCGACATCAGTAGAGCTTTACAGAACAAACAGACAACTTTAATTATAGAAAAATTATAAATCACTTAGGAGGTTGGAGGTTACCAGGGTGGGATGTAAAATAGGATAAAAGAATCCAAGTGTGTTACAAATGGACAAAACAATCTCACTGAAGCAGGGAGTGTGGAGAAAAATGCTGCCCTAAATGAATACCATTGGTAAGATTAAAACACTCTAGTTTATCAAGTTGTTTTCCACAACAGTGTGGGTTAACAACTGTGGAAGTGCTACGCAGGACACTGAAACTGAACAGCTAGAAAACGGATGGCTGATGGTTGGAGCTAGGTCCCATGCAGTCAGATGAAGGGAATACAGACCAGGAGGGGAAGACTATGATTATCTATGCGGAACTGGGTTAGAGTTGGAGATGTCACTATCAACTCATATTTAGCTCAATATGGACACATGTTATTACATATAAAAATGGCTATAGGTCTAGGTGTACATACATGGGTTGATGTAGACTTATGTGTTATTTCTCTGCTGGCTGAGAGGGTCTAGAAGCTACAGCACTCTAGTAGCAAAGAGCACTCGGATCTTGGTATATAATACAATTCTCCAATAAAGGAGCCAGGGACCCTAGTATAAACAGCTGATTCTGAAGGTGGGGGTGAGAAATACACAAGATGAGCCCAGAGTATATTGTGATTCCAGAATATAAAGTGCTTGGCAAAACCCCATAATGACTGGGCTCTATGAAGGGACACAGGAGCCAACTGAAAGAGCTCATGGTGGCCAAAACTAGAATAATTTGAGCAATAAAATAAAGTGGCATTGAGTTATAGCCCAGAGTACAAAATAAATACCCATGAGTTCATAGTGACATAAATAAATGATCAAAATAAATAAATGGGAGAATATAGACAAATCTCCCATACAGATGAATTTCAAGTCATTTATATAGATATTTTTTGCCATCAAACAGGTGGAATATAAATCCCTGCTTCTTAATTGTGGGCTGCACAATGTGACTTCCCATTAAAGAGGACAGTGGGAAAGGGAGGGGGAGAATTTTAGTGGAGAAGACTAACAAACACTATACCCCAGACAGGCGATTAAGGTCAATATCACAGTCATAAATCATGTTGATAGCATGCAGCCTTGCTAGGATGTTAAGAAAACAGCACTTTACTCTCAGCTCTTCTTCTTCAAATCCCTGGGCTTCATCTCATCATAAGAAAAATGTCAAATGATTTCAAATTGAGTGAAATTTTACAAAATACCTAACCAGTACTCATCAAGACTTTCAAGGTCGGGCCGGGGATTTAGCTCAGTGGTGCCGCCTCCTGCCTTGCAAGTGCAACGTCCTGAGTTCGATCCCCCATACCAGAAAAAACCCAAACAAAAAAAGACTTTCAAGGTCATCAAGAACTAGGAAAGTCTTGGAAATTGTCACAGCAAATAATTAAACACTACATGGTGTGCTGGATAGGGTTTTTTCTTTCCCTTTTTCCTCTTCTCTTCCCTCCTTCCCCCTGCTTTTCCTCCCTTCTCCTTTCCTTCTCTTTCCTTCTTTTCCCTTCCCTTTGATCCCCTTCCCTCTCCACCCCTTATTTTTTTAGATGAGGTCTCTATGTTCTATGTTACCCAGACTGATCTTGAAGTCCTGGGTACAAGTGATCCTCCTGTCTCAGCTTCCCAAGCACTGGGGCCTTTGGCATGCACTATGTCACCCTCTGGATGGCATCTTGACCCAGAAAAAGAATATTAGGGTCTCAGGAGTGGAACACTTGCCTAGCATGCCCAAAGCCCTGAGTTCAATCCCCAGTACCACAAAAAGAAAAGGAGAGAGAGACAGAGAGAGTTGAATAAAATGTGAACTTATGATCTTTATAATTTCTCAGTGTCTAGAACTATTTTAAAATAAAGTTTCTTTTTTAAAAAGTGCTGGGAAAAGGCTATGTGCTCAATTATTTTGCTTAAAGCTGGTTTCTGTCTTTTACTTATTGTTCTAAAATTTGAGGCTTGGGAATTTAAATTCTTTTTTTTCTTTCATTAAGTTTATTGGTACACTTTAGGTATAAAATACAGTTACATTCATCGTTGGGATCGTGTACCTTTACATGATGTATCTTAGTTCTTATTTTTTCTTATTTCTCAGGCTTCCCTTCACCCCCTCTACCTTTCCCTATTTAAAATACTTTCCATAATAAGATTATTAAATTTTAACATGTCATAAAAAAGAGCTAAACAAGCTTAAATAATAAAAAGCAGAACACAGAAAATAAACAATTAAAGTTACCAAGAACAAGTGTTTATATGTGTACGAAAGTATAGGGCTCTATTTTTCCATACTGATAAGGGTTGATTATATTCCTATTGTGATTTGCATTATAAAAATGCAAACAGGAAAGTTCCATGGTAAACGTAAACATTAAATGCAGCTACTCTAGATTAGTATACAGTTTTAGCACACAAAATACTGTGAACCTTAGAGTGTATTTGGAAATGGAAAACTACGGCATCCTGATGAACCCAAACTCTTAGAAATCAATAAGTGAATGGATGCCCTGAATCTTTTTTTTTTTTTTTTTTTTTTGAGGCAGAGTCTCCCTTTGCAGTCCAGGCTGACCCTGAACTCACTAGGCGGGCCTCGAACTCATGGTGATCCTCCTTCCTCAGCCTCCCGAGTGCTGGGTTCACAGGCGTGCACCACCCTGCCTGCCGATGTCTTAAATCTTTGGCAAGACCCTGCCATTCACTTTGGAGCAGGCCCTTGGTGGACACCAAGTGTCATGTAGATTTGTAGGGTGACTGACCAAGTAACCCTCTGCCACACAGGGTGTTGAGGAATTTTTCTTGGTTTAAATACAGACCAGGCACCTGCCTCCCATCGCCAACACATACAAATGCTGTCTTTTCTACTTATTCAACTCATATTTACAGAATGGTTAATATGCATAAGGCCAATTCTAGAAAGTATGGACAACACAAGGATGAATTAGACTTAGATCTCTCTGATCTTCCATTAAGAAAATGGTAATTGAATTAGAGGTGATAACTTCTGCAATAAATAAACAAAGAGAAAGTTGTCTTTGAACGTAAGAGTAGGTAGGAGAATTACTCCATTTTTCTCCTGCCTAGAAAAACCTATGGGATCTTGAGATTATTTGTCAGTTATACCTCATTATACCTTTGGTTGAAGCTTCATCATATATCACCTGGATCCTTCATCTACACTCTCTACACAAATCCATACACCAAGTCAAATAGGTGGACAGCTTCATATGACTCTCCCAGCCATCAGGATAAAATAAAATACTTACTTTACTAGCTACAAAAAATTCTGTCTTGTCCTGCCTCCTTCTCCAGCCTGCCTCCTTCTCCAGTTTGTAGAATATAATTCTACAAACCACAGGCTTCAAGCATGGTGAGTTACTATGGAATCCCAAACTTCTGTGTTCTTTCACCTCTGCATGCACATGGCTGCCCTTCCTTCTAGAACGTCCTTCCTCCTGCCCTGTGTCTGGCTGTGTACCACCTCCAGGTCCTTCTCAGATCAGCAGAAGCTCGCCTCCTCTGTGAGGTGCTTAGGAATCCACATGGTGGCCTATTGCCCCTTCCTGTGCTTGTCCTATTTATTATCTCTTGGAGTATGCATGCTTCCCTCTGCCTTCATAGACTCGTACTCATCCTTCAAGATTTGTTAGCCCTCCTGTCCTGAGTCAGAGTTAGTTGTTTCCACCTCTGGTGAGTCACTAAGACTTTGTTTATTCCTCCCTCAGAGTACTGAGTTGCCTCTGCCTCCTGTGAGTTGCTGGCATGTTTTGTCTGGCTTTATCACCTGCTTGCAAACCATTTCAGAAGAGGGAACTTATCTTCATCTTTTATTTTAGCACAATGTCTGGCACAAAACCTGTTGATTAAGATAATTGCCCTTTCTGTGGTTACTCAGGCCTCTAGGCAACCAAACATCTCAAGGTGGGTGTCCAGGCTGCACCAGCCAGTCCCCTGTCTGGACACTCTAACAGGCAGGTTGTGACAGTCTGTATTTGACTTAATGAGCCTCATACGACCAGAGAAGGAAGTTTACAGCATGTTTACTTCTTCTCGCTAGAGATCTGCTCTACATTTACGACCAAACAAAAAGAATAAGTCTGGATCTGAATGTGCACTGTAAAAAAGGTGACTTGTCAATCACACCATTGTTTTCTGCTGAAGCTAGCAGGCTGCCTGGGCTGCACATTCCTGGGACATGAATAATATCAGTTGTGATTACACTTCAGTATCTCATCCATCAGCAGCCCCGTGAATACTGAATATAACCTAATTAGGAAATAAATGTGAAGGGCCCTTTGCTGAGAAGGAACGCAGGGAAGCATAGCCTCTCCCAGACACAGGCGAGCCTCACTGAGTGTCACACACTGGTTTGGGCCCTCTGGGGTACAAGAGTAGCCCTCACCGGTCCCGACCGGGCCACATTCCTCACCTAATCATCAGGAGGCCAAGAACAGGACACCTTGGATTCCACCCTAGATCATTCTTCTTCATTGCATTGAGAAAGACATATGTGAGGACTGATAGTCAATTCCAAATAGTTATGACAATATCAGTGAAGCAGTTAACCTCCTAGCCTAACACACTCATTGTTTACTTGTTTGGACTGATCTCTAATAGAAGCTCTGAATTTATTGTTGTATTGGCTTTTAGTCATTCACTGAATTCTTCTTTGTTTTCTACATGGCTGTTAGACTGCACTAGAAAGAAGAGGACTAAGGATGTCTGTTGACTAAACTACAAAGAAGAGACACTGTTCTTAATATTTCATGAGTTTCCTTTTCACATAAAGGAACATTTGTTCAAACTTCTCTCCAAGCACTCATTCTGATCTGCTGTCAATTTACCTCATGTCCCTGGTGCCTGGAAGGTAACATTCCCAGAGGATTTACTGCACTTACTGGCTGGAGCAAAGAAGAGGCCCGTGGACATGACACAGTGAGCCAGACACCTGTTCTGGGAGTGAGAAACTAGTCAAGTGTACAGTCCCAGTTAACTGAGCTAACTGGTAGGTCAAGCACAACTTTAGAATGCTTTTATTTTCCAAACCACCTTCTGCTGACTCAGTATACCTTCCTCTGACCTGTGTCTGACTCTGACAATGTTTGAGCCTCAGTGTCATGGTCTAAGATTCTTTTGCTGCTATGACATGGAATCTCAGGGATGATCATTAGAATTTGTTTGTTTGTTTATTTTTTTGTTTTTGGTACTGGGAATCGAACTTGGGACCTTGCACTTTCAAGGCAGGAGGCAGAACAACTGAGCTAAATGCCCGGCCCCGATCATTAGAATTTTTATTTAGCTTGAATTATGCTTTAGCCAACTTACGGTGTCACTGTAGTTTGCCTCCTAAGTTTCCAAGTGTTCTCTGCCCCACTCCTTTTATAGAACTGGGCTTCCCTTGGATCCCTACTATGGGTATCCAGCCTATTTCCTTATAATTTTTATTGCTGGATCTCTCCCGGGTGAATAGAGCCTGGCTTTGGTATAGCTCCTGGAAGTAAGTGGATTCCAACTAGCACCATCCAGCTCTGTTAATCAACTCTGAGTGGGGCCATCCAGCTACTTCTGCCTTCTAATAAGGTGTTTGCCGGCACTATATCGACACCTTGCTCAGTTACTTTGCTTGCTATGCCCTACTTGCTTGTCTGAATTTCTTTTGTCACTGTAGTCCTTACCTGCCCCAGCAGCTCTACCCGTAGTTTATCTTGCTGGCATGCCTTACTGAAAACTCTCAAAACTGAACAGAAGGGATAAGGGCCATGTGCTGTCACTACTATTATCTTTACTGTTAGGGAAACTGAGGGGAGGCTGAGAGAGAATAAGTGCCTTGGCCAAATATATATCTAATAAATAGCGACATCAGGCCTCAAGCTAAGACTTCTGTCTCTAAATAGTTTGCTCCTTGGCAAAATACATTCTAATGGATCCAAATATCTTAAGGGTGCTTTTGGAAATTAGATGTGAAAAAAAGGTAAAAATATTGAGGATGTAAATGTTTTATTGTGATTATCATCATGAAGAAGACTCCTCCAGTTTTCAGCAATGCATTTCTTCTGGATCATTCCAGGTCTTTGAAACAAAAATGTGGTCACTTCCTGCATTAGCATTTGGGTTCATCAGCATCAGTGTGCTTCTTGGTGGTAATTAGGGAATTGCAACAATGTCTACAGATGTCAGGTGTGATCAAGTTGCATTCCAGAAGTTCATTTGTGGATATTTAAAACGGAAGCCTCATTTTTCCTGATGCCATAAATGTTGGTTAAATATTCTTGGGCTAGCCCACAACAGCTGTTTAACTGATGATGCAGCTGGAGCACATTTCTAATTCACAAGGTAGCTGAGGTAAAGTATATATTATGTTCTTGCAAAATGATAATCAAGGCCTTGATCAATTAAAGAATATTTGTCTTGAGTCCTGGCCTTTATGAGGCTGTGTTTTGTTAACAGTAGTGATTTGGTCACTCGTATCTTGAAATAGGAGTGGTTGGGAATTGCCTCAATTTTTATAGCTGAAAGAGCTGGTTTGTCAAATCAGAAGAGAGAAGCTATTCTAGAGAGAAAGATCTAGTGATTTGAAAAGGAAAAAAATGTGCAGGCGAGAAGTAGAAAAAGGACAAGAAAAAAAGGAAACCTAGAAATAATGGTGTAAGTAGAGGAGAGATTAAAAATCAGTAGGGTCAGAATTAGCTGAAGATGAGAAGTATAACTAAGAAGAAACTGGGAACTAAGAGAAACACTTTGAGTTACAATATAGCTACAATGTAGAGTTACAAGGTGAGGGATTTATGCTGAGAGAAACAAGATGATTTTGCTATATTGTTATTTTCCCTTTTTATTAGTATGTAGTTTTAATACATAAATACATTCCCTGTAGGAATATATATATAAATGCAATATATATATTACATTTTGATCTTTTTTACTTCCCCTTCCTCCTCCTTTAGAAGATGATTTTGGCAGGAGATGATCTTGAATGTCTCTGGATTGAGCAAGTTTAGTTTTAGAGAGATACTTTAATGAAAAAAGCTAGATGTAACCAATGGGCTGCCAGATTTGCCACTGATTCTCATGGACGGGAGACACAGTATAACCTAGAAAGAAACTGAAATTTGAAGATAAACGGAAGAGAACCTTGTAGGGAAAGTAAGTATTATTCCATGCCCAACACAATGGGAAGAAAGTAACCCTGCAGAGAAGAAACAGATGCATTTGGCAAGATATGCATTTTATTTTAGTCTTTTCTCTCTTATCAAGAGCAGAATGAGGACAGAATTTTGATTAGGATAGGATTTGACCTAAAGTAAAGAAAAGCTAAGAGTAGCAATGATGTCCTCAATGCCACTGTACCTAGTTCCTTTCTTGGCTGGTTGCTTTACATGGGGAAGAGCCTGGATAAGATCTGAAAACAAGAGAATAAGAAAGGGGAATTGGAATTTCTTTTCTGATAATTTAAATATACAGTCTCTGTTGTGATGTGGGACAAGTTCTGCAGATTATGTTGCCTTTAGAGAATGTTTCATTTCTTTGTATTTATAAAAACATTCTGATCCTCCCTCCTATTTGACTGAAGATCCATAGGATTGTCCCAGACTGAACAATTCAGCTTTTAAGGGAGATACTGTTGTGAGCTACTATGATGTCTCACGATTGTCCTACTGGAGAGTAAGAGATTATATTTTAGGACATGACCAATCCCTTTAAACAGTACGATAAAGTGCCCTACAGAAAGGTAGAGATGTACAGTAGGATGAATTTAAGAATGTTCTTGTTCTCTGAGAATTGCACTTGGAGACCTTTGAGTAGATCTGTTGTGAACTGTTGTGAAGATTTGCTCTTTGATTTTTCATAGATTCTTAGAACATTAATGTTCAGGGTCATTTTTAATACTAAATTTTGAATTACCTCCACTACCACATCCTTTGTCAAGTCTTACAGCTGTGTGTTCTGGATAGAAGGAGGTGAATGAAGGAATGTGTCAGTAGAAGGAAGTGTCATCTTCTGCTGATGTTAGCAACAAGGGCAGAATTCTAGGAAGGAGACAGTGCCTTCTCAGTAATGAGCTAACAGTGAGCAGCCAAAGGACCAATGGTGGATCTGGGAGAAGAAAACTGGTGGTGGACAACTTCAAGAGCAGACAGGAAGTGGAGCACCCTTTAATGGAGGAAGAATCCATTGTGATTACATAAATCAAAGAGTGGGGCTTTTCCTGCTAGGCTTCCATTAAGATGTTGGAAGGGCAAATTTCTCAGTACCCTACATAGCTACAGAGCTGAGTACACACGTGGCCATGTCTGTCTCAGGGATGCTAAAGATTTTTAAGTGGGCTCCAGAAGGGTTCAAGATACATGGAGAAGGTGAGAACCAGGAGGGACCCATGAGGGGACCTGTAACAGAAGCCAGGGGAGAAGCCAAAACAGAAAGTCTGTGTATCTCATTGATCACTATAGTGAGGTGGGAAAAACACATACATAAAGATATGAGAGTTTGGAAGGATTAGGAATTGTTATTTCTATTTGCTTGTTGCTGATACTATTTATTGTGTTGCTTCCTATGAATTAAACTTGTATTAAAATAATCTTGTAGTAGAAGCTTTGACAAGAGGAGTATCTGTTCTTTATTTCAGATACTACTAGGCAAATCAGGGATGTTGGCAAAATATTCCAGTCAAAGTAGTATTTTGTGAAGCTAATTAGCTAGAAAACTTGTGGAGGGGTTTGCTCTGGTGAATGTTACACTTAGGAATTTTTCAGAAACTGTAGAGGCCTCAAAGGATTTATTTTTGAGATGATATAGTTGAAGAAGTAGGAATTAACAGTTTTGGATGTGGGAAAAGAAAGTGGGGTCTGAGATAGTATTGTTGCTGCAAAATGAAAACAAGGCTTTGGCATGGCTTCCAACCATATCATGTAATTAGGCAGGAGGGTTGGTGAGGAGAAAGACTGGGAATTTGGCTTTAATTGTATTGCAGTTTTGCTCATTCTGTTTTACACATCCTAAAATTGTTTTTCCCCACTCAGGTATTCCTTACTCCTAGTTAGACTTTAACAAAAACTTGGATGATTTTTGTTTTCAATCTCTACTTTATGTTATATCCTATTGTCTTCATGTGTAGTTTTCCAGTTTTACCCACATGCCTCATGTCTGACTTCATTTATTAATTTTTTTCATTTATTCATTTTTCCCCAATACTAATTGCTTATCTACTTTATGCCATCATAGCCACTTGGAAATGAAAAAAAAATTACTACGTTTCTTGTGTTGATTGAAGGTATATCAATACATTTCTGAGCCTGGGATCAGTATATGCCTGTAATCTAAGCACTCTGGAAGGTTGAGGCAGGAGGGCTGTAAATTTAAACCCAGCCTGGGCAACATAGTGAATTTGTGAGACCCTATCTTAAAATAAAAAATAATAAAGGGCTAGGAATGTATCTCAGTGCAAAGGCCTTGGGTTCAGTCCTCAGTACCAACACAAAGTAAACAAATCTGTAATGCAAAATAGTTTATATATGAATGGTTGGCATAGTTACTTTTTTCATTGCTGAGACAAAATACCCAACACAGAAAGTTAGAAGAGGAAAGATTTATTTAGCTCACAGTTTGTAGAAGTTTCAGTCCATAATTAGCTGGCTCCAAGGCAGGCATTGAGGAGGAGAAATAGTTCACGGTGGGCAGAAGGTACCAAAACAAGCAAAGGATGACCACTGCTCTTTTGATCCCTTATAACTTACCTAGGCTACTTAGGGTGGGTAGAACTCACAGCCTTACTCCCAGTGTCTTTGATCCTAGCATTGTGTCATGAGTTAATTCCAGCATTACACACTCTAGATCCAGCCACCTCTAAAAAAGCCCCACCTATGACCGCACAAGTCTTTCAGGGAACATCTAAACACCAGTCATAACTTTCCTCCCCTGCCTCCCCAAAGACTCATGCACACCCCTTTATGCAAAAGGCATTTAGTCCATCTCCAAGAGTTGTCAAAGCCCTAACAGCTTCAGCATTGCTGAAAAGTTTAAGTCCAAAGTCCCCTCTGAGATTTAAGGCAAACTTTTAGCTGCAAGACTCTGTATAAATGAAAAGAAAGTTAAACAGTTCCAACATTCAATGGCATAAGATAGACATTTCCATTCCAATAGTTACAAACAGAGGGAAAGCAAAGAATGGGAACAAAGCAAGACCCAAATCCAACAGGGTAAATATTAAATCCCGCAGTTCCATTTCCAGCATCCTGGCAATCAGTGGCAAGCTGTGAACTCCAAAGGCCCTGGATGGCTCCACCCCTATGGGACTTCTGGTGGTTGTAGCTCCCATGGCTTCCCTCTGGGGCCAGCTCTACTCTCTCCTTGCAGTTTTCCTCAGACGATCCATGTTCGTGGCTTCTCCAAACTTCTGGGGTCTCCACTGCACCTTCACCTTCACACTCACAGCTTCACACACTGCCCTCTCAGGAACACAGTGCCTGGCCTCCCAGACATTCTTCTGAAATCTAGGTGGAAGCCTTCCTGACCCCACAACTCTTGCATTCCATATGCACTTAAAGCCAGGGCCACATGGATGATGCCAAGGTCTGCTGCCAGCTGGAGTAGGAGCCAGGCTTCTTTCTTTTTTGGCTGTAGGGGTTGAGAGCCTGTGAACCAAATCCTGAGGAACAACTCCCCTAGGTTGCTGTCATTCTGGAACATGGTGCTCTGGGGGCTCTCTTTTCAAGTCATTCGCCTTTGCAACTCTGAGGCTGCAAAGGCTGGAGTCCTCCTGGTTCTTGTGATACCCTCAGGCCATCTTTTCTGTTGTCTTCTCCTGAAATACTTGGCTTTTTCTTGCTAGTCTTTTTTCAGTGACCAATTTCTCCTCTGTTCCATCTTTGCAGGCCACGACTTCACTGGAGCTTCCTTTCTGGCCAAACTCAAAACATTTTAAATCATTCTGCTGGGATCTTTGCTCTTGATTCTCAACATAAATCTGGCTAAAAACCCCTAACAGTAACCACGCCACTGCCTCAACATTGGATGGCTTTGAAATTTCTTCTGCCAGATTAATTAGTCCACTGCTCTCAATCTCAGACTCAGGAAAAATCTCTGGACATGAGCAAAATGCAGACAAACTTTCTGCCTAAGCATAACATGCACCATCTGTCTAACAGCCAATGCAATCCTTGTTTCCAGCAGAAAACTCCTAAGCCTGTTCTTTACCTGCAGATTTTCTATCAGCATTCTGGTCTTCTGAACTTTGACCAGAATCTCCCATCAAGTACAGCCTAAGGCATTCTGGCTCTACCTTTTCTGCTGGCATCTCCAAATTTTTCCTAACTTTTCACCTTCCCACAAGCCAGCTCCAAAGGCTCTTAAACCACATGGTCTGGTACAGTCACAGCGGCAATCCCACTTTTGTGGTACCAAATTCTATTTTAGTTACTTTTCTCATCGCTGAGACAAAATACCTGATATCTAAAGTTAAAGAAGGAAAGGTTTATTTAGCTCACACTTTGTAGAGGTTTCAGTCCCTGCTCCAGCAGGGTGGCATGGCAGACAGGCATTGCAGAGGAGAAACAGTTCATGGTGGGTAGAAGGTAGCAAAACAAGCAAGGTATAACTACAGCTCTTTCTATCCCTTATATCTTATCCAGGCTACTTAGGGCAGGTAGCACTCACACCCTTAATCCTAGTGTCCTTGATCCTAGCACTGCACCATGAATCAATTGCAGCATCACACACTCTAGATCCACCCACCTCTGAAAAAGCCCCACCTATGACCACATGAAGTTTCAGTGGGATATCTAAACACAGGCCATAACACTGGTAAATAAAAGAATAATATTAAAGTAATGTAGAAGTAATATTGGTTTATGTGTGTAACATGTGATAAGATGTGTGTCACCCAAATAATTGTGTTGAACACTTTTGAACAAAAAGGGCATCATCTAACTGAATGCAACAGACCAGTGCCACACACGACCAGTTACTGCATGGTTTTACTCTTCCTTCATTTTGATTATATTTTATGTCCTGGAAGGTTTTTATCTCGTAAGAGTTTATTATTAGAAGAATTCTTGATATTTGTGTGTATGCCTTTTACAAATTTTTTTAGAAAATGAAACTTTGGCTCATGGTTTTAGAGGTATCAGTCCATGGTCAGCTGGCTCTATTGTTTTTGAGCCTGTGGTAAAGCAGAGAATCATGGCAAAGAGGGGATGTCAGAGCAAAGCTGCTCACCTCATGACAGCCTGGAAGGAGAGAAAAGGAAGAACCAAAAAGGATGGAAATAGGAACAAGATATCGTGTCTCCCTAACCTAACCCCTTCAACTAGGGCCCACCTGCCAAATTTCCATTACCTCCTAATAAGGACATCAAATTATAAATTCATCAATGGATTAATTCACTAATGAAGCCCTCATGATCCAATCACTTCCAATAGTCTCACCTCTGAATATGTGAGCTTTACTGGGGGATACCTTGGGTTCCAACCATAACAGAGGTAATTGTTGACATATGCAATTGTATGTTGTTGTATGAATAGAAAGACAGTTCAAGTTCCATTTACCCAATTTCCCCCAATGGAACATCTTGCAACACTATACTGCAATATCACAGTCAGGATACTGAGGTTAATGTAAAGAAGATGCAGAACATTTTCATCACCCCGAGGATCCCTCATATTGCCCTTTTATAGTTACATTCACTTCCCTTCCCACTCTCCCCCTTCATCACTGTACTCATTGATCTATTCTCCACTTCTATAATTTTGTCAGTATAAGAAGGTTTATTAAACAGAACCATACAGTATGCAACCTTTTGGTATTGAGCTTTTTCACTCAGGTTAAATTCCCTGGAGATCTTCCAAGTTGTGTGTGTCAATATTTTATTATTTTATTGCTGTGTCCCATGGCATTGGTGTATCCCATGACATCCAGGCTATTTCCAGTTTGGGGCTATTATGATTGAGCTTTCATAAAAATTTGTGTCGAGGCTTTTGTATGATCATAAATCTTCATTTTATGCCTAGGAGTACAGTTGCCAGGTTATGTGACAGCAGCATGTTTTCCACTGTGGTTGTTCTGTTTCACAATTTCAATGAACAATATGCATGATTCAGTTTTTCTGAAAACTTGCTGCCATTGAGTTTTGTCACTTTTTTTATTTTTTATTTTTTAGCCATTCTAATAGGTATGATGTCGTGATGCTGGCTCACCTTTCCCTAATATCTAGTGATGTTTAACATCTTTTCATTATTTATTTGTCAATTGTATGTCCTTTTCAGTGAAATGTCTCTTCATATCACTTGTATATTTTTAATTGGATTTCTATTTTATTAACTGACAAAATTTTTAAAGTCCTTTCTATATTCTGGCTTCTAGTCCTTTGTTATGTATAAGGTTTGCAAATATTTTCTTCCATTCAATAATTTGTTCTTTTATCCTCTACAGCAAATATTTTTAATTTTGAAGAAGTCTGACAATGTTTTTTTTTCTCTTATGGATTGTATTTTTAGGGTCAAGTCTGAAAACTTACCCCCTAGCTCCATATCTTATAAAATTTGCCTCTCTCTCTCTCTCTCTCTCACTCTCTCTCTCGCTCTCGACAGAGTCTCTCTATACAGTTCAGGCTGGCCTTGAACACACAAGGTATCCTATGATGGCATCAAACTTGCTGCAGTCCTCCTGCTTCAGCCTCCCACATGCTGGGATTGCAGTTGTGTGCCACCATGTGTGGCTCAAATTTTCTCTTTTTTAAGTAAAAGTTTTATAGTTTCATATTATACATTTAAATCTGTGATTCATTTAGAGTTATATAGGATATGGGAAATAGGATGTGGGTTCATGAAAAAGTTATTTGCTTTTTGTGTTGGTTTTTTGGTCATGTCCAGTTGCTCTAGCACCATTTCTTAAAACAGTTATGGTTTCTTGGTTAAATTAATTTTGTACTTTTTTCAAAAGACCATTGGGTATTTTTGTGGGGGTCTATTTCTGAGCTCCCTGTTTCAATGATCTATTTGTCTAGCCCTCTATTAGTACCATACTATCTTGATTACACAGTTGGAAGTTCGGTGAATTGATTCCTCCTAATTTATTCTACCATTTGAAGGTTATTTTTTAACCATTTTTACTTTGCCTTTCCATATACATTTTAGAACAACCATGTGTATATCTACAAAGAAACTTGGGATTTTGATAGAAATTCTGTTAAATCTATATGTTAATTTTTAAATTGATATATTTATTTTGTTTAGTCTTCTGATCCATGAACACAGTCTGTCTATTTATTTATTTAGATCTTTGATTTCTTTTATCAGAATTTTGTAGTTTCCATCATATGGGTTTTGCATATTTTGTTATATTTATACCAAAGTATTTCCTCTTCTTGAGCTGTTTTAAATGATACTGTATCTTTAATTTCTGTCTAAGATTTCCTCTAAGGATCTTTTAGCAAACAGACAAACAACAAAACGAAACAAGAAAACTGCAAGATATGATTTGAGTGTTTTCGTCTGTTCCTATTGGCAGTTCCGGGATAGTTGACTTCTTCAGCTCCAAGTTTGGCTTAGATGTGCAGAAAAGAAACCCAGGCAACTCACCGTTGTGTTATTTTTTAGGCCCCAAGTTCCCTAGCTAGTACCATAATTCCTGTTGTATTTTTGTGTGCAATTTCTTAGACCTCAAGTGTTTCAGATGATGCATTGCAGAAGAACTATCTGTATATTAAACCTGAATCCTGCCTTTCAAGAACTTATAGTTTAGAGTGATGTTAATGTCTCCCACATCTAATATTATACAGTAAGTTAGCAGAAACAAAGGCACGCTTCTGTTGTTAAATATCTCCTCCATTGTCTGCAGTCATGCTTAAAGCTTCACTATTTACATTGCATTATAGTGGACATTTTTCTAAACAATAAAATATGATTGCTACCATGTTTCAGGAGGGTTCAAACAAAAATGCCTCTCTGGAAAAAGAAAGGAAGAAAAAATAGATTTGGAGACTCTACCACAATTGGCTTGGCCTTAAAGACTAATTTCAACTTCATAGATAGGTTTTGTGCATATCCTGAATGCTAACTACCTCTTTTCCTTCCCTGCCTCAGATTCTGCAGTTCAGTCAAGCAAATGGGCTTGTGACTTTTCTCAATAGAGCTTTTATATTTTTTCTTCTGCTTATGTCATTTATTTAAACTGAAATGCTATTTTTCTTCTTTAAGTCATTCATGGTAAGTGAGTCTTTACATTAAAAACAAAATCTTACCTTTTGCAGCTGGTTTGGGTTAAATTTACCCAGTTCTTAGCATTTCATTTTTCCTTTCTGAGTTCTCTAGAAAGTATTTCATTTGTGTTTTATTAATTTACATTTGCTGAAAGGTTTGAAACAAAAAGTATTGCCAAACACTGCACATATGTACAGCCAGTTCAGATTGTAAATTCCATGAGGGCATGGGCTGTTTCAGTTTTGCTTCTTCTCAGATAATCTCTGTCAGTTATTTTGCATAAGGCATATGCTGTAGTCCACATGCAAGGAGGCTTCTGAGGGAAATTGAATCTGGGACATCTCAAGAAGTTACAGCATATCTAAACAGTAGAAAGGTCAAGAATGCTAGATAAATGGGATATAAATATTTAGTAGGTGTTCTATTGCTGAACAAGTAAGAGTAAATGAACACCTGCATGCCTGAGGACCACTGGGGCTAAGAAAATCCATTTCCAGTGGAAATTATTTCGGTGCATCAAATATTTATTAAGCACCTAGTATGCCTCTGTCACTTTGCTAGACTCACAGATAGAAATGTAAGAAATATAAAAAATTCAATTTATGACTTCAGGGAAAATAGATACAGGGGAAAGATGCATATTCACATGGTTAATACAAGCCAAGAAAAGGATGTTGAGTACGCAGGGAGGGTTACAGAGCATGGGATGATTACTTAGGATATGATTCCTGGCCAGAATGACATCAGTCAAAGCCTAGCATGTAAGAGATCACCAGACAAAGGATGGGATAGAGTGGGGAAGAGCATTTTAGGCAAAGGAAACCACATGAGTAACGTATGGGAGCATTTTAGCCCATGAGTACATTGAAGATCCAGTTGTTTAGTATTATTAAAGAACAAAATGGGAGGCAGCTGTTTGGGAGCAGTAAGAATGGAGAAGTAGGTAGGGATAGATCATGGAGGGCCTGTTCTTCCTGAGGAGCTCTACTAGACTTGGGAGAGTCCTTGGGCCATGACCAGCAGAACAGTAACAGTGGCAACTCTGTGTTAGAAGGATCACTCCTGTAGCCCAGTGGGAGATGGATTTTCTGAGTGAATTAAAAGAAGCAAAAGAATCTATGCAAGAGATGATGGAGTACTTTATTTTTAAATTTTTTTTCAGTGATATTCCCATTTATTTCACTTTCAGTAATGTTTTTCTCTTACATGATTGAACACATATTTTGCTTTAAAGTTAACAGTCACAGTTGAAGAAATAGTGGCTTATTTTTCTAATTAAGTTACCAAGCTACTGAATCTTTTTTTTTTTTTTTTTTTTTTTTTTACCAAGCTACTGAATCTTAAGGCCTCAACCTTAATGTTGCACCTTATTATTTTCAATGAATAATAAGATCCTCTATTTTGATTCCTGGTGAGCAGCAATTTCGTTTTTCCAGTGGTTTCCATTTGCCAAATAGTCATGACAGATGGCTCAACATGGTGCCCACCACTTCCAGGGATTCACCTGATGAGTCCTCTTTCCCAGGGCAACAGCCGTGGCAGCCTCCACCCAGAGCTCAGCCATTGGGGCTTCTCTATCGAGGCTGGCCAAGAAGTCCCGCTTTGGCTGCCAGGGCCTCATTCTGCTGAATATGGTATTCCTGAAATCCCATGGATATTCTTTGTGTCATTTTTTTTTTCTTTGTGTCATTTTTAAACATTTCTGTGAGCAATGTTCTGAACAGGTGATCTCTTCAGGTTTTACTTCTCTTGTTGTGAAGTCTTTAACACAGTCCAAAAAGCAGGTTTCTGTAAGTTTATTGTAGGTTCCCAGGAATTCCCTAAACTGCTTTATTTGATCAGAATCTGCTATCTGTGCAGACATATTCTTTTGGTTTATTTATGAGTCACCTTTTCTGACACATGAGTTTCCTGAGTTCCTGAGAAGCAGTTGTCCAACCTCTGCTCAGGGTTCCAGTGAGGGCTGATTTCTACTCAGTCACTGGCTTTCATCCATGTGAGGCTGGGGGGACTGTGACGACTCTGATGGAGTACTTTATAACTGGGCTATAAGAATAGAAAGATGATGGGAGAAGGAATGGATTAGAGAACTAGTAGAAAACATTTGGCAGGACATGGAGATGATAGAATATGGACGATGAAAGAGAAAATTGAGTTTAGATTGACCCCAGATTCCTCTTTTCAGTGACTGGGCATCATCATTGTGTCATGCAGTCAAGAAAAGAGAATGGATGATGGAGGGAAGATGACAGATTCAGTTTTGTACTTGTTGAGTTTGAGGTATTGATGGGAATATTTGAGTGACTATAGGATTACCTTCAACTGGAGAAGGATGGGTGGAAGAGCGATGTCCTCAAGGGAGAGGCAGGTTCAGTTAAGGTCAGGAAGTAGAAGGAGAAAATGCAAAGAGTTTGAAGGGCAGGACGATTGGATTACCATGGGAATAAAACTCCAGAGGACACTGTTGATAGCTTTGAAGCAGGGGAGTGAGGTGTAGCTGAACAGAAACAAGAGGCTTAGAGTCCTACGAAATGAGAGTGTGGAAGGTCAGGGGGGTCTCAGTAACATTTGTTTGGTGACCAAAAATGACATGGCTCCACAGGATCAGCCAGCCCTAAGGAACCTCCCTCCCTTGGATTTTAGGCAGGGCAGGATCTGGGCTTGTCCTTGGGTGACTCTAGTCAAGAGTGGTTAATAGGGTGGTGATTTTAGCTTCATGTGACAACCAGGTTTGTGATGATGGCTTTCAGACAGCAGCACCCATGGGCTGTATGAGCTGCGTGGTAGATGGAAGCCATACTGGAAAAAACATAGCTCCAAGATCTCTGTCTGTATGATTTTATCCAGCAGTATACACCAGCCAGAAAATTAACCAGAAGATATCCATTTAACTAATCAAAATATTTCACATTTTCTTCTACATTAGTACTGAGGCAAGGTGCAAGGAAATGGAAAGATCAAGGAAACAAATGCTTGCATAAATTGAATGACTTCTGTTTTGTTATTCAGAAGTGATTTTGAAATCATTTGCAGAGTAAAATGAGTTTTTAAAAGAGATGTTTTTTTCACATTCAGTCTAACATCTAAAGCCCTCTTATTTTTTCCTGAGTGTTATTGGTATGGATATTGTAGGTGGGCATCTAATTGATTACAAGGTTCAATACAAAAATGTACTCCAAAATCATTTTTTATCTTTTTATTTACATATGTTTGCAGTACATAATATTACATTCATTATGGGAAGTTGGTACATGTACATAATGCATCTTAATTGATTTTAAGCAAAGGAATAATGTTAAGAAGACCCGAAACAAAGGCATTTAAGAGGTGAGTCTTCAACCTTCATCATAGCTTTCCTTACACATCACCTGTTACAGTGTTACAGCATTTTTCCGTCTATGAGACTTCAATAATCTGGCTTCATCTTCATGTGTCAAATAAGAATAATAATAGCTTACCTTACTTATCCTACTAAGCCAAGGAAACAATAAAAGTGATTTGAAAGATCTCAAAGCAATGTATATTTTAAAAGTAGTTCCTTTACAGCTATATTTTGTATTGTATCATCTCTCCTCTAATGCCAGAACTTCTTGCTACTAAAACCCAGGGTCCCTAATATCTCATGCCAGATTTCTCTAATCCCCAAATGACTACTTCAACCTCTGCTGATGACCGGTACCATCTCTGCTTGAATATTCACCTCCCGTCTTCAGGGGTAAAGCAGTAGTTTTTCACGTCTAGCACATCCTTGCTTTGATGGGTTGGGTTGTCTACTTTACACCTATATGCAACCTCTTCTTCTCATGTTACTGAACCTAGAGGAATAAACCCACAGCAACCTCCCATCGCAGTCCCTATAAAAATATTGATATTCTTTGGCCTTTCCTAGCATGGCTTTTTCTGTCATCTTCCAAATTGAACCATTCTCTTCTGTCAAATGGCCTTAAATTATTTTCTTTTTGTAAAATTAATTTTATTGGTACATTTTAGGTATACAATATAAAGACATTATCATTGGGAATTTGTACCTTTACATAATCTATCATGGTTCTTATTTTTTCCCCATTCCCCTGCCCTCCCTTCAATCCCTCCACCCCTCCCTATTTACAAAGACTTTGTTTCCATTTTTTCATTTTCTCATATTAATTCCATTCCCGTCTTTC
>NW_004624738.1:19334264-19353413 GCF_000247695.1 Heterocephalus glaber
GGGATTCCATCATGTTTCTCAGATCCTCTATTTTTTATCTCTGTCCTCTCTAGATTTATTAATCATGTCTTGCACTCTGAGCACAATCTTTGCTGTTATCTGAGAAATTATTTCTGATTTCATTTTTCCCAGATCCTCTCTCATTGCCAGTTCGGGGAGTCCAGGTGGTTGAGTATCAGATTGTTCCATCCTGTTGACCCTTGGGGTTACCTTAGATGATCTGAAACTCTGGTTTTGAGACTTTCTTTATATGTCTTCTCATTTCAACAGATGCAGCCTGCTGGGCCTTTATTGAGGCAACTTTTGCTCACCCAGTGGTCTTAAATTCTCAGCAAGCTACCCAGGGGTCTTTTCTCTGCTTCTCACCACTGCACCAATTCCTGGGTTCAGAATGGTGGCCTTCTGGATCCCTGTGCTCTCCTGTTGTCTGGGTGGGGTTCTGGCTGGGGTCTGTGCACACTTGGTATGCTATCTAGGTGTGTCTCTACCTAGAGCCTGCCCCCTGGGTACCTGTTGTCTCCTTGATCCTTTGTCTGGGGGCTGTGAACCCCATTTGCTGGTGTCAGAGTGGGCTTCTGGCTAGGGTCTGCACACACTTATAGATGGAATCTGGGCGGGCCCCTGGCTGTTGCTTGCATGCCTGTGCAGCTATTTTCCAGGCAGGCCTTTGGCTGGAGCCTGTGGGCCAAAGTGGCTGGGATC
This sequence comes from Heterocephalus glaber, assembly GCF_000247695.1. Next base: position 19,334,967 of record NW_004624738.1, read on the forward strand.
AGGGCAGGGCCCTGGCTGGACCTTACTGCAGCTGTGTCACTCTGGTTCACACCAGCTTCTTGCTGGGATCTATGCACACTTGCTGATGGTATCAGGGTGGGCCTCTCCAGATGGCCTTCATTTTGAGGGTACTGGGGACCTTGGTCTAAAAGAGAAACAGTTTTACCCAAATCCTCTGGAATGTTGTCATCAAGCTCTGTGTAAGAGTAAAGGTCTAGGAAGAAGTAGGGTCTAGGAAGAAACAGGGTCTAGGAAGCCAAAGAAAAGCATTCAGGTGAATGAAGAGAACAAGATAGTTACTGAAATTCAAATATAGAGACTGAATTCAGATCACCTGCTGGGCCATGGTGAGGAATGGAAGGTTCTACCCAGAACAAGCATGGTTGCCTAGCTGGCTTCTATACATTCTCCTGCCTGGTGGTTGGGTATTATGCTGGCTGCATTTAAAGGACCAAGGAGAGAGCCAACACTCTGGTTTGAGAGTTACTCTTTCCTACTCAACAAGCCTTCTGTGAATTCTATGGAATTCTTGGAGAAAGCCTGTGGAGAAATTTGAAACTCTTTATCTGCTCTGTCCATTGTATTCAGGTCTCACTGGCTTTGAACTTAAAAGGTCACATTTGCTTTAATGACCAGTTCTGATGTTGTGCAAATAGAAAGCATTCCAGGATGCCCCCAGGTTCTCTTTCCCTTGGATCCAAGACTCTGTCCTATTGCCAAATCGTCCATCAAATACTCATTTTCTCTCTCAATCTCATTTTAGGGCATGAATCATTCAAACAACGGCTCCCAAAGATATAGTCTTGCTTTCTCCTGGGTTCAGTTTCATTGGAGGCATGCTTTATATTGCTATTGACCCTCAATTTGACTGTGAAAGCTAACATTTTCTTCCTCCCTCATACATATTGCTTTAAACCTACCAGTAATCCTGGACTCTCAGAACTGGAAAGAATTTTAGTAATCAATGAGTCAAACTTTCTTTAATAAAGAAATAGGAAAAACTAAATGATTTACATAAATGACAATTACTTAGGTGTAGAGTTAATATTTATGATTAGGTTTACTGGTTTCCAGTCCAAAATACCTCCCTGATATTACCCAGGGCCTAGTTAAGTGGGCAGAAGATAATTTAAAAGAATTTATAAGTAAATGAAAGATCTATGTTTATAAAGTGGATAATTGTCTCTTCATTTAACTGTTTTGTAAGACAACCCCATATCTGAGAGAGATTTAAAAATGGATCATTTTCAGTAAGTTTAGACAATTTAACTCACTTAGGTACTTTTTCTACTGTTACCTGTGTGACTCCAAGAATAGACTTTAGAGTCAAGCCATGCTAAGAATTGTGGGGACATGAGTGGGTGGGGAAAGTGGGAGTGAGAAAGTTTATTTTTTAGATGTGTCTCCTTTACTGATCTATAGACTACTTGAACCACACAGGATACGTATTTTATCCAGCTCTGTATTCCTAAAGCCTCACATGACACTCAGTTCTGAATAGGGCCAGAAAAGCATGTGTTGAACTACGAAGACTTACTGAAAAATCTTTCCTTTTCCTCAGACAGAAATAATGGCACAGACAATGAATTTAAGAGATGGTCAGGGATATACTGAGTGGTGAGGGAAGCAGGAGAGTTATCTGTTGCTGTGTCACAATCTAGCTCCAAACTTAGTAGCTCTAAACAACATTCATTATTTTTAGGCTTATTGGGCTGAGCTGGGTATTGGGCTCATTAGATTTGCCAAATACATTGTCATTTGGGGTCACTTGCAAGGCTATGCTCTGCTGGGAGCTCCACCTGGGATGGCCTCTTGCCCTCCAGGACCTCTGTGGTACGGCCCTATGTCATCCAATGGGGCAGCCTGAGTTTCTCAAATAGTGGCTGGAATCAGGAAGGCAGTGTTCAGACTCTCAGCTCATGTGAAGCCAAGGCCTGAAACTGGCAAGGCATCAGTACTGGTGGATTCTGTTGACCAAAAAATGTCACAAATCCAGGCCAGACCAAGGAGAAGGAAGAGAGGCCACCTTCTTCATGGAAGCAGTGGCATGCTGTAGAGGAAGAGGGGGAATTGTCACAGCCATGTTTGCAGACAAACTACCACGAGGGAGGAGAAATATCATACAGAGTGCCTGGACTGACAGAGCGCCCATTGTGTGTATATTAAGCACATAGGTGAGGGTCTAAGAGAAATGAAACAGTCCAAGTCTACTGAGGGGCAGATATACTTTATTATCTTATGTCTCTGAATCAAGAAATGCCTTACCCTGAATGCTACTGTGTAACAGGGCTGGCTTTCTAAGACATTAACTCTGAAGGTGAGTAGAATAAAGATATTTGGCTATTACAGCTTCTTTTTAGAGAAGTAAATTTTCCTTTTCTGCAATAACCAGAAACCCTCAAACCATTTATGTAGCACAATTCAGAAGTTGTAGTGCAGTTTACAGTGAAGCATTTTTATGAGCAATCAAGTACAGCAATCGAAGATCTTCCCTTATTTTAGCCTCAAAATGCTCAGACTTCCCAGACACACTGGGAACAAAGTATAACAAAGAACAGGGTACAGAAGGGGAAAGAATAGAAAAGTTTGGGTTCCTTTGCAAACTCTGTTGTTCACTAGCTCCTGGCCAGGGCTGGGCACCTAGCTGCTTCTTGCCTCTGTTTCTTTGTCTTTAAGGAGGGATGATAAAGGGGGATCTCTCTTACTGACCCTGGCTACTTCTGACAGGTCTTAGTGGGCTGCTATATAATAGGTGTCAACATTCCAAACACTTCAAAGCACTCTGAATGTTGTTATTATTATGGGATCTCAGTGAATATACATGTGCTAATAAAATATCCATGGACATTTAAGGTGAATATGTTGATTTCTTTGTACAGACTTCATTTATATTATTTATTTTTAATTACAAAAGTCATATATAAATGCAAGCTCACTGTAAAAAAATTCAGGCATATATAAAGCAAAAACTAAAATCCTTTCTATGTCCTAACCCTCTCTTCATCTGTCTCCTTATTTAGAGGAAACCAGAGTCACACTTGTGTATTCTTCTAGATCAGTTCTATACAGTTTAAAACCATGCAAAGATAAATAAATACCGTTTTTACATAAATGATATCAATTAAAATGGATTTCCTTAAAATTCATAGATAGTTACTTTAGAAGTCAATAAAATATTTTCCATACCCACTAAATTCAAGTATTGGCTAAAAGCTTTCTACCTTGACTGCAGATACTTCTTGCAGATCACTTTTATATAAGTTACTGTCCTTAGGTCTGTTATTTATTGGGAACATAGTTTATCTTAACATATTAATGCATCTTTGTAAAAGTTCTTTAAAATATTTGAAAACAACACCCAAGTCCATTGCACGGTGCTCGCTTCTGTTTCCCCTCCCCTTCTCTTGATTGCTGCCCCTTTTCTAAACAAACTGTCAAGCTGATGTCAATAAGCAACTCCTCTGCCCTCTCCTCTTCTTTCTCCTCCCCCTGCTCCTCCTCCTCCTGCTCTTCCTCTTTCCCTGCGCTCAGTATTTGGGAGGATCATCTGTGCTTCATAGCTTGACTTTTACCTCAGATAACCCCTTTCTCATACTCCAACCTAAGTCTACTCCAGACCTCCTCTAAGGTTCCTGCATAACTACATCATCTAACTCTTCACCCCTCCCCTGCTCACTCACTGGCTGAAAACCATGGCCCCCTATTTGACATGTGCTCTGGATTAATCTGTATCAATGAAAAAGTCTGCTAACTTTCCTGTGTTTGTTACAAATACCCTGGAATGACTATTATGTGCTAGGAAACCTGTGTCAGGAGGACTGGCCCAGGTTAGAAGGTAAATGTGTGCTTGTATGAGATCTGAGAGAGGAGATAACTGGGTGAATAGTTGTGTGTGTGTGTGTGTGTGTGTGTGTGTGTAGGAACTAAGGACTAAGGGTGGGGTACATTCCAGGCAGGGACTAAACATACCCAGTAATCCTATGGTGGGCAGAAACCTAGTACTTTCATGGACTGTACAGGACATAAAAAGTAAGGGGATATAAAGATGACAAATTAGCTTGAGAGCTAGACGGGGTCATGTATCATAGCTCATGCAGTGTAGATCAGCCATGTTAAAGATTTTAGCCTTTAACTCTGAGAAGATGAAAAGGTATTGAAAGGTCTTAAAGGTGTGTGTGTGTGTGTGTGTGTGTGTGTGTGTGTGAGAGAGAGAGAGAGAGAGAGAGAGAGAGAGAGGTGATCAGATTTGTATTTTAAATCAACAAAAAATTATGACTGCAGTAGAGATGAAAAGCTGGAGGGATGCAGCCATAGATGCAAAGAGACCAAGTTAAAAAGACCAAAATATACGTAGACAGCAAATTCTACCTCTCTGGTATTCTTGAAACTATCAGATTAGTTCGTTAAAATCTTTAAAAATGTCTGTATCTTGCCATACACTCTGATATTAAATCAATTTCAAACAGTTAAGTATTTTTAAAGATAAAAACATAAACTATTGCTCAGTTACGATCATCTATAGTAGAACATTTTCTAACACTACTGTAGTAGAGCACTTCCTACTATGATCAGTACAAATGGGTGGCAGTTCCTTGCCAGCGAAGGCGGAGAGGAGGAAGATCCTACGGAGATAAGTGGTTGGGGAAGACTAAGAATAGGGTTGTCTCTGTCTGACAACCGGAAAGCACTCAAGGTGGCCTCGCTCTGGTGCACTTACCATGGTCCAGGATATAGTTTTCCAAATTTGATGATAGTTCTCCTTCCTGTCCCTACTGCCCTAGTTTTTTTAATTCATGTATTTGTGATTCAGATTTTACTGTGGCTGTACTTATCAATAAATACTCATGAGTCATTTGATGAGGAGGCAGTATTGAAAAAATATTTGTGCATTATCACTCCAAATCCCCAAATCACATGATTTAGTAGTAACGGGCATATACAAAATCAGAAACGTATTTAATTCTTATTTTCAATAAAAGGCTTACTAGTACCAACTCCACACAAGGAATGCAAACATTATATACTGCAAACCTGTAGTAATAAAAAAATTCCACATGTTTCTTCAGCTGAAAAGAGGGGAAAGCTAACTAAAATGGAGATGAACAAACTCTCACAAACAAGAATCAACAACTGTTTTTTAAGGATTGTCTCTGAGAAAAGGGATTCCATCTTCTAAAAATTTAATTCTGATTTAATCTATACATTAAAATATTTAAAAATAAACTCTCTGAAGAAAAGAGAGAATGATCCTGTCCAGATAATATTGTTAAAGCAAATCTCCATTCATTTTTATTTCATTGGATACTGGTTTCTATTTTACTTTATTTTTTAACTGTGATTTAATATTTACATTTTTTCAACCTCTAATTTTGTTTTCTTTACTGTAGTATTTCTAGACTTCCCCCTGTCATGCTTGAATAACATATGATGGTTTATATGAGGAAATGGATTTCAGAAATGAGGGAAAGATTTTAGGGTGGCAACTAGTGTTGCATGGAAATACATCCTCCAGTGAGACTGGACAGTGATGAGGAAAAGCAAAAACACCAAGGGAGGTAAAGCAAGAAAAGAAGACACCATGGAAAAGGAATGGACAAGTTTGTTTACTGAGGGAAGTTATCTTAGCCACTTTCCCATCAGTGGGACAAAATGCTCAGCACCTGCAACTTAAAAGAGTTGGCTTACAGTGTCAGTCTGTGGTCAGTTGGCTCTGAGACAGAAGCAAAATGGCAAAAGGGCATGACAGAGGAAAAAGTGCTCCATCCGTGGCAGCCAGGAACCAGAGAGAGGGAGAGACAGAGAGAGAGAAAGAGAGGAGCTGAGAACAAAAATATGTTCTCTAGGTCACTCTTGCAGTGTTCTATTCTCTAACAGCAGACTTAGATGAATCCACTGATGAGTACAGTACTAACCCTAACCCACAATCTGATCACTTTCCAAACACATGAGATTATGGAGGAAGATTTTAGATCTAAACTATAATAGAAGTGGATAATTTTGTGTTTTCTATAGAAGTGGCCAAATGGGAATAACTCATTTTTAGACTTCTAAGCCATAGAGTGGGGCTTCTTCAGTCCTACCTTGGAGGTAAAACATTAGACTGAAGACATTATTCACAATAATTCGTATTCTGTGTTTCTCACTGAAACATAGAACAGAAAAGGGAAACAATGGGGTAAAGAGGATTGGCTTTGGAGTTGTCCAAATCTGTTCTGACAAGTGGTTTTTGGTTTTGCTTTATTAATTCTTTAGGCCTAGTTTCCTTCATTTGTAAAGTGGAATTATTTTTCAGGACTATGTTGAAACAAAATTTATGTCAGCATATATAATCTATGAATTTAAATATATAAATATATATCTACACAAATTCTCTCTATTGATATTTATATTTCTGTCCATATCCATGTTTATAATCACATAAAAGCACTTATTGTCTAGGTGTTCTTGTTGTTATTATCCTGGGTTGAGATGGACTTAGTGTGTTGTGGTAGGCTGAATAATAAATCTATCCCCCAAAGATGTTCATAACCTAAGCCTTAGAGTCTGGGGATTCTAAGGCTTATACCTTATATTGCAAAAGGTGTTTTGCAGATGTGATCAAGGTAAGGCTTTTGAGATGGGGAAATTATCCTAGATTATCTTGGTGGACTTAATATAAACCCAAGGTTCCTTTTAAGAGGGATGTAGAAGGAGTCAAAGCCAGACAGAAGGTGTGTGGTGAGCTGCTTGAAGATGCTGGCTTTGAAGGTAAAGGAAGGAGGGCATAAATCAAAAGATGTAGACTGCTTTTGAAAGCTGGAAAGAGCTTGGGATTATTATCCAGATTCTTTTTTGGAGTCTTCAAAAGGAACACAGCCCTGCAGATCCATTTTATAACTTCGACCTCAAGAACTGTAGAATAATAACTTGGTGTTGTTTTAAGCCACTAAGTTTGTGGTAACTTGTTATAGCAGCCATGGGAAACTGATACAGTTGTGGTTGGAAAGGACCTGTTGAGGCTTCTCCCACAGCCACTTCTCTGGGTGGTCCATCTGCTGAGTCATAGTCACAATCCTGCAGGAGCTAGAGCTTGGAAGGGGGACCCTGGAGGTACTTAGAGGAAGGCTCCCCAGGACTCCTATAGAGACTTGCAGACAGGTGCTCATCCTCTACATCACCTGAAAGCAAACTGGACTTTCTTTTTTAACAGACCTGGGATCTGGGGAGAGCTCAAGGGAGCCAAAGAAGACAGGGAGAAGCAGGAGCCCAACCACACACATTGCAAGTGGTGGAATGTTGACTGTGGTTTTCCTGGATGACTCTTAAATGGTTTTCAGAACATTATTTGTCAGGACTGTCATGACCCAGGGATGTGGCCAGCAAGCCACTTCCTCTAGATTGTTTTGTAGGTGGCTCTGCAGTATGGCATAAGGACACCACCTTGAGAGACCTTCTTCCCTTTAAACCTATTACTCAGGAAATGGTTGACCCATTTCTGCTTATTCTTGAGACAAAATGTCTCTCCAATTTCCCTCTGCAAATAGTAGTTCAGGCTAAAGTTCTGGGGAACTATTATGTAGCATCCTTACACCTGCTAAAATATCACCCTTCCCAAATCCAAAAATATAAGGCCACATTCTACCCTTTTCCCAAGCAATGATAGGGCCACCATTGTCACACAAGAGACCATTATCCCGTTCTGTAACATCCTTTTTTTAGTGTGTGACACTGAAGATTAAACCTAGGGAGTGCTGAATTACATCCTCAATCCTTTTTATTTATGTATTTTTATTTTGAGACAGGGAACAGGATCTGTGATGGTTAATCTTGATTGTCAACTTGACTGTCTTGAGAGATGCCTAGGAGGTTAGCAAAGCACACTTCTGGGTGTGTCTGAGTGGGCCGTGGGGGCACGAGCTTGGGTATTATACATACTTTCTGGCCCCTTCCCCTAGGGCTTTTCTTTTTCTCTCTGCCTCCAGGATGCCACAAGTTGAGCAGTTTCCTTCACTATGCCCTTCTGCCATGATGTTTCTACCTGGTTGAGCTAGCCAACCATAAACTGAAACCTCTGAAACTGTGAGCCAATGTAAACCTTTCTGGCTTTAAACTGTTTATTTCAGTTACAGCAAGAGAAAACTGACTAATACAGGGTCTCACTAAGCTATCCATGCTGGCTCCAAACTTGTTATTCTCTTCCTTCAGCTTTCTGAATAGCTGGGATTACAGGTATGTGAAACCATGCCTGGCTTTATTCTGTAGCATCCCATTTGCTCCCTGTGATCCCAAACACAGCTTTAATCTATATCTTCATTAAATCACTGATTCCAACATTTTGGAATTCTTTGGGCTACCTCATGCCCCGCAAATCCATGCATTCTTTAGTGCTGGGAACATGTTTTAGAATACAATATTCCTAGAGATTAACATGGTGCTTGATACATAAATTATTGATAAATGCTTGTTGGATAAATGAACTTAACCTAATACAGTTAGTTCCGTAGCTACTAACCAATAGATGCAGATGCTTTTTGGATATAATTTACATATAATCCACCAAAAAGTATCAACTATTCAGTTAATAATTTGACAGTTGAATGCATCATGACAGTTGACTATACCAAGTAAGAGGCAGCTACTCATTATGAATTTTTTTTTTACTGTAGATTAATATTGTCTCTTTTTGGACTTTCTTTGGTATATAGGTGGAGTCACATAGTACTGTATATACTTTTTTTTCCAGCTTCTTGCGCTTAGTATACCTGGAGGTCTAAAGTTTTACCCATGTGGCTGCATCAACACATTTTTTAAAATTTCTGAGTAGTATTTCAGCTTGAGAATATATCAGAGTATGTTTATCCATTTTCTTATTGATAAACATTTAGGCCACTTCAAGTTTGGGCTGTTATAAATAAGGGCTCTCTGAATATTCTTTTACAAGTTTCTTTGTAGAGAAGTCTTCATTTATCTTCAGAAGCCTTGGAATTATTGGGTTGTAGGATAGAGACATCAATGTCTAAGAATCTGAAAAGCTATTTTCTTAAGTGGTTCCACCATGTCCATTCCTAGCAACAATGTTTGAGAGTTTAGTTTCAACATTTAGTATTTGCCATGCTTTATGTTTTAACCATTGCAGTAGGTATACAATGATATTTTATTGTGATTAACTCTCATATCTGTGATAATTAATAATGTTAAAACATTTTCATGATACTTATATCTTCTTCCGAGAAATAATAGCTCCCATCTGTTGCCCATTTTTAGAAATTAGATTTTTCAAAATGATTTGGTAGAGTTCTGTGTAGATACTGGATACAAGCCTCTTGTCATATACATGAATTAGCTTGCCTATTTATTTTCTTAATTTTTTTTTGTATTAAATTCTTTTATTGGTACATTGTAGGTATACAACACAATTACATTTCTCATTGGGAATTGTACCTTTACATAATGAATCTTGGTTCTTATTTTTTCCCCATTCCTAGCCCTCCCTTCACCCCCTCCACCCTTCCCTATTTACAAAGACTTTATTTCCATTTTTTCCATTTCTCAGCATTTTTCCTTTCCCTTCTTTCCTTTCCCCTGCCCCTCCCACTACCCCTACCCCTTTGGACCTTTTCTTCCTATTTTGCATTATCGATTATTCATTCTAATCATTGGTACATTTTAGGTATACAATATAATGACATTCATCATTGGAAATTTGCACCTTTCCATAATCTCTCCTGGTTCTTATTTTTCACCCTTGCCCAGCCCTCCCTTCAATCCCTCCATTCCTCCCTATTTACAAAGATTTTGTTCCTATTTTTCCATTTTCTCATATTAATTCCATTCCCTTCTTTCCTTTCCCCTAGCCCTCCCACTTCCTTCCCCTTTGCCCCTTTTCTTCCTATTTCACATTACCTATTACACATTTTAGTCCTTATTTACACTTTCAGTTTGACACACAAAAATTTTTGTTTGAATGAAAGCTAAGTGTCATTTTTCATAGTTAGTGGCTTTTGTGTCCTTTATAAGACATATGTGACTACTCTAAAGATGAAAAGTTATTATGTTATGATTACTACTAGAAACTATTGTTCTAGATTATTTTTTGTTCTATGACCAGCCCATCACAAATGAATCTTATTACATGGAGTGAAATAAAAGTTGTTTACTTTTTAAATGACTATTCAGTTGTTCTAGCACCATTTGTAAACAAGTCTTCTTTTCTTTGTTGAAGCATCTTGTCACTTTCAGTTAAAATCAATTGACTATAATTTTTTTTTTTGGTACCTGGGATTGAACTTGGGACCTTGAGCTTGCGAGGCAGGCGGCGGAATTGACTATAATTTTGATGTGAACCTAAAACTGCTCTAATAAAATAACTTCTTTAAAAATTGTATTGATATTGTATTGATTGATTGTATTGATGTATTTGCCAATCTTCTGGTCTATACCATTCTTTCTTTTTTACCATTTTGTCTTGATTACTCTAGCATTATATTCAATTCTGGGACAAAGTATGATAAATCTTTCAACTTAATTATTTTTCAAGGTTGTTTTGGTATTTTCAAATCAATTTTAGGTTCAACTTGTATATTTCTCTTTTAAAAACTGGCTGGAATTTTGATCAGAATTTATTAAATCCACAAATAGGATTGGAGAATGAATATCTTAACACTGAATCTTCTAATTTATAAACATTATACCTCTCTTCATTTTTTCCACATTAGTTTCTCATAATGTTTTATAGCTTTTAATTGTAGAGGAATTGCATACTTTTAAAAGATTTTTTTTCCCAAGTATTTGATATTTTTTATGTTATTACAATTGGTATTTTTAAAACTTTGCTTTCCAATTGTTTGTTGCTGTAGAAGAAACAGAACAGATTTTTTCATACTGACCTTGCTGAATTCACTAATTAGTTCTCATAGCTGTGTATTCATAGAGTTTTCTACATGAACGATCCTGTCGTCTCTCAAGAATCTCAGTGCCCGACTCACTTCTGAAGTGGGAGAGTACCAGGAATGTGCTGTCCCTGCTGGATGGAGTAACAGGCTCACATTCTCAGTGAGCTGTGTTTTCATCAATAACTTCTCTACATTTTCTCTAATATTCCTCTCCCACTATCAGTTTTTTATTTTCTCAGTCTCCTCCAATGCTCTAGTTCTATGTTTCCTTCACATTTTGGTTAACATTTGTACAGATCAGAGAGCAAAACAGAGTTACCAGTGATCCCCACACATCTGCGGTGAGGAAGGATGTCTCCTCAAGAATGGAGGCAATGAATTGCTCTTCTTGTATCTGTTTTGTGGGGGAGCCTTTCTCAGGTCTGACATCCTGTAGAAGATATGCTGAATTGGATCAGAGAACAGCTGCAGCAGGGTGGGGTGGGAAGTGATCCGAGCCACAGAGAGCTGTAGGAGAGACCACATACACCGAAAGGGAAGCCAGTCCTCTGCAGCTCCAAACTCAGAGAAGCATTTTGCAAAGCACATGAGAAGGTAGTGATATTTCTCATGAATGTGTATAACCAATACTCTGCAATTTGAGCAAAGTGCACACCTTAGCTCACAGGATAAGATTAGGATACTTGACAAAATCAGACACAGAAGGAGTTCCATCTCCTCTGCTGTTGCCACTTCCCTAGCAAACATCATTTCCTAAGAAGGCAACACACCCAGCGTGCACAGAGGGTAGCTGGGGCAACATGTCTGGGTCTATGATCATGGGATATTTGCTTGATTGGAATATTTTCAATTTCACGTGTTCCTCAGTATGAATTCTACTGATTTATGGTTGTGAGTGTTGCTTTCCCAGAAGAAAAGAGAAATTCAGAAGAACTGATATTAGTAGGTAAATGTCTTAGTCCATTTGTGCTGCTATAAGAAAGCCTCTTAGACTTGGTAATTTATACCAGCATAAATTTTTCAAGATGGCATCTTGAGTGCTGTCCATCCACATAGGATGAATACTGTGTCCTCACATGGCAGAACATCCAAAAATGTCTTGCTTTTTCCTCAAGCCTTTTTGTAAGGGCGCTAATCTATTCATGAAGGCAAAGCCCTCACAACCTAATCACCTTCTGAAAGCCCCACCTCTTAATCTTATTGCATTGGGGAATAAATTTCAACATAAATGTTGGAGGTCCCACAATCATTCAAACCATAACAGTGAATATTCTACAAGTAAATCGTGATGTTTATCTCATTTATAACAAATAAGAAGCCCCAAAATTTCAGAATAAATGTTTTATTCAATGAATATTTATGCTTGTGTTCTATTAATACCTCTTTTTAAGGCTGGGGCTATAATGATAAAGAAAGCTGTACGTAAACTGCCATGATGAAACTTTTACCCAAGAGAAGGAAATAATTAGATTGCATTCTTTACTGGATAGGGATAGTCTAAATACAAAGGTGACTCCACAGGCTTTGGGAAGAGCATCTCTATTATCCCTCTCTTGGTACATATGTAGATATACAGCCAGGCTATCCCATGCACTATGCCCCCACCTTGGGAGCCTTAAGAAATCTTTATGCTAAGGAGGGGCCACGATAGACATAAGATAATCACTGCAAACTGAGCACAGGGCTTTCTTGCCTGAAATAAGACCACATTTTGAAAAGTTATGGAATTTATGTTTTTCTGCTTATGGCATCATTTCCAAACCACCATGAATAATTCTCCAAAGGCTTAACACACCACTTGATGTTTTTGAACTGCGTGTGTTTTACAATATGATGATTACAACCTTTGGCTCTCACATTACGCACTTCTGCATGCTAAAATGCAGTGGATAAGACAGTGTAAGATTTCAACATGGTTATACTATTGTTACCTAGGATGGAAGTAGAAGCAAAGAGTGATTTGCAATTTTAGTTTTGGTATTCAGGGGAAAGTGAGTATTCAGAAAACAGTATCTTAGCCAAATTGAGCTCATTGCTTTTCCAGAGGCACTGATACTTCACAATGAAGGAATCAAATGTCTTATAAGGAAGGCATTATTAACAAGTTTATCCATTCATGGGGACAGGAGAAGCTTGGATAATCTGGTTAAGATATGGGGATTTGCAGTCAGATTGGCATGTTTACTTGGGACTTGCAAAAGTTACTTTACCTCATCTGTGAAGTAGAGATAATAAGGTTTAGCTTTAATGTTGTTAGAGTTGTTCCTGGGGTAAAAATATATTCATTTATAAGCACTGTATGTGGCATTGGCATGTTCTCACAGAATGGTTTTAAGCAAAGGTAGCCCAGCTGGGCATGGTGGCACATGCTTGTAATCCCAGCACTCAGGAGGCTGGGGCAGGAGGATCACCACAAATTCAAGGCCAACTTGGGCTACAAAGTGAGTTCTAGACCAGACTGACCTACATAGTGAGATTCTGCCTCAAAATAACGACAACAACAACAATAACAATAGCTCAAATATATTCCACGGGGTCTGCAATCCCTGAGAAACAAGAGGCCCTCTTTCCCCACAGTTACAGTTTAAATGAAGTATTTCCCTCAAAAACTCATGTACTGGGGCTGGGGATTTAGCTCAGTGGTTCTGCTGCCTGCCTCGCAAGCACAAGGAGCCGAGAGTTCAATCTCCAGTATCAAAAAAACAAAAACCAAAAAACTCATGTATCAAGGGCTTGATCCCCAAATAGTAATATTCAGAGGGTGGGAACTTGAGAGCTGATTGGATCACAAGGCCTCTAACTTCATCAGAGGATCAATCCATTGATGAAATCATAATCTGATGGCGTTATTAGAAGGTAATGGAAACTTAGGAGGCAGGGCTTAGCTGAAGGCAGTGGGTCATGAAGGCATGACCTTGGGAGACTATATTTGATCTCTGATCTCTTCCTCTTTGGCTCTTGGTCTCTCTGCTTCCCGACTGCTATGAGGCGAGCAGCCTTCCTGCTCCATGCCCTTCTACCATGATATTTCTGCCTTGCAACAGGCCTGAAAGAAATAGAGCCGGTCAACAATGGACTGAAACCCTGAAACTGAGAGCAAAAAATGAACCTTTCCTCCTACAAATTGGTATTATTAGGGATTGTGACACAGTGACAGAAAGCTGATACACCCAGTTAGAAAAAAACAGGCTCTGGAATCAAAGTGGGAGAAGTAAAGACAAAAAGAGCGTAAGACATTCTCTGGGGTTCCTGGTGCAGCCTGTCAAAGAGGTCTTTCTCCATAATGTTGACGTAGGAAGCCAGGGTCACGTAAAGCGTCAGTCCCCATGGAAGACCACAAGCATGCCAGGCTACTCACTGACAAATCCCTACTTGTGCTGACAGTGTTGTTAAGTGCGTGCTCTCTGGAGAAAATCTTCAGTAAATGATGCTTTTAGGAAAAGCAAAAAGATCTTTGAACAGTTGACCACTGTGACTAGGAGGTGAGGGATTGACGCCATCTGCTTGCAAAGTATAACAAAGTACACAAACTTTCCAAATCCCTCATCTGTTTTGCATGTGTAAAACAGACATCTAAACACGTCATTTGGCACAAAAATGAACGACATTAAGTTTTCATATGGCTTATGAAAGTATATAAAAAATGAATTGCAATATAAGAAACCAGTGTTGACTTTGGCCAGGTGACCATTAGTCATTCATTACAAGAGTGACAGCTGCTGAGGCTGACACCAACTTTGGCCTTGTTTCCCAGTCTGTACAAGGGTGCCATCCTCACGCATTTCTCTGCCCAGAGAACCAGCATCCTGGCCAGGTGCATCCTTAAAATTCACAAAACTTGGCGTGCCCTTGAGTCACTTTGTTCTTGGGACCACAAGTGGGTCACTGAAATCTCTGAGCCAGTGCATTTTTTTCCAGGTGAGAGCCTGGAAGTGAGAATACAAGCAAATACATAAAAATAAGCCAACCACATGCCTCTTCTTGGCATCTGATCTGGCCTGTGAGCGTGGGCTCAGAAATAACTAGATGCTTAATTATACTTCTAAACTTAGTGCATGAATTTGCATGTGTAAGTAATCAGCCAAGTATTTGCTTAAAAATGTGTTCCATTTCCTGTTTGCTCTAAATCAAATTACTGGGCTGCAGATAGATTCTGAAATAATTTTTGGAAGTGTGTTCTAGAGGTTCACTATCTTGGCCTGGGATACTGGTATCTCAGGACCCAGGCAGGGTAGACACAGTAACTTTTTGGCAAGGCTACCACTGGTGATCTAGGACAGGGGCCAAAGTAGGTCAAGTGATTTGTAGTGCAGGTGCCTTCTTCCTCACTCTCCACCCCAGTAAAAACCAGGTCTTATCCATACTCTTTTTTTTTTTTTTTTGGGTACCAGAGATCGAACTCAGGACCTTGTGCTTGCGAGGCAGGAGGTGGAACCACTGAGCTAAATCCCCGGCCCCTACCCATACTATTTTTGCTCTCATTTTGCTAACTATAGTAAGAATACTCATTAGGCACACAGGAGAGGCATTATGAAGGACCAAGGACAGAGCCTGGCATCGTACTGCCTGTCTCCAGTTCACTCATTCATTTATTGATTCATTGAAATGTTTTCAATTACATACCAGATTGAAAATACAGCACAAAGACGAACATATATAGTGCCTGTTTTTAAGACAGTAATAGTTATGTATCAATTGAAAATAAACAAAACTTTAAAAAAATTTTTTAAAAATAGTAGCCTAGAGGGAAACTTACCCAGACAATGACCATATACTGTAATAAGCACTGTCAATAAAAGTGAGGGAGATGGAATTATTGGTCTCAACTCCTCATTTCCCTATAATAGTACTATTATATAGCCTCACTTTCTATGGCTTCATTGTGGATGGAGTGCACATCCCTGCCTTTGGTTCTGGTTTTGGCTATGTGGGTTGCTGGGTCAAATGGGCAGAGGCTTGAAACGGGCTCAACAGGTTGGGCTTGGGTCACTGAGCTTATGCATCATCCAAGTGGAGCACTGGCTGCCCCTGCCAACCTGCAGGTGGGCCAGTGAGAAATAACTGCTTCTTGTTATACTCCACTGAGATTCTTTGAGCTGACCAATACACTAAGGTTGGTGCTGGCAAATCTGAGAGGGGCTCCAAAGCCAGATTGAAGGTACTGAGGAGCTCCTGAGAAAAGGTAACAAAGGAGCTGAGCCCTGAAGGATAAGTGGTGTGTGGTGTGTGGTGTGGTGTGTGTGTGTGTGTGTTAGGGAGGATTGGTGGTGGGAGGCAGAAGAAAGGGGAGAGAGAGAAAGCATGGAGATAAAAGAGAGCATGGCTTGTTCTGTGAGCCACAAGTTGTACAGCCTGGCTGGAGGAGGCAGAAGGGCCTACAACATCCCACAGGGCCACTACCCTGAAAAGCAAGGAAGGCTGGAATTCAGCAGTATATTTGAGGGTGTTCTCATTGGACAGTGGACATTGGACACCGACTGGTGTAGCACCACTGAGTATTTCTTTGTCAGGAGTTTCTTATAGAGAAAAGCTGCTCAAAAGAAAATTTTATATCATCTTGACTTGTACTCATTATGACAAAGATCTGATTGAAGACTAAAATCCAGTGTGAATAAAGTTTAAAATACTGGTATATGGTACATAAGATTATGGTGTTATATACAATATTCTAACTGTAGTTTTGGGGTAATGCCTTCTTTTTTTTAATGCCTTCTTATTTATTGGATGGCTTTCCTTAACAACATGTCTTTTGTTTGTTTTCAGGATATATAGTCTGTTCTTTTTTTTCTTTTTTTTGGTACTGGGGATCGAACTTGGGACCTTGAGCTTACGAGGCAGGTGGCGGAACCACTGAGCTAAAGCCTCGGCCCAGGATATATAGTCTAGAATCATGGCATTTTTCTATCATGCTGCCATTATCTTGAATATTTTTATTTATCTTTATGCTACAAAATTCTAGTTTTCCTACTGAATCAGAGCCATGATTGATCCAGCTGAACCAGCTGGACCTTACGAGCAGGCACCATCCCCTTAACATGCAGCATAACACACACATACCAACACCACTGTTGACAACCCTGTTTCTTTTCTATTTTCCACTAAATCTAGTATCATAAATATTATTAAGTAATTTTCTTTTCTTTTTTCTGAATAAAAGGATCTTGAATATTAAAATCCTTAATGATTTGAAAGGAAGGGAATTTTAGTTGAGTCCAAATGACCCGAACTCTTTTTTAAGAGAAGAATACTGGGTTTAGCTATGCACAACTTGCCATTCTTTTGTGAATAATGCAATGTTAAGGAAGCATTATAGATTTAGCAGGATTAGGTCATCTCACATAAGTGTTTCTGAAGTGTATCTGAAACTTGAATTATATTAAATGATTATAATAAAAGCCATTCCCACCTATAATTCATTCCAAAACTTGACTTGGTCATGACTCACAAATACACTATCAACACATAGTTAAATAGGTATGCTTTTTTCTTTTTAGTTTATAACAATTTTAACTTCATGTAGCATAGGCATTTCTGAAATTTGACTGACATCTTGGCTGCATACTCCTTTAATAAGGTCCATAACTCAAAATTCAGAAGATTTCTTTTACTCTGACATGTATAAAATTGTCAATACTGTCTTAAAGGCCCAGTGATTTTACTATATAGTACTGAGCCAGCAATTAAACAGAGAAACCATTTAATTATTTTCCAAGAGTTTACTTGTAAAAGTGTCCCAGAGTTAGAAACTATCCAGATCATATAACTAGGAAGTTAAAATTAATGACCAGAAAATGACTGGCTTTGCCTTTAGCATTTCTCTAGGAGGAAAGTTGGCTTTGGGACAGTTTGTAATCTGGGTCTCTTCCCTGATCTGTCACAATTAGACATGTGACCCTGGGGGCAAAGCACATAAACCTCTGAGGTCTTCAGACTCCTCATTCATCAAATTAGAGGGTTACACCAACCAAGTAAGTTTCAATTTTCTACCTCATTCTATGTCCAGACTTGAAATTATTACTCAAAGAGTGGTTGGTTGGTATTTATTCTCCAAATCCACTTAGATATGAACTTACATAAAGGAACTGAAGTTTGTAGCAATTAGCACATAGGTTGAATTTAAAGAACTTGACCATAAGAAGAAATATTAACTAGGAGGCTGGATTGGACAGTGACTTTAATTGCTTTTAGAGGACCTTAAAAATGAATAGATATCTCTCACCATGCACTAAACTAAAATCAAAATGGATTAAAGATCTAAATATTAAAATAGAAATGCTGAACCTGCAGCAACAGAGGTTAGGTAGAACTCTTGAAGACATTGGTGTAGGAAAAGATTTTATGAACAAAACCTCACTTGTCTGTGAACTAGCACAAACAATCAACAAGTGGAATCTCATCTTATTAAAAAGCTTCTGTACAGCAAGAGAAACCACCAGCAGTATGAAGAGACAACCCACAATGTGGGAACAAATTTTCACCTGCTAGTCCTCCGACAAAGGTCTACTATCTAGAATCTAGAAAGAACTTTAAAAAATCACACCTCCCAAATTTAAAGATCCAATCCAAAAATGGGCAT
>NW_004624738.1:19354219-19429525 GCF_000247695.1 Heterocephalus glaber
AATGTCATTATATTGTACACCTAAAATGTACCAATAAAAAAATTGTTTAAAAAAGGAATAGATAAACATAAAGCCTGGCTTGGTTTATTTATAGACCTACCCAGGCTTTGCATGAGTTACTAAAAAGGAAGGCATACTCTCACAGAAACAATTTTGCCATAAGTGACTGTTTTATGTCGCATCTTTGTTAGAATTCTTAGGTTGCTAGTAAACATCACTGCTTTAAGTGAGTTTCGGTAAAGATTTGTTTTAAGGCTGGAGGTGTCTCACAGAATCCAAGAACAGAAATGCAGCGTGTCTCCAGAGAGATCTGCAGCCAGAAAGCAAAAAGTTGTCAGGAGTCCCAATAGGTCTGCCTCTCTTTCTCTTGCTGCTCCTTTTCTCTGATTATTGCTTATATTCTGTTCCCTCTATAGAATATTTAGCCTCAAGTAGACGACTTTAGCCCTTTCAATCCATCACCCAACACATAAACACACCCTGCGTCAGAGTACTAATGTTTAGCTTGCCTTTGTATGAGGCAACAGGCTAGATTAATCAGACATTCTTTCAATCTCAATTCTAAATTCCTGAAAGAGAGCTTGTCATTCTCTGATTGGCTTAGCATAGTCAAGGGTTCACCCCCAGTGCAGCCAAGTGAGAAAGATCCCATATTCCACAGTGGGTTGTTGAGTAGGGATTCTGGAGCATGAAGTTCCAGATGGCAATATTCATAATGTGTTGTGTACACACAATGCCCATGGACTTGTGCCATCGGGTCCTACTGTTGCCTGAAGATGGTTCTCAGATAAGGGGGACCATTGTCAGCAATCACCAAAAGACATTTACTGTATTCGGCTAACTGCAGTTGCTAGAAAACCAACCCTTTCCTCAAAATACAACTCCATTGCATTAGTATCCCTGCTTCCTAGAACTAGAAATTCCACCCGCCCATCAGACCTACAGGACTTGTCTCATTTGTAACCTTTTTGGATCTTTATACCGGAGATGGGCATCTGATTACAGAAGAGCCAGTAGCTCTCCTGCTTCTCTCCCTGAAAGTCACTTGGATTTCATGATGGCTCTAAAGATGTCTATGAGGCCTTTTCCTTTCTCCTCATGTAGAGGAAAAGATTCCAAGTAGAGAGTTTCCTGAGGGACAGTCTTCTAGAATTCCAGAGTTAACTGGGCTCTACTTCCACAAGCAGCCCCAAACTCAACCGGCACTGACAAATGACGGTTTTCATAGCAACAATGAGGCATATATTTCTTCTCCAAAGCACACAGATGTAAACTAATATTACATATTTTAAATTTATTTTCTGTGATTCAGAACTTCTTCATGCATTTTTATGAACACTAGATGAGATCAATTTAGACCTAATCCTGCCTTATTTAACTTGGCCATTCTGGAGACTAGTCTTTACTCAAGTGGCTGCAACTAAGATACCAAGTCTTTGAAAAGCTGAGCTGCTTTTGTTTGGTACTTGGCATCTGGTGTATGGCTTGGATGGGATATTTCCTTTCCCTCTAAGTAAGAACCCTTCTCTTGAGAAGGTCTGGTACAGGCTTGCCAAAGAAGGAAGCAGGAAACTCAAGCCAGCCTGAAGTTTTGTGAGCTATGGAAAACTGGCTAAATTCACCATGAATATAATTTGGAAACAAGCAGTGGGTGCAGAGTGGCCTCTTATTAGCCCAGTTCTTTATTCCTGGCTTGGTACTATGTGTTCATGCATATTTGGTGAAATATGACAATTATGTTTAAATGTTATCAATTCCCATGACCCTATTTCAGAATTATGATTGTCTCAATAGGCATCACAAAGTTTACCATTGTCATACTTTTGAAAAATAAGATTTTCATAGAATTAATATTAAAAAACAAATGATAGATATTTAGTTTCTCTGAGACTAAACTCTTAAGTGATAAACTAATTTGCACGTAATGATTGTGCTCATGTTACATATTCCTGTATTTTTATAAACTGCAGTATTTTTAAAAGTATTACATTTTAAACATTCTATAATATGGAATTTCATTAATTCAGTCTTACCCTTTAGTCTCAGTTAGTGAAGCTTACCTATACACAAAATAGAAAATATTAGTTTTGTCCTCCAAAATGAATTTACTCTGGTACTAATGAGCTCCTGGGAGTTTCCAACTGTGCTCAAGGAGCAGATTTTTGCAAAACTCAGAACTGTTAGTTGAGATTCAGTTACTCAGCTGTGGCTCTCAGTTTCCTCTGTCATGGCTACATTCTTTCCCCTTTTCAAAGCTTGCTTTATTTTTCTATTATATTGCAAGTGGATTTTTGTATTTGTTTCATTATCTGTTTTTATTTAATTAATTATATTTTTGCAATGCTAGGGTTTGAACCAGGGCCTGTACATGCTAGGCAAGTGCTCTACTACTAAGCTATATTCCCAGTCCTAATTTTAAAGTTTAATTTAAGAGGGTCCATAAATACACATTTAAAATACTGGGGTAAAGATTTAGTGGCTTACAGTATGAGAGCGTTAAGTAATTTAAGAAGGCCTTCCATGTGCCAGAAAAGCTATGCCCAATGCCAGTGGTAGATTAGTAAGATTAATAAGAAATTGTCCAAGAAAAAAGGCAAAACTATAATGCAGTGTAGAAGATTACAAAGCAGGATTATAACTCCAGGGGAGCACTGAGATACAAATAATTAACTGGGAATTAGAAGATTCATTGGGAAGGTGATGGATGAGTTGTATTTTTGAGGACAGGAGTTCTTTAGAACATGAAGATCAGGAAGGGACTCTTAACAGTGGGAACCCTGATGTGTTAGTCAGCTTTCTATCATTGTGCTGTGACAAAACACGGGAGAATGGCAGCTTAACGGAGGAAAGATTTACTTTGGCACCTGGTTTCAGTCCTTGGTCAACTGGCTCCATTGCTTTTAAACCCACGGCAAGGCAGAAGCACCATGGTAGAAGGTCATGGTGGAGGAAAACAAATCACCTCATAGAAACCAGGAGAGAGAGAGGGAGGGAGGGAGGGAGGGAGAGAGAGAGAGAGGGAGAGGGAGCTGGACTTCTTTCTTTCTCTCTTTTTCCATATTGGATGGTGCCTCCCCATATTCAGGGTGGGTCTCCCCCCTCCCCCCATTTCTCTTTGGAAACACCCTCATAGGCATGCCCGGAAGTGTGCTGCACTAATTTCCTAGGCACATTTCAATCTAATTAAGTTGGCAATGAAGCTTAACTGTCACATTTTGTATATCAGAGACTTCTCAAGGGGCTCTGGGACTTGGAACAGAGGTTAGTTACCAGGAGAACTGGCAGGAGACGAGGCGCCTAGACAGGATGGAGTTGTCTGTGGAGGGCCTTCTATGCTACAAGAGGGAGTTGGGAATTGATTTTTTTTTTAAATTAGCATACTTCCTTTTCCATGAAATATTTGACCCAGGTTCCTAAACTATAAGAAAGATGGATGAGGAGTAGCTTCTTTCAAGCAGAGGGAGGAAAATCTGGGGTTCAATGTTCTCAGTACCTCCTCTCCACAGGAGGCCATCTGAAAGGCAAGCTGGATGATGATGGGGAGACTGTAAGCATAGAAGTAACCCAAAGTTGTTTGTGACTCTGTAGGTCGATGTGGGAGCACTGTGGAATTGGGACTGAAGGGAGATCCATGTGGGGCCCCTATTCACATAAGTGATAGGACTCGAAGAAAGCATCTTGGAAAGGACAAAAAGTATTTCTAAGGCTGGCTGAGTGAGAGTGGGGGATGGGAGGGCAGTGAGCGTGACCCTAAAGTTTCCTTCTAGCTGGTGTGAGGCAGGCAGAGGCGGGGAGTATCCAGATCCACTTGACAAGAATGTTTCTATTAGATGTGAAGTGGTTCCGTTCGAACAGAAGACTTATCAACTGCTTTTGGAATGTGCTGAATTCCCATGCAGAAAGGAAATGCCACAATCATAGGACTGGTTTTTGAGATCGTTCCTGGCTTTGGATTTGAGAAGCTTTCTCAGAGGCAAGATTGATTCAGAATAGGACCATTAATAATAGTAGTTTTAACACTCCCCTGGGCCTTGTCTTTCCCTTCTTGTGTCTAACAGTGAGGAGCAGAATAAAACTCTAGCACCAATGGCCAAATCTGAACCACCTCCTCCTTCTACTGCAAATGTTTCTCCAGGAGTTCACAGAAAGTATGAATTACCATTGTTTAAAAAAATCTGAAAAATGAACAGTTTATTATGTAGAACAACCTACAGTTGGCAGTTTGAGTTTTGCAGCCTCCAAAATAAAGTTCTTTGATGGAAAACATGCATTTAATTTTTACCAGTGAACTTGTGGAACTCATATTCACAAGGAAGTAAAACCTTTTTTCGCCAGACACAAGGCTGTGACTCCACTTGTCCCTATTTCTCCTGAAGGAGAGCTTTTGAGTTAGATCAAGAAAAAGAGTAGCATGAAGCAGCTACATACTTTCTTTACTGGAAGCAATCTTGAAGGGTCTATTCTGGTACTAAAGAATTAATTACTTTCTGTTAGCCCTTTGCTAGTTGGTCAGAATGAAGGCCAAATCTAGGGTATCCTAGTGTGAACAAGAATGCTATTTTGGTCTGTCACAAAGAACTGTGGAATGCAGATTTTGGGCAATTTCATCACATCCACCAGCAACCACAAAACAAATGTTATTCCAGAATAAGGACCATGGATACAAAAATACTAAAAGCTAAATCAAAAGAAGATTATAAAGGCTTTCTATAATTTAATGAGTATCCTCACTAGCAAAGCCTCTCTCTCCCTCTCTCTTCTCTCTCTCTCTCTCTCCCCTCCTTCCTTCCTTCTCTTTCAAACCAAATGCTTACACACAGTGTTGGATATAAAGTTTGATGAAGGCCAGGTGGAGAGGAGAGACTGAAGAATTCCACTGCTCCTCTGTGCAAAACAGTGAGAGAGAGAGAGAACAGACAGTTCATAATGAATAATACCAAGAAACTTTTCTTGAGACAACGTAAGAACCTTATTTATAGGGAAGGAGTCACCTAGAGAATTCCACGACTTCAAAGTAATTAGATTCCTTCATGAGAGCTCAATGAAGGTTTCACTTTTCTCTGGAGAATACGGGCATTTTAAAAGAAACAATTAAAATGCTTTTAACTGTGACAACATACTCCTCAGAGATCGAGGGGGCTTCACAGAATGACCTACGTGGCCGCTAGTGCTGCATCGCTGACCCAGAGCATCCTGTGTGTATAAATACCTAATCTTCAATCTTCGTCTGGATTTGAAGTAGAAAATTATAGTCAAAATTTTCTAGCATACTTTCCATTCAGGAAGTTACATGCTTGTGAGAGTCTTTGAATCACACTAGACACTAAGCTTTACCTCCATTTCACAGAATTGTTACTTTTTTTAAATGAGTTAATGACTTTGCTTTACCTAAACAAATAGAAATACTGAAATGACAAAGAGTACTGAACTGAATTCCTCTAGTCTTGGTATATACCTCATCTATTAACCTATTGTCTGAAATTCCATGATTAGAGATTCATTCCTTTAGGTTTCATGTTGTCTTACCTCTTTTAACTTGAGATCAGTCTGAGAGAAGAAGCGCATTCAATTCCTTGTGGGGACTCGTTTAATCCTTTAAAAATTTAGAAAGTCTCAAAAAAAAAAAAAACAAACTGGTGAGGCTGTAGAGCAACAGCAAGTCCTAATACAGATCGATATAGCCACTTTTTAATATAATTTGGAAAATTCTACTTCTGGTCAAGATGACTGATAAAAATTAATATTATCTGCCTGAAATAAGCGAAAAAACCTGATAAATTAGTTGTAGTCATATTTTTCAAGATGTAGGGCACCAGACAATGAAGGAAAATGATCCTGAGAGATCAGAAGCAATTAAGGTAAGTGTATTAGTCAGTTTTTCATCACTGGGATCAAATGTTCAACACATACAACTTAAAAGAGGGACGGTTTATTTTGGCTCATGATTTTAGAGGTTTCTCTCCATGATTGGTTGGCTCCAAGGCAAGAGCATCATGGTGAAAGAGTCTGGTGAAGCAAGCTGCTTCCTTCCTTGTGGCCAGGAAGCAGAGCAGAGGGTGGGAGTGGGTGTTCTCCAAGAGTCTGCTCCCAGGGGGCCATCTCCAACTGGGTCCCACCTCCTAACATTGTGGCATAAGGGGAGCCTACAAAGAGCCCACTGACCACCCCATGTTGAGGAGACAGAGTTGGGAGTCAGGAGGCTCAAGTTCATAGGGCAAACATCTAGAGAGAGAACCATAGAGCTACACTGTATGTGGAGAGTCTGTGTCCACCTAGCAGAGTACTGGCCACTACCTGTGTATGAGAGGACTACTCAAAGCTGGGTGGAGAAGAACACCTGAAAGAACTAGAAAGAACAATGATTACACTCACACCAGGCAAGGAGGGATGCCTGTTACTACCAGCAGATGGGAAAACGTGATTCACGTGGTTTTGAGTAAGTTATTCAGAAGGTCCTTACCGCCATAGTAGGGAATAATTATCTCTAGAATGCATGTTGCTCTGGTCTTGCTAACAAACTTTTAGCAAGACCTACTTGAAAGGATAAAACTGTTTTCAAACAACTCAACTGTGACCCAGAACAAAGTCCAAGAATATTTATGGAGAATACAAAAGTATCCAGCACTAAACCAGATAAAGCCAATGTCTGGCATCCAATCAAAGTTTACTAGTCATGCGAAGAAGCAGGAAAACTTAAAGGAAGGAAACACAGAGACCACCTCTCCTTGTGAGAGTGTCAAAGTATTTGAGGACATGTTTTTAAAAGCACTACAACTCCATCAAGGGACAATGTCGTTAGGGAAGGTAGAATTTGATACGATACACAATTCATCAGATTAAATGCCCAAACTCAATTACTTATTTCCTACAGAGTCTAAATTTTGTTACTGTATTTATTTGGGGGATGGGAGTGACTTTTGCTCCCCTAGATAGCTGAAAAGACACCCACACATCTTGCAGACCTATCCCTCTGTACTGATAAGGGAGAATCTTCATTTCTGTGGTAGATTTGTGGACCCAGCATGGTTTTTGTTTTGTTTTGTTTTGTTTATCAGTTGCGAGGCTACAGATATGTTAGGACACATCTCAGTGATGCTTATAGAAGTATTGAAGCTTACAATGATTCCAGCTACTATGCTAGGCCTTAAGATTTAAAGACAATTAAAACTAGGCTCCATCGTCAGGAATGCACCAGCTTTATCTCCAACTAAAGCAAGTTTCCAGTTGTTTTTAAATGTGGCTGGGGAGTTGGTGTCTTGGGGTATGATGAGGACAATGGATCAAGGTACAATTGCCAGTGAAAAGACAGGTTGCTTCTTAAAGTTCCCGAGACATGGGGCATACCACACTAACTACATAGGGGCGCAGGGGAGGCACCAGGTTTGGTCCCAGACAAGCAAAGCATGTGCAAAAGTCTTTATGTTACCCTTTATGAAAATGAATGTGAAAGCCAGATAAGCAGCTAGATGAGTATGGGATTGGCTAGTTTGAATAATTTCTACAGGCTCTAGGATATAGGGGTAGCCCCTAGTTGTCTGGTACCTGGCCCTGGGATGGTTATGGCAAGAGAATATTGCCTCCTGCAGTGTGACAACTGGGGAGCATGGGAGTAGAGGTATGGACTCAGAGTTGGTTGGTTTGCACATCCAAGGCAGGCTCCAAGCTACCACCTGTAGAACTTAATTAACCCTAGGAAGGTCAGTCTTCTCCAGGTCAGTGAAATTCCAGGTCTCCATGGCATAAAAAACATAGGAATTTTTAAGATGTAGTTTAAAGTCGTACAGTGTGAGCCTCATTGTAGTCCTCTGTGGATTCAGGCTTATTTGAGCACATCAGGTGGGTTGGGACTCTGGCATCTCATCTCCGGACTCTGTTTATATGTAAGAATAAAAGAACCTGCTGGGAAGAAAAATGCCTTATTATAATTTAGACAAAATGTTCCCCAACAGTCTCATGTATTTAGAGGTGGGGCTTGGTTCAATTCCCAGTATTGCCACCCCTCTCCCAATCAAGCATGGACTTAATCATCTAAATGAGCACAATATAAGAAAATACTGCCACATAATTTTGTTGCTTGCACTTGCAATTTTGTTTTCCATTCATATTTGCATCAACAGAGGACAATAACATGGCACACCATTTGAATGAAGTTTTTGCTGTGGAAAAAACAAAAGGAGGGAGTGGGAAAACTGAGCTTGCCCATTGCACAATGATGAAGGCCCACAGTGCTAGCATTGAGCTGTGAGTGGCGTATTCAGGAAGGCAGTGAGCAGTATATGTATCCCACGCCACTTCTTTGTTCATATCACCTTGCAGTGAGTGAGGAGGAAATGCAGGATGGAAAATGTACTATTTCTGATTCACACCATTGTAAGTTGTACTACATTCCCATGAAATGCAGGTTTCAAAAATTCCATAAATATCACCTCATCTTTGAGCACACAAGGCAGCTTTATATGATTATCAAGTGGGCAGGTCATCAGCATTGGCATTTAAGGTTTGCTCATTGAGAGAACTTCTTTTCATTAAATTTTAGGTCTGCTTATTTTAAGCTAGGAAATAAAGTCTTGAAATTTTGCAACTGTTGATAGTATACTTGTCCTGATAAGTACTCACTATACAGTTCTCTAAAGTCAAAATTTTGGGAGATCAAGAGACACAGGGAGAAAGAGGGCAGAGAAGGAAAGGGAATAAAAACATGAATTAAAATGTGTTATGTGTGTGTACTAACTCCCCACAAGGAATAGAAACATTATATACTACACACATGTACTAACAAAGAAACCATAAAAATTCTGGAACAAAATTTGATGTAGAACTGGAACTGAACCAATTACTTTCTACTCTTAAACATCATTTTGGTCATTTAGTCTTACCAAACAATATCACTGGTGACATTAAAATGCTATTGTTAATTACAGTGCTTTTATAATTTCATTCATATTAATTTTTCAATGTTCTGGTTGGGTAAGAACTAAAAGGACAAGGACTTTTAACCTGGATTTATATTTTTATACATTTCAATAATACTTTCATAAAATATAACACTGAGAATTCGTAAGTTTTTCTTTCTTATAAAAAGTTTTTTATAAATAATATTTTGAGAAATAGTTGATTAGAAAATGAAGCATCACGTATTCTACCACATATGAAGCTGGTTCTTTAGCTAATTTTCAACAGTGCAAATTATTTCAAGACAACTGAGCTTGAACCTATGATTAAATCCCCTTTAACATTTAAACCACTAAAGTACAAGCCTCTTTCACTCTCAAATAATGTATGCTTCCTCTCTCTGGGCATCCCTGGAGATGTTGACACATCTTTGTCATTGTCCCCTGCCCTCCCTCCCAACCGTATGTTTTTCCAGAGCACTGGTGGAGATCTAGCTCCTATCATGACCACTGGCCTGTTTTCCAAATGTCCAAAGCAGTCAAGATGAAGGCCTAGGGCTTGACTGAAAGCGCAAAGACAGTCCAATAATAATGAAGAGTAATATCGTGAATACTCAGATGGTAGTATTTGGAGCTCCCTTCCTGCCACCAACCTCTGACTTCTCTCTCACCCACATCAGCTCCCTGCCTTCCCTCTCCAAGCAGCTCCAGGCCTTTCTGTATTCCTGGTGTTCTGTACCTTCCTAGCACAGAATGACCCACAGTGGAGATGTCCATTGCTTTGAAGAGAAACTCCCATTGCTACCCAGATGATGAGCTAAGTCCTTCAAATGCTTTGTGGGCTGTCACAACCAAGCAGCTTCTTAATATGTCCATATTAAGGTACATGAAAGTTTCTTTAATTCTGTAAAGATACAGTCATCCTAAAAAATACATTCCATTTATATTACAAAATAGAACTTAGTAAGATACATTGCAGCATCTGCATCGGGATTTATGATAACTTCATTTCTCTCCAAGACAAATAAGAGCACATGTTTTATATTTGTGTAACCAGAGAGCCCTTTCTGGTTCTTCCCCCCAAATATAGAAATTGCATTACAGAGGTGAATTGCCATCACATTTAAAATTGCTAGATAATAGCAATAATGATATGGAAAACAAGGATTTTTTTTTTTTACAAAAGGAAGTAAAAAAGAGAATCAGATAGTCAAAACCCATTGGTATTTTATGAAAGGCAACATGTACTTCCCACGTAGAGTTATTATGAGGGTTTATGTGTAAAAGTACTTAAAATGCTACCAAGCATGTAGTAGTACTCAGAAAATATAAATCGCGTAGGTGATGATACAATGATGATGATGATGGAGGCAATGGTGGTGGTGGTGGTGGTGATGACTGACATTTGGGTAGCCTGCAGGAAGTAGAACAAAAACAAGAAGCCAGAAGGGACCCCAATCAGACCACTAGCATTGACCATGAATGCTGAAAATTGGACACTGGCTCCCCTTTCTGTGTGACTTGCCTCCATCTTGAATATGGCCTCAGCCTTTTAAAGGACAAGGGACTCAGAAGAACCGGTAGCTGAGCCACTGGACTCTTCTTCCTGACCTTCAGTCTTCTCTTGTCACCATATGACTCTCTGTGATTCTTTGTGCAGGATCAGCAGGGCAGAGCAGTATCAAGCTCACCATGAGAGGAGGAGTCTGAGCAGGCAGGGAAACTCCAGAGAACAGTAAGTAAAAAGCACTGGGAAGTGAGGGTAGCAGAGGGGAATGGTCTTCAAATCGTAAGGCAAACACTAAGAGCTTCCCCCTGAACTCCCAAAAATAAAGTCCTCCTGCGTATGGCAAGCTTCCTGACTGAGGTGGGCTGGTGGCTACACCTCTGAGGATCTGGCCTTGGCTCTTCAGAGGACTGTGAAGCTGCCAAACTTCTCATCCATCTCTTTGGACACTCCTGGTGGGAGGTGGAGATAAGATTTCTGAACCTTGATGTCAGTCCTGTCTGCTTTTCTATTTCCCACTCTTATGTCTAAGGATCTTCTCTGTGGTCAGGTCTCAGAAATGGGAAGCGAGACCCACCTATTCCCCTGCTGGGTATCTTCCCCAAAGAATTAAAAGAATCTTATCACAGTGACATATGTGCACCCATGTTTATAGAGGCACAGTTTGTAATAGCTAAAACTTGGCAACAGCCCAAGTGCCCAACAACTGGAGACTGGATAAAGAAAATGTGGGTTTTTAATAAAATGGAGTACTACTCAGCCATAAAGAATGAAAAATTAGAGACATTTATAGCTAAATGGATGCACATTGAGGCGATACTCTTAAGTGAAATAAATAGGACACACATGTATAAATACTAAATAGTTTCTCTAGTGTGAGAAACTGAAAGCATAAATAAGGACTAAAAGGCATAATAGATAATGTGAAATAGGAAGAAAAGGGGCAAAGGGGAAGGGGAAGTGGGAGGGGTAGGGGAAAGGAAAAAAGAGAATGGAATTAATATGAGAAAATGGAAACAAAATCTTTGTAAATAAGGAGGGACGGAGGTGTTGAAGGGAGGGCAGGGGAAGGGAGAAAAATAAGAACCAAGAGAGATTATGGAAAGGTGCAAATTTCCAATGATGAATGTCATTATATTGTATACCTAAAGTGTACCAATGATTAGAATGAATAATCAATAATGCGAAATAGGAAGAAAAGGTCCAAAGGGGTGGGGGTAGTGGGAGGGGCAGGGGAAAGGAAAGAAAGGAAAGGAAAAATTATGAGAAATGGAAAAAAATGGAAACAAAATCTATGTAAATAGGGAAGGGTGGAGGGGGTGAAGGGAGGGCTAGGAATGGGGAAAAAATAAGAACCAAGATGCATCATGTAAAGGTACAAGTTCCCAATGAGAAATGTAAATGTGTTGTATACCTAAAATGTACCAATAA
This sequence comes from Heterocephalus glaber, assembly GCF_000247695.1. The sequence continues at coordinate 19,366,049 of NW_004624738.1, forward strand.
AAGAATTAAAAATAAGTAAATAAATAAGCATATCACACACACACAAAAAAGAAATGGGAAGCAAACTTCCATATCAGAGCCTCTCTATGGCTCCAAATGTGTCATAGCCCAGTGGACAAAAAAGATACTTGTGGGATGTTCATTAACATGCATACTTATTTAGTCAACAGTATTTCACCAAGGAAATTAGAAGAGATGGACATCACAGAGGTTCCCAAAAGAGCAACCTTAAGTAAACCTAAATTATGTCACTGTATTAATTTATAATTATGAAAACAAAATACTATGGTCAAGAATGCTTTGGAACTTTGAAATAAAAGATGTTGTATGAACACTTCTGAGAGCTTGCAAATGTACTCTTTATGTTGAAGAATACAAGTTAAAATTAACCCAAGAAAAATTGGAAGCTGCTATAGATACTTTTTCTTTTCTAGGTTCTGGAATTAGGGACTGACTTTTTTGAGATGCACAATCTAGTTGTAGCCTATTGGTGCAGGAGTCAGTTCTTATTACAGGAAACTATCTTCAAGCTCAGTTAGAAATCTTGAGACCCAGATTAAAATTCCCACTTTCAGATAACATAATATAAATTTTTGTCTGTTTTAAAAATGGATTCATGCAAAACTATTTAATCTATTCAACTTACTGTTTTCTTTTTTCCTAATTTCAAATCAGTGGTGTTTAATTCCCATATAAAAGTACTAAACAAATAATTATGACTAACATCATTCATGTGACTAACCTTTTAGAGATGACAAAATATTTTCATGAGCTTTCTTGACTCCATCCCCATTTGACATCTGAGGAAACTGATCATCAAAGGGGAAGCACACTGTCCATGCTCACAGGGGTACTAAGTGGGGCACCAGGGATAGAGCTTATCTTTCTATTAAGGTGAATTATTCTCAGTTTTTGAAGTAGTATTTGCAATAATTATGGACTTATTTAATAGTTAAGTAAGTCAAATTTCAGAAATCCAAACGAAGTGGTGGGAACCCACTTCTGGAATGAGTGGAAATGGGCTCAGACCTCTACAAACAGTTATGTGTTAGACAAGCTCAGGCCCATGTGCTCCTGCCCTGCAGATTCTCCTTGTTGCTGATCTTGGAAAGGACTAGGGAAGGGAAAACTCAGCTTTCTGGCCTTCAGTTTTCTTAACTGCATGAGTCAATCTCAGCAAGCAAAAGATGCTTCAGGTCAACAGCTGGGTTGAGCTCTTTGCCAAATGAACAATAATGGCAAATAAACTAGAAAAGAAAGAGATTGTGTTAGCTTTCTGGTCAGGAATGTTGTGTTCAGAGGATTTACCTGGAGTTAGGCAGAATTAGCCTGCACCCTGGCTGTGATGGGATTGAAAGTGTGTTGTCAACTAATTCAGTTTTTGTCTTGCCAATACCTTAGTTTCTTTACCTATAAAATGTGGATATAAGTCCCTACTCTATTGAATTTGGGACACTATTAAATGGGATGTTATAGAAAATAATACTGACAGGGATGCTGAATCAGTGCAGACTCCCCTTTCTGCACTTCTCACTGCTGGTTCTTGAATATCTCTACTACCTACAAAAGCTAGACACACAGCAGACTCCCTACAGGAATGCTGAGCCCCTTCTGTTCTGACCGCCTTACCTGAGGGCACACAGTCTTTCTTCCCTTAATAGGCTTCCTATTAGGGCTCCTTGGCATCTAATGTCATGGGCACAGGGGACAAAGAGAAGCCACCTCCTCCTTTCCCCAGTGTAATTAGCAGCCTTCAAAGATAGGTTGGTGGGAGTATTAATTCAAGCCCCAGGATCCTCTCTAGAGAGCTCTGTGACATGACATGATTTTACTTAATGATCTGGTTAACCACACCTATTCACATGAAAACCACACATGTCACTTCAGCCTCATCAGGCACGGAGGCCACATCACATGGGGGCAGAGCAGCAGTTTCATTCTCAGCCTTGGGGAAGTGCTGAAGAAGGAAGCAGAGGCAGGAGATTGTCTGCTTCAAACTTTAGGAGTTGCCTCTGAGAGGCAGGCAACAATGGGCCTGCTCAGAGAAGAGGGGACTGCACTGCACACACTCAGTTTATTTTTTGAGTGTGTGTTGGTGCTCCACACTGCTAAAACTGTCTGCTTTACATCCAACCAGCTAATCCCTAAACAAATATTATCTGAGCACTTCTTATGGAGTAGTACTGTGCTGAATTTTGGAATGTGGTGCCCACACTTGAAGAAATCCTTGTAAAGTCTTTGAATCCAATATTCAATCTGCCCTTGAATAGCTTCATTAATTCATTTTTTAATCTCCAAAAACGAATGGTGAACTATTAGAACCCTCTGGCATAGGCTTGGCACTCGGGTCCAGAAGGGGAAGCCATCTCTTCTGCTGGCTGCTCTGAGAGGAGAGAGTCCTTCTTCCGTTGAGCCCACCTGCACCTCTGGAGTCACAAAGAACAGGCCTCATCCTTTTGCCATCCTTTCAAAACTTTGAAGGCAGTTGTCACTTCCCCATGATGCTTTGCTGTCAAGGGCAACAGTCCCAAGGCTTTCTGCAGTAAGAACATGAAAAGGCCCTCTCCATTCTTGTTACAGCTCTCTAAATCCCTGATTGTGATGGACACACATGAAGGGATGGGCCCCTGCCCTGAAAACCAGGTATGCGTGGAAAGCTGTGTAATTTCTGGCACTCACACGGCAAGAATCTGAAGATGTCTAACATGGACAAAAGGAAAGATTTGGAGCAAATGAATTAGCTGAATATTAACTGCAAGGAGCTGGAATAAAAATCAGAGCATTTAGACAGACCTCCAAGAAAACTTCCCAACCGTGAGTCTGGACGGCGCCAAACCCCAAGCATTTGGAAAGTAGCTTGAGATTTCGCCAAATTTCATATCTCAAGCTCGAGCCCTGGGGGATGGCTGGTGCTATTTCACTGTCCTTGATTTTGATAGAGTAACATGATGGAGCCCTCACCTTCTGGCTTGCTTCCAGAGAGAGTGGTTTCTCTCTTGACACAATCAGAGCCTCTCCCTTCCTGCTCTTGTCTTTTCTTCCTCTTTCTCTTTATTGTTGGCTGATGTTCTCTGGAGACCACAGTTTCCCCTAGTGAAGACTGTTTTTATTATCAATATAATTATATTCAGTTTGAAGTTTTCTTTAAGAAAAAAAGAAGTGAACATGGCTTCTCTTAAGTAAAGTAGCTGGCACTTGTGCTGCGAATGTAGTAAGTGTTTCCAGACTGATTCCACCAGAGTGTGGTCTAGGTTTGTTCAGGGATACTGGGCTGCAGTGTGCAAATGGTCCCTGTGTTCTGCCAGGGAAGAGAAGGTTTGGGTTCAAGGTGTCCTATGGTGTACAGAGGACAAAGCCTCAGCATTCCAGAGGGGCAGGCATGGGTGGCCAGCTGAACTTCCTAGGTTATCTGGACACCCTAGAGCCAAGGTAGCAGTTGTCTTCAAGATCATAGGCAACAGGTAGGAAGAAAGAGCCACCATTCAATTCTGCCATGCTAGCTTCTCAGGACACCTGGTGTGAGTGTCCCTATGCCAGAACACCAAGCCCAACTGCAATGTTTCTACATGACAAAATGACTGTGAGAGAGAAAAGTTTTGGTAACACAGGATGCAGTTGAGGGATAGCTGGGAGGTCAGAGACAGGAGATTGGTATTATTTACAGAGGAAAGATTCTTTTCAGTTAGAAAGAAAACAGGGCCAAATTTGCCAGCACTCCTATATTTTGTTCACTCATGAAGAATTGAGATTCAAGTAGTTTTAAAACATGTTGTCCTACGGACTACTCAGATGCACAGGCTAGCGTAAGCAGGGAGTGTTCTGGCAGATGCTGTTGATTGTCCACCAAAAGTCCATTTTGCATCATCCTAATATGACAGCCCTGGTTTTGTTAGGGTTTAAGTGACCCAGTTGTCTCAGTATCCATACTACAGTCTGTATTATATTTTACAACAAGGACCAGACTTGGGGCAGTGTTTCTGCCAAGAAGGCATAAGCAGAAGTCTGAGAGGATTTCTGGAAAAGATTCCATGTTTCAGGTACAGGTGACCACCATCTTGCTTCCATTTTCTTGTTTGTGAGACTGGCAGTACAGCAGCCATTTTGTGACCACGAGGAGAGGATGAGCACCAGGAACTTAGGTAGCAGAGCAGAAAAACAAAAGGCACCTAAAGCTTGTTGACATAATGCATCTGCAGCACCAGATATAGAATGCATCTTTCGGTAGCCATCACCCTCTAACTTTCCCCACCTCTGAATTCCTTCATCTAGGAAATGCTTCCTCAGAGCTTTCAGAGTCATCCTTGACTCTTCCCTTTCCTTTGCCATCCTCTCTACTCTTGCATATTTTATTATCAAATTCCATTAATTCTACCAGCAAGATATATCTCCAATCAATCTCCTTTTTAGCTCTGCTGCCACATCTATAGTAAACACATTATGACCCAGAATATTGCAAGAGTCTCTTACTCGGTCTCTCCACAAGTACAGTATTTCCTCCAATCATCTCCATACAACAGCAGAAGTACTTTCTCAAACTAGGGCAGACCACGTCACTCCCTGCTTGACACTCCACATGACTTTCTCTTGCCAATTCCTCACATAGCCCAGGGCCACAGTGACCTGCACCCCAGCCACTTCTTCATCTCTTCCCTCACTGCTCCTCCCTCTTATTTCACTGCCTCAAAATGATAGATTCCATTTTGTATAGGGATCAGTGGTTTTGATCAATAAATTTGAGTCATTTGTAGGAAAACGGTTGGATCTTGCAAATATAATACTGAGAGAAATCAGACACAGAAGGTTAAATGTCGCATGGTTTCTCTAATATGGGAGATCTCAAATATAAATAATTTAAAGAGTAAAATAAAAGAGAAAGGCTAGGAAAGAGGGAGGCAGACTTTGGAGATGGTGGAGGCATCTGAGGATGAAGGATGAAGGGCTGGCTGTGGAGCAGGAGTAAAGCACCAAGATGTGGGATATGTGTGTACCAATTCCCCAAGATGAATGTCGGCATTATGCATTACAAATATATACTAATAAGAAAGAACACAGCTGAAATTTATCAAATACAAAATCAAAAAATAAATGACGGGAAAAAGAAAACAATGATTCCCAGTGCTAAGTATTTTGGCCTTCGGTTCAGCTCCATTCCTCCCTTCAAACTTTGGCTCAAGTGTCACAAAGATGTTCCTGATTATGTCTCTAGAGGAATAAGCCTGCCCTTGCTCTCTATCCTGGCTTCCTCCCTTCCTCGTACTTTTGTCATGCACAGTGATGGAATTGGTTCCCTTGCCTGCATTGATTTGGTCTTGGACTATAAGTTCCAGAGGATAAAACACATGTCTTTCTTGTTAACTTTTAACCCTAGTGCCTACTCTGCTGCCTGGAATATAGAGTTCAGTCGATATTTGTAGAATAAATGAAAGAATGAATTTTATTTGGACATACTATTGTACAATACATAAATTTTTATTTGTATAATGAAAATTTCTGTAGCATTATTTATTTTAAGCTACTATTTTATAATCATATATATACATACATACATTTCTACTCTTATTTACTTGTATATTTTAATTTTTCAGTTGAGGCTTGTTTATATAGGAAAACATAATTTGAGTCACAAATGCACAGTACAATACACAAATACACAGTACAACATACAACATACATTTAAGTTTATTTTATGACATCAGAATTCTTCCCCTGCCTGTTTGGAGTATTTTTTTTTATATTAAGATTATAAGAACTAGTTTCTGTTAATAATCTTTGCAGTTTGCTTTTAAATGGAAAAGTCAGAGAGATATTTTGAGGCTGGGATTTGTAAATTCTTCCTTGCTAATGACACACAGATGTTGTTAATAGACTTACATTTGGTTACCAGTATAGTTTGTGACTTAGTCAACCTGGGTTCAAACCCAGCTTTTGATAACATTTACGGTCTGGTGATGCTGAGAAAACTCCATGCCTTGTTGGTATCTTGGTTTTAGCCAACCTCCATACTATCAGGAAAGGGCAGTAACAGAGCTTAGAATGTTGATGTGAAGTTTCAATGAGAAAACTCATGGTAAACATATTTCAAATTACCCAGAATGCAATGAACATCACCTAACTTTAGATACTGGTGTGACTTCGCTGGGGCTGCCACAACAAAGTACCACAGCATGGGTGCCTTCACCAACAGAGCTTTATTGTCTCAGTTCTGGAGGCTGGAAATCCAAGATCAAGGTGTCAGTGGGTCAGACTCTTCTGAGGCCTCTCTCCTACACTTGCAGACAGCTACCTTCAACCAGTTTTCTTAAATGCTTTTCCTCTGTGCCTGTGCCCTAATTTCCTCTTCTTAGAAAGATACCACTCACACTGGATTAGAGCCCTCTGGTGAGGTGACCTCTTTGTTTTACCTCTGTAAAGACCCTGACTCCAAATACTTTCCCATTCTAAAGTACCCAGAGTTAAGGCTGCAGTATTTGGGATGACTCCATTTGCCTCATAATACTATTAATATTACCCCCCCCAGATGTGCCAAATTAGATATCGTGTATACAGTTTCTGGTTTTGATATTGATTTTTGAAGTACTGCAGACTTCTTAAGGAAAAATTCTGATGACACGAATACAATTAAATCTGGTAAGTAGGATCAAGAGGCCAATTTGACCATTATTTTTACGTTCTTCATTATGCTTCATATCTTTAGCAAATAATTTATTACACTATAGTTAAATTATGTGAAATATAGCTGTGCATTTCGGATGGTGGTCAAAGCCACCCTAGAAGTGCACACTGTGCTGAGCGGGACCTGGGTGGAAGAGGAAGTCACAGACACCTTCCCTGGTGCCCCCTGTTCCTCCAGCCCCCCACCAGTGCTTCCCCCCACCTGTGTGGACCCTGAACTGTAGGGTGAAAGGGAAAGTACTTTAAAAGTTATCTTGTTCAAATAGAGAACTTTTTTTTCTCCTAAGCAAAATTTATAAAATAAAGAAACAACATGAAAGTAGAAGGGAGATTGAGAGAGAAGAGGAAGGGAATTAGGGAGAGTGGGGAGGGAAGAAAAGGGGATAGAAAATGCAAATTATATTATATGCAAGTACGAACATGCCAAATGAAACCCCTTACTCTTATAATTAATATGCATTTAAAAGTTATTATACCTATTTTTATTTTTTATACCTATTTACAATTTTCTTTTTATTATACCTATTTTTACCTATTTTTATGAGGTTGCATGCTTCATTTCTGAGATCTCCTGATTGGGATACTTGGTAACACCTTGGAACTCAAGTATGGACATTATAAGCCCTGAATCCTGTCATTGACTAGTTGTTTGATAGTGAGCACATCCTTTACCTTCTCTCAGTTTTCCAAGCTATAAAATGGGGAAAACAATACTTATTTTTCTCCTACCTCACAGAACTCTTAGAAGGAGGGAGGGACATAATAGAGCACCTAGTGAAACTATAATCAATCAACAAATCAATACAACAATATCAATATTGATAATAAACACTTAAATGGCACTTTACTGTAATCCTATATGCACTGATTCATTTAATAGCCACAATAATCCTAATAATCATTTAATATTCACAACAAATCCATGAGGCAGATACCACTTATCAGCATCCTATTTTACAGATGAAGAAACTGAGTAGGGAGAATGTAGGCAACTTGCTGAGTCACAGAGCTAGTAAGTAACAGAGGCAGGATTTAATTTCAGGCATTTCAGGATGCTGTGCTGCCATAAGACATATGGCTGGATCCTTTATCATCTAAACCAGGACACTTTTGAGAATGGAAAGAGATCATACTTGCCCAACAAACATAAACCAGGACTTGAACTAGGCAAATAGGACAACTAGGATTTCTTTACTGTAAAAGGTGTTGGTTATGAGGCTGACTCGAAGGATTCTGGTGTAGGAGGGTAAGGCCCAGGAGGGAAATGTCCAGATAAGCCCCACTGAGAAGCACCACTCACTGTTCCTCAGGCCTCCCTTTCCCTGCCTACAGCAGGCACTGGGTCGACCAGTTGCATGTCAAACTCAAATCTGAGTCCCTAGAACTCCCTCCCACTGATTCTGCTTTCACTTGGAAGGATGGAGTTATGGCTGAGAGGCAGAACCTGTGCACCTCTCCCCATCCACGGGTGTCCAGGGTGCCCACATTGCTATACAATGAACAGGAGCCCCAAGTTCTCAGAGCTGGTGCTTGCTCAGAGGGACTGTGAGCACTTTGGGTAAAGTGTCATTTCGTGCCTTCCCATTTACCTGGGAAGCAGAGGCTGTCTTGTGTGAGCCTGTAGGAGTGGGAGTTAGGAACTAGATAAAGAATATGTTCGGATACACACAGAGGAGCATTTCCAGACTTTGCTCTCCCCGTGTCTTCTTTTACTGGTCTCCATAGTTCATTTTATCTGATCTTTAAGAACCGATTTTAATACAGAAAACTGTATTTTAATAGAAAAAACATAGCACATTGATTGGGCAAATACTTGACCTTTGTTTTTCTGTCTGACATAAATCTATGCTCCCAAGGGGTTTACTGACTGGTTCCAAGTGGGTATTGAATAAAATACACAAATTTTACCTTGGCCTTCAAAATCCAATATACTTGGGCTTCTCAAAATTCATTGTGCACGTGGGTCCCTTGAGCATCTTATTAAAATGTGCAGTCTTATTCAATAGGTCTGGGGTGGACTAGAGATCTGCATTTCTTTGTTTTGTTTTGTTTTGTTTTGTTTTTGGTACCAGGGATTTAACTCAGGACCTTGTGCTTTCAAGGCAGGCGGCAGAACCACTGAGCTAAATCCTTGGCCCTGAGATCTGCATTTCTAACAAGTTCCCAGTTATCAGATTTAAAGATAAGTGTATTTTTCTTTTACACACACACAAAGGAAGAGCTCCCAATTTTCTAATTGTATGACGGAGTTTGGGTCCTGTCTAACTTCTCATCCAACCCCCCTCCCATGCATGTTTTCTCCTCCTTCCTGTTGCAGATCTAACCATCTGCAAAAAGCCACAGGCTTTTCCAGCTTGGGCCTTTTCCCAGGCTGCTCTTCCTGTCCAGTTTGGCTGCTTCCTCCATCACTGGCATAGACATCCCACTTCAAATTCACGACATACCTCAAATGCCTCCCACCATGAAGCCTTCTGCTTCTTCCCACAAAATGTTTTCTCTTTCATCTCTGAAGCACACAGGTTGTGAAGCCCTGGGAAAAACACTTTAGCTGGAGGAAGGAGAAATGGGAAATTACTGACTACCAAGCATTAAGTTTCAGTGAAGCCGAGTAAAAAAGCTCTAGAGATCTGCTGTACAATATTGTACGTACAGTCAATAATAATGCATTGTACACTTAAAATTTGGTAAGAGGATAGTTCTCATGTTGTTTTGACCACAATAAAAGAAAACCCAAATGCTTAAGGAATTCTTAAAAAGAATAATTATAGAAATAATTATTCTGTGTTATACTCAATGGTGGTTTCTTTCTTTCCTTTCTTTCTTTCTTTCTTTCTTTCTTTCTTTCGGTACCAGGGATCGAACTCAGGACCTTTCACTTGTCAGGCAGGCGCAGCGCCACTGAGCTAAATCTCCGTCCCCCCACCCCACCCCCTGGCCCTGTATACGCTATGGAGGTGACTGGCTGACTAACTGAAGGAAAAAGGGAGGAAGGCATGGATAGTGTTTTGGAAAGACATCTTGGACCTATCAGAGGATAGAAGGAATGAGAGGTGTTTCCTGTTTAAAAGCTGATCTTCAGGTGTCAGCACTATCTTTCCATTTTAAAAACTATTGTAAATGTAAATCAGTGACATTGAAAGGTAGCCATTAGATTAAGCTAAAATGAGTATGCTACAACTGAATTCTAATTTTGCTACTACAAGGAGAATCACCAATGAGCAAATGAATGAATACTTGGAAATATTATGGGTGAATTTTTTCTTTGTATTTTTGTTTATCTGTACTTCTAATGTATCTGTAAAATCAAAAATTGTCTTAATAAAATTGATTTTATATAGATATACAACCTTTTATCTACTCATTAGTTGATGGATATTAAGTTGTTTCCACCTTTTGGCAATCAAAAATAATAGCTACTATTAACATAGCTACTATGAACATTTACATCCAAGGTTTTCTGTGGACATATGTTTTCGATTCTGTTGGACATATATATAGGAATGGAATTGCTGGGTCATATAATAACTTAATGTTTAACATTAGGAGAAAGTGCCAAATGGTTTTCCAAAATAGATCCACCATTTTACACACTCTTCAGCAATGTATGATGGTTCCAACTTCTCCACATCCTTGCCAACACTTATTATCTGTCATTTTGATTGTAGCCATTTTAGTTGCATTTAGAGTGGTTTTGCTTTGCATTTCCTTGATAAGTAATGATGTTGAGCATATTTTCATGTATTTATTGATCATTTGTATATATTCTTTGGAAAAGTCTTTTGCTTATTTTTATATGGGTTATTTTTCTCAACATTATTAAGCTGTAAGTCTTTTGCATATTCTGGATACACGTTTCTTGTCATATGTATTTTAGAAATATTTTCTCCCCCATTATGTGAATTGTGTTTTTAATTTTCTTGATGGTGTTTTTTGGAGCAAAACATTTTCTTTAAAGAAGTTCAGTTCACTATTTTTTCTTTTATTGCTTTTACTTTTGGTGCCTTATCTAACCAATCATTCCTTAATCCAAGGTCACAATTTACTGCCACATTTTCATCTAAAGATTTTATAGTTTCGGTTCCTACATTTAGATCTATGCTCACTTTGACTTAAGTTTTGTTCACAGTATGAGGTTGAGGTCCAAGTTTATATTTTTTTATATGAATACTGGTATCTGGTTGACCTTGTGGCATTTGATGAAAAAAATTATTCTTTCTCTATTGAATTGTCTCGACTCCTTTGTTGTGATAGTTATATTTTGATGAGGCTGTAGTGCTCCGTCATTTTGTCAGATACTAATCTGGATGTTGTTATTAAAGTATTTTCTATGTGTGACTAATATCTATGATTATTTGACTTTACATAAAAGAGTTTCTCTTCTATAACACTGATGGACTTCATCCAGTCATCTGATAGCCTAAGGAGCAACATGGGACTTTCCTGGACCAGAAGTTCTGCCTAAGATTGGTAATACGGTACCAAGAAACTGCTGTGTTTTCCCTGCAGGCCTGCCTGGCAGTTTTCAGACAAGACTCCAATACTAACTTTTGCCTGAGCTGAATGTCTCTCATTTCTTTTTCTTCCCAAATTTCTCCAACCAGAACTTTCAGAGCAGGATTGAATAGAGGTGCAAGAGTGGATATTTGTGAAATCAGTATACCTGAGATATCAAGACTCCCGTGTTCATTGCAGCAGTATTCACCATAGCCAATGTATGGACTCGACCCAGATGTTCATTAGTAGATGCATCTACATAGGGTTATATAAACAGTAAAATATCAATCAGCCTGAAGAATGAAATCCTGTCATTTGCAGCAACAGGGATTAGCCTGAAATATATTATGCTAATGAAGTAAATCAGGCACAGAAAGACAACTATCACCTTTTCTCACTCATATGTGGAAGCTAAAAGTGTTCTCATAGAACAGAGAGTAGAATAGAGGCCACTGGAGACTGGGGAGGGTAGGGGAAGGAGAGATAGAGAAGGATTGGTTAATGGGGACAAAAATACAGTTAGTACGAGGAAGAAGTTCCAGGGTTCTGTGGCACAGTAGGATGGCTGTAGCTAACAATAAATTTATTGTAGCCGAGCATGGTGGCAGATGGCTGCAATTTCAGCATTCTGGGAGGCTGAAGCAGAAGGATCACAAATAGGCAAGAAATTAGGCAAGAAAAAGAAATAAAAGACATTCAACTTAGGCAAGAGTTAGTATTAGAGTCTTGTCTCTGAGACCCTGTCTCAAAATGAGACCCCGTCTCAAAAGCAGTAAAAGAGGCTTGGGGATATGGCTCAGCCCAAAGGTCCTGAGGCCTGGATTCAATGCCTAGTACTGCAAAAAGAGTTTTATTTAGTTGTACATTTCAAACTAACTTGAAAAGAGGATCTTGAATGCTTCTAACATAAAGAAATGTTGAATATTTGAGGTGATGGATGTACTAATTACACTGCTTTAATTGTTTACACATTGCATACATGTGTAAAATATCACACTATACTCTATGAATGTGTATGCATCTCAACTAAAAGTATTACAAAGATTAAATATTCTTATCTCATTCCTAACCTTAGAAGAAAAGCTTTCAATCTTTCACCGGTACAAATAATTTAGTTGTATGTTTTTTAAAAATTCTCTTTATTAGGTTGAGAAATTTCCATTCTATCCCTAATATGTTGGGGTTTTTTTTATCATAAAAGGAAGTTGGATTTGTTCTGTGTGCATGTATTGAGATAGTTATGTTATTTTGTGTTTATTATATTGATTTAGGACCTCACATAGTTTAATTTTTTGCATGTTGAACCACCCTTGAATTCATAAATCCTACCTGCACATAGTGTATAATCCTTTTGTGAATTGCTGGACACATATACTTGCTCACATATGCATACATAACTTAAAAACCTTTGTATTAAAAGCACTCAGCAATAAAATAATCCACCAATAAAGAAACAAAAATAAATCCCTCAGACAACTTGTTAGTTGATGGTGCTTTTGTGATTTTTTTCAGACATATCATCCCTGTAACACTGTCCAACAGTTTATTTAAATTGATCAAAAACTCAAAAATTACTGTCATTCTGACGAATCAAACTGCATTAGAAATGCACAATTCGACCTAGTTTATACAAAGACATTAAATTCCTGCTATAAGTTCAGATATCACATCCTTTTTCTCCTTGTTATCTGTACTCCCATTTGCTGCTTCCAGGTCCCTGGGGGTGGAGCTGTTGAGGGTAGGTGAGCAAGGAATGCACTCTGCACACCCTCACCAACGCAGCAATTAGGAAAGGCAAGACCAGCAATCAAGACAAGATGACCCAGCACTCTGGTGTCTGGTTAACTCAGATGTTAGCCACGGGCTTGTAGCCTGTAGGGTCAGGGATCTCTTAATCACGTAACTCCTTGGCTTTAAACCAAACTATAATGGCACAGAAATAGGGGCTCATTTTTACTTTGGATTAACAGCTGTTAATTAGTTTTCACAATTATCTCAGATGTGCATTTGTACTCTTGTAGCTGTTTTGTAAGGAGCTCCATGTATTTGGAGTAGAGAAGTTACTGAGTGTACAGAGATATGGAGGGCTTATAAAATGTGGGTGAAGTGCAAAGGACTTCAAGATGCATGAAAAATTCATTTCACGTATGCTTTTACATGTATATCAGAGGACATGGCTTCTTAGCACTTCTGCATTTCCTCGTTATCCATGTTAGCATCAGTATAGGTCTCCCTGCCAAGTCTTCCTTACCTCTGATCACCCTTTTCCTCTTGTTCTCTCATCAGTGGAGATGAAGAACAGCTGCTCAATTTTATGGCTTCAATGAATTTAATTTATATCTACTATAAACATGATTGCTCTAAAACATAATAGAACATCTCAGTTTGGCATATAGAAAAGGCTTTCCATCTTGCCCCAGTCATTTCCAATGGATGTGTTTTATTGCTTTAATTTATGTTTGTGTTTCTGTTGTTGTTGTTGTTGCCTTTTTAAAAAAGTAGAATTTTATTTTTATGACTAATTCTTCCTAAGAATTCTTTGGGTGTGTTCTATTCCAAAATGTTAATAATTTAACAACCAATTCCACAGACAGATGATCTTGATAAGACAAGCAATGAAGGTTTAAGAAATGCTGGATGGTGTCAAAGTCAGCAAAGACTCAGGCAGTTATCACAGCTCCTCAGAGGTGGTATGGATAGAGCTCAGAGACAAAGATGAAGTTCAATGCTCACTTCATGTGCATATCTAGCATTGCAGCTGCTATTTACACAAGAGAGAAATATCAAAAAGGGAAAACCTGGCCTGAAATGAAGTTCCTCTTTGCCATTAGATGATCTACACCATCCAAAGGATGGAGAGAGCAGTCTTTTGCAAGGACCGACTAGTAGCTTCTACCCACTGGTTGGCTCTGACCTGTGGCCCCGAAGCATGAATAAAGAATTTAGAAATAGGCATGTGATTTCTGCAGAGAAAGTTGCATAAGGTTTAAACCACATGGCTAAACTTTCTCCAGCAGTGTGGATTTATGGCCTCATATGTGTATGGGAGGATGCAATAGCAGATCTCACAGAGTGAAGCAGCTGCTTCTGTTCTGGGCTAAAATTTCTTACTCTTTCAACATGTGCAAATCAGATTACCTCCTTGCATACAAAGTTTCCTGTATGGTCTGTCACCTACTCCTTGGTGCGCTTAGAGGCTTCAGATATCCACAAAGCTGACCAGGATTGTCTTTAGGGATTCTACTCTATGGTTTTCAGGAGGAGAGCTTAGCTGTTAAAACAGGTGTTTCAGTTTCAATTATGAATCCAATTTCCCTTTTTTCTGGAAGTGGCACTGATTACAAATTATATGTGGAGGACAACCAACTCTATTTTGTTAAATGGGGCAGGTAAAAAGGATCTAAGGATCTTTCTAAAAGCTTTATTTTTTCATTGTCAAATATCTTAGAGAACATGAATTCTAACAGTCTGTTATTATATGACCTGTTCAGTAGCAGATTTCCACTCTTGTCAATAACTACCCCTGTGTACTGCACCCTGGTGCCCTTTCTGAAGACCAGAGTGGCTTTGTTTCTAATCTGAATTCCTTTCCTTGGCCATCAAGACTGCTATCTGTTCTTTCAATTCATGCTTTGATTTTCCTTTAAAACTCTGGCCAAGGGTCCCCTCTCCTAGAAAGTGTTCTCTGATTTAAATTTAGCATGTGTTATGGCTTGTGTTTAGATGTCCCTCCAAAGCCTCATGCCGTCATAGGTGGGGCTTTTTCCAGAGATGGCTGGATTTGGAGTGTGTGATGCTGGAATTGATTCATGGTACAATGCTAGGATCAAGGGCACTAGGATTAAGGGTATGAGTGCTACCCACCCTAAGTAGCCTGGATAATATAAAAGGAACAGAAAGGGCTGTGGTCATCCTTTGTTGCTTTTCTGCCTTCTGCCTACCATGAACTGTTCCTCCTCTGCAAGGCCCCTCTGCTGTGACACCCTGCCTAGAGGCAGCCAGTTATGGACTGAAACCTCTACAAACTGTGAGCTAAATAAAACTTTTCTCCTTCAACTTAGGGTTTTGAATATTTTGTCCCAGCAACAAGAAAAATAACTAAGATGGCATGTGTGTTCACCAGGTCTTCTACCCAGGCCTTCTTTCTGCCTTTGCCCTGTTGCTCTGCATGTGATCTTGACAAGGTTTTCTTCACAACAGCCCTGTGAGGAAGAAGCTTCTATTATTGTCAAGGTCACAGAGCTGGGATGACACAATCAGGATCCAGAGACCCTGCTTTTAACCACTTCCCTATACAGCTCGTGCTCAGTTGCTACCTTTTCAGCCCTGAGGTAAGAGCCCTTAGAAGGCCAGCTCAGCAGCTCTGATCAACCAGAGTAAAAGGTCACTTCAGAGATAACTAGTATCTACTTGATGTAGTGGAGACTCTTAGCCAGATTTCATTGATGTTCTCTTCAAAGTAAACCAAGAAGTAGATGCAGGTATTTGTGAGAAGGGGGATAACACACAATTGGTTTAGTCCTGAAGGAAATAAGTTGTCTACATGACTAGTTTAGAGACTAGTGGGCAGGGTTGCATTTGATCAGCTGGAAACTATAAATGCCAGAGACAGCACTCACAATAAATATTGAGTATTTTTATCAAATCTTTACTGAGCACATCTAAATGCTCAACTCTGTAGAAGACAACATATATACAGTGGTGAGTTAAGACAAAATCCTTTTTCTCAAGAAGCTTAGGTCTTAGAGGAGCTAGACTAAAAAGTGAATACGTGGTATACCTGGGCATAACAACTGCTATTCTTCAGAAAACTTTTGGTGAGGAGATAGAGATCGAGTGTGGGTAAAGAATCATGCTGATTGGTTTTGATAGGCAGTGAAGGAAAGCTCATGAGAGAAGAGACTTGGAGAATTCTACAGGATAAGGGGCTGGCAATGCTCATATCTGGGGGGAAGGAACATTTTGGATTGCAATCATAGTGAAAGGAACTATCCTTATCCATAGTTAGAAGAAATATCCTCATCCTTGGAAAGTTTGATAAATAGCAGGAAATTGTTCCTTATGTTAAATATTCTAAGGTAAGTGTTTACTTTCTCTAAGCCTCGTTTTCCCTACTTACATGATTGCCAGATGTCAACTATGGTCTCTCTCTTAAAATAGAGGAAAAATTAACTTAATGCACTCCCAGTCCCTGCTGTAGCCAATAAAAGTCCAAAGCCCTACACCCTCAAAGATTTTCAAATTTTTGAGTTTCTGTCCTGATGTGTTGTCTATCTCCCAAGCCCCTGAGCCTGCATGTACAATTTTGTCTCTTGTGACTTTGACCAAGAAGGAAAACCTAGGCCCTTATACAATAACCACAGAAAACCTTGTCCTGAATAACAAGAGAGATGAGAATGAAACTTCAAAGAGCCGTGCTGGGGGATATATTGCCTCTTTCTCCAGCCTGGCCTCTAATTTTCTATTCCTCCCCTCTTTTCATTTTTCTCACCTTTTCAGTAGCAAAACAAGAACTTTCTGCTTCCTCTCTTGCCTCTATCTTTGCTACCAACATCACAAAAGCTCAACCACACCAAGAATATCTTCCAAAGATTTTCTTGAATAAATATAGTGTCATCTCTAAACCTAATGCTGGAGCCAGTTTTAGGAAACTTACTTTTGACATCTCTACAGTCCCATTGCAGGAAATTATAACCTTGTTAGGTTATTGGAAGGGTTAAATGAGAAAATGCATGTAAAAGGTTTAGTAGCATTTCTGGCATAAAGTAAATGTTCGCTAAACGGAAGTAATGGTGGGTATGATTACCATGGTGGTGGCAGTGGTGATTGTCAACTCACTGCTAGTTTGAGGCCTGGCAACTTTGGGACTTAACTTTGAAAAGTAAAAATGGTGAAGGACTAGGAAAGTTCTGGCTACAAAGAGGGAACTAGAATATTGAGGCTACACTAGGAGGCAATACAAAACAGAAACAAATTCCTAGAAACTTGGAAGTAAGGCAAAGGGAGTGAAAAGTGATAGATGCAGAGTCATGCAAAAATGACTTTTTTAAATAAACTCTGTGAGGATTCAAATATAAGTCCTAAACCTGGTGAGTGAACAGCACTTATGATCTTCCCCACAGTGCATGATACAGACTTGCAGAACGCAATTGTAAGAGCACAAAAACATTATTTCTCCTTCTCCTAGCCTTCAGAAATCTCAGAATCAAATATGGGAAAAGTGTTTTAGCTGCCAGTGAAATACAGGGATGGCTACAATTATAAACCGCAAACCTGGTAAATGTTATGAAATCTGGACCAAAATGAGGAAGAACACAAAGAACTAATATAATTTCTTCAGAGCTTGGGTAAGACGGACATTTTCCCCAAAGCAAGCGAGACTACTCTGAAATGTTCATACAATGATTCTTTAAGTGATGTAAAATCCAGGGGCACAAAGGATCACAGCAGAAGATGGGTCTTCCCATGGGAACCCAGTTTGACAGCACAGACACTGTTGATAGAAAAGAAGAGGAACCGGGGTGATACAATTCTTATACATCGTTGATTCTCCTAGCTATGGAGATGACCAGTGAGGGAGGGAGTGAAGACAGTGGAGGAAAACAGCACTTTAAAAATTACCAGCCTTGGCCAGGGATTTAGCTCAGTGGTTCCACCACCTGTCTCACAAGCGAAAGGACCTGAGTTCGATTGCTGGTACAAAAAAAACCAAAAACAAAAACAAATAAAAATTACCAGCCTTTCAGTGCTAAAAACTAAGTAATGATACACATTGCCAAGTTAAGAAAAATAACCCCTAGGGTTTGATGAGGGACTGTAGGAGGTGATATACTCTGAGCTTCCTAACATCCTCTATTTTCTCCTTCCTCTCCTGCTTTGGTTTCATTGTATTCCCCAAAGTTCATGTTTTGGAAACCTAATCACCAGTGCAACAGTGCTGGAAGGTGGGACCTAATAGGAAGTGGTTAGGTCATGAGGACATGGGTTATTGTCATCATGGGAGTGGGTTAGTTGTTGTGGGAGTTGATTATTATGAAAGTGAGTTCAATCCCTCTTTGCTCCCCCTATTCTTTCCATTTCCCTTTCCTCACAAGATGCTGAACATGGAGGCTCTCACTCAATGCTAGTGCCATGCTCTTGGACATCCCAACCCCTAGCACCATAAAACAAATAAAATTCTGCTCATTAGAAATTACCCAGTCTCAAATTTTTTTGTTGTTGTTATTCCTGCAGAAACTGAATTACGACATCCATGGAGTATTTTTCAGCAAGTTAATGAGATGAAAAATCAGAAAGAACCACCTCATAGACTTTCTTTGAAATGAGAGAAAAGATGAAGAAAGTAATCCAAGACAGGGAAAAGTAAAGAAGCACGAGATCAATTTTCCAAGGAAACAGAGGAACAGTGCAGACAAATTTCTCCAAGAAATTGCAGGAGATAAATATAAATGAAAAATTTTGCAGAGAAGAAAGTCATATTAGAAACAATCAAAATAAGAATAAATCTAACTTAAAACAGGCAGGACTTTTTATTCATTCATTCAATGAATACTGAACCTTCTATATGCCCAGAGTGTTTTTAAATTCTGGGAATTTAGCAGTGTCTTAGTTGGACAACAATTATTCCCTCATGGAGTTTAAAATCTAGAGTAAACAGGGGAGATGGGTAAGAAAAATTTTAAAAAGTAAATTTAATAGTTGTCTGATTATCTAGATTATATAAAGAACTCAGAAAAATCAGACCCCCCCAAATATAAAGACCCAATTCAAAAATGGGCATCTGAAATGAACAGACATTTCTCAGACAAAGAAGTAAAAGCTCAGTGGTCTTGCCACCTGGTGGGCAAGCGCAAGGACCCAAGTTCGATCTCCTGTACCGAAAAACAACAACAACAAAAAAGAAGTAAAAGCAGCAAATAAACATATGAAAAAATGTTCAACATCACTGGTCATTCGAGAGATGCAAATGAAAACAACACTGAGATTCCACCTCACCCCAGAAAGAATGGCTGCTATCATGAGGTCAACCAATAATAAATGCTGGCGGGGCTGGGGGTAAAGAGGAACCCGGCTCCACTGCTGGTGGGAGTGTAGACTGGCGCAAGCACTGTGGCAATCAGTATGGAGATACCTCAAAGAACTAGGACTGGAAGTTCCATTTGACTCAGCTATTCCCCTGCTGGGTATCTTCCCAAAAGAATTAAAAGAATCATACCACAGTGATATATGTGCACCCATATTCATAGCAGCACAGTTTGTAATAGCTAAAATTTGGAAACAGCCCAATTGCCCATCAACTGGAGACTGGATAAAGAAGGTGTGGGGTTTTTTTTAATATATATATAAAATGGAGTACTACTCAGCCATAAAGAATGGGAAACTAGAGACATTTATAGCTAAGTGGATGCACATTGAGGCCATACTCTTAAGTGAAATAAATAGGACATACATGTGTAAATACCAAATAGTTTCTCTGGTCTGAAAAACTAAAAGTATAAATAAGAATCATAATGTATAATTGATATTGTGAAATAGGAAGAAAATGTTTAAAGGAGTAGGGGAAGTGGGAGGGGAAGGGGAAAGGAAAGAAGGGAAAAGAAAAAATATGAGAAAAGCAAAAAATGGAAACAAAGTCTTTGCAAATAGGGAAGGGAGGAGGGGGTGAAGGGAGGGCAGGGGAATGGGGAAAAAATAAGTACCAAGTTATATCATGTAAAGGTACAAGATCCCAATGATGAATGTAACTGTGTTGTATACCTAAAATGCATCAGTAAACTAAGTGGAAAAAAATAGTTGTCTGATTAAAAGTAAAATAGGGCTAGATGATAGATGTGAAAAAGTTTTGAGTGATCAGGAAAGTTATCCCTGACCACATGACATTTTATCTGAAACTCATATAATATGAATGATTCAGACCTGCAACTATCTGGAGAGATATTGTAGCCGTATACAGACATCTGCGATTTGTTCAACTAATAATTTTTTAACTTTATGATGGTGTGAAAGCAATGTACATTCAGTAGAAACTGTACTTTGAATTTTGCTCTTTTCCTAGATTAGTGATTGCTGTGTGATACTCTCACGATACTAGGAAGTAACAGCAAACTGCAGCGCTCATTCAACCATACACCCACAGGGGAAACAATTCTATACTGTACTGTGTTGCTAAGCTATGATGCTTGTTGGATAAGCATATTAAATGCATTTTCAATTTAGCATATCTCCAATTTATTCTGGGTTTTCCAAGATGTAACCCTATCCTAAATCAAGGAGCATCAGTATGATGATAGTAAAAAAATAAAGATTATTGAAAAAGATAATCATGAGTGACAGGTAAAGAATATCCAACTACTGGGCTGGGGATTTAGCTCGGTGGTTTCACCACCTGCTGTGCAAGCACAAGGACCCGAGTTTGATCCCCAGTACCAAAAAAAAAAAAAAAGAATATCCAACTACTCCATTGGTGTTTTAAAGAAAATGGACAGAAGAAACAAAAAATGCATTTTATTTTAATTTGAGACAGGGTCTTGTGTAGTCTGGGCTGGCCTCAGACTCACTTTGTAGCCCAGGTTGGCCTTGGATTCGTGACTCCCCTGCCACAGCCTTTTGTAAGCTAGGATTAAAGGCAGGTACCACCACACCACAGAAAATGTATTCTGAAGTAGGAGAAGCAATCCCCAAAATAAATGCTTAAATAAAGAGATCAAAAGAGTAATGCTATAATGGAAACTTGATATTTGAATGATCAACACCAGTGCATAAAAATAATATGGGTAACCAATCTGACTGGTGTTGTGGAAAAATAATATGGGTAACTAACCTGCCTGGTCTTGTGGCTTGCTATGAGCTATAGCATGTGGGGGAAGTGGTATTGCATACCTTTGAGCCTAAGTCTGAAGAATCCTCACATACTACCACTCTCCCTCTTACAATCCGGCTCCCATACTGTGAACAAGCCTGGCTAGCCTGCAGGAGCATGGGAGATGGCTCAGCCAGGTCACCCTCATTACCCTGCCAAGAGATAATCACGTACCATACATTCAAGTGAGATGATTCTAGGCCAACCAGACTCCAGCTGACCCATGTTCTAACTCATTCACTCAAGATCAGCCAGCCCAGATCAGCAGAATCACCCCGCAGACCTGTAGACTCATGGGCAGTGATAAATGATGTTTGCATTCAGCCACAATGTTTCGGTATGATTCACTGAGCAACAAAAGCTTACTGATCAGTATCTCAGGGTTTTTCAAAATCTTTTTCTTGCCTTTGGAG
The DNA here is from genome assembly GCF_000247695.1 of Heterocephalus glaber. The sequence goes on from NW_004624738.1 coordinate 19,387,487, forward strand.
AGCTAAGTTAGAAAATAACAAATCTTGTGTAATAAAACGTTTACCTGGTGATTACCATTTTTCTCTCGGTACTCATGGAAGGTGGGGTCCAGGACCACTTGTGAATACCACACTCTGTGATGTCCAAGACTCTTATATAAAATGGTTTAGGATTTGCATAAAATTTATGCAGTCTTCCTGTATATGTTAAATCATCTCTAGAATACTTATGATGCTTAATACAATGTAAATACTATGTACATACTTGTTATATTCTGTTGGTTAGGGAATAACAAAAAGTCTGTACATGTTCAGTATAAACACAATTTTTTTTGAATATTTTTCATCCATAGATAGTTAATTCTACAGAGGATACAGAGGGCCAACTATATGCTTTAAGTTCATTTTCTTCTGTTAAAGTGAAATTGCATTTAATATTTTTAATTAAAATAGCAGGGAGTACATTTTATTTACATTTTTACTGTAAAAACTGTTTTCATTTCATCCCAGTTTTACCAGTTTATCTGCCTTTAACTTAGATACTTATGAAGAGGCATCAGGAACAATATTGACCAAATGTTAATACATAGTTGTTCTTTCCCAGGAGCAAGATAGTATAATTTTTGCCTTGTTCTTCATAGTTTTCTATATTGTTGGAATTTATGGTAATGGGTGTGTATCAATGTTATAAAAGCTAGTTTTTATAAAAAGATAGTTCTTTTAAAAAGAAGATGGCAGGCAGTTAGGAAGAGCTCAATAAAGGATGGGGACATGTTGAAAGGAGGTAAGAGCAATGTAGAACACTGGGCTGGCTCCCTGACCAGAAAACGAGCATTTGCAGGAAAACTGCTGGCATCTGAACAAGGGCTCTAGATTACTTGTTAGCATTGGACTAATGTTAATTAATCAGTTTGATCATTATGGTTATGTGAGATGCTAACAAAAAGGGAAGCTGGATGAAGGGCAAAAGGAAATTAAAATACTATTTTTGCAAACAAATCTAAAATTATTTCAAAACAAAAAAGAACATGGAATTGTATTAAATTGTTCAAGTAAAAAGTTGGGTTTATCTTACTTTGAAATATAAAACCTATTATTCTTGTGAAACAAATGCATGAGCAGTTTAAAAATGGTCAATAACAAACACACATAATGAGTAAAAGTGGTTATTATGTACATGCTGATTTTTTTTTTTTTTTTGGTGGTAGTGTTGGGGATTTAACTCAGAGTCTTTGCACTGAACTATAGCCCATAACCCTTTTAAAATTTTTTATTTTCAGACAAGGTCTTAGTAAGTTGCCCAGGCTGAATTTGAACTCGAGATCTTCCTGCCTCAGTTTTTCAGAGTGCTGAGATTATAGGTGTGCACCACTATACCTTCCTGGTATACTAATTTTTTATTTATTTTATTTTTTCATAGTACTGGGGATCAGATCAAGGGCCTCGTGTATGATAAGCCAGTGGTCTATCACTAAGCTACTTCCCAAGACCTTGATTTTGATTTATAGTTTCAGAGTTCCAGGATATTCTGGTAAAGAAGTTTGTTATGGTAAAGTGTTTAATGTCTGCAACATACACCCCCTCGTGTTAGGAATATTTTAATAATGTTTTGCCTGTCAAGAACCAAATTAATTCTATACAAGTAGAAGTTTATATACTTCTTGCACTTTTCATATAATTATTAATACTTCTCCCGCTTACTTTTAAGATTTTGCTTACTTTAATTAGAGGAATAGGGCTGGGGATTTAGCTCAGTGGTTTCGCTGCCTGCTGCTTAAGCGCAAGGACCAGAGTTCGATCCCCAGTACCAAAAAAAAATTAGAGAAATAATTAAGCAATTAAAGCACTGTGCTACATCTCCAAGTTAGCAGAAAGTGACAAATATATGCTAGGTATTAATAAATCATGTGAGCCTGGTGTTTGGGATGCATGAAGGGGACAGATGGACTGGTCCAGGTTGAACCAGCAGTTTCTTTGGATGAGCAGTGACCTACTTTTTATCAGTTATAATATTCTTTATATTCTTTATTTTGGAGCCATGACTGAATGATATCTACACCACACATTACAAGCCAAAACACTCTCTAAATGTATAAATAAGCAATGCCCATACATTCTGATTGTTTCATAAAGGAACTATTTTTAGAAAGACCAGAATAGTTGCATCCCAGATTCATTGTAGAGAAATTCCCTGGTGGATTCTGACACAAACAGAGAGAGAAAAAAAAAATGAAAATCTTAGAAGCCTATAACTGATGAAATAAATTGAATCCCCCTTACTTGGGAAGAGTACTGATTTCTTTCTTATAAAAGAGCAATAATTCACACCAAGAAGAGAATACTTATTTACAATAGTTGTGTCTGGGACGTCTAAAATACTACTGTTAAGTCAAATGTCAAGAATGTTAATTAGCTAAAGGAAAGGGAAGAGGGAGTGGGAGGTGGGGCAGGCCATCCACCAGCTCCCCCTATAAACGGCAGGGTGTCTCTAATTCCACAGCAAGTACGTGGAGGCATTCTGGGAACAAAAGATAATAAATGATAAAGCATCTAGCAAAGAAGATATGAAGAGTGCTGTTCAAAGAAATTTATTAAACAACGCACCGTTCTAATTATCTGCCAAAATTTGAGTTTTAGTTTGTCTAGTTTATCAACCTGTGATTACTATGTGAGTGTTATTTCAGCTTTTCCCATTGTGTTCATGCTTTGGATTAGTTCACAGCCTCTGTTAAGATAGTTTCTCCAAAGAAAATTTCAAAAGGCAGAGACATTTTTAAAGTCTATTGGTAAGTTTAAAATTCTAAATGTTCTTTTTAACTATCAGCTGATAAGCCTAGGCAGTAAACCAGGAAGAAAGACATACCCACATTAAAATAGGTTTTAATCCTCAGTGCATTTCTGTCTTATTTAGATATTGTGGTATGTGGAAATTTCTGTAGATAAATTGGACAGTTAATTTATTATTTTATTTGTTTATCTATCTTTTCAGTCTTAGAGTTTCATCAAAACCAGCCCTTGTGCAATGTCACTCCAAATTCGAGAGTGGCATTGGACAAGTCAAGTCTTAATGATATATACTGTATTTGTCTTTTGTCCTTCAGTGTCTTCGTTGACCTATAAGTTAAAGATCCCTTGTGTCATCTCACGCGTCACTACCAAGTCCATTCTAAGTTAGGTCCAGTTAAAAAAACACACGATACACAAGCTGAATAAAGACACACTCCAAATGTTACATTTTCAGGAAAAAATGCCTGAAAATGAATGCATGTATTACTATGAATTCGTGTTAGAGATAAGCAAAACTAGTGCGTTAGTGATAATTAAGAGTAGGCAAACATATACCTCACCAATGCAGTTATTCACATATTCACTGGGTAAATATTTAGTGCAATCCCTGAGCCCTGAGTCAAGGGTGTAGCTATGAATCCATCCTTTCTCTGTTCCTGTCTCCCTCTCAACCTTCTCCCACAGCCTACAGCCTCATGCAGAACTGTCAGCGGTTTAATGATTGGGCAAACAGTTGAGCCCAAAGCGAAACTCTCTGCTATATCATTGACATTTGCTGATAAACGTGTGTTAGGTGGTGGTGTTTTCTCTCTACCTAGAGATGCTCCACCGTCCTGGTGAGGAAAGAAAACTGGTCTGAAGTAGCCCTGATTCGGCCACCAGCACCCCTGTCTCTCTGCAGGTGTCGGTGGGGACTAAAGTCGGTGAGTGCATGGACTTGACAGAGAGCAGTAGCGACCTAGAGATCTGCTTTTCCTTCCATTCTATCGCACTTGCAATGTGCAGCCAGCAACAGGGTGCAAAGCTAAGGACCTGTTCCAAGGGATGAACAATGTTGTGACCGCTGAGACAACTGTGCCACCAGGCCATATTCAGATGTCACCCCTACCCTCAGGAGAGCCAAGCCCACTGCCAGAACCGCTGGTCTATTTGAACACAGCGTTTGAAATGAGTGTCAAAAATGATACATTGGTGAGAGGCAGGACCACTATCTGATCTATCATCCAAACCAGACACTTTCCAAAGAGGGCACTGTTGATAAGCATGCCAGATCAGCAGGCACAAGTGGATCCAGCTCCAGGTGAGTGGGGACACATGACTGTGCTAGTGGGAGGAGACCTGTTCAGGATGTCAGCCTATTCTCTCTAGTAGGTTTGCAATTATGGAGCCCTTGAAACATTTATATCTCCCTCGAGGCTCCACCTCCAGGGTTACACTGCCTGGAAATGATTTTGAGGGTATATTTTGGGGCAAAACAGACTTGAAGAAAATGTGTAGCAATAACTACAGAAGTCACATTTCCATTGGCCTTCCCACAGCGGTTGGAGGGGATTCTAGAATTAGAAAAGAAACCAAAAAATGAAAGACCTGCTCTAAGGGCTTATTTTGCCCTTCAGAAAACAAACACACAAAGTGGCCCATGGGATCTTTCAAAATGTTTCCCATTCATCTTCTACCTCTTGTTCATTCTGTATGCATGTGACTGGTGCTATCTTATTTCACTTGATGAGAAAAGTTGTTTTATCTCTAGCCTAGAAACTTTGATGTAATTTGTCAACGGGAAGGAAATCTATTACATGGGATTTGCACATTCTCTTTGCCAGAGCACAACTTGCTGACTAGCAGCCATCATTTTATGCTTGCATCTTTCTGCATTTGAAATACCTTTGATGTATCATCTCAAACAAAAAATGCAGTCAGTCCACAGCTCTAATGCCTGAGCTGCTACGGGAAGAGACAGGGTTGTGGCCAGGGACAAGGGGGAGTGTAAATAAAGTAAAGGCCTGGGCAGAGCTACAAGAAATATTTAGCATTCCTGGCTTCCCACAAAGGCTAGGTCAAGGAGAGGGAAGGAGCAGTTGAGATGGAGTGTACACCACAACTATTCCTCTTCGGGCCAAACCCAGTCCGCAGTATCACATAAACATCCCCAGTGGGAAGACCTTGAGTTTATTCCGCTGAGTGGCAAATGGTCAAGGTAATTACACATGATACCTGTCTGTCTATCTGCAAGACAGGGTCATGCTCTGTGGCAAAGACAGCTGCTGGTTTCATGGCTATGTGTTAAATCCACTTATCCTAGCAATTGTCAAAGCTACAGTCAGAGCACTCTCTGTTTAAGGATTGGAGCACTAAAACTCAGGTTCTCTGGGCTCTAGTCAAAACAACGTCCATTTTCCTTATGATGTGCCCACAGGTGTTCTGTCTCAGCACCCTGATGTCAACTTTTTGGATGGGGATATTTGAATGGGAGCTGTGTGCACCATTACTTGCCTGGGTAGGAAACTGAAGATGTCTCTCTACTCTGAAACTCTGGTGGGCAGAAACCCACCTCATCATCCATAACAAAAACAACCATGCACCCTCAACACAAAAACAGCCATTCAGTTTCAAAGAGATTTGGTCACAGGCAGACGTGCTTTCTGTTGCCCCTCTGGTCTCTTCAGAATACCACAACCCCTGCCTCAGGACTTATAAAATGCTATATTGAGCATATTTCCTAGGTTTCCAGCAGTGGGAATTTCCAGCTACTGGAAATACCCAAGGCCAGTGTCAGCTCATTTGTTTTTCTTAATTTGAGTCTCTGGTTATCCACCAAATAGCAGAACCTATTTGTTGCTGGATTGTAATAGCTGCAAGTGTTTTTGAGGCAGATACCAGAGCAGAGGATGTGAACAGAAGTACTCATGGAAGCTCGCACTCAGAGGTTCAGCACACTGCCCAAGGTGTTTGTATTAATTAGTGTTCTGCAGAGACATAGAACCAATAGGAGGTGATGGATAGATACATACACAGATGGATTTTTTAATAAATTACCTCACACAGTTAAGGAGCTTGGCAAGTCCCAAGACCTGCAGGGTAAGTTGGCAAGCGGCAGACCAAGCAGAGCTCATGGTGTAGTTCCAGCCCAAAGACAGTCACCCTGGAGGCCCAGGAAGAGTAGATATCTCAGTTCAAGTTCAAAGGTATGGAGAAGTTAATATTTTAATTTGAAGGCTGTCAGGTAAGAAAAGTCCACTCTTGAGGGTAGGCCAGCCTCTTTGTATTCAAGCCTTCATCTGTGTAGATTGGGCCCACCCACATTAGGAAGAGCAATCTGGTTTACTCAGTCCACCCATTTAAATGTTAAATCTCATCTGAAAACATCCTCACAGAAACATCCAGGTAACATTTGACCTTATACCTGTGACCTGGTCAAGGTGACATCTGAAATTCACCATCACAATGCCTGGGCATGAAATAATGAGGCCAGCTTCAAATCCAGGTCCCTCTAATTCCAAAACCTGTGTCCTTTCTACTACTGTGTAAGTTTCTGATTTTGTTCTCAGGACACTTAAGCACTGCTAAAGATATAAGATGTGCAAATATAAAGACTCTTCATAATAAAGATGAGAAATAATGTGTTACATTATGACAAATAATCATATTAATCAGATAATTTACCATTGCTGCAAAGTGCAGGCCTTGTGTACACCAAAGTTTTGCTCCCAATGGAATGAATGTCTTTCTTTTTTTCATTCTGAATTGAGAAGAATCTCAAATGCAACACACTATCTCTCCGCCCACACGGAGGCCTTAATTTAAAGGAACCAATACCCTCTAGTGAAGACCCTTGCTCTGCTCAGAAAGCCCAGCTGCCTGTCAATGCCAGTTAGGGAAAAGCTGAAGAGCTGCTGAGGGTGGGCCCATCAACAGCTAGCAAGGATCAGGATGCTTTGCTGTTACCATCAGCCTAGCACTAAATTCCTTTCCATAAGCATTTGCTGGGTACCTGCTAGATACAAAACACAACACAATGTTGAAACATGCTGAGATTACAGGGAAACAAAGACCCACATGGTTAAAATAGAAGGGGCTAAGAAGCACAAATATGCAAGAAAAATACCAGATGAATGGATACAGCAACATTCTCTGGCAGTTCCTAAAAGGGGTGACATCACTGCATCAAAGTGGGGAGATCAGTGGAGGTGGTATTTGACATAAATCTTGGAGTATGTGTAGGAGTCCAACAGAAGGGGATGGGGAGGGAAAAAAACAGGAGCAAATGCACAAGGAGAAGGGGATTGGTCAAAATGGCAGTGAGTCATTCAGTTTGTCTGGACTGTAGAATACAAGAGAAGGAGGAATAGGAGCAAGACTTATTTCCTTGACAAGGACATTACCCTCAACTTTGTAGGTAAGATCTGTCTTTTCAGCGTGTCCTCCTGAGCAGGACCAGACTCCCCCAGTCAATACAGCTCTTGCTTGGCGGTCAGGAAACCAGCTGAGCTGCTCTCCTCTCTGCATGCATGTGAGGGCCAGTGACCCGGGTGACCCAGAAACTCAGCCTGGTGTGTGAGAAAGAGCCCACTGCCCTGGACGGCTGATCAGATCCTCTTCTCTTCTGCTTTCTCTCTTTCCCAGGCTGGGTCAGCTCTGCCTGCAGTTAGAGGTCACAGAGGAGCTTACCTCTCACCGGGTCCTTTATCCTCTCAAGGCCCCAAATCTCCTAAGGTGGGCAACCAGCATCACTTTCTATCTGGCTACAAATACTAGCTAAGGCTGGTGATGACATTAATGAAGTCGTAAGATTTTTGTCTTTCGAATGTGGCTTGAGTGTTAGTCTGAAGTTTAAGACAAACCAGAACAAAACAAGACAGATTCAGTTTCACTGCAACTTAGGTTGTTGATTTCCAGGCAAGTGCCTTCTAAAAACACGCCAGGCACTATTCCCCATTGGTAATCTCATGAGGAGAAGTGAGCATTCGAAAAACGTGCTTGAGCTTCTCCCTAATTTCACTGCCTTGTGGGAGCATTTGGCTCTAAACTCCACCCTGACTCCTCAGCTGTGACTCCTGCTGCACCTAAAAACTCCCTGGAGGGTTGTTAGGTGCCGGGGCCCACTCTGATGCAGTGAAACATGTCCAGGCTGAAAATGGAGGCCTGTGCAGTTTTACTTTTTATATATCCTCTTAGGTGATTATTGTACCCAGCCAGGACGGAAAGCCACTGCCTTTGGCAAATGCTTTATAATATTTTTGCCTTCACACTCTCTATTCATGGGATCCTAGAATCTCAAAAGTTGGGAGGGATCTTGGTGATCAATCAGTCTAGCACTTTCCAAAATTATGGTCTAGGAGCTGGGAACAAGTAGGCAGCATTTCCCTGCCTTATATGACCAGAAACTGTCTGCTCTTAGACCATAAATTAACACCTCACTGCTTGAGGAACACAGGATTGGAAATGCTGGCTTGCCACAAGCCCACTCAGGACGATTCTGAACTTTTGGTCTCGCTGATCCCTGCTTGTGCTGCTTCTGGATGATCTCTCTCTACACACACACACACACACACACACACACACACACACACACACATACCCCAGCTTGGGACAAGGATGACACATGGGACACTTGTGGGAGATCCACATTCTAGAAGTGTGCGAAGCGGTGTAAGCGGTGTGTGCAATGGTCTGGGTGATCTGGCCTTTCTCTAGGTATTGCTTTAAGATAATGCCATCATAGAGCATTTCAGAGCCACTGAAGAATGGATGCTTCTTCCCCACCCCGGTAAGAAATCCTAAATCTTGGGACTTGGGAACCAAGAATATCTCCTCCACTCTTTTTTTTTTTTTTGGTACCAGGGATCAAACTTAGGACCTTGAGATTGAGAGGCAGGCCGCAGAACCACTGAGCTAAATCCTGGGCCCTCCTCCATTCTATCTTGAATACAACTTCCTAGTTGGATTCTGAGGAATTCACCTCCAAACCCAGTGCCTTTCCACACTGAGTTCCTATCCATACTCAACCAGGAGCGTGGAGCATGGGAGAAAAGAGTGGGGAGCAAGAGGAAGCTGGGAGGGTGGGTGGACAGAATAAGGGTTGGTTGGGTCCCCTCCCTCACCCAGAGCTGTGACTGCACATGACCCACTTGCTATCTGACACTCCATGTGGCATCAATTAAATGGACCCTTCCTCTAATGATGCAAAGACTATTCCATTATCTGCTTTACACCCTCAGGAAATCTAGCCTGGTGTCCTGTTCCAATTGTTCAGTTGCCATGTGAATAATAGCAGACCAAAAGTGACATCTTTAGAGAAAACTGCTTTCATCCCCCTTACTGTGCCGGGGAAACCCCTCTTTCTTCTAGGAACAAAGCTTTTTGGCTCCTTGGGGCAACGCTAATGCTCCTCAGCTCATCAGTGAAGTACCGAGCTGTTCTGTGACCCCAGTACCCAGAAACACTCTTAATCCATTTACTTTCAGACCCTTGCCTAGAAATCTCTAGGAAGCTTGACCACAGCCTAGGTCCCCAGGCCCAGAATTTTTGTAGCAAGAAAAGCCATTCTAACCTGAAATTTTTAATAGCAAATCAGTAAAACGATCCAGGCTCCAAAAAAGCCCAGGCAAGGCCACCCCAAGCAGGCCTGTGACTATCACAATAGGTGATTGTTTAGTGTTTTAATGAGTCTCAAAACTTCCTACATAAGATCAGCCTCCACTTCAGCCCTCTTGACAGACTCCAGTAAATAACATAAGTTGACAGGAATAAAACAGCTTGCTCAGGAGCAATTGAGTGGAATTAGAATGAACAGACAAGAAAGAAAAATTGGCGCTTGGGTCACAAGGAACTTTTTGTTAGGAACGCTCTGGGGGATTTGGTGGGATGTGGTCCCGCTGACTAATCACCAGTAAAGAAAGTTTACAGTCTGTCCACCATGCCAACATCTTTAATAACTTGAAAAGCACAAGAGGTGGCTGTTAATTTCAAAGACAGTTATATGAAGCTTTTATTGAGTGTGGCACAGAGTACATAGTTAGCAGCCTGTGAGATAATGAACCCTTTAAATACGGCTTTTTAAGAAACAGCTTTATTTTTGCTTGAGCTAAAAGAACAGAAATTTTCTTCTCTTATTTTAAGGCAAGAAAAAACTGTATATGAAGTTAGATCTCTGTTTTTCACACAAGACAGGCCACTCTCTTCATTGAGGGCATCTGCTATGCCCCACACAGAGCCTTACTTATTCAGATGGACTGGGCTTTGATATTGTCATGACACTGCTTTCCCAAGGAGGGAGCAGATTGGCGAGGAAGGGGTTACACGTGGGGAGGGGCACTATCCTAATTCTCCTTTGAACACTGGTTCTGAGGTCTCCTCTCCCCACCCTGAGCTGAAAATGCTGAGAAGCGGAGGCCCTCGTGCCCGGTAAAGTTGCAGTGTGAAGAAACCAGGTCACACTAGTGAGCTCTCTGAGTTAGAGAGAGAGAGAAATGGCCCATGGAAAGAGCATGATTTCACAAGCTTCCCAAGAGAAAGCTGGGGAACGGAGGCCATGTGGAAGAAGCAAAGTGGGTACAGTTTGCCGTCCAGCCTAGACCTCCATGGCCTACTCTCACTTCTTAAAATGAGCTTTAGATGGACCTAAAAGCTCAGAGCTATGGTAGCAGGAGGGCAAGGGCAGACCTGCCTTCGTCCCTAGCAGCTAGCTCGTGAGCCGTGACATATATTGTACTTTTATTCTCCCCCGCCCTGTTGTCCTCTAGTCCTTCTTTCCCTCTCTCCCTCCCTTTCTCTCTCTCTCTCTCATCACTGTTATATTCAGTACTAAGCAGGGTGCTGAGATCCGGGGACAGGAATGTGAAAAGGCCACACATGGCCCCAGTGCCAGGACATACATGCAGGCCAGCCCACCTGAGTGCAGTCTGCAGGTGGACACGTTCATCCCACCTGGGCCCCACCTACACCCTTCCCCCTGCTAAAGTCTGCTGTGAATCACAAGAGTGGCTTCAGCTATGGGAGGGAGTACAGGAGCTAAGCCTCAGTGGGACCAAATGCTACTGACCAAAGAGTGAAAAACTAAAATAAAACATAACACGAAACAGGCTTTCTCTGAGCCAGTGCTACGGAAGGGAAGGAATGATGTATACAAAGAGATTAGTTGAAGGAAAATAAATTATTTCCTGCTTCAGCTCTGGCAACAAATGGAGTCTTTCTCATTACCTAATTCAGTCTTGCTGGCAACATCCTTCACTCTGCTTCTTTCTCATTGGCTTTGCTCTGAGTTTTTTTAAGATCCATTTCTGCCCATCACAGAATATGAGAATCTAGTGGTTTCCAGGGGCTGATCCTGAAAAGGGCACCAGGCTTTTCCTTTCCCAAGGTGGAAGTGCTTGAGAGCCCAGGCAAGCCCCTTTTAGAAGTTCTGGTAATTCCAGATCTGGTGAATTCTGGGCGAAATCTAGCCTCACCCACCCTGAGCATTTGCCACACACTGGGAGCCACATCAGTGGCCGTGGGAGTCTGGAATGCCTAGGAAAGCATCTGCAGATACACTGTATCGAAGCAACTCTGATTCTTGCTGGCCTAGGATGTGCAAGGAACTGGGAGGATAGTCCTGTTCTAAGAAAAGAGAGAACTGATTCTTTTATGGCTATCAGGAAGGAAAATGATCTCTGGGTGTCAAATTTATTCTTCCACAGGTCTTAACAAAGAAAGGGAGATTTTCATCGCTAAGTGACCACTCAGTGCTTCCTTCCTGGCCAATATGGGCCTGGTGTGTGCAATGGAAAGGCTGCCACCTGTTCCTCACCCTCTGGGTTGGTCAGACTCGGGGCTGGACGAGAAGATGGCTGTGCAAAGTCAGGCTCCCAGACAGCTGGGGACAATGCTGGGTCCCCAGCCTATCGACAGCCATTTACTGAGCCCCTGTCCTTGCCAGGAAATCTTCTGGACTTTTTGTCTTGCAAATTAGCCATTCAAAAGCCAGGGACATCACACACTGTATTGCAGCCCTATGACTAACTGGGATCACTTCTCACTGGCGTTTATCAGACTCGGCACGATGAGTCTGGTTAGAGAACTTTCCTCCCCAAGTTCTCCCTTTATGGTGATTGCTCCATATTATTTGTTAGAAGGCTGTGACACCAATGAGCTTATCTCTTGATGTTGTAGATGTAACAAGTTGATGCTAGCCAGTGAGTGCTGGCTATGCCACGACCCCTTTCCTCTGAACATATGCAGCTGTTCTAGGGGCTGGAATTTCACCCTTCATTCATTCATTCATTCATTTCTTTATTCATCTACTGTGTTAGTTACTTTTCTCTCATTGCTGAGACATAATACCTGACACCCAAAGTTAAAGGGGGAAAGGTGTATTTGGCTCACAGTTCATAGAGGTTTCAGTCCATCATTGGCTGGCTCCAAGGCAGGGTGGCACACAGCAGTGGGGCAATAGCTCCTGGAGGCAGAAGACAGCAAAAGCAACAAGGGAAGTTAACAGCATCTTTCTGCTCCTTTTATTTTATTCAAACTACTTAGGGTGGGTAGCACTCACACCCTTAATCCTAGTGCCCTTGGACCTAGCCTTGCACTATGAATCACTCACACACTCTAGATTCAGCCACCTCTGCAAAGCCCCACCTAAAACTGTATGAGGCTTTGGGGGCACATCTAAACCCAAGCTGTAACATCTACAAATACTTACTGAGCTACTGCTATGTACCAGGCAATTCCCATAGAAACCACCTGGTGGTCTGGCAGCGCCCATACTGAATACTCACTCTGAAGAAGGTACTACGGATCCAGAGGAGGCCAGACAGGCCCAGTCAGGCCCTGGAAACATCAGATGGCAGGGCAAAGGTGATGGCAAGCACTCCTAAGTGGAAGAGTCTAGAAAACCCACGGAGTGGCAGTGGGGAGAAATGGCTCCAGGGTTGGAGCCTGGTGCCCCCAAGCCTTAAAGGGTCCCTGTCAGCATTCATACCGCCCTCCCACAGCACTTCCACTCCAGCTCCTGGATACAGCATCCCCATCACAGCACGCTTGGCCCTTCCTGTAAAAGGAGACTAAGCGAGGCTGTTTGGAATTCTCAGGTATCCCATCCTTCCATTTCACAGAGTCTCAGAGAAAAGATTTTTTTTTAAATGCACAGCACTGTTTATAGGCAGGTTAAACACAAACTCAAACCATTTAATCATTCAGTACTCAACAGTGTGGTACCAGGAAGCTGAAGTAAAAAGGCCTTGGCCTGATTATGACACTCAAGTGATAAATCACTCTGATCAGAAGAGGATGCAAGAAAAGTAGCAGAAAAGTCTGTCTCTGCCACCACATGGCTTTGATCTCTGGGAAAGCGGATATTAGTGCAGACAGCAGTTCATAGGTCCTGATTAGTCCGCTCATACTGGTGACTGCAATTTCCTGGTAGACACAAGCACAAAAAAGTCAATAAATGTTGGGGCAAGCTCTATAAAACCATCTTTTCAGAAAAGCTCAGTTGCATAAAGGAAAATTGCTATGCTAGCCTGAAGACAAATATCTACAGACACTGTGCTCTGAGTCCAGGGAGGAATCTCATTCACAGGATTGCAGGAAACAAATTATTATAGTCTTAAATAAGATCTTTTAATGGGCAGCAGCAAATCAGTCCAAATGAAGACAAAGGCATTCTTAACTGAAAAGATTTTCTTATTTTGTCCCCAGAATGCCACCAGCCAGGCTTCAGACAGCTGACTGCTAAACTGAAGCCTCTGGCTTACACAATAGTTGAGTCAATTTGGTGGAAGTTCAGATTTCTAAACCACTTCTTCATTTGAATCCCTGAATGCTTGTCTTATATTTCTAGGCAGGCAGTTGATATTTGGCCATGGTTTGCCTTTGTTCCTTTTGGCCAAAAAGTGCAAATGCAGCATCACTAAAACATCTATAGAATGTGTGGCCAGGCTGCAGACACTGGTATGACAGGGAACACAAGTGGCCACAGGTCCCAACTGTCCTGAGACAGTCCTTGTTTGTGCCTGTTGCTCTTGGGTACTGTTCAGGTTGCGTCTGTACTCTCCAAAGTCCCCAGTTGAGATAATGAATGATGGTCTCTTTGAGAGAAATCACTTCCCCAGCCCCGGGTACCATTTGTAGCAATGGACACACAGGAATCCTTTATTTTGGATAAAACAAAGGGCTGTGTTTGACATGTGGAGTTGAGTCCAGGAGGAAGACAGAGGTAAGGGGCCCTGGCTTGACCCCTTAGGTGCTACAGACCATGCCCTGGAGAAGATGAGGCCTAGGCTGCAGGGCCTCCCCTGAAGAGGGCTCCGGTGAGACCTGGGGGAGAAGGGGCCTTCCTGTGTCTGTGCTGAACACAGAGGAGCACCTGATGGTCACTAAGTAGGCACAGGGCCCAGGGGCTTGGACGCATGGGCTCAGCAAGACATTACACCCACTTATCCCTGAGAGTACAAGAGACAGCCCCAGACAACCCCAGAATCTTCCCAGGAGGCCCTGACAGCAGAGCAGGGACCCATAGTAATGTAGCCAAGGACCAAGAGCCATTGAAAGGCAGGTGTTCGCATCAGTGTGCTTCATCCATAGCACCAGTTGGCAAGGCCCGAGAAAATTCAGCCTTCAGGTGGGTAGGCATTTTGGGAAGACAAAGACATGGCTTAAGAGCTGTGGTCATCTTCCAGCCCAGGTCCACCACGTGTGGGTAATGAGCACTCTGTGATCAGCTGTCCCTGAGTACAGCCTCCCTTGGGGTGTTCTCTCCCCTGTCAAATCAAAGTTCCTCCAGGGCAGGGAGATCTTTGCCTCCCTTACAGAACCTAACCTCACTTTGCTCAGAAGCTACTCAGGCAATCTTTGTTGAATGAATAAAAGAAAGATAATGATATACAGTGCATTTAATTCTCTAGCCAGATTTAAGGACTGACATTATAAAGGAAATGGGCGAATTCACAAAACTTTCTGGTCGTTGGCATCCTGCTTTAGTCCAGGAAACACACTTTCTCTCAGTATCTCTGTTTGTGACTAAGATACATTTAAAATCTTTTATTTTTAATTAGCACATAATAATTGTGCATATTTATGAGACACAATGTGACACTTCAATACATGGATACAAAGTAATAAAATCAGAGTAATTAACCTATCATCTCAAATATTTATCAATTTCTTTTCTCTTAGCTATTTTGAAATACGCAATAAATTAGTATAAACAGTAGTCATGCTACGGTGGTATAGAACACTAGAACTTATTCCTCCTCACTGTATTTTTGTACTCCAAAACCATCCTCTCTCTATGACCCCTTCCCAACCTCTGCTAACCACTATTCTATTCTCTACTTACGTAAGATCAACTTATAGCTTCCACATATGAGTGAGAACGTGTAGTATTTGTCTTTCTGTGCTTGACTTATTTTACTTAAAATAATGCCCTCCAGGCAAGCTTATCAAGAAACTAACAATAAAACTGTTACATGATCCAGCAATCCCACTATTGGGTAAAATTCAAATGGAAAGGAAATTAGTATGCTGAAGATATATCAGCATGTCTATGTTTACTACAGCACCATTCACAATACCAAGATATGGAATCAACCTAGATGTCCATTAATAAATGAATGGATAAGGAAAAGGTGGTATATATGCACAGTGGAATATGATTCAGCCACATAAAAGAATTAAATCCTGTCATTTGCTGCAAGTTTCATTTTAACTATGATTTTTTTCCCTGAGGCAAAAATTACTGCATCATGCAATGAAGGTATGCAAGGATAAGATATCTGAGAGACAGTTTAACTTACCAAAAAAGATGCAGACTTGTGTTGAATGACTGGTTTGGAGGCCAAGTCTGCGTCCTTCTTCAGGGGACCATTTTGGCCAGAGAGCAAGGGGTGATGACCCTCATCCACCACCATGCTGGTCTGCAAACTGAACATTCATTATTGATACGTATTCATTTATCTAACCACAAGATCCCAGCTCATCTATTTATCTTCAGAGGATGACTTATACTCCATGTCATCCTACTATTCTTTAGTACATATCAAGTTCAAACCTACCAGCCTTCAGAGTGGACAGAGAGGAGCTAAAACAATCTCTTCTCCCGTCCTAGGAGCTGTGAAGGTTTTGGAAATGGAGGACAAGATCCACTTCTCTCCAGACTAAGACTTTGTGGGGCTTCTCTTTTGAAGTTCTGAGTTTAAAGCCCAGCTCCTCCACTTGACTAATTGTATGGTACCAATCTCGTGGAGTTACTGGGAAGATAAAATGACATAGTGGCACTGAAAAAAACTGAAACACATAATTTTTAATAAAGACTAAAACAACAATAGAAGCCTTAAATTATAAATTGAATGCATATGAGGCCTATGTATCAGGAACAGTTCTAAGTTCTTAAACACATCACGTTGTAGTTAAATGAAGAGATTGGGATGCAAAACTAGGGTGTTCAGGCCACTCAACACCTTACTCTCAATCTCTGCTTGCATTCCAATCGCTCTACCTGCCACAGGCTCAATTAGCACCAGAGACTGCCCTGGGAGGAATGCCAGCTTCTTTATATAGCTCCTTTTTCTCTCAAGTAATTGAGATTCCTATAGTTTCATACATGATTTTCTGGAATTTGAATACAGCTGTAACAGAGATTAGGCCAGAGTCAGGGTTTCGTGTCCCTAGAATCTGAAATTTCACAAAGCCCTCCCCCAGAAATTCTTGGATGCATTATCAAAAAGTCCCCCTGAACTTTCTTAACTTTGCCTGCCTGAGCTCGTGAAGAAAACACTAATTATATGTTTTGAAACCCAAAAAAGGAAAGCGACAAGGTCACTGAGGCCAAGAGTTCCAGCCATGGCCTCAGTCTCCCCTGGCATAGGCCCCAGGGGTGAGCTCGCCTCGGACTCCCAGCCGGGAAGCACCACCCGGGTTTATTTTCAGAGGTGGAAACTCAAGTCGCAATTATCTCCTGTCACAGCAAATTAAAAGCCCAGGCGCACCCATCCCAGGAGCTGGGCAAGCGCAGGGCCATAATGACAGGCTGGGGCTGGTGTGTTTCCTTGAAAGGCATGGGCCACTCATGAGACACACAAAATAAACAGAGACATAAAAGTCCATGGAAGAGGCCCACAAGTGAGAGCAAGAGACCGTGCCAAGATCAGAGAGTGCATTTTTCTTCCACTGGGAATTGAGGACTGTGGCAGCAGAAAGCATTCGGTTAAGTTTTGGTCTGTGCTTATGACAACGAGGTTTATATTCTCTCCCTCCCTCTCCCTCTCTCTCTCTCTCTCTCTCACACACACACACACACACACACACACACACACACACACACAGGCCATTTCTGTGGCTTTAAGATCATTGTCCCCACCTAGCCAGGGCTTTGGCTCAAGATGCCTCCTTTATATTCAATGCCAGAGTCATCACCAGGAGCTTAGGCAAAACTCACCTGTTTGGGGAAATATTCCAGAAGGTGTGCTCTAGCAGCTGCTTTCTGTACCTGACTCTGCTGTTTCGTGCTAGTGGAGATGTGCATTGTGTACATTTCTAGGAGTTCTTTTGATCTTTGTTGTCTTCAGAAGTACAGATTTTTATGCCACACATGTTTGACGTCCAAAAAGTGTTTTCACATCCACCATCTAGTTTGATCTCACCTCACCTGGCAAGGTCGGTGGATGAAGAGCATCATTTCACATGACACCTGGGAACTTATACAGTGAAGTGGCCAGGAGCACACTCTGTGGTTCGGGCAGCTTCCTCATCTCTCTAAGCCCCAGTTCTCTCATCTTTAAAAAGAGGATAAAAGTAGCTCCTGTCTGTGGGTTATTTTAAGAATTAAATGAGACAACAGAAGTAACATTTTTACCTCACACAGAATAAGATCCCAGTGAAATTGTCATTATTGTAATGATGATGGAACTCAGTTTCAGAGAACTTAATATACAAGAGTGTCAAAGTTTGATGAGGAAAGTGAAGGGCTTGAGGGCAACAGATTCTGGTTCTGTTTGCTCTGTGTCTTTGGGGAAATCATTGCCTCTCTGGGCCTCAGTTTCTTCATCTTTTAAATAAGAGTAAAGACATCATAAACGTTAGAAGTGCTGATAGGGTTAATTTCAATATGCTTTAAAACATAAATTGTAATATGCTTCAAAATGTTAATATAATTAACTTGGCTAACATCATGCATCAGGTCAGCACTGGAGCCTGGTTTCCTTAGTCTTTACCACCTACCTCTCTAGCAGGCTATCCTTTCTGCCCGAGTCTCCTGGAAACCTCTGTTAGTGCTGTTGCCTGACTGATGGGCTCCACACCTGGATTACAAAGCACAGCAGCCCAGGAGCGCAGGATTGAGCAATGATGGCAGCCTCTTCCTTTCTCCTCCTCACACTTAGAGCATTGGTATCATGCAGAGAAAGCAGAACTCAGAAACCATAGCCACCTCTGCTGTTAGCCAAAGAACAGAGGAAAGAGT
This sequence comes from Heterocephalus glaber, assembly GCF_000247695.1. The sequence goes on from NW_004624738.1 coordinate 19,405,692, forward strand.
GAGAGAGACTTAACTCAAAGGATTAGTTTCCCTGTAGCACATTAGGGGCAATGGCTGCACAACTGAGCTGAATGGGCAAGGAGGAATCTCAGACTCTACACAGCAGCCTGTACTCCCAAACAGGCAGGCTTTCACTCCTGTTTTCCCACTGGCCTGTGGGTTAACTTTTCTAAAGCCAGTCTCCTTTTTGGCCTTCAGAGAGAATGTTGTCTGGTCTCCACTGCACAAAGTTATTTCAACCTTTTCTTATGCCCATGGTCAATTCCAAAGTAGAAACTAGCAGGACCACTGAGAAGAACCCTTGACTTTTACAGCTCAAAGGGCAGCAACCTGCTTTATACATGACACCTTGGTTGGGAAAGACTTCAGTGATTTTCTGATCCCCTGCAGACAAAAATTCCTCTGACATGTTCATATTGACCCAGACAGGGTGAGGTTTGGATTACATGGGTCAGTCTGTCCTGAAATATCTTCTTTCCACTCACTCTGCTTCTATATCCATTTTTCTAAGCATTATTTGCTGCAGAATAACTTGGAGGTCTCTGAGGAACTGATCATACGATGAAGAGGTGATGTTATAGCTTGTGTCAAGTGTCCCCCTAAAGCCGCATGTGATTATAGGTGGGGCCTTTGGAAAGTGATTGGATTATAGGAGTATTATAGCTGACTTGCTGTAGGAGGTGGGACCTGCTTGGAAGAAGCACATCACTGAGGGCATGACCCGGAAGGTTATATCTCCCTTCTCAGGTGCCCCCTTGACTTTGCTTCTTGGCCACCATGACTTGAAGGACTTCTCCTCTGCCATGCCCCTAAGCCATGCTGTCCTGCCTAGGAGCAAGCCAACCATGGGCTGTAAATGTGAGCCACAATAAATCTCTCTTCATTAAGTTGTGGGTTCAGGTATTGAGTCCCAGGGACAAAGATAGTAACTAAGACAGGTGAGTATCTCTCGTGAAATGGCAAATAAGATTGGTTGGGGTTAAGGACTGGGAGGTTTCGGCCCAACTTAACTATGAATTCCCAGCACTATGCTGGAAATCTTATCAAGACTTTCTGTCAGACATATTTGCTCTGACTCTATATTGGTCATATAGATGAGGTAGAAAATAATGATTCCCTGAGGTTGGAGCTTGCTCCATGTAAATTATGCAATATCTGTTTTTAAAAGAATTATATGTATCTTGGATTAAAATGACCACCAAAAGGGGTAGAATCAACTATATTTAGAACAGAAAGATTATATCATAAATTATTTTCAGACCTACTTTTATTGTCTATACAATCTTACCATTCAAACGTATCCCTATTATCTTACCTTACTTATGTTTCCAAGAACTATTTTCATACAAAAAGTTACCCCAAAATGTAGTGGATGAAAATAAAATCCATTTGAGCCATGTTCAGCTAGACAGTTCCTCTACTGGTCCCACCTGGGGTCATGTTGGCAGGTGGGGGAGGATAGGGAATAGGGAGAAGGGCTGACTGGTCCCAGCTGGCCCATTGGGATCTCAGTGGGGATGGTTGGACAGGGACTTTCTTTCCATGTGGTCACCCATTCTCAAGGAGACTAGTCTGGGCTTCCTATATGGGAGTCACAGGGCATCTGGGAGTTACAAACACTCAAGTCCCACTGCCACCTCCACCATATTCTACTGATCAAAGCAAGTCACAGAGCCAGCTAGGATTCAAGAAGGAGAAGAAATAGATTTTGCCTTTTATGAATGGAGGATGGATTCCTGTTACATGGAAGTATGCATCTGTATATGAAATAAATTGCAGGAGCCTTATAATCTAGCACAGGCACAAGTGCATACTTAGAAATTATTCCTTTCATCCTTTAGGAATGACTTTTTCTTCAGTGGTAGGAGCAAATGGAAACTTCAACTGGAATAAGTAGAGATATACATTTGTATGACATCAGCTGTTCAAGTACGGTGCACAAATAATTCCTATTTTATTCTCAGAACAACTTTATGACAAGTCTTATTGCCATTTTGTTACTAGAAAAGCTGATGTTCAGGGAGACTTAATGACTTACTCCAAGTCTCTCAGTTATAGGGAACAGAGCTAGAAGTTTCTGCATCTGTAAAATGGGACTCACAAAACTCCTCAATCCGGAGGACAGGATGAAGGACTTTATGTGGAAATGGCTGGTAAACTTCAAAGCACTGTACAAATGTTTGCTGTTTTCACTGGGCCAAACAGAGTCTTTGTGGGGAAAAGAGGTTCTCTAGATAGGCTCCAGAGTCATCTGAGCCAGATGCCAAATGTTGTACGTCTCTCAGCTGCTCTTTGCTTTGGCTTCAGACCAAGTCCTTCACCCAATCTCTTTAGTGATCATGGAAAGGAAAGAGCCCCACAGGCCAGGTTGGCAAGTCAGGGCATGCTGCAGGTGAGGACAGGCATGCCGCACTTTCTTCATGGCTATGAGTTCACCAAAAGAAGAGACTGAAGCCGGGCACCAACCGCCTTGCTGCTATACTCAGTGGCTTTTGTAGCAGGTGAGGGTGAGAAAACATACATGTTTTTAAACAAAAATTTGATTCAAGCTCACATACACATCTTCGAGCTGTTCTGAGCTTACTTTTTCCTTTTCTGTAACTTATTCTGAATCTTTCCATTTTGCCTTATTTAAACCCTGTTCCCTTATAATTATCCCTTTTTCATCTTTAATGTCTATGTCCAATGTTTCTTCTCCCTCATTGTCTTATCTGATATCTGGATTCTTTATGTTCCAATTCTGTGACAGAGCTCATTCTTCCAGAAGCCAGGAGGGTCAGTTCTCTCCAGTCTCTTCTCTGTGTATCTACTAACTCTCCTTGGGTAAATATTTCACCCCTTTGAAGTCCATGGTGCTACTCAGATGAAACCTCCTTTCTCTACACTGCCCTGTTGCTAACATCTGTCATCCTCCCACCAGTCATTACCATCCTTTTTTGAGAATTCTACAATCTCACTCATAGCTTATCTGCCACCACTGAGGACAACTTCAACACTCAGCCAACTTTTGAGACTCGGTGTTAAGTTTTAAAACCTCACTTCCCTTCATCCATATACCTGGACAGCCAAATGAAAGCTGAGTACACTAGCTAAAGGCCTGACACCAGGAAAGGGAATTAGATATGCAGCTCATTGCTGAGGGTGGCAGAACCAGAGCCTGAGGTGTGAAAAGAGGCAGGTTTTGCCTTCTAGCCCAGAGAACTCCTGGTAGAGTCATCCACTGAGGAGAGAGGCTGTCTTTCAGGGGAATTGGTTCTAGTTACAGAACATATTTCCAAAAGGAGTCTCATGCAAGCAACCAAAGTCAGACTTGCAGTCAGGAAATCTGGTTTTGAGTCTTATCACAGTTCCTTTCCAACTAATGGAAATTGGATAGAATTCAATTTCCCTAAATCTCAGTTTTCTCATACTTAAAAATGAAGGATGCTATTTGTTGTCACATGAAATTATAAAAACTAAATGCAATCAATAGTGAGAAAATGATTCTAAACTCCAGGATATACAACAAATATCACTATAAACCCTTGTAAGACAAAGTATATAATTTATGTAAATCCATTTTTTGTGTTTTAAGCCAAAAATAAAGAGAGAAGACAACTAAATATTGATTTCTGGATCAAATGGTACATCGAATGTGTTCATTTATTTCCAGTCCCTCCTAAACTCCTAGATATTTTAAAGGTATAAACCAGTCAGGGTGAGAAGAATAAGAGAAAGGACAATAAAGGCAGTATGTTGCAAGCAAGGGTAAATAATGACAACCTGAGACGATGGAACCCTCAGGTACTTTGAGAAGCAGAGATGGAATGCAGTGATATTAAAAATTCCTAGAATAATTAGCCTCCACAATCTGGGACCAGGATTGCATCTTCCAGGCAGAGGATTAGACATGTTCTCTCTGGGATATCTGATCACAAGGGATCACCTCAAGATACTAACATCGGGCTCCAGCCACATGACCCAGGGGAAGCCCGTACTCAGCAAGAATTAGTCATGTTTGGAAGCTTCCATCAGCTCTGTATTGGCTTAAATCTAAGGATAATCAAAGGCCAGTCAGGCACAGCGCCATATACCTGTAATCTCAGCTACCTAGGGGGCAGAGGGGGGAGGATAGAAGGGTTGAGGCCAGCTTGGGCGACACTGTGGGACCCTATCTTCAAAACAAAACAAAGATCAGTAGATATATAAGAAATGCTTCTAATAAAGAGAGAAATGCTACTAATTTTTCTATGTTGAGGGTTTTTTTAATTTTAAAAGTACTTTATAAAGTAAGTGCAGTACAACTTATTTATGTATTATTGTAAACACGGAAACAGTAAAAACAAAATACCCCATCCAGGCATTACCATGAACAGCTGAATAAAGTCAAAATGAGTGAACTTTTCTGTGGATCACAGCGAGCAACTACACACAGTAAAAACAATAGAAACATCTGGCTTTAACCCTTCTGCAAAATCAGAACTTGCATTTTGAGTTACAAGGATTAAAATGTGGGAGATCCTGGATATTCACCGGATCCCTGCATTCTTTCCAGCTCGTCGTCTGTTTCTGGGCTGCTTGTTGCAGAGGCTTTTTCTTGGTTACTGCTCTCAGGACCTGTCTCAGGTACTTTGTTTCCTGGCTCTGACAGCCGCATCTTCTTCACCTGCCATCCATCATCTGGGCCTATAGCTTTGCGCTTAGTCACCTGTGGCGTCCTAGCCGGACTGGCTTCCGGGGAGTGAGCGTATTCTACCATCAAGGTCAGCTTGTCAGCCACCTCGAGATCGTGCATGACATTACATCTGCTTTCATGAATCGGTCTGGTTTTCAAAGAGATAACACAAGAATGAAGAAATTCACAATCCAGAGAAAAGGTCCGCAAAGCTTGACAAAGAAAAATGTTCTCTTGAGGGTCTTTTTGGACATTCTTCTCTCATGCTGCTTGAATCTGTACTTGCTGCCTTTTTAAAATTTCTTGTTTTAACCTGTTTACATCCTTTATTAGCTTCTCTACTCCTCATTCACTTCCTTCCACTTTATCGCATACATCCTTTTATTCTTCTTGTAGAGAAGCATACATTTCATTTATCTTATGTACCTCCTTTAAAGATCCATCTTCTTTAAAAAATTCAGAGCTGTGTGTTTTTACTGCTCTGCTAAAGCCTGTGGATGTACAGGAGCCGATGTAGTTGTATAACCCAGGGGCTCAGACATGCCCAGGTTGGTCACTACTAAAGGGATCCCCTTCTGAGGTTGGTATAAGGCATGTTCCAGCCAATGAGTGGAGCAACTTTCTTTCGGTCACTATGCTTGATGTTAACAAGAGAAACACAAGTTCCTGGTTCGAAAGGTGCTTCTGTCAGTTTCTGTGAAGCAGCCTCTCTCTAAACGTCATGATCTGATCTGTGTGACGACGGAACTTGTCCCAAAGTACCACATTCTTTTCCACCCTTGAAAGTATTTTCTTCAGTGCATGGTTATTCACCTCACCTGAAGAGTTATAAAAGCTAAAAAGCCGGTAGCAGGGAATATATTTCTGAATGTCAATTGTATAAACGACTTCCACATCGTCCATCTGGGAGTCGGTAATGCTGTTTTTCGATTTGCCTTTCTCTTCCCGGAAGAGAAACCCGGTGTGGAGGTGCTGGGAGGGGAGCGCTCCCAGCACGAAGCCCCGACAGCGCGGCCGCAGTGCGCGAGGGCCGTGACTGTATGTTGAGTTTATATCATTTAACTATATTGAATTCATTTTTTGGTGGAGTCTTTAGGGTTTCTCATATACAAAATCATGTCTTCTCCAAACCGAGACAATTAACTTCTTTTTTCTGTTGAGGATGCTTCTTTCTGTCTGTTCTTTGTCTAATTGCTGGGTAGGGTTCCCAGTACTGTGCTGAATGGAAATGGTAAGGGTGGGCATCTTGTCTCGTTCCTGCTCTTAGGGGAAAAGCTTTCACCTTCTCACAGTGACTATAAATGTTAGCTGTGAGGCTGACTTTCCTTCTATACCTAGAAGGAAAGTTGAGAACTTTTATCATAAAATGCTGTTGAGTTTTGTCAAGTGCTTTTGCTGCATTTACAGAAATGATCACATTGTTTCTGTCCTTCGTTTTGCTAAAATGATATACCAAATTTATTAATTCACAACCTTATACTCCAAGGATAGGTTCCACTTGATCACAGTGAGTGATTCTTCTAATGTGCCATTAAATTCAAGTTACACGGGCCGAGGATTTACCTTAGTGGTTCTGGAGCCTGCCGTGCAAGCACAAGGACCCAAGTTCGATTCCTGGTACCAACAAAAAGTAGTAAATTCAAGTTACATGTATTTTGTTGAGGATTTTTGCATCTATGTTCATTAGGGTTATTGGCCTGAAATTTTCTTTCCTTGTAGTGTCTTTGTTTTGCTAGATAATCAAGGTAATAGTAGCTTTGTTAAATGAATTTGGATCTATGCCCTCATCTTTAATTTTTTGGAAGACCTTCAGAAGATCGATAATGGTTTTTCTTCACGTTTGGTGGAACTCAGCCTTGAACCTATCAGGTCCTGAGGTTTTGTTTTAGTTTTGTTTTGTGGAAAACTTTTAATTACAGATTCAGTCTTCTTACTTGCTATTGATTTGCTTAGGCTTTCTGTTTCTCCATGATTCAGTCTTGGTAGGTTATATGTTGCTAAGAATTTGTCTATTTCTTCTAGACTGTCCAATTTGTTATTATACAGTTGTTTGTAGTAGTCTCTTGATTTCTTTGTATTTCTGTTTTTCAATGTTTGTTTATATTTTTAAAGAGCATATAAGCTCAAGTAACTTGCCCAGCGATATTAACATTACTTGATGTCTCCCTAGATGCTGACTGTAGGACCTAGTACCTGCTTAGCGTATTCCTACTTTTTATGAGACAGGCTTCCCACCTTGTTAGAAGTTATTCTATAATGTCTTCTCCAGTTTCTTCCAACATCCAGACAGGACACAAACATATAGAAAACTAACTAAAGTCACACAAATATGTACCCAAGGGCCTTTGAGGTTGATTAATGACTGAAGCCAAGGTGGGGTCAGGGAAGGCTCCCTGGAGATGTCTGTCATCTGTGTGGATGTCATATAATCTGCTCCTAGAAGCTGTGCACTAGATAGTTTATTGCATTAAATTGAAACATATCTGAACTTGTGCATTTTAATGTTTTCCTTTTTTCCATGTAGTTGTGCACACAGTCACAGCCGAAGGAATTAATGTTTTCAACACTCAGAATTGAGGGATTATATAACAGGAGAAGTATGTGTCTGCTGTCTAGCTGATAGGCCTCATACTAAAGAGAGGGTTCCAATAGTAATCAAGAATGCCAAATTGCAAGCAGCAAGTGAATAAATAACAGAACTCGGGTTATTTGATTTTCTTGGCTCTGCCTTTCACTCAACTTCCACCAGTTTTGCTGTCAGCTACAACTGGGGCTACCAGGAGCCACAAGAGAGCAGTATCCCTGGCAAATGAGAAGCAAACAAGAGATGAGGGGGAACATAAGACTTGAAGCAGTGGTTGGTTCTTTAGTAAAACAAATACTTTATGATAACTTCATTCCAAGCTTTAACATATCTTGTGCCAAGAATACAAAATGCCAAGTGGAAGAAAAGCACTGGACTTCTCAAGGGCCCCATCCAAGAGCCCTCATAAACCCTAAACATGGTCACTCTCATTATCACCTCTGAATATGTTCAGTGCCCCTTCTCAAGTCCAGAGGAGTGCTCAGGTTTCCTGAAGGCTCTGATACAATTTCCAAAGACTTGCCAAAGAGCTAGTGTGTGGGATGCTAACTTCAAATGCCCCATTCTCTAGCTTAGCCACCCCCATGAGATGGCATTTTTGCAGAAACAACATGACTTGGAATCAACTTTGTTGCTATTATAAATGCCATGATTTTCTTTAGGGGATATTTCAGCAAGGCTACAGCTGTGGTGGGAGACACTATGCACTCAAGTTAATAAAATCTCTGTATCAAATCTTAGGGAAGCAAGTATGTCTGATGAGGTGTTATGTAGATGTGTCAGTTCAGATCCCCTGGGAAGTGGGCTCTGACATGGGAGATAGGAGCATAAGAGATTTATTGGGAGGTAAAGTTTGTGAAGCCTGGAGGAGAAGGCAGCACCATTGGGCAGGTAAAGTCTTCAGACTGTGATGAATATCTGATACCTGAAATGAAAAGGGAGAGGAAAAAAAATGGAGTAAGAAAAGCCTCACCCTAACCCAATGGAAATTCCAGAACTAAGACTGCCCAATAGAGAAATCTCATATTAAATGGAAATAGCCTTACCCAAAGGCCTCCACCAAGCTCAGCCCTTGCCTGGGAAACCCAGCAGAGTATTAAATCCATCCCACTGCAGAGGATAGAACCAGAGAGCACTGCAGATGGAGGCTGTCTACTAAATGCACTTGTACAATTGTGCACCAAATATTTTCTTGAAAGAAGTTGTGAGCAGCATGGCTGTCACAGTAGGGATGACCGTAAAATAATAAAATGCCAAAATATTCATGCCTTAAGCCAAGATTTAATGGATGTGGAAAGAGCATTTCAAAACAGAAATCTAGCAGAGAATATACTTAGCTGACAGTAATGGTTTAGCTTTCTATTCAGTTTTACCATATAAATGCATTAATTCATAACTTTTAAATTCATCATCAGCAACTGCTTATTGGTGTCCTACTACATACCAGGTACTCTTCTTGGCTTGTACTTATAAAGAGTTGCCAGTAAAAGAATTACATAATTAAAACGATCCATAATAAAAACTAATGGAAATGCATGTGAGTGATTGCAGAAGTTCAGGAAAAGGGCAAAACTATGAAGTGATTTAGGCATTTGTTTTACCCTTGGATAAGAGCCCTGTCAGTCTACTTCATACAACACCAACTCTAGTTTGCGCATCGTGCAATTGAGCTTCCAAAATGGATTGAAATAGTTAGGCAGCTGATTATTAGTAACCATCTCTAGAGCAGAACATTCTCTGTTGAAAAGGAGGTCAAGGGTTTAGTGACTAAATTTAGACCACACTGGGATGAACACAATTCCATTTTTAGAAAATGGAAGGTCTACCCTCCACCAGTGCCCCCAACCAAACTGGACCTCAACTCCAGTCGGAGAAAGCCAGGCATATTTCAGCTGTGGAAATGGAAAGCGCCTGGGTTTATAGATAATTTTACTACCCCCAGAAGCCTGGGAGACTACGTTTTACCATTGGGATTCCTCTTGGTCACATAGACCTGACGCCCAGAAATGCAGATGGTGATGAGAGTTCACATTTTCAACCAGCCTTCGATGTGTACTGCTCTAGGGTGAGAATCTGTGATAGGTGTCAGGAGATGGAATGAGGTCTAAAACATGGCCCTAGCACCAGGTTGTGAAAGACCATAGGCTCTCTTGGAGCTCTCCTTGATTCTGTGATGGCCTCTGGGCTCCTCTGGGAGTTCTGATCATGACAACCTCAGGTTGTCTGAGTCTGCTGCTTCCATGGGCCTTACTACTCCCCAGAGCTCTGCCAGCTCCTGTCTACCTGACTATTCAGTCCATAGCTTTGCTACTGCTATCATTCCCACTGACCTTATGATGAATGGCCTTAATACTCCCTGAAGCCATTATACCCACCTGAGCTAAAGTTTTGAACTCCTGTATCCCAACAAGCATAGACTAGAATCAACACTAGTCCTGGTACAATCCAAATTAACGTGCAATTATCTACAGTGGTTCAGGAATTGGAGGCATTCTCTGTCATGCATGTCTTGAGATATTTTTATAACAGCAAGGAAAAATAGATCCACACTATATGAAAATACAAAACCAACTTCCACATGCAGAATGACTTGCATCTTAAAGCAGAAAAATATACAAAAATGTGCTATATTTCATTTCCAAAGGTCAACCCTTGTTTACCTGCTCTAAAATAGAATAACAGAAATTCAGTTATATTTTCTTTATTCTTTTTCTTTTTTGCCCATGTTTTGGCTACAAATCACCTCATTGGTAAGAGAGGCTCTATTAGGAATCACAACCTTTGTCAAAAGTAAACCTCACATTCCTCTTCTAATTGTTGCCTCCTGACAGGTCAGAGAAAATAATGTTGTTTTCATAGTGAAGTCACAGACATAAATCTCCCAGGATTAAATCTCTTGCAGCAATCCTGCACACTCACATCATCCATGAGGACTCTTTCATGTTCACTTCTTTGTGGGTAAGGGAGAAAGAAAGGGCTTAGCAAACTCAGATTCACATTCACCAGCCCGAGTTCAGTGCTAATCCATCCATGGGAGTTGTAAATTGCAGGTCCAAACATAAGCTTACATCTAAACAAGGAAAACTTCTTGGATTTAAAATACTTCCTTCATAATTTAACCAAGGTACTTCATCTTCTTCCCCTCTCCTTGGCTCCTTTGCTTAATTTGTTTGTTTGCTTGTTTGTTTTAACCTATAAGCCACGGTGATGCGAGAGAAAGAACACTGGCCTTTGCCTTGGAGTTAGAAATAACCAAATTCAAATCTCTCTTCCTCAGTTTTCTAGCTGTTTGGCCTGCAGTGCTTGCTCTCAGCCTATTTCTACAGCTGTTACAGGGGAACAGTAATTTCACAAGATTATGGATGGAACCAAATGACCTAACATATATAAAAGTGTCTGGCACAGAAACCCTTAATAAAATCTACCAGCTTTGCACTCCCCTGACTGAATGCTCTTCTGAAACTAGTCTCACTGTGAGCGGTCTTCTCAGGGGCTCACCTGTTGAAAGCTGGGACATCTGATTTGTGAACAACAGTCAGCTTCTATGACCACCTAAGAAGCAAGTCTAAGCTTAGCTCAAAATCCACTCAGCTTGGTTGTAATACTGGCTGTTAGTCACCAGCCAACAGAACTCAAGCTAATAGTATTCATAGGAGTGAAACAATTTACTTGTATTTGCCCTCCCCTTTCTTTGCTCTAAGTATTTGAAGGCCTGACGTTGTCCAACAGGAATCAAATTCAAAGAATCAGCCTAAATCATTAAGTTTGTCAGAATATTTTTCTTTAGCCCTGCAAATATTGTCTATTGAATAATAAATCTCTTGACCATCTTTTCCCTATACTTTTTCCTCTCCTTTCTCTCATGGTCCCTCATTTTCTGTCAAAACCATTATTACCAAAAAAAAAAAAAAAATCACTTTTAAAATGGCCTAAAAAATGATCTGAAGGATTGTTAAATGAGATGAGCTGGTTGCATCACCCAAACTAAGACTGGGAGACCCAAAAACTACCTCTCTCACAACGAATCATGTGAAAACTCTTCAACCTAGATTTCAATGGCTTCCCCATTTGCCTTTATTTCCCTTTCTAATCTCAACTTTTGCTAGGTTGGCCTCTGCAGCTCTCTATCTATGTCCTTACTCCTCTGTCCCAACCCCAGTTTGAATTTTTCTTCTTTTGCTTCCTACATGCAATTGTCGGGCAACCTTCAATGGCCATCACATCCCCTCTCTACTCCCCTGCCTCCTGGGAGTTAGGCAGCACATATGAGCTTTGGACTCAGATGGGTTTCTGTTCAAATCCTGACTCTTACTTATTATGAAACTTGGGCAACTTGCTTACATTCTCTTGGGCTCAGATTCCACATCTGTAAAGTGGAGATAGTAACACTTCACCATGTTGTTGAGAGAGTGGAAATGAGATGAACTGTGCCTATAATGGCTGATAAATAGTAGTCAATCAGTAGATGATGGCCATTGTTATTATTATCCACCCATAATTATGGGCACATCTCCAACTTGTATAATATCAGCTACTGGCAATGCTCAGGATTTGACCATAATTATTGGGGAGATTTTATGACAACCTCTATGAGGCAAGAATTTCCAGCTGAGAAATGTGTGACCTTATAAAAAGAATGGGATTAGGGAAATTGAGGTCATGGTGAGTTTGTAAACTTCAGTGTAAATAATTGACTGTAGGCACAACATTAAACAAAGTAACTGATAAAATGTTACGCTTATCATTTTAGTAAGAATTAATTTCCATTTACTATTTCTTACACATCAGAAACTTTTCAGGGACTCTATGGCTATGCAGAGTTAAAATGATGCTTATGTATTCAGTTTGCTCTGTAACAGCCACTGCCAGAGACCTCCTGTCTGCACCCATACTTCCACCCAAACATCACATGTATTTGGGGTGTTGACTGGGAGTTATTGACTTCTGTTTCCCAGGCTCTGAGTTCTAGCACGTCCTGCACATCATTCTCGAAGAAACGGACCCATGCCTGCCTATCATTCATGGAAGTGCAGAGTTACCCTCTCTCCCTCTTTCTTTTCCCTGCCTCCCTAACCCAAGAGCACCAGCATCTGGATGGGCAGGTAAGTCAGTCTCACTGATGGACTTTGGGCTTGTTCTCAAAGCGGTACTCATCCAAGGAAAGTGGGGACCAGGAGGAGCTCCTCTCCCTCTGACACTGCCCAGAAGGTGAGACTTCACCTCTCAGGCCTGCTGAGGGTGTCCCTTGTGGATCTGCTCTCTCTTCTTAATTTGTGTCTCTTTCTCCTCCCCTCCTTCAGGCCCATGCCTTTTGACTCTTTATCCTTTGCATGCCTCCATTTTACCCATTTTCTCCAAGCAGCTTGTTACTTCCTGCAAGAAAAATTTGGCTTCAGGCCCCAAGACTCTCCTGGTGATGGGCAGGTTGGCTGTGTCCAGCATTCTCAGAATGCCTCTGACTTTCCTCCTCAACAACTTCAGACTCCCAGCAAGGGAACATGGGAGAGAGAGAAGGGAATTTCCACTCTGTACCAAGATTTCCTCTTCCAAATATCTAAAATTCAGCATACCTCGCCCTCAGATCTGATTTTCTCCAAAGACTCTTACCTGGACTCCATTTATGTTATTTCTAGTAAATAATACGGGTCCTTTTTTCATGAGAATCCAGAGCCCATACCTTATCATGATATCATAGAGTTCCCTTATAATAGATTAATATACAATACTTCGTGCCATGTTTAAATTGCTTCCCTATAAACACAGTATTAGGTTTTCCCACAACCACAGTTTCCTACAGTAGGAAGGAAAAGTGTAAAGGGGAGAAGAAGCCTCAGTTTACCACGCTCTGCTCATAGCCTAAGCCAACTTGACTACTACATCATAGATGGAAGCTAAACCTCAGAAATATCTGAGAGGAACATTGAGGTAAATTCACACCATAATTTCTCATTGGGGAGAAGAAAGGATATCGCCAATGAAATATTCTCTACTTTTATTTATCTAACAAAGAACATTTATTATACAGTATTGGGCTACAGGGGTATTGAATGTAATGCTGTCTTGTAACTAATGGTTCTATATATATTTTCTTTTTACTCTTATGTGACAAAATCCTTATGGGTAAGGACTGTGTCTTACACTTCTTTTGTACCTCCATGGGTCCCCTCGAGAAGCATTTGTTGAAAGCCAATTATGTTCAAGTGAATAGAAGAGGTGTCTCTGAGCTCTACATGACTACCAAATTTACAGCCACCTTGTGCTCAGCAACATATCTACAGGTTGCTAATTTTAATAACACATAATTCTGTTACCCTGAGTTACCCTGACCATGGATGTATGAATCAGGGACCAGCACCCAACCTAGATTCAGCCTTGTATAGCTTGGCCAGCATCAGAGGAGTTAGTTTAGTAAGACAGCTTTGTCTAAAGAGAATTCCACACTGAGTGGTAAACAAAAGACCGACTTCTTTCTTTAGGGCCTTTGGAATGACAGATATAGACTGTATTGGTGGCATCAGGGGAAAGAGTTGTTCAGTCATGGACTCATGCATCTGAGGGACTGGCCTCTTATGTTGCTGTTGAGTTACTGACCTTGCTGCTCATTAACCAGCACTAACACTGTTTGTTAAAGAATGTACCAGTGGCCTCGAGGCTTAGCAGGGCTACTGCTGGGACAGTTTTGCCAGTTGTTTCCTTTTCCCTGTATTGTTGTGATGAATATCTTTATTAGAGTTAATTGGAAAGTGTTAATTGGAAATTTGTTACATCCTAAAAGAACTTATTGATAGAGTGCCAGTGTGCCTAGTATTGGGGAGATGAAGATGAGTTTGTGATCTCTATTCAAAGAGATGGACTTTAAGTAGAAATGCCAGCAAGCGTAGTGTTTTCTTTACCTCTGGCTACCATGGCAAATTAATAGTCACAAATGCAGTGACTTGAACCAGCATAAATTTATTCTCTGAAGTTCTGAAAGCCAAAAACTTCAAATCAGCCTCACTGGACTAATGTCAAGTTTTCAAAAGTGCTAGTTTCTTCTGGAAGCTCAAGGATAGATTCCATTTTGCTGTCTTTTCTAGATTCAGCTTACTATATGACACATGTCCTATGAATGATATAAACATAGAGGGCTGAGAATGCCTACATAAGGTCCAAGTGGACAGGGTAGTGGAGGCCACACACATAGGAAGGTTCTTGGCACAGTCTTTTTGAAATAAAAATGCTCCCTTTCCTCATCCTCTCTAATTTGTCCATCGTCTCAGAATTCCAGGAGAGCTGTAAGTGTAAAGAAACTGCCAAATGTGTCTCTCAGGTGCTGTTTCACAGTTCTTCATCCTATTCTGAAGAAAATCATCAAACTCACTCCTTTCTCAATAGGACTTGAGAACGGCTCCATGTCCCGCTTCCCCAAAACAAGAGTGTGCAATGATAAATGCCAGGAGACGTAAATGGGAATAGGACTGCTCTTCCTAGAAGTTACAGGGGTTGGGATGGACAGAGGCAAGAAGCAGTGTCTCTTAGCAAACAGCCAGACGGGGGAGTTTCCGATAGTGAGCGAAGGACTGTGATCTAAGCTGGAGATGGAATGAGAATCAGAGAAAAACTGTGCAGCATCTATCAGATTTAGGGGAAAGAATTTGAAGAAGATAATTAGTTAATCATTAAAAATATTGCAGACACCCAAAAAATTGATGTGGGGGTTCTGTTAGGAAAGGGAGGCTTCATTTACTGGAGGATGGGAAGTTAATTAAGAAGTAAGAAGCTCAAAAGAGGTGATGGTGGTGTCCTTGTCATTCAATGTTTTCTTGATATAAAAGTACTCCCTTGGTACTGAGGACAAAGGTGAATTTTCATTAATTGGCCTTCATTTACTCATTGTAAGATAGAAATGTGTGTGTCAGTTAGCTTTGAATCACAGTGAGATAAACAATTTATACGGAGGAAAATGCTATTTTGGCTCATGATTTCAGAAGTTTCAGTCCATGATTTCTTGGCCCTGTTGCTTTGGGCCTATAGCAGCGGCAGCTTATGGAAGAGAAACCCTGTTCACCTCACAGTGACTAGAAAGCAAAGGTACATAGGAAAGGGCCATGATGCCTACATACCCTTCAAAACATACCCATCTCACCTAACTTCCTTCCACTAAGCCCTGTCTCTTAAAGGTTCCATTACCTCCCAGCACCACCAGAGGCTGGTGACCAGAATTTTAACACATGTGCCTTGGGGGACATTTAAGACACAAAGCATAGCTCTTTGTGTGTTGGTCTGAACATTTCTCTCTCTTTTTATGTTTATTGGCACGTTTGCTAAATAATGCTTACATTCACCGTGGGATATTGGTACATGTATATAACAGGTCTTAATTTTTTTTATGACTGTTTTCCCTCACATTCCTCCTTCCTCCCCCCATTTCTAGTTCCCCTTCCTATTTGCAGAGGATCTATCTCCCTATTTTGTAATATCGATCTTTTATTTTGCTTTTTAAATTATTTATACTTTGAGTTTCTCACATAAGAGAAACCATGTGAAAATTGTGCCACATCACTGGCCATGAGAAAAATGTAAATGAAAACAACACTGAGTTTTCATCTCACTCCAGAAAGAATATTATCAAGAAATCAGATAATGACGAATGCTGTGGAGCCTGCACAGAAAAAAAGAACACTTCTGCATTATTGGTGAGAATGTGAACTAATACAACCACTATAGAAATTAGTACAGGAATTCCTCAAAAAAGAAAAATAGAAATTTCATTTGATCCAGCTTTTACCCTTTTAGGTATCTTCCTAAAAGAGTTAAACACATCATATTACAGTGATACAGGCATGCCCATGTTTATAGCAGCACAATTTATAATAGCAAAATCTTGGAAATGGCCTATGTGTCCATCAAGAGATGAATGGATAAAGAAAATGTGGTGTATATATACATAATGTAGTACTACTCAGCCATACAGAAGGATAAATCTGAGTTATTTGTAGGAAAATGGATGCACCTTGACACCGTAATATTAAGTGAAATAAATTGGATACGCTGTCTCTTGCCTCCGGGTCTGGCTGGCTGGCTCTCCCCTCAACACTGGAAGCTGCTCTGCAGCCAAATCAAGCTACTCACAGCTGTCCTTGTGCTCCTGACACTGTTGAGCACCCTGTGGCTTTGTTCAGGTGGCTCATTCTGCCTGAGGGATCCTTCTCTCTTCCCACTTTCCCCATTTTCCTCTGCTCCCTCTATCAGTGCTTGAAGACTTGAAATCCAAAATAAGGTACCTGAAGAATCTTTCCTGGACCCTTCTCCTCCATCTCCACATTACCAAGGACTTGCTCCTGTACATACTGCTTTGGGGCAATCATAAAACCTCAAATAAATTCATGAGGAGAAGAAAATTTAAAACACCACCAGCCAGTTAGTAAGTGTAACAAGTGATTAGAGTCTAAATTAGGTCCACAGTGAAAATGAAAAGTAAGAGGCTTGGTAATGCAAAAGGGCCAAATGGGTATTAAATTACCAGAGCAGACTACATTGAATCTTACAATGATCCCTTCCTTCTAAGTTAAACATTTTTAATTCATAGTGAATGGATTTTTATAATATATCATCTGGTCTAAAAAAACTATCTCTGAAATGACCCTCTTTTACACTATAAAGCACTCAGAGTGCTTGCCAAGGAAAAGGGCACTCACAAAAGCAACCACACACGTCCTGGACAGTGAAGGATGACATCAGTCACAACCAGGTCACCTTTGTTCCCAGAATCCAGAGGGCATTGACAATGTGGAATAAACAGCAACACCAGCAGGTCAGAGTGATTTAGGGTTAGGCTGAGGAAGGAGCACTTGCACAGCCTAATCTATGGAGATCATGGATTGATATTTCCTAGCTTCTTTGTAATTTTTCAGATGGGCAATATTAATTTCCTGTGATAGAAAAGTATCACTTGTGGCCACCTAATATTTCTGCACTCCATCTTTATCTTTTTCATTAGCAATGGCTTCATTAACATGAAATTCATATACAATTGACCCATTTACAATGTACAGTGCAACAGCTTTTAGTATACTAAATAATTTTGCAGCCATTTCTATAGTCAATATCAGAGCATTTTTATCACCCCAGCAAAAAACCTCTGATCCGTTAGCCATCATTTCCCTAAATGTCTACAATCTTCCAGCTCCAGGCAACTATTAATTTATTTATCATCTATCTCTCTTTATTTGTCTGTTATTTGACTGTTAAAGGATGAATTGTGTCTCCTTGAAATTCTTATGTTGCAGTCATAAATCCCAGAACCTCAGAATACAATTTTATTTGGAGATACGGTTTTCAGAGAGGTAATTAAGTGAAAATAAGGCCAAGAGGGTAGGCTGCAATCCAGTATGAATGGTTTCTTTACCAGACAAAATTTGGACAGTTACAGAGGGAAAGTTATTAAAGACCCAGGGAGAAGATGGCCAACTTCTGGAGGGAGGAGAGATGAACCTTGGAGCCAAGGAGAGGTCTCAGAAGAAACCAACCCTGATGATGCCTTGATTTCAAATTTCTAGCCTCAAGAACTGTAAATAAATTTCTGTTGTGTAAGCTGTATAGTTACCCAATCCATGGTACTGTCATGGCAGCCCTAAAAATACCCATACACGGAGATTTCATATAAATGAAATCATACAATAGCTAGCCCCTTGGGACTGGCTTCTTTCACCTAGCATAATGTCATCAAGGCTCATCTACACTGTAGTAGGTATCAATATTTCAGTTCTTTTTATGACCAAATAATATTCCATTACATAAACATATTTTGTTTATCCATTAATAAGTTGATGGACATCTATACTATTTCAACCTTTTGTCTATTTTTAATAATGCTATTGTGAACCCACATGTAAAATATCTTGGGTAGACTTATGCTTGGATTCTCTTGGATGCATATTTAGGAGTAAATTTCCAGATGATAGTTAACTGTTTGCTCAACATTTGCAGAACTGCCAAATGGCTTCCCAAAGGGGCTGTACCAAGTTACATTTCTAACAGCAATATACGAGGGTTCCATTTTTTCCATATCCTTACCAGCACTTGTTATTTACTTGTCTTTTTTTACCACAACAATCCTAGTGAGTACATAATGATATTCCATGTGGTTTTGATTTGCATTTCCCTGCCGGGAATATTGAGCATCCTTCACCTATTTATTGGCCATTTGTGTATCATCGTTAGAGAAATGTCTATTCTGAACCTGTGCCTATTTCTAGTTTGGTTATTTGTCTTTTCATTGCGGTGTCATCAAATTTCTTTAAATGGAAGAAATACAAGTCTCTTGTCATCTATATGATTTGCAAAGCTTTCTTCCATTTTGTGGGTGGTCTTCACTTTCTTGGTAATGTTATTTGAAGTACATATAGTTTTAATTTTTATGAAATGCTCCTTACCTTTTGCTGATAGTCCACATCATAAATTGCATTTAACCAAAGTAGAAGTTAGATAGAACTCTTGCATAGCTAGAGTCCCTTGTTGGTGGGGCTACCTGGACTCTATTCATTAGGTCACCTCAGGAGAGTCTTGGCTCAGGAAATGAACAACCTGAGAAACTATCTCATGGAGAAAAACTGGTCTGATGATGGAGGAATCTAGATCTTCAAGATCAGTACTGGCAGTGCTGCTGGTGTCCATTCCAGTTTTTTTATACATACAAAACAATAGTGCCAATGAAATTTCACCCAAGTATCTTCTGCGGTGTGACTAAGCATTGCTCCTGCACAGGTCAGAGCCTACTCTCTGATCCTCCTTGAGTTTCTGTGATCTACCTGGTATTCTTGAATAAACTCTTTTCCAGCTTAAAATAACCAGAATGAATTCTCCTTTTGGTAACACAGAAGCCTGACCAATAAACATCCAGTCATGTCAGAGTAAGGGAATCCTAGTATTTCAGGAACTATTGACCCTGTTATTTCATCAAAATAATCTAGTTTTCATTTGTAAAAAGAGTGACCTAACTCTTACAGGTTATCAGGCAGGCTCTGTTTTCTTACAGTTCTTGTTTTTCTTAAGCAATTCTTAATACAGACTCTCCAGTAAATACACCAGTAAAGACTTTCAAACAGCATAATTTTCCCTTATAGATTTGCAGCCGTGGAACCAACTTGCTGTTTAGTCACACACTTAGCTCACCTCAGGATCAGTGGTCTGAATGTGCAGGTGGTTGCAAGGATGAGTTCAGGTGGTGGAACAAATCACAGATGTTGGCCATGTGGAGATTAGTCTTTAGCACTGGTCTTACTGGTTTTGTGCTTAAGATAATTTGCATAATAATCAGGAAATGAGACCCCTTCCTTCTGAAAAAGAATGAAAAGTGGATTGGAAAAAGGAAAAGATTGCAATACTTCCTTAAGAGTTGCTAGATCAATACTACTAGTATTATGGATGAGAGAGTTGTTCTCTCCTTGGTTCAGGGCCCCATCTTGATTGCTAAGCCAATTTTCTACATGTAGCATTCTGACAGTCATATACGGTGAACACATGACTTCTCCACAGCTTATTTCATCCCACCTATACTGTTTCAAATTCACCAGCTATTTGCTCAACACTATTTTGACTTGATTAATTGCTCCTTACATAAATGAAGCCACATTACTGAGTGATGGCATGTTCAAAAAAGCAAGGCATTAAGACGATTAAGAATTTTTCTTTGGAAATTCAAGGCCACCAATGTCTACTCCAAACTTTAAATCTTAGTGATCAAAAGTTCTACTAGAGGATAAAGCATACCAAAGTTATAGAGAAACGTTAGTTTTGGCAAGATGACCAGAGAGAAGGGGGAAGAAAGGAACCAAACAAAATATAGAGAGGAAATTCTACCTTGACTCTTTGCACAGAAGTTTCTTTGAAAAACAACAAACAATCGGCCAGCAGTCTTTTCACATCATTGAAAAAATAATTAAAAGATAAATACTCAAAATGAGCGACCTCTGCAGGCCCTTCTCTTTTCAACATGAGAAACTCAGGTTAGAAAGTTTTATGGAATTTAATGTCTTTGTAAATTAAGGAAAGGGTAAAAATCATGTTCACAGCCTCAGAGCTTGGAATGGCTGGCTGTGACCTGGAGAAGAGATGCTCTCTGAGTACTATACTTTCAAGGATCATCTCTATGGTTAGTTCCTAGATGAGTCTCTCGGAACATCAAAAACCCCCTGGAACAAATGTGAATGTGAAGTCAGCTCTTAGTGTTGTTTCACTGAAATTGTCATGGATGATCATTCTTCTTTTCTTTTGAGAGAGGATGAGGAAGAGGAGGTAGTCTGAGTATCCTCCATCTTAAAAAAAAAAAAAAAAAAAAGAGGAATATACTTACTTTGCATAAAATATGCATTAGTTTAAACTCCACTCCACTGATGGACTTTAAAGGTACCAAGTCCAATACTCCAACAAGAATGTTAAGGGGTCATTCCGGAGTCATTTGCCCAACTGAAACAAAAATATAGTTCAAATCCCTCTCCAAAATTGTCAGTTTCCATTAACCTTAAAGAATAAAACCTCATTGGTTTACAGAAAAATAATGCCATTTACAAAGTTAAATACAGAATAAGGATATTTTTCTTTCCCTAGCCACACATGTACCAACAATGACAAGCACATGGGAATAGAATAGAAAACCTCTTTCACTTCCTTCTTTCGCTTACAATTTACTTGTGCCAGAATTAGGACCCCAGGTAGACTGAGTTGTATGCAATCTCCAGTGGTAATTCCTTTTTCTAGCAGAACTTATGTGAGTAGGCTCCATAACTGAAATTATGTTTCATAGTAAAAGCTCCAGAAATCTGTCCTGTATAGATAGTTTAAGCCAAGCTGCAGCATTTGGCCTGTACTCCAAAAAGAAAAGCCTAGCTGCAGCCTCTACTTGGATACACCAGAATGTATGGCTCATTTCTCTGCTTGCTCCATGCTCCATGGGACTGATCTGAGTATGTTCATTTTCTTTGAGAGAAACCCAACTCCAGGACACAAAAATCAATAAGATCCCTGTATTCACTTTGGCTGCAAAGCTAGAGAACAAGGTTAGAAACGGTCTCTAAATCAACAGAAAGGAAATCAAGTACACATGTAACTGAACTCACTTTCAGATAGGCTGCCATCCAAAAACTTATTATAAACCAAGCTGTCAGAGAATACAGAACGTGATTAGTTATCATGAACCTAATCAAGATTTCACCCCCACACTGCGGGGAAAGAGGAACCTTGCTCCACTGCTGGTGGGAGTGTAGACTGGTGCAAGCACTGTGGAAATCAGTATGGAGATACCTCAAAGAACTAAGACTGGAAGTCCCATTTGACCCCACTATTCCACTGCTGGGGATCTTCCCCAAAGAATTAAAAGAATCACACCACAGTGATATATGTGTGCCCATGTTCATAGCAGCACAGTTTGTAATAGCTAAAACTTGGAAACAGCCCAAATGCCCATCAACTGGAGACTGGATAAAGAAAATGTGGGGTTTTTTAATAAAATGGAGTACTACTGAGCCATAAAAAATGAGAAATTAGAGACATTTATAGCTAAATGGATGCACATTGAGGCAATACTCTTAAGTGAAATAAATAGGACACACATGTGTAAATACAGAATAGTTTCTCTGGTGTGAGAAACTGAAAGTGTAAATAAGGACTAAATGTATAATAGGTCATGTGAAATAGGAAGAAAAGGGGCAAAGGGGAAGGAAGTGGGAGGTCTAGGGGAAAGGATAGAAGGGAATGGGATTAATATGAGGAAATGGAAAAATAGGAACAAAATCTTTGTAAATAGGGAGGAATGGAGGGGTTGAAGGGAGGGCTGGGCAAGGGTGAAAAATAAGAACCAAGAGAGACTATGTAAAGGTGCAAATTTCCAATGATGAATGTCATTATATTGTATACCTAAAATGTACCAATGATTAGAATGAATAATCGATAATGTAAACTAGGAAGAAAAGGTCCAAATGGGTACGGGTAGTGGGAGGGGCAGGGGAAAGGAAAGAAGGGAAAGGAAAAATGATGAGAAATGGAAAATATGGAAATAAATTCTTTGTAAACAGGGAAGGGTGGAGGGCGTGAAGGGAGGGCTAGGAATGGGAAAAAATAAGAACCAAGATGCATTATGTAAAGGTACAGTTCCCAATGAGAAATGTAATTGTGTTGTATACCTACAATGTACCAATAAAAGAATTTAATACAAAAAAAAAAAAGATTTCACCCCCCAAAAGTGAAGACAAACACAATTACCATAAATGTGGTCTGAGGGTATCAGATCTGAGGGTATCAATGGCAGCAGTTGCCATCTTTTTTTCAGATATGAGTGGCTGGGTAGGTAATTTAAAAACTGTGTGTATAGATTATACCTTATAGCACACGAAGAGAGGGTAAGGAGATAGCGTTATAATTTTAACCTGTAAAAGTGAAGGAAGCATCCTAACATCTACCCTAAGGTCTCAGATCTGGACCTCCCCTCTGGAAAATATCTCAAGTTTCATAGCAAGTTTAGATGGTATACGCATGGCACAGGGTGTGTGGATGTTTGATATGAAAATCCAGGTAGTTACAGCTGCCGGGAGGAAATTTACTTTGAGAAACAAGTGCAAAAAGATTTTTATTTTCTGTCTGACTTGGTTTCTCAATGTTGGAGCAATTGCTAGTCTCATGGGTAAAAAAAGACCTGGTTCTGCGTAGAGTATAAATATTCTTGTGTAAAGAATTTCTAGAATCTCAGGTTATTTCTTCATATTTATCTTCATAGATTCAAGCAAGAAATCTTTATCCACATCCCAATATCTCGCTGGAAAAGTCCTAAACAGAGATGACTTCTGGTTGCCCTCCTCCACTGGGAAAACTCTAGTCACCCACCCAGGACTCATTATGACTCTCTGCTCTCCACTGAAGGTATCTGGGAGCAGCTTTTCTGACTGAAGTATTAAGGCAGAAGAACGTCCCCATTGGAGTGAGACCAGAACTGTTACCATGATAGGTGCCATACACTTATCCCACTTATCATCACATTTACTTTTTCCCCATTAACTTTATTGGTACGTTTTAGGTATACAATACAGTTACATTCATCATTGGGATCTTGCACCTTTACATGACGTTATCTTGGTTCTTATTTTTTTCCCCCTTCCCTGTCCCTCCCTTCACCCCCTCTACCCTCCCTATTTACAAAGACTT
This sequence comes from Heterocephalus glaber, assembly GCF_000247695.1. The sequence continues at coordinate 19,429,103 of NW_004624738.1, forward strand.
TGTTTCCATTTTTTTCCTTCTCATATTTTTTATTTTCCCTTCTTTCCCTTCCCCTACCCCTCCCACTTCCCCTACTCCTTTAGATCTTTTCTTCCTATTACACAATATCAATTATACATTTTTAATTATAGTAACAAGATTTAGGGGACATTAACACAGATTTTACAGAATTAAAAAGGATGTAGAAAGCATATTACGAAAATCTGTTTTGAAATAAACTTGACAACTTTTATGAAGTACTCTGGAAGACAAATTAATGAAACTAACCTTGGAAGAAATATAAAATTTGAATAGCACGTATTAAAGAAAGTATATTCCTAGCTTGAAAACCTACCTATATGACAACAACAGGCTCATATACCTTTTAATTGATGAATCATATCAAACATTTAAAGCAGAAAAAAGAAGGAACACTTCTCCCCT
>NW_004624738.1:19438652-19558524 GCF_000247695.1 Heterocephalus glaber
CTCTGGGCCAGGAGTAGTGGGACAGAAGGTGGCCCAAAAGCCCTTTCCACTGGGCCGGGAGCAGTGGGAGGGATGGTGACCGGGAAGCCCCTTCCTCTGGACCAGGAGCAGTGGGATGGCAGCTCAGAAGCCCCTACCTCTGGGCCGGGAGCAGCGGGACTCAGTACCATGGTCTGGTGGTCTGGTTTCCTCTGTGTTTTTATAGTGTGGAAGCAGGTGGCTGTACAGAGGAGTGGGGGGGCGTTGTCCAGTGGATTGTTGCCAGGGCGTGGGCTGATTCAGTGTGTTCTGTGTGACTGGGGACCTCGGTAGGGGGTGGGCAGACCTGCCTGTCTGCAGCGGGGTGATTCGGTGTCTTCCACACGACTTGGGATCTTGCTTCTTGACACATTCTGCCAGTCTATTTCTTTTGATTGGTGAATCAAGACCATTAATATTGATAGTTATAACTGATACATATTGACTTATCATTGTCATGACTTTTTCTTTTTGTTGGATTCTCCCTGTTTGCATTTAATTTCTTGTCGTGCCTGGTGGATTCATTCTGCTGGGATTCCTGGGGTTGTAATTCTCATTGTCTTTTCCTATGATATTTTGTAAAATTTTTTGGACTGTTGGTTTGGTATTCATGAAGTACCTAAGGTGCTCTTTGTCATGAAAGTATCTTATTTCTCCATAAGTATTGAAAGATAGTTTTGCAGGGTACCTCAATCTGGGTTGGAGGCTGTTTTCCTTTAGAGGTTGAAATATGTCACTCCAAGCTCTTCTTGCCTTGATGGTTTGTGTTGAGAAGTCTGCTGTGATTGTCAAGGGCTTTCCTTTGTATCTGATTTGTTTCTTTTCTCTAACTGCTTGTAAAATTTTGTTCTTCTGTTGGGTTTCTGGAATCTTAACTATTATATGCCTATGTGAAAATATTTTTTGATCACAGCTAGTTGGAGTCCAATATGCCTCCCTTATTTGTATGTCAAGTTCTTTTCCCCTGCTTGGGAAGTTTTCTGCCATTACTTCTGTGAACAGATTTTTTTTTATGTCATCTCCACTCTCTCCTGTTTCTTCATTGACTCTGATCAGTCTTATGTTATTCTTCTTTGCATCATCTAGCAGCTGCTGGATTGATTTCTCATGGTCCCTTACAATTTTAAAGCAATTTTTCTTTTCCTCGTCACTCATTGCAATCTTATCTTTATATCTGAAATTCTGTCTTCAAACTGGCTCATTTTGCTACGTCAGCTTTCAATGGCGTTTTTAATCTCCTGGAAATCTGTTTGCATCTATTTTATGCATTCCATTTGTTTCCTATGTCGGGATTCCATCATGTTCCTTAGCTCCTCTATTTTTTTTAATCTGTGTCTGCTCTAGATTATTAATCATGTTTTTCACTATGGGCACAACCTCTGCTATTATCTGAGAAATTATCTCTGTTTTCATTTTTTCCAGATCCTCTTTTGTTGCCAGTTCAGGGAGTCCAGGTGGTTGAGTATTAGATTGTGCAGCTCTTTTCCAGGCCGACCCTTGGCTTGGGCTGATGTGTGCCTGCCTCTGGGGTCAAGGTGGGGCCCTGGCTGGGATCTGCTTGTGGCCCTGGTCTACACAACTGCTCCCTCAATTAAGGTGGTCTGATGTACCTTTATTGCAGAGATTTTCTTCACTTTTCCAGTGAGCTTTAATTTTCATCAAGGAGTCTCAGAGAGGCCCTCTTTCTGTTGCTCACTTCTGCTCTATCTTCCTCAGCTCAGAACAATGTCCTTTAGGACCCCTGCAACTCTGCAGTGTGGATCCAGGTAACAGCTCAGCACAGCCACAGTGGTGGGGGGTGGGGCAGTGCTGGCGCCCATGTGGCTCACCTCCTCTGCTCTGGGGAGGCTCTGCTCCTTGGTGCTCTGGGCTTACCATCACATTTAGCCTTCACAACCAGCCTTGAGGAAGAGTCAGTTATTTTCTGTTTTTTGTAGATGACAAACTGAGACCCAAAGAGGCCAGTGACTTGCCCAAGGCTGTGTAGCTCAGGAGTTTGATGTTGAGCCCTTGCTCTTACACATACAATCCTCTGCAATGTGTGTGTGTGTGTGTGTGTGTGTGTGTGTGTGTGTATGCATGTGTGTGTGTTCATGGCCAGAATAGTTCTTTATAGCTTTTGAACTAGATAGCCAAAACCTCTAGGAAACACCAATTCTGTGCAGTAAAAACCCCAGGAAGAAGTAAAACAGAACTTACTGGGACCTTTCTTTCTTCTTATTTTTCCTGACATGTAACATGCCCCTGACAATGTGCTCCTGACACATATTGTAGGCTCGTATTTCTTTTACTTTTGACCGCTATAGAACTTTTGCTCCTTTCTTGCTAATCATCAGTCACCCAAAAGCTCAGGAACTTTTATTTCTACCCTTGCTACCTGGTAGTAAGAGCATACTTTCAAGGTAGTTCTGGGGTGAATCTTGGGCCACTGATATATGACCTTGAATTCGAGATGTACTCATACCGGAAAGCTGGGCAAGCATAAGACATAATGGCAGAAAGGTACAGTTCCTTTGCTGTGAGGCTGCAGTCCTAATGTAGAGCTGGTACATGCTGAGGTGTGGCTCTGCGATAAACTGAAATGCAGGAGCTGATCATTGTGGGTCAGGCTGCTGAGGATGCAAAGTCCTATGGGAAGAATATATGGAGGTCATTCTCCCTTGAGATTAGCTATAGTACCATCCTGCACCTTCAGCACCTGTGAAAACTGCCAAAAAACTACCATGCTCTAGGACAGTGGTTCCAAAGTGGAGCTAGCTTCCCGGGCCTACACCTTTCCCTGGTATTGCCCTTCTGGCCCCCTTACCTGTGAGATGCTGAACTTCTTCAACTACCACACTTCCCTTGGGGCAGCCTGATGCTCTGTGCTGGGGACTGTGTGAGGGAGTCAGAAGAGCTTGAACAAGAAGGGCCCTGGCCAGTCAGATTTTCACCAAATTAATGTCAGAAGTGAACCAGACCACTCCTGAAGAATTCCAATCACTGAGGAAGATGGGGCCTTCATACCTAAAGCTGCTGGGAAGCAGGGAACTAGGAAGCTGGCCCATCTCAGTGGTGTGCTCTCCCCAGCCTTCTGTGGGCACTGCTTACTCAGCCCTCAGTACCCCAGGGTTGTGATAAGCTCTGAAACAGGGCTATGTGGAAAACTTGCAAGCTTTTTGACCCATGCACTGTGAACAGAAAGAGGTTGGTCTCTTGAGGAGAGTTCCACTTGAATCTTGGCAATTTACAGAAAGTAGATTTTCTGGAATTCCACTCAAAGGACTGAAGGTGACAAACTGTCTCAGCTATATAAACTGCCTTAGAATGTGCTCTAAAACTGGAAATGATTCAAATGATTGTTAATAGATGACTGGTTGAATAATTTATGAATTCATACCATGAAACACTCAGTAATAAAAAGAAGTACACTACATTATTATGTATAATAGCATGAATGAATCTCAAAATAGTTGTGCTGGGTGAAGAAGTGAGAAGAAAAAAATGCCATACTGTATGATACCATTTATATAAAAATTTAAAATACAAATAAATCTATAGTGTCAGAAAGCACAGAAGTAATTGTCTGAAAATGAGGATGTAGACCAGGCAGAAGCAGTAGAAAGAGATGACAAAGGGGAGTCAGGAAACTTTTGGGGGTGATAGATACATTCAGCAACAATTAATAATGGTAGTTTCATGAACATATGTATATATCAACACTTCCCAAATTACTCATATTGAATATTTGTAGTGTGTTGTACATCAGTTAACACTTCAGGAAAGAAATTTTTAAAAAGAAATAAGATACGCAAGATGCTTAGTGCTGTGCCTGTAAAACAGTCCGTGATTGAAAAATAGGAGCTATGTTACCATTTTCACACTTGTGCTCAATGTCACCTTCAGTGATAACAGAAGCTAAAGACATGGATATTCTGATTCCGTGATGCGTCGGAAGTGGACTCTGCCAACAACCAAGGGCAATTAATTCAGATCCTCAGTAGAACTATAATCAGTACAGAAAGGGATTCAGAAGTTGCTGTGGTAACTTCTTCCAGCCAACTGAGACTTCTTAAAAACTTTATAATTTCAGTGTTATGGGGAAAAATCTTGAAATATATTTCTGATAATGCCTATAATTCTAACAGCACATTTTTGCCTAGCTTCTTATCTTGTCTAGACTGAAAAATTGTTCCAAGTCAGTCATTTCTGCTCCTCTCATCAAACACAATCCCTTGACACTAAAAGGCCACCACTGAGGCATAGCTGGTCCCCTCACAGAAGAGGTGTTCTCCAGCTGATTCCTGCAGTTCTGGGGCTGGCTTAGAACTGGGATCAAACTTCCTCCACTCAAGTTTTTATCCATTCCAAGAAATACCCCCAAACAGGGGTCTTTCCCCTATACCACAAGCACTTCCCTTAGCTACCTCTTTGTGCAAGTCTCCAGCCCATCAGCTGGCTTGCATTAGGGTGGACATGGACTTTAATGGGATAGCAATTTTTATGGGACTTTCCATAACCCAAATAGGTACCTTGGGGATCACTTTTAGTTTTCCCAATTGGCCTGTGAAAAGTTTCTTCTCTTCCATTTTCCTCTGAACCTAGCTAATTTAAGCTCCCGTCTGAAACTCTGATGTGTTAGAAATGGAGGCGATAGTGGTGTATGCAAACATGCCAACGTCCCCAGAGTCCTTTGGGCATTGCTTGTGGATTAGTCTGTTCTCTCACCTCCCATAAATAGCAGGCTCAGTCTCAATGGCCGAGGACTTCTCTTAATGATCCATCAGGTGAAAAACACCACCTATCTGGTGGCCTCGGCCCAGCCTTGTCCATAAAAAGGGATTTCCTATCATTAGTGACTTCCCTTTCACAGTTTATTAGCATGAAATGTCTTGGCAGCTGAAATGACAAAGGGGGCTCCCTCTTCACCTGAGATTTCATGAGGAGAGACAGAAAATACCCTATTCTGAAAGCAGACGTGGTACAGCTGTATTTGCTGCTTTAATTTGTGACTCTGAGTCAACAGCAAGTTGAGATGCTGGAAAATCTTTGTTGCACTGGTCATCTGGCCACCAGATGGAAAGTTGGATTTAACTTTACATGGTAGGTCTAGCAGATAAACTAGTGGAGTCTGGAAACATAGATTTCCTCACATTACTTTGCTACCAAGGTTGAACTAGGGACAGTGCAGTGAGATGAAGTGCCTCAATGACCCTTGATGATATTAATAAAGTATAGTGTATAGATGCATGTATATACATATATATACACATGCACACATTTTCCTCATATGTATAAAACAAATAAATACAATTTTTCTCAATATTTGTTGTCTATTTTGAAGATATAGTTGAATTAGTTCCTAAACAAGTTACTTTTGAGGTCAGGACATGAAGTTCAAGTATCCTTTTTAGGAGAATTGAGTATTCACTGGGTATTGAACCTAGGGCCTTTGTATTGAGCTACATCCCCAGCCCTTTTTAAATGTTTTATTTTGAGGTAGTGTCTTTCTAAGTTGCCCAGGCTGGGCTCAAACTTGCAATCTCAAGGTCTTTGGAAATGTGTACTCTTGAAAGACAAAAATAGTGAGTGGTTAAATCTTTCCATTGATAACTAAGGTGACATCAACATATAACTGAGGTTATATGTATGACAACTCGGGCAAGAAGCTGTACTGCACTTCCGTCTGCTTTGGGCCTACTGATGGAGCTACCATCGACAAGTAAAGTTCACTCCAGACCCACCTCTACCTACTTACCAAGTAGAAATGGAAGGATACAGGGGCAGGTAGTTTGGTGCAAAATTTTATCTCTGCTGCTCACCTAGGGTAGTGGGGCAAGTGCCCTCATAATGGCTCCTGGCCCTACTGCTCATACCCTGTGTAATTCCCTCTCCCAGATTATGTGTTGAATTTGGCTCACTTTTAATAAATATGGAAAAGTGACTGGGTATCATTTCTTGTTCTCTCTCTCTTTCTCTCTCTCATTCTTTCTTTCTCTCATGTTTCACTCTCTCTGATCACTCTTTGTGTGGGAAATAGGCTGCCAAGGAGTGAATTAGTACAGTGAAGAAGGATAGAGTCCTGCCCATCACTACATAAGAGAGCCTGATTCCTTCCTCCTTTCTCCTCTTCTATGGCCTTAGTGGAGACCACAGCCCTGGCTTGCCTGAGGCCTCAAGAGAGACTTTGACCCAGAAGTCAGAAGTTATCTGGGCCCAGGTTTTTGATCCACAGAAACTAGGAGATAAATGCTTGTTAGTTGAAGCCTTTAGCATTTCATTTGTTAGCCTTTAAGAGATAATTTGTTAAGTAGCAATAAAAAACTAGCATAGGCAGCAATAGGAGACATGATGAGGCCCCATTCCCCACTGAATGGATGAGACTCTTGGTTACAGGACTCAGTGGCCAGAATATTCAAGTTATACATGAATCCTGATCTTGAGTTTTTCTAACTTTAAACAGTGAAATCATCATCTATAACTCTTTGAGCATATAAGGACTTCATCAGATACATTTCTACTGCTGGTTAGAATGATTTAAAGATGGTTCCACCCTGAGTATTTTTAAGAATACAGAGACCAGGGCTCCACCACAGACTTAGTAAAATAACACCTCTTGTGGTGGGACCTACATCTAAATTTTTAGATCTGATAATTTTTCTGTTTAGTCCTATTTGGTAACTTTTGGGGAAAAAATAACTTTTCCAGGTCATCTTCTATACTGGCCCTTCCTTATGGTTTTCTGTGTTAAGGGGATTTCTTATCTACCGCCTGTGACACATTTTGGAAACCAAGTCCTAGCAGTGAATTAAGTATACTTGAGCGTCCTAAACACGGGGGTTCACATCAGTGACTTGCAGGGCTGGGAAAGTTAAACAATACCTCAAAGCTTACTTATGTCCTTAAATCTATCAAATTAGATGGTCTCTAATATAATTCCATAAAAATGTTTTTCTTCTAAAAACTTAAGCAAGCAAGGATGCGTTGCTCAAACCCAGCATTTTCAGAGGCCTATGGTATGAGGAAGAAGACATTGGGATTAGGGTTAGAAGAGCTTAGCTTGGGTGCTGGCCTCTCTGCTTGGCAGCTGTGTGGCCTTGGGCAAGTTCTATTTTCTTCCAGTCTGGTTTGAATGGATTTGTTACGTGTAGATGGTTTGTTACATTTGTTTTATGTAGCTAGGATGATGCTATTAAGTAAGTTCTTCTTGCTTCTTAATTTAACATTACATTCTGAACATTTTTATGTCATAAATAGCTCTTCAAATACACTATTTTCAAGGGACACATAATATTCCATTTTATAAGTGTATTATAACTGTTTTCCTGTGGTTAAATATTTAGGTTATTTCTAAGTTTTCACCATTATAAAGAACACTGTGAAAAATATCTTTGTATATGAAATTTGTCCACATTTCTTACTGCTTCCTTAGTAGGAAATCTTAGAAATGAAATTACCATATCCAAAGCCATGCACACTTTAAAAGGCCTGCTATCCATTGCAAATTGCTCTTCAGGAGGCTTAACCAATATGTACTTCCATCTGCAGAAAGAGAATGTCAGGATAAGACATTATCCACGTTTGAAATTTTAAGTGGATGTTTTACACATCTTTCATAGTTTGATCATCAAACTATTTATTATGCTAGAAAGATCAAGTACTTTCCTATATTTAGTGCTGAGATTCTCTTCATTGGTAAAAAGAAAATGATAATCCCTACCCATATCATAGAGATATTGGGACAATTTTTGAAATGGTAACTGCAAATACTTTTTATAAATGCAACTATATGTTATCCTTAATGATATAACCTATGGTCTCAGTTTAATTGATAGCTATTTTATATGTAGTCAAGTGGATCTCTCTCATGGGACTGTGAATTAAGAGCAAACTCTCCCAGTCCACCTTCATCCCATACATTTTAATGCCATATAAACAGAGTTCAGTAACATTAAGAGCTGTAAAGAAAGAACACTCAAATGGCAAACGGACCCATACAGCTTACAGGGCTATCTATGCAGTGTTACTCTCAGTAGGTGCTGGGGATAGGGCAATTTGGCCAAATTTTAGTTCGGGGCTCCAGTTATTTAACGGTCACTCTCCACAGCCACTTCCTTCCCCTTTGCCAGCCACATCCCTGAGTCATTGTTCTGCTAATTGTCACAACAGCCACCTCTCAGCAAGGACTAAGAACCACCCCTTTCCACAGGCCCTAGGAATGGGTCTGCCCACATGTAGAACTGTTGAATTGCAACACACATGACGATGGCAAGTACCAAGAGAAAAAGTTATACTCCCCAGAATTTCTGTGCTAAATGGATGACTTACATATTATTACTCATTCAACTTGATTTCCTCGCTTATTTGAAAAGGAAAATTAAAAAATAAAAAATTACAATAAAGGCCCCCAAATGTGGAGGGTTTTTCAACCAATTCAGTGTGAGGTATTCAATACGTTAAACAATGTGTGGCTTTGCAAGGAGAAAATGTGGTGGATTTAAGTATAATTCACGTTCAGTTGGACTATAACTACTTATTTATCATCCTGGTAAGATCAAGTATCAGAGGCCTAGAATTAAGCCTTCCTTTTTTCTTGGAATTCTGTCTTTTGCATCTGGAGCTCCAAAAGCATGGGACTTTTAAGGGTAGAATCTGTTCTGCCTTATTTATAATTTAAAAATAAAGTATTTGGGGACCACTTGTACTAGTGCCTGTAAACACCCAACAAGGAACTTCGCCTTAGTTCTTCTAAACAGACCATTCTTTTTCCTCCCAAATTTATGGGAGAACTTTAAAGGAATTTTGTGTACATAATTAGGCAGGCTGTGATTTAATTCAAGGGGAGTTTGGGCTGAGTTAGACATTTTGGGTTCAATTTGCTTTGGTATGTCTTTCCCAGCTATTACTTGGTTTTATTTATATAATTTCATGGTGTCTCTACAAACTTGTCTTTTTATCATTATCCTCTGAAATCTCATGCAATAAATACTGGTTACAGAAAGGGATGAAATCAGCTTCTTAATCTCTTTTAAGAAGAGCTGTCTTTTTGCCCACAGCAGCTCAGCTATTCCTGCCTACTTTCTGGTTCCCAGAATTGTATGTTGAGCCACCCTCGGCCCTCTGAAAGTAAGGATTCCTACAATGCTCTTAGCATTTGCTGGGGAACCCCACCCCGACTGTGTACCCACTACCCTGGTGTATAGAGTGGAGGTGCTTTGGTCAGGGTGACCTTGGATTTCTCATGGTGCAGTGTACTCAGTTCATGGCTGGCCTGAAATGAACATGACCAATGGAAACTGAGAACATGGTGGATGAAGCACAAGGGAGAAAAAGTCACTAGTTTGGAATTGGCCATTTTGGATCTTTCTATTCTAAATACAGAAACATCAAATTCTTTGGTGTGGGATGAACTCAAGAAAGGAATGTGTGCTCCACCTACATTCTCCTTGCTGAAAATTCTCTGGCCAGTGCAGAGCTGTCAGCATTATTTTCTCCTACTTTATTGTTAGAAGTACTATCAATATTAAATAATAATAATGAGTGTTCATGGGAGCTTACTAAATGGCAGTTGCTGAGTTATGTAAGGATTAAAGGAGATAATACACAATGCTTCAGAGAGGTAGGTGCTGTCACTGGCCCACTTTATAGGCTAAGAGCCTGGATCTGAAAGGTCAGGTAACTGTCCCAGGCACTTGCCTAGGAATGGACTCAGCTAGAATTCAGGCACAGGCCATCAGCTCCAAGAGTCCTGCTCCTCATCACCGTAACTGTGGCAAGTGGTGTGCACTAGAGGCCCAGACACAGATGTTAAACAGTCACAGGGCTGCATTCAGCTTTCCTCCCTTCCTATGAGGGAACGAAGGTAAGAGGATAGAGTCTAGCCCTTACTTGACTCACCAGTACCTCTAGGGACATGTGCTGCAGGTAACACTTTGTGTCTCATCTTTCACAGCATAGACCTTCCTTTTCTAATGCTGACTCGGATGGGCAAACAAAACATAAAGTAATCGAATTACAATATTTCTTCCCCTACTTGTCCTAAAGGGAGATTTCTTTGGAAAGTTGAGAAACAGATGGGCTAGGGCAAAAATTAGGAAGATTGATGTCCAGGATTAAATAGCAGGTACAACTAAACAATCTTCAGGAGCCTGAAGAGGGATTTTAGAAAAATCTCCCAAACTCTAGGTTTCCCTCCTTGAGGTGAAGTAGACTTAGTCACCATCACCCTTTGCAGCCAGATTCTCCCACACTAAGACCGCTCTTTGAGGAAGTAACTATTTGCATTGCCAGAGACAGATCATTCTAATATGGCTTTAGCCAGTTTAGTAGTTGCTAATTTAGTTGACTGATCAGATGAAGCAGACACCAACTCCTCTCCCTCTGACTCTCATGGCTTGCAACTCAGTTCACTTCTTCTGACAATTCTCTCTCACACACATATGGCATAAAATCCTCTTATCTCCTCAAAATCACCCCTCATTTGCTAGTTTGCCTCCCTCTTTCCCCTCTCCTTACTCCATCTATGAGCCTAAGAGTGATCCTAGAGATTCAAGATTAAACTATCAGAGCAGTGCTAGAAACACTTCTGTAAGCAAGAAAGAGGTGAGACATAACAGGGAAGTATAGTTTGAATCATAGGAAATTGAAACTCAATGTATGGATTTCTGGAACCATCCACTGAGCTACTTCAGAATTTTCCTTTTTAAACACCCCAATTTTGAATCACAGAGTCTCTGGTTTGCAAAAGAGCTCAGAGGTAACCTGGCCTACAAACCAGCTGCTGCTTGCCTGTCCTTCACACATGCATTTAAAATCAAAGCTGGGTCAGGCAATGGAAATGTGGAACAAGTAATACCTAGACTCTATTCTCTAGATCCCTGGTATTGTACGGGGGTAAGGAGTGTCATAGGGAGACAGATGCAAGATACAGTGTCCTAGACTAGGCCTGGTGGGGGAGAAAGTCAGGACATTTTCTGCAGAACAGATGTTTGAACTGGTTCTAGGAGGGAAAGGAGTCTCTGCTGTTTGCAAGTAACAGAAGTACTCTTCAAAGCACGTAAAACAGGGACTGTGTTGGAAGGACATGGGCTCTCACATTACTTGGGAAAGGCAGGAATGCAACCAAGTCCCATGGTTTCAAATGTCCTTAGGGTCCTCCTCCTGTGCTCACCAATTTCATCCTCTATTACTGAGGACAATGAAGTAGAAAGAAACTTGGCCACTGAAGACTCCCACTCATACAGCATGGCTATACCACTGGAGATGGAGTGATTATATTTCCTCAGATCCAGGTGAACGATCCTGGGGCTTTAGGAGGGGCTTACCAGGTCAGCCATGGCTAGGGTTCCCGATTACGCAGACGTAGCCAGTGGAGAACAAGCTTTGAGAAGCCGAAGGGGCCATGCAATAACTCCACTTAGGGTCCACCACAGTCATGTCACTCCAGAACACTGGTTTGACTTTAGATGACAGATCATAGCTTTCCTACAAGACTTTCAGAAACCTGGCTTCCAGCCCAATGTTATTAGGAGGACAAAGCCTTTGCATATGCCTTTTACAATGCACCTGCTCAATAACTATTAATTATACAAGCTTAAAGAGAAGACCATGGCAGGCTGAATAGCCAGTCACTGGTGATAATTAACAGTGCAATACACTGCCCTGTTCTAAATACGTTATCCCATTATATTCTTACCATTATCCTATAGGATAAGTAACAATAATATTATATAGTGATGAATATTTAATTGTTCATATATTATGTGCCATCCCTGTATTAATTCACTTAATCCATACAGCAAGTCCATTAGGCATATACTATATTAATGTTATCCTGACTTTATAAATTAAAGAAAATCAGGCATTATTTTATAGATGAGGCAAGGGATTTTTATCTTATCCTACATAATCAGGATAAGGGAAATAAAATAAAGTACCACACAGCTTTTAAGGATAGAATTGGGATTTGAACCTGGGCAGTTTGATTTCTGAGTTCAGGCTCATAACTTCTGTTTGGTAGATCTTCATTTCACAGTGAACAATTTAATGAAAGCAAAGTTGTAATAGGTAATAATAGCAAGAATAACAATACCTAGTGTGTATTTCACATCCACAATACAGAGGCACTGTTATAAACCCAAATACAATAATTTCCCCAGCTCTCTTGAAAGGGAATTATTATTATTGTTATTTCTTTTAGAAAACGCCATGACAGTTATGCACCCACTGTTCAATTTCACACTCACTTGTCTGTTCCTGGCCCATGTTTCGGAGGACCCCAGGAAGCCAGGAAGATGCTGGGTTAGCTAAGAGTTGACCTGTTCTGTAACAGAACCAAATGCAGGGTGAGGCTGTGTATGACCTAAACCCCAGGACTGGCACTAATAAATACACAAGCCTCGGTGTTCGCTCTGGCCCCTGACGTCTTTCACGCCCAGGTGTATTTACGGAACAGCACCTCTGACTGTAGAACTTGAGATAGAGCTGGCTCTGCCCCAGCTGATGTGCCCGGCTGAGCCTCATTTTCCTCACCTGTAAAATGGAAATGTTGGTCGAGATGGTTTGTAGAACCCTGCTGTCCTCTAAAACTTTCTGCATCTTCTGTAAGACATGTGGTATTTACACCTGTGAGGTATCCTTAGAGGATACTCCTGTTTGAGAATTGTGCCTTCCTGTGATTCCTCGCAAAACAAAACTGCTATTCTTAAGGGTAAGAAGGTCAGAAAGTGCAGCTGCCTAGGCACCAATCCCCTCCATATCCCCTAATAAACTCCCTCATTTCAGATCCACCACAGCTGCCATCTCCAAGTAAACAGGATGTAAACATAGTTCCATCCCGGGGTAGGGTTCTTACAGCCACCAAGGCAGGCAGAGCAAGGCTCATAGAGAGCACAGTCTGAGGAAGCATGCATGTGGTTTTTAAGGTGTTAAAGTCCCAGCCCTGAAAACTCCAGAAGGCGCACTTCTCTGAAACCAGTTCTCTGCAGAGGCATTTAATCAATGGCTTTTGTGGGGAACCCTGCTCCTACATCATATTCTTCAGCTACTTGAGAGACATTGAGATTAGCTGAAGCAGATTCTAGTTTGTGACTCCTAACCAGCACTTACTGTGGTGAACTGAAGTTCTATTGAATGACAGTTGCCAGTGTAGACACTTGCACAGCACATGCTGTGTACCAGGCCCTGTTCTAAGCCAGTCACCTAGATTAGGCCGCTTTGTCCTCATGACAACCCTGAGAGGAGGGTTTTCCTCAGAGAGTTCTGATTCTTGAAGGGCAAATAACTTGACCAAGATCACTCAGGTGATACATGATATATTATTTTCCTGTGCCTTCCATAACAAATTGCCACAAACCAGGTAGATTCAAACATTAGAAATTTCTCTTTTACAGTTCTGTAGTGCAGAAGCCCAATGTCAAGGTGTCAATGAGCTCTTGTCCCTTCAAAGGCCCTAGGGAGAATCTTCCTTGTCTCTCTCAGATTCTGGTTGCAGAAGGCATTCCCTGCCTGTGCCTTCCTCACTCTAGTCTTTGCCTCCATCTTTACATGGTCCACTTTTGGGCTGGGTCTTCTCTTCAGTCTCTTATAAGGGTACTTGTGTTTGGGCCTCGGACCTATCCTGGTAACCCAAGATAATCTCAACCTGAATACAATCATATCTGCAAAGACCTGTTTTCCAAATAAGGTCATATTCCAGAGATGAGGTGCATATCACTGGGGGCCACCATTCCCTCCACTACAGCTGAGCTGCTAGGAATCAAGTCAAGCAGCTAGCTACAAACTGTGGTCTCATAGCCATTATTCTTACATGCTTACTCCTCCCAGGTCTCAGCAGAATGCCTGCTAAATTGTTCAAGCTTTTCTCAAGTCATCACAGAGCTGGACTTCTTTTTCTGTGCTGATATTCTGTCCACGTTCCAGAAGGGTAACACAAAAAGTCTACACTGCCCACTGATGCCCTGTTGGAGGTTTGAACAGCAACAAATCGAGTTGCTTTTCACAGAGGACTGAATTAAATTTTACAAATGATAAGCTTTTGTATATTTTCAAAATTTCAAGCACAAGTACAAAACCTCATCCTCTCAAAACCACGGTTGACAACCAAAATGCAACACTGATGAAGAATTACTCGTGGTGAGGCAAAAACCTGATACAAGGCAGTGATTGTTCAAACTACATTTTTTGGGTCGTTACCAGATGCCAGCAGAGATGGGTGTTCTACCACAGCTCTTTTTTGATGAGGAAAAACCGATTTTTGAATTAAGTCTGCCCCTGAAGTATAGAAAACTTGAAGCTGGGGGCCATCATCCTTGTCACTCAAAGAATTACTATTTTCCTCTAAGGTAGGTGAAGAGCCACAGCAAAGCACTGGTTCTCTCAGATATGACCTGCAACAGCTGAAAAATAAACCTCTGACAATAAGATTGTAGGACAGAAAGCTGCCAGAGCTCTAAGTGCTGTTCAGAATAATAAAAAGAAAGGAAAGGATACCAGAGGCCAGAGGAGCAAAAGGAAAATTCTTACTTGGTTTGCTCTTGTCAAATACCCTAGAAAAATAATCTGTGCTTGGGCAGCTCTTCTGGAGTCTGAATTCCTGAGCTGGGCTAATCTCTTCTTTCTGTTTAAGCTCAGTGTGCTGCAAACTGTCATTAAATCGCTTACATTGGTGGATGGAGCTAAGACGGTTTTTAGTTGAAAGCCAGTGAGTGCCTCAAGGCAGATTCTGAAGGCCTTTAACCACCTGAACCTGGCCAGATGGGCTCTTCCTTTCACTGTTGTCACATTGTCTTGGAGTCTGACACCTCTGAGAGAACCTAGTTTATTAAAAGAATCTTTACGTCTTCAGAGGTCTCCATTAGTCAAAAGCACAGTACAGCTTAGAGGTGTGAGTGATGGAAAACAACAGATAAGGAGAAAATCCTCTGAATTAGGCATTTCAAACAAATGGCAATCATTTTGCCCAACATCCAGTTTCCTGAAGAGCAAGATAGAAGCTCAACCAGGCAATGAAGGAACAAGGAATGGATGAGTGACAGGTTGGGCTGTTGGTTCTCATGTAACTGAGCCTTGATTGTATAAATAAGCATATATGATAACTGATGAGCACCACTTTTTTACCAGCTACCCTAGGGCCTGCTGACAATGCCATCCCTAGGGCCCAGGTTATAATGAAGTCCTTCCCATAACTCACTCTTTTGGAAGGAGTCCAACAGGGACGCGTGCCTTGTGGAATTCCACGCTGTAACCACCCATGCTTCAGAGAGATTCTAGGATCCTGATGATAGCTCTTATGTAGGCTGAAGGTTATCTGCTCCTCCTCCTCCAGACCCCATAAGCTAAAGGAAGGCACCTCATTAGTGTCAGATGACAAGGGTCTGGTTCCCTTTACCAGAATGAGATTCTCATGCCATCCAGATGCTGGAAGACTTAAAAGGCCATTTCTCTTGGCCTCGACTCAGGAAAGAAAGCATCACAAGTTGACCTGGCAGTGGGGACAGCTGAAGCCTGGAGTTACTACTCATCCTTCCTACTATTTATGGAGGCTCTGGGGGACATGTCCAAAAAGCTCTTTATAGCTCTTACAATGAATCCTGAAATTCTGGTCACCACTCATGTGTGGAAACATATGGATTACAAATGGTCTGATGATTATTATTTCAAGAAAAAGCCAATACGTTGTTATGAGGGTTGTGCTGTGATGGTAGGATAGTATGGGTAGGGGGAGAATTTGTAATATTTTCCTATTTCTTTTCTTATATGAAGAATCAACCAAAAAAAAAAAAAGAATCAACCAAGGAAAATGACATTTTAAAGGGAAGAGACATTTTAAAGGGATTTATTTAAGATGTCAGTATGTATCTCTCTTTTCTCCTTCCAAATTATGAACTGATGAAGAGATGGACAAGAAATAAAGCAAAGGGAGGTCAACATGATGCCTTGGTTCATGGAAATAACCAAGATGTAGGGCATACCATAGAGTTTGGAAATATCCCTACCCTTGAGAGTAGACTCAGAAAATCTCAACCTTGTGGGGAGGAACAGAATGTGAACTTTGTTGGCTCCTACTGGAGGGAAGGGAGGAAGGGCCTGAGTTACATTTTCAGGCTCTTAGACAGCAGTAAGTGACTCATCCCCACTTCCCTGGGTCCCCAAGGCCAGCTTCGGCAACTTAGTGAGACACTCTCAAAATAAAATTTAAAAATGGGCTGAGATGTAGCTCAGTAGTAGAGCACTTGCCTAACACATGAGAGGCCCTGGGCTCAATTCTTAGCAAGTGTTGGAAGGAGAAGAGGAAAGAAAGTAAATACTGATGTCCAGGCCACTCCTCAAACCAAAATCCTGGGAACAGGGAGGGTAAGGCTGGCTGGTCATGGACAGTTTTTACAGTCTAGATTGGTATTTAGCCTGGCTTGAGAGCTGTGAATGTTGATGATCTCAATTTGTCAGGAGTGGCAGTAACTCTACTCTGGCTCACAGCATTCTGGAGCAGCAGGCAGTATATGGTGGTGGTTACAACTACTTTCTCTGGAGTCAGGTGGACTGGGCTTAAATCCTAATTCCTTTCCTTACTGAATGTTGATTATGTCGTTGAAATAGTCTTTGTCTCCTCAAGGCAACCAAAGGCCATCCATAAAAGAAAATTCATTTTAGTGAATGCATCTATGCAAACTGGGCCTTCAGCATTTGGGGTAGTCAACCCAGCAGGGTTCTGACAGGTCCCCCAAGTTGGACCCTGGCCTAAGCAGACCCACTTACTGCATCTACAGGAGCCCAGAAATGACAAGAAGCCAGCAGCAGCCCTGCTGCTCTCATCACCGCCCTATTTATCAGCCGGCCCCAGGCCATCACCCATGGGACTCTAAAGTTTTCCACCCTCTTGAGCAGTGCGCCCTCCCCTACCTAAAATGCCCCATATCAACCATGAGCACCCTCCCCTCAGTGCCAACGGCCTTCTCACCCTTGGCCCACCTGCACCTAGATGGCAAAACTCATCGCATGTTGCTCAGACTTTGCCTGTGGTCTCAATCGTGCCTCAGTCCAACCTTCTGTTTGCTCCATCACCCCTTTTTGTCTGCAGCAAATGGCAACGGGTCATAGCTCTGGTGTACAGATGCCTGGGTTATGTCCCCTCCTGCAGAATCCCTGTGTGAGTCAGGCTCTGGAGCAATCAAAAGAGAAGGTATCGTCCTAAAGTCAGGAGCTGAGCTTCCCTTGTATAAAACACAACTCCAGGGAACCATATCACTCACTGGCATATGTTATGAATTTTTGTGGGTGGGCAGCTCGTTTAATTCACAATATTCATATTGTGAATTCATACTATGAATTAGTCAACTTTTTAGACCTCATGTGATCTGTCATTGGTCTGTGACACAGCTACGGAGCCTGTGAGGAACGCATCTTCTTGCTTTTATCTTCAGAAAAGTCACACACTGGTGCTTATTTAATAAATAGTTCTTGATTATAGGAATAATTATGGCATTCGAAGAATTCTGTTTACGTAACCAAGAACTCTCAGGTCTTAATCTTACAGTGGAAAGAAACCTTGGAGACCCAGCTCTTTGCTAAAAGGCAACTTGCCCAGGGCCACACAGGCATGCAAAGACAGGCCTGAATCTGAGTGTTCTTGCTCCAAATCCATTTTTCTTTCTACTTTATCATATTCCTCTCTAATCTACTTGTCTCTTATTTATAAATCCATTGCATTCTATTATCTTTCCCTGCTGAAAATGTCCCAAATTCATGGAGAAAGAAAGTGGGAGGAAAGATTTGAATATAAACTGGCTTCCAGGCTTGGATTGTTTTGGAAGATTGTTTTCATTGCTTCCCAATTTATTTTTCTATCAGCAAAAGGGCAAAGGAGTCTCCAAGTTTTTGATCCAACAATAGTTCAGTCCTCCGCCACTCTCCACCACAGCCTGGAAGAGCCCACTACAGCCCACAGACAGGAGTCTCTTCACTTTTCCCCTGAAATGGAACCAGATAAGGCCAGCAAACCTGCAGAGGGGCCATCCCTCAGCCTGGGTCCCAAGGCAATACCTGTCATTGCTGTAACTGGCTAGATGCCCAATGTTCCTCACTGTGTGCCTTGATGGCTTTTGCTGTGAAAACTCTCCCTACAAAGAAGCCTCTCACAGGGGCTAGCTATGGGAGCCCTACTGCCAGGGTTTCAGGAAACTAGGATGAAATGGGCAGAACAAGAGTCTGTCCAAAGCCCAAGCGGGACAGGAGGTTTCCACTGCTTGGAAATCTATCTGTGTGTTCCAGAGACATGCAGAACAAAGACCTACACATGGTTATTTTGGCAGAAACAGGAAGGTTTAGATTACCCTTTTCCACCCCGTGAAAGTGGCCACCTAAGATGTGAGTGCTGAAGGAACATCTGTTTTAGCACTAACAGAGCCTCAGAGAGGGTTCACCGTGGTCTTCCCTGCACAGACATAGCCCTAGCAATGGCACAGCTGCAGGATTTAGGGTTTTGCCTCTTCCTTTCATCTGTTTCCAAAGTGACACTGGGCACTGAGTGTTCTGATGGGCTCTGCTCCCGTCAGCTTGCACCAGCAGCTCTATTAGGCCACATCTTGCCTCCCTAAAGTGTTATTTTTGGAGAAGGCATTTGGGAAATGACAGAGCCAAAATATCCATCATGCACCTTTGCACATCTTTCATGCATTGGGTACTGGATGGATGGAATTGGATCAGGAGGCATATGGTATGCATCGGACAGCCTTCCTCATCTGGAGCCCAGCTGTGCAGGTTCACCCCTGAATCCTAGTCATAGATGTCAGAGAGTATGGGAGCAAGATCATTACAGGTTGCCCATCCTCGTTTTGCAGAAATGATTTTAACCTTTGATGAAAAAGGTCAGGGCAGTTGAACAGTTGAACGTATGAGGATTTGTTGTTGAGAGGCAATGTGGCATAATGGTTAAGACTTTATTTACATTTTGGAATCAGAGAAACTTGAGTTTAAGTGCCAGTTCTTTTGTTTTCTGTGTGACTTTAGGCAAGTAACACAGTTTGCCTAAGCTTTGGTTTCTCTGTCCACTAAAGGTAATTACATTTCCTACCTGAGAGTATTGTTGTGATGATGGAGGAGAACATTTGTAAAAAACATAAAATACCACATCACAAAAGCAAAATTCACAAGTAGTTGTTATAACAATGAATCTCCAGAGGCAGACTCTGCTCTACACGAGATTTTTCCAACATCTAGACTTCCTCCTTCTATCTCTTTCTGCTGTTAGAATGTCCTTATCTTAAGCCAAAACTTTAACATCTTTATTTTCTGGCCTTTTAATTCTTATCTACCTTTTGGAACCACATGATAAAACTCAAGTCCCTTTTTATAATGGCAGTGACTAGGTTGCTGCCTGTGTTGCTGTAAGGGTCACACTTCACCCTGTAATCTGTATCAATGGCACCCCCTGGTGTCAGCCTCACTGGAGACCTGAAGAGGGAAATTGAGGAAAAGAAAGATGCAGAGAGACTAGCCATGTTCTTTTTCATGAAAATCCCTCATGAAGGAAGAATCACACAAATACCCCACTTTTTCCAGACAAAGAAGGTACAATTGTCTCAACGCTTCTTCACAGGACTTGATTTAACACCAGAGCCCATTGGTGGGGCCATTCTCCTCTTAAAGTGAAGTGCCTGGGAAGAAGGTAGCATTGCAGGTGAGACACACCCAGAGCCAAGGAGAACATAACTGGACCTCCTTCTTTTGTCTGTATTCCATAATTAGGATGCACAAGGCAATCTTAGTACTGCATCCATACATAAATTATTTCCGGGACAATGGGATTGGGCTTTAATCCCTTGTTGTCCTGCAGTATTTCTCCATTGTCTTGAGTTTATGCACAATTTTTAAATTTGACTTTATATATATATAATATTTATAGCTTTTTCTATAATCCATAGTGGAAGTTCCCAGAGATGCATCTGTTTTTAGACATTTTATTGATTCCTAGTATATCTAGCACAGTTTCTGGGTAAATAAAAATTTATTGAATTTGAATATCTAAGTAGAACAGGACAATATTTGCTAAAATTTTAAATGGCCACCATGGCAATGCAATAAATCTATTCTGTGTACACAATGTGCCTGGGATAAAGTACCCTTTAGAAATGGTGGCAAGTTTTTATTTGGTCAGTGAATCATAATTCTCCAAAGTATAAGCATGACGCTTATGGGAGCCCTTGGTAATAATTCTTCACGTGTGGTTTTCTTGTTCACATTCTTCATATATGCAGTGATTTCCAAACTACACTCTGTGGAGCCTGTGGGATTCCGAGAGGATGTCCCAGGGACGTGTGGGAGGGTAGAAAGAACGAGAAAGAGGCTGGAACTTCTGTCAGCCTCTATTTCATCCAGAGCTGTCCTCCTTTTGCTGTTGGAAACTAAACTTCCCTATAATTTTTCTTTGAGGAAAACAAAAGTTTAAAAACCATCAGTTAAGCCACTTCCTGGTCACTTCAGACAGGTGGGGAGTATGATCATGTCCACATTTCTTCTCACATAATGAATTTCTGGGTGAAGTAGATTTGAAAGAAGCATCAAAATTAAAGATTTAATTGTTGGATTTGGAAGTAATGTACTTGCAACTCTCCACAGTTGTGGTTTAAAGGGAAATAACCACACTGTCGTCACTATCACTCTCACCATCGCTATCCCTGTCAAGCCCCAACCCACATCGCAAACAACTGAGGTAGAATTCTGAACTGGTGAAAACCTGGAGTTTTGACAGACACCTAAGTACTGGTGTGGATCTGTGATTTTCTTCTTATTTGAGGAAACCTCTCGAGAAGCCTTGTCTACTTCAAGGGCAGGAAAAAAGACTCCCTACTCTACCTTCTGAAACAGAACTCCTAGGTGTTTTTCTCACTCCGATGTGAAATTCAGATATCAAAAATGGTTCACTTATTGCCCCTGGTTGATGGTCTTCTCTGGAGAAATTTCTGAGGGACCAAGGGCAGAACAGGCAGCCATATTTCTTTTCCCTAATGTTAGGCCCTCTTCCTAGAGGCTTGTAACCAGTGAGCCCAAGGTAGAGCACTCACATCCACCTTCAACACCAGATGTAGATGTGGTGATCAGGCCTCCTCTAAGAACCATACTTTTAATAATGACTATCTATAGTGGGAGTTCCCAGAAATACATCTGTTTTTAGATACCAACCTTCTTGCCATTTTTAATGTTCAATAAATATTTAAGAATAGCTTCTCAAATCTGGGCTGACCCATTGTTTATTAAATTTATAAATTAGAGCCAGTACTATCTTTAACAGCTGGAATTTATATAAATTAAATGAAGAAGAATGACAAAATAATTAGAAAAAATTTGGAATAAAGTTGGAAACAAACAGTAATAAAAATGTATCAGCTAAGATGGTGACCCAAGCCCTATAGCACTATGTTATTGTGCTAGACAAGAACATTGCTACAATGTCTCCTCTCCTTTCAGACTTCTAGAGTACAAGGAAAAAAGTCTTAATTATGTTTGATATAAAAAACTAACTGAACGATAACAAACTATTTCCATTTTTCTTTTCTTTCAGTGTTACATATAAAAATCTACCTGTGACCAATAAATATGTGCATGATTTCTTCCTGATCTGTTAGCAATGCTTAATATATCAGGAATAAGGAGTTTTTCATATTGGAAAATTCTACCCAGTCTGATATTTTCAATTATACTTAAAAGAACTCACATACATTGATTGTCTCCTATTTGTGGTGCTATTTTAGGTTAAGTTTACAGCTCAGTTAGCCTCTTTATTTTTGTGTAACTAATCTTTGCATCAAATCTTCCTAAATCCCCATCTTACTGGGCCAGATGGTGGGGGATGGAAAGGGTATAGGAAGTTTTCCATTTACAAGAGTCTTTGGATTCAAAATAGTCTCTTCAAATTTAAATTGATTCATTAGAATAACCTTAGTATTTGGGGGAAAATGTTTAATACTCTAGATTCTCCCCTAAGCCAAGATGGCATCTGATTGAAGAGGGAAGCTCATGGGTCTTTGTGGTGATGGACAAGATGATTCACCAGCTGAATCTCCCACTGAGCCTGGGTAGGTCTGTGTGCTGTCTTGCACTTGACTGATAGCTGTAGAGTAAGTTCATGGCCAATGAAATACATGGTCTATCCACTGTCGGCCCCACCTGCTGGTCACATCTAACAGTCTGGTTTTGAGTGTCAGCAATTGCTGGTTCTGTCAGGCAGCATGTTGACTGGTCTTTGAACAACTAGCTAGATAACCACTACAGAGCTTCCTGGCACGCAGATGCATGACTCTCTCCCTTCCCCATACCTAAGTAGGGCCTATGCTGTAGCCATTGTGAGGGTTCATTTTCTCCACGAGGCAGCTTTACTTGGAGCTGTAAATCTCTAGTCTCCAAAAAAAACCTAGGAATTCCTACACGTTAACCTTATTTTTGAAGAAAATCTATGCCATAGCCCAGATTATTATGATACCACCTTGGTTTTTCCAAATCACCACCTAAGAAATGTTGTATTTAGTGCAAGAATTCTTTAAAAGGATTTAACATTTTCCAAGCCTCTGGCCAGAAAAACCTCTCTGTTGTACAAGATATATCTAAAGTTATTTTATTTCTCAGAATCCTTTCCGGAGTTTCAACCTGCCTTCTTGTCTGCATAATACCTTCCTCTTTCCTGAAGCAACAACTACGCTCTTCCTTCTGTAGGATCATGTTGGTAGTAAGAAATTAGTCCAATAATGATAATCAAAAATAAAGCCAAAAAACAAAACAAACACCCAGCAGAAAGTACTTTTAAGTTATAATTCTCTTTATACATACCTCAACTAATTTTTCTTTACAAGAGGTACTTTTGCACATGAGGAAACTGAAGCTCACAGTGGTTATATCACTCCCTTTTATGACTGAATCGGGATCGATCCTGTGCCATTCCACAGTGCCAGTCCTCTTCTAAGGCCCTCCCAAGGGGTGAGTTGTTTTCCATTGGCACAAGGCTGCTCTTCTCCATTGGCAAGAAGAGCTGGTGCCCCTAGTTCTTCGATCTCATTTGCCTTTTAGGTTCCCACCCAGCCCTCTCCCCAGAGCGATGCAAGGGCAGAGAGGTACATAGTCTTCTAAGGGGCAGGTCAAGAAGTAGCTTCATGCAGAATTAGCACATCATTACGGCAAAGTGGTTTCTCCACGAACCAAATGCTCCTTCATTTGTCACCACCTTCTTCTCTACACCTTAAGACTGTAGTGAAGTAGTGAGCTTAGAATAAACAGAAGGTGAGTGTAGAGGCTTTTAAAAACAAGTCCAAACATTTGGCCAGAACCCAGAAGGCATTGTTCTTTGCCATTAGGATTCACTCCTACACAGTTTTCCAGAGGAGAATGAAATTCCTTAAATCATGTCATAAACAGTCCTCTTTAAATCACGCCCTAATAGAAAGAACAGAAGATGAAGCATGTGCTGTAATTCATTTGCCTGCTGAATGTGCTTTGCATGTGGCCATATAATATGTGGGGTCCGCCCCTGTGTCAAAGACCAAGTGCACAAGTGTAAGGAGATGGGAGGAAAAAGATAGAGTCCACCTGGTCTGCCTGGTGGAATGCTGGATCCCACTTAGGGAGGGAGTCTGGAAAGAGTTTGCTGGATCCCTGGGATTTGCAGTGGTCTGGGATGGACACACAAATAAATGCATGGTTGTCATATGGGCAGGACTGCTATTGGAAGGAACTTCTTGGCTTGTCTAAAAAACTGTTACATAGTCTAGAAGCAGTGCCGGGGCTAAGGCAGCTTTCCATTTTCCCCAGGCCTCTAATCCCTTCTGGCTTCTCAAATTCTTTCTCTACCTCCATCTCCCTTATCCTAATCTGAAGGGAAAAAACCTTTGTCCCCTACTGGCAAAGCCTGCAGCACAAGCAAGTAGATGCTGTACCACCCACCCACCCATCAACCTTTTCCTCTACAACCAAATAAAGCCTTCAGCTTTTCTGTTCATGTGAATGAAACAGGCAGTAAATACACTCATTTTCCGGCATCCATGCAGGAAACAAGGACCCTAGATGACCCTCCCTAAACAACTGAGAAGTCAAAATTTGTCTCACTTTTGTTAGCCCAGCTTCAGCCCCAAGTTCATGATCTTCCCAAATTCGTGATCTCTTATCCATGCTCCCTTACTGGGATATCACCCGGTGAGGCAGCCCTTTTTGAGCTCAAGCTCAAGTTCCAGCAGGCATCTGTAGCGTATCTTCAAATGTTGGTTCTGCTTCTAATTAGCTGAGTGGCCAAGAGTCATTATAATAATAATAAAAAAGTCTATCTACCAGTCTAGTAAGCTAAGCCCTTTTTGAAGCATTTAAGAATTATTATGTTAAGAAAATGCTTACCATCATTTTAAAATTTCCTAGTAACTGGAAGCATTGGTACCTCATTATCTTCTTTTCCCCCCATAGTTATTAAACTTGAAAACAAAACAACAGCAGCAACAAACGCCATAAAACTGAAAGGGTGTCCCTGATTCTCAGCCAGGAAAGAGAGAAAAAGGATGTGTGTGTGTGTGTGTGTGTGTGTGTGTGTGTGTGTGTGTGTGTTAGAATTTTGAGGCATTACATTCCGTGGAATTCAAGTGGGAAAACAAGTGGTAGCAGTAGAAGAGCAGGTGACCAATTCCCTGAGACATTTTGGGACAGGAACAAATGAACCAAGATGCTGCCCTACGTAACATGGTCCATTCCTTGGGCAATGAATGTTCACCTTGACACTGCTAACTAATCAGTGCCCTGTGCTGTGTCAAGTCCTAGCTCTGTTATTCCTTCCCTGGTTAACCATGTAAAGCTGCTTCACCTAGATGAGTTTGGGGTTCTGTTCTGTAACTTTGGCAATGACCAGTTACCAAATTCAGAGGATACAACGATGGTTCAGGCTCCTCCTCCCTGATAAGACTAGGACAGTGGAACCTTGGACAAAGATTTGAACATCTTTTAAGCTCATTTCCTTATCTAAAATGGAAATACTGATGCCTAGCTTATCTTACTGAGTGTCCTAGGCAGCAGTGTGACAATCCTAGGGCCAGGCTTTGTAAACATTAAGACATATGTAGAAGAGAAAGTCTTGATAGACGAAGGGCAGGTCCCTTTGAGCTAAGATATATTCATATTTTATAATGTGACTCAGTGACTTTATTGAGGGGAGAGGGGCTTCGCAAAGCTTCCAGCAGCCCTACCACTCCATGTGGCTACTCCTTATTCCTTACAGTCATAGCTGGAGGGGTGAGTCCTCAGGGGCTTTCTCTCAATAGGCATCATTATCTTATTCCTGGGCTGATCAGAGTCTGGCTGAAGAACAAAAGATTTTTCTTTCAATCTGGCAATCATTTTCTTCTTCACTCCAAAGTCACTGAACAAGGTCAAGTTCAGGAAAGGGAATTCCTTGGACAAGGATTCTTTGATTGTCTGGGAGAAATTACTTCATAGTTAGAATGGGTGTGTCAGGACCCCTGTGGCTTTCTCTTTCATAAGATTTTTTAAAAATTGAACCAAAGATGTATTGTTTTGAACCAGACATTAACTGTGTCCATTTTTTTTATTAAGTTTATTGGTACATTTTAGGTTTTTAATGGATCATTGTAGGTGTTCTTTGTGAATTATATGATCCCATTTCATCTCTTTTCTTATGGGATGGGTGCTGTGGTAATGGGCTTTGCCTTCAGTTATTGATTTAAATTAATCATAGCTCATCTTGCCCAAACACTGGACTGTCTACACAGATGGACAGGCTATTCATTTTAGACATTTAAATCCAGACTGCTTTTGCATATTGGTATAGACTATCAAGCTGCAAAAATATAAAGATCATCTCCCAATGAGCCCTCTCATATAGCTGTTCAAAGGTTATCAAAATAGAAAAGAAACATTCAGCTTTAGAATCTGTACTCTGACTTTCTTAAATGGGGCTACTGTTGGAGAAGTTCGTTGAATTTCATCTTTGAAGTAATCATGTTTATTGACTTCTTTTGCAAGCCCTAATTCCACTACTTATTAACAGTGTTTTCTGATATAAATCATTTCCCTTTGCTAAACCTCTGTTCAGTTTCCTTATCTAAAAGTGAGTGTAAGGTATAAAACTATACTATTATCATCTTTTAAAACTATATTTATTCTATTTCTAATATACAAGTTATTCTCTCCCATACTATCTATGCGCTAATGGCAAGGAGTACATTTTATTTCACTTTATCAATAATATAGTGCCTTGGTTGTGGTAATTATTTGACATGTATTTATTGACTGGAATGAAACAGAATCTATCGCAAGTGGTGATAATTCAGAACAGTTCCTCGCCAAGTTGATTTCTTAGTGATAGACCTGTTGAACTTCCTCATTGTACCAGGAAGTAGGGAAGGAAGGGGAGCTCAGCCCTGAGAGGTGAGCCTATGGCCATGGTACAGTCTTCAGTAGTAGACTTGAGATAGAGCCTAGCTCACCTAAATCTCAGTCCAGTTTCCTTTTCATCCTATATAACAGTCCCCCACATCTTTTTGCATTTATGTTAGAAAAAAATGTAAATGATACAAAAATACTTACAGGAAAAATTGTGTGTCCTCAGGACACGTGAATAAAGGAAGTGAGTGATGGAGAGTAGGTGGCAACTTATAGGGTCTTGGATGGAGTGATACAAGGAAAAACCCGAAGGGAGGGAGTTAGCAATGTGGATATCTTGGAAAGAGCAGTCACGCAGAGAGGACACAGGACAAAGGCAGAAGTAGGAGTGCCCTTGGGCCACAAAGTAAAGAGGGAAGAAGGAGGAGATGAGATCATAGGCGTAACTCCCCATTATATTCCAGGAAATGTAGGACTTAATAAAGACTTAATCATTTATCTAAATGAGATGAAAGTAAGGAGGGTTTACAACAAAATATAAAAGTGCTATGATTTACATTTTAGAATAATGGTTTCTCTGGACAATCAGCTGTAGGGGAGTGAGACTATTGGGGAACCAGTAAGAAGTCCACACAAGGATTGATGAAAGTTTTGACTAGATTAGTAATACCAAAAGTAGAAAAAAGATAGCAGAATTAAAATGTTTTTAGAAGATAAACCAATAGGATTTGCCAAAAAATTGGAAGGAGGTTAAGAAGTGGGAAAGAGCCAAAGATGCTTCCAGGACTTTTTACATAAACAACTAACCTTCCTAGAACGGAGCCACTATTAAATGAGGTGAAGAAGACTGAAGGAGAAACTGATTGCATATTGTTATTTGGAAATGAAAAGTATGACATTCATCAAGTGGGAAACTGGATAAGGCTTGGAGTTGAAGAGAAAGTTGAGTTGGATTTAGAAATGTGGAAATTATTGATGGAGAGATTGTATTTAAAATCATGATATGAAATGAAATGAAACAAGCTAGAAATAGAAGCATTTCAAGGACTGAGTCCTAGGGCATCTCAGTAGTTAGTTAGGGCACATGAATGGGAGCCTTATGAAGCAAAGACATTGAGAAGGGTTCTTCATGAGCTAAGAAGTGATGGAACAGAAGTAGTAACTGGAGGCTTAGAGAAAAAACCATTTCAAAAGAAAGGAGTAATCAACTGTGTCAGATAATGAGGCTGACACATGAGCATTGAACTTAGTAACACAAAGACTGTCAGTGATTTTGGCAAGAGCTGTTCTTTTAGAGTTGTAGGTATGAAAACCTGATTGGAAATCTTTGAAGAAGGATGAAAGAAAAGGGAGTGGCAACTGTAAATACAGATAACTCTTTGTAAAAGCTTTATGTATTCATTATTATTATTATTATTATCTTGATTATTATCATATTCAAATAAAAGCAGATAAATGAGACTGGAGGTACACGCGGCATTAGGGCACATGCTTGAGTGATGCTGGAAATTATCCCAGGGCAGAGAAAAAAACAAGATAACAGAAAGAGAGAGCAGTGGCTGGTGCCCTATTTTAAGTAGATGAGAGAAGAAGGGATACAATGATCCAGTGGAAGAACTGACCCCAAGGAGGAGTCCAGTGATTCAAGTAGGGAAGTGTAGATACAGTGGGTAGAACCTGTGAACATTTTCTTGTTAACTCCTGTTTGCTCATTGAGATGAGGAGAACTCATGCACTGAGAGAGAGGAAAGTAGATGAAGTATTGAAAGGTAGAAGAGAGATTTATGAAGTAATTGCCAAAAATAATGAAGACCCAGAAAAATGAAGTAGGACCTCTGAACACCTTTCACACTGCCTTGCACAGAACCAGGCTCGATACAGCTTCCATGGAAGAAAGATGACCCAAGAGCCTGAGGAAGGAGCCAAACAGGAATTCAAAACCCTGTACAGCATACAACTCAGCCTGTCAGATCTGAATCCATTTTCAATCATATATATTTGGCCATTTTTCCTTAAGTTCCATTGAAGGAAACTATAAAAAATTGTGATTTAAGCATCTTTCCTGGCAATCCAATAGAAAGATCCAGCATTTGCCAAATGATAGAATTATAGACTCTCTCCTTGGAAAGCTCCTTTCCCAAATAGAGATTTTTATTGCCACATTCCGTCTCCCAGTATAGTGCTATTCTCTTTATTGGTACCTTTTCCTTCCTTGCAGGTTTTTAAAAATAAGTTTCCCAGCATCCATCATTTTAACAGCTGTCCTTTTCATTTTCCACACAAAATTTCTGCTCTCACATTTCCCTTAGGAATATCGCATTAATTTCATATGTTTACAAACTTTTACTGTCCCATAAAGACCCTTTCCTCTACCCCTAGAGAAGTATCTGATCATAGTGATGAAATATGTGGACCAAAGGCTCAGCATTCTTTTCAAATCATTCATCTATTTTACAAAGGTCTCCTGAGTCTTTAGCTGCCTTCTAAATAGATAATTCACCTGCTGGTAGAGAATTTCAATAATTTTCTTGTTTTCTTCAGCCAGAGGTAGCCTTAGAAAGCATATCTTTCTAAAGTTTAGAGTATCACAAGCTTTCATCAGAAAATAATTCTCTAGAGATTTAATGTCAAGTTCTGCTTTTTCTCTTCATATCTATTTTTTAAGAGAATGTGTCTAGACCCTTTTTATTGAGCCCAATCTTTCTATGAAGTAAGAAAGTGACTTAGAATTAATCCAAGCCTAAGACTTAATTCTTTGGAGATTTGTGATATAGAGAACAGCCAGAAGCTATCTGGTAATTAGACTGATTGATTGATAGATACATGATAGATAGATATAGATAATTTTTATTTTACTTTCCAAACATATCAAAGCAAGAAGTACACAGAAAATAATAAAACAGACACCCTGCTTTTTTATTCCATACCTTCTTTCTGGAGAACATCCTTTAGTAGTTCTTTCAGCACCACTCTATACTAAATACACTCTCTGAATTTTTTCCTAAAAACATCTACACTTTACGCTCACTCTTGAATAATTCCCTGACTGTGTAATTATAGTGTGATTTTTATTTTTACTCAGCATGTTAATGTATTAACTTACTTTCATCTAGTCTTTATGTAGTTGAGAAATCCATTGTAAGTCTGAGTATTCCTTTTAAGATAAATTGGCTTATATCTTGAGTAACTTAAGATTTTTCTCTCTATCAGTAATATCTTGGATTTCCACACTAGTGCACAGAGGTGGTAGTTTAAGTTTATTTTTCCTCTTTGGGCCTCATTGTTCTTATTTCTGGACTTGCATCATCAGTTGTGAACATTACTAGTTATTGATTTTTTAAAATATTAAACAACCTTCCCCATGTCCTTTACTTTTCCTCTTCTGAAATTCCTCTTAGGCATAGGTGTAACATTTCTTTCTTCATGGTTTTAATACCTATTTATTAGTCCCAGCTTCTATTTATCTACTTTAATCCTTAACAATTCTTCACATAGATTTTTCTCATTTGCTGATTCTTCATCTGTCTTATTTGTCCACTGAGTTTGTGATACTAATTGGTTTCTTTCTTTCTTTCTTCTTTTTTTACTTCTAGAACTTTTATTTTCATTGTAATTGTTATTTTTTGTGCTTCTGGTTCCTTCTTTTTTATCCCTAATTACTTAAGCACACATATTTTATTTTCAACATATTTTTATTATGCCTATTTATTTTACAAAATATTGAGTTTCAAGTGGTAATTAAATACACATATTTTAGAGTGTCTAGCCAACCTTTGTATTTTCTGAAGTGTTTGAACCTGCAATTCTCCTACTACCTGAGTCAGTCTACTTGTTCTTAGTCATGTTGAATTTTCTTAACCTCTTATAGTTTATAACATTTTACCACAAGTTCATTCTTAGTGGAGCTTGTTTTTCTGAAAGGATCACCTGCAGCCTTGGGTTCAGGAGCAACCCTTCAAAGGATGTTTTTCATTTGTTTTTAACATGCCTCATGGGCATCACTGGCTCTAGCTTTGGTGTTCCTGGACCAGATGGGTAGGATATATCTGAATCACTAACACACCAGGCACTTAGGCTTAAGGTTTCCATTTTTCTGGGTGCGTTTATTTACTTCAAACCTCAGGGAGAACTAGATGAGTTTTCCCACAACCTCCCTGGGCCACTGACAGGACATTTTCCAGTTCAACCTTAAATTGATGCCCTTTGAGAGTTGACGGTTCATGCAGACATAGCAATCAGTACCTGTGCAGGTCCCAAGTTGAACCGCAAGCCAGAAAAAAACCGGACCATCTTCCAGTCCTTCCCACACTGACTTCAGCATCAACAAAAAATATTCACTTTTCTAGTTTGAAATTTCTCTATTTTTGACAGCAACTTTTTCTCATTCTCACTTGAAAATTGAAGCAGACATAAGACTCCCACAGGCTTCCATCCCACATCCGCTCGCCCACTGTCAGCTGTGTTCTGCCTTTCTCCTTTACTATGGATGAACACTTGTGCCTGTGAGTTCAACCCTTCCATTTGTGCACTAGGTCTGTTCCTCTCACCTATTCCAAGGCATCAGTCCTGTGATTCTCCTCTCTTTTTCCTGTACTAATTTTCTTCTTCTTTCTGGATTACTCCTAGCAGCATAAATATGCTGGGGCTTTTATTAATTTTTAAAAAGCCTAATTATATATATATATATATAGAGAGAGAGAGAGAGAGAGAGAGAGAGAGAGAGAGAGAAAGAGAGAGAGCCCTATTTATATATATATATATATATCCCTATTTCTATGTTCTCTTTACAGAAAACTTTTGAGTTTCTGCCTCTAATTCCTGTCCCCTATTTCTTTATTACACCCTCTCTAATAAAACCATTATTCTCACAAAAAGCACACTTTTCCAAGTCACCAATGACTTTTACATTTGCTAATTCAATTCTCAGTCATCATCATTTCTTAGCCGGATTAAGACTATTGATGACTGCGTCTAGTCTCAAGATTTTCAATGTCTTTTGTAGTCTAACATCTCCAAATTAAACACTTCTAGTCTATATCTCACTCCTGAATTCTGAATCTACATGTCAGACTGATCACCTGATATTTCCAATAGACTAATAGATATGTCATCTCTGGTCCAAAACTGACCTCCTGATCTTTCCTATCAATCACGTTTTACCCTCAGCCCTTCCTGCCTTAGTTAATACAACTCCATCCTTTTGTTTGTTTAGATAAAAACCTTTAGAGCCACTATTATCTTCTTCATTTTGTTCCTCTGGATTCACTCATGTGAACAACAACAACAACAAAAAAAAAACGGTGTGAACACAGAGGAAAGGGAGCCTATGTTCAATTAGGGAAGTTAAGAGAAAAAACTAAACATACCAAATGAGAGATGGCAAATGCTCCAAGGGTTGAATTAAGGGAGAAGTCATACTTAGATACAGAGACTCCAGACTCTGGTGGGCACCTGAGCTGCAGAGGCTTTAAGATGTTCCTCAAGGACAGTGGTGATTTGATACTTCAGGTGGGTTGAGTGGACACTCCAGGAAGAGGGAGGAAATGAGCAAGAAGCATGTCTTCCTGGTTAGTTCTGCCTTTCCCTTGAGTAGGATTCTTCCTGACTACTTTGGCAGTATGTCCCCTGGGAGCCTCTGATAATCCTTTGATCCCATCTCCATTCCATCTTATCTCCAACGTGATCAAACCACTGTTGCTGAAATTTACCAATATTAACTTCTAAATTGTGTTTCACAGGCTTTCCAGTCTCTGTTTATCTTATCCCCATCTCTAGCCATGCTTCATTTTCCCACATTGTGCCTCTTTGCTGGTTTCTTGGACTTTGGGCCATCTTACCCTCTGGCCATTCTCTCTAGTGCAGGCACTTGTGCTAACAACAATGATGACTCCATAAATCGTATATGGGAGCTTTTTGTGCTTCAGGCTTTGCTGTCAAGAAGACTTGTAGTCAAGCAAAAAAGCACACTTGAAAGCATACACAGGCTACCAAAGTTTCTATAAAACTATATGAAGTGCAATGTGTGAAAGAGAAGAAATTATAAATTCTATGCGGGAAGGTGCGAGCCATTGTGGAAATCACTCAAAAATCTATTCATGGCTTCTTCTCATCTATAGAATGCAAATCTTTCACAAAATGCTCTTGCTACTTTTTCTGCCTTCCAGTCCCCTTGTTGGCCTCATGTATCCTACACTCTAGCCACAGTGCTCTCTGTGCACATATGGGCCCTGAACCTTCCTGTCTTTCTGCTTTTGTTCTTGGTGGTCTATCTCCCTGGAAAACTGTTCTCCACATTGGTTTTTAAATCCTAATCACCATGTAAAACATAATGTACTCTAGTGTTAGTTGTTTTGGTTTTCATCATCATCATCATCACCATCCTAAAGACTAACTCAGTTCTTATAACTCTTAGTATTTTCTTAAGTCACTTGTGGTCTTAACTGTGTTACATACAGTGGTACCTAGGTTCACGAACATAGTTCGTTCCATGATTCTGGTCATGAACCAAATTGATCACGAACCAAATCAAATTTCCCCATAAAGTTCAATTTAAATAAGGATAATCTATTCTGAACCATATATATTTTTAACACAAAAATATGAAACAAAGTACAATACAGTAAAGCACAGCACAGTATAAAGAGAGAGAGAACACTAATGCTGCTTGAGGCGACTTCTGGAGTAGAGGACAGGAAGGTGGGTGGTGAGGAGGTTGTTTGGAGGGAGAGTCACCCTCCATAAGGGCATCAGGGAGAGCTCCTTCAAGGGTTTCCCCTCTTCTTGCCTCTTAACTGCAGGATCTATTTTGATGAAAAATCTAATATCACTTGTTTTTTCCTGTGCTGCAAAACCCTCTGGAAATGAGAAACCATGTTATCATTTATCAGATTCAGCACTCTGTTCATTACAGTTATGTCAGGGTGGTGCTTCTCAAAGAAATCCTGACACTGATTCCACTTTTCCATAATGGATTTAATGGAAACACTGTCAACCTCCTCGTCTTCCTCTTCCTCAGCAAAATGCTCCTCAACTAGCACCTCCTGCTGCTCACTCTGGAGTTCAGCAAGTTCTTCCATCACCAGCTTCTCCTTACAGTGATGAACATGCTCCTCTATGTCTACACCATCGACATCTAGACCCATACTCTTGCCTATGGACACAGTCTTGTCCATTACCTGTGCAACAGACCCTTCAAAGTCACATCCAATGACACACTCTGACCATGATTTCCTCCAGGCTGAGTCTGCTACGTGACATCTTTCTAGGCTTTGTCAATGAGTTTGATGCAGTGGAGGACACTGAAATGTTTCTTCCAGAACTCTCTGGGAGTCAAAGATGTCTCTTCAGTGACATTAAAACACTGGGGAAGAGCGCCTTTTGTACAGCTTCTTGAAGTTGTAGATCACTTGTTGATCCATGGGTTGCAAAAGAGGGGTCATGTTGGCTGGGAGGAGCTTGACCTTTATGAGGTCATACTCAGTGTAGAAGGCATCTCTCTGGCAGTTGGTTGTCAGAAAGACATTTCTTAATGGTGGGTGTAAATACCTCATGCAACCATTCCATGAAGTATTATCTTGTGACCCACGGTCAATCTGGCCTTGTTCACATCCTCGTTTTTTGGCTTTTTTTTTTTTGGTACCAGGGATCTGCGCTTGCAGAGCAGGCAGCAAAACCACTGAACTAAATTCCCAGCCCCCACATCCTGTTTTTTGAATGCATGAGAGGTCTGGGAATGGTACACCAGTTGTGGCTTAATCTTCAGATCAGCACTTGCATTCACGCACAGCAGAAGGGTCCATCTATCCTTCATGGGCTTGTGCTCTAGTAGTGTCTTTTCCTTTTGCATGGTATAGGTTCTTTTCAGCATCTTCTTCCAAAAGAGCCCTGTTTTATTGCAGTTGAACACTTGTTGAGTGATGTATTCTGTGTTCATGAATTCTGAGAAGTCTTTTTTATAGGCTTCTGCAGTGGCCTTGTCAGAACTGGAAGGCTTGCTATATCTTACCATGTCGTGGCTGCCTCTTGCAAAATTTATCAAATCACCCTCTATTGGCTTTAAATTAATCACTTGTTGCACTTGGACAGAAATTTTCTTGCACTAAATCAATGCAATTTCCTGGCTTTTTCATAGACCATAGCATCACTAATGCTATCACCTGCCAGCTGTTTCTCATTCAATCACACTAACAAGAGTTTTCCCACCTCTTCCAGCACTAGTGTCCTTGGCTTGGTTAACATTGTTACTCTTTTTCCCAGATCACCTCCTCTGATTCTTCAAAATAGTTGAGATTGTCAACTTTGCCATCTTGTACTCCGAGACCAGATCAGTCACATGAATACCATGCTCATGCTTTTCTACAATTTCCTTCTTCAACTCAATATTTTCTTCAAAACTTTCTTTCCATTCTTTTACTGCACTCTGTTACCTTCATTATTGCTCTGCACATTCTCTTCACCTCCATTACTGCTTTGCACTTTTTTTAATGCTTGCTCTGCAATTTCTCTGGAGCCATGCTGGATTGAATAGCACTGTAAAGTACTGTATGTGTTAAAAAGCACACAGAAAAGCTTCACAGCAAGTGTGCACAGATCTGATGCAGCCGCTGTCTTGACTAGAGGAAGCCACAACCAGGGAAAATGGCTGTTTGTGTTCATGTGGGGAAGACGGTTGAGGTCGTGTTCATAACCCAATGCAGAGTTCACAAACAAAAGCAAAATATCTGCCAAACGCTTCTGTTCATGAAAAATTCGGTGAACCAAGGTATTACTATGTATATAATCTTATTTCCCTGCCTCTGGAGGACAGAGATTGTGTCACATAAAATAGTCTTTCCACTTGGCAATAGAAGTGTTCCTATTGTCACTAGATATTCACAAAGCGTAAGTGAAAAAATGAAATGAAAAGAAAAACAAAGTATTTGGAAAGGACTCTTTTAACTAATTGAGTTAAATGGCCCTAAATAAAAGATCCAATCTTACTGAAATAGGATGCAATGGGCCTCTGGACTTCCTGGCAAGATACATCCAGAATGCCTTAAAATATGACTAACCGTGTGGGTCTGAGCTCAGATCACACACTGACCTAAGAGTCTCTTACTCAGATGATATGTCATGCTCTCATCAACTGACTAATTTAGCTAGAGGCAGCTACTCAGGCTTTAAACACCCCAAGAAGAATTTGCAAAGAATCTAAGTGCATTAGTCAGATGTGTGAAAGAACTGCACGTCCTGGATGAGAAATATTTAATGACAAGAGTGAAAAGAAATATCTGAATGGATCCCGACTGGACAGAGGATAATAACCTCATTTCTGTTGCTGGCAGTCACTCTGCCCGGTCTCTGTCTCCTTACCCATCACCCCTCCCCATGCCTGCTCTCAGAAACAGCCTTTACTTGATGACTAGTGCAGTGCTTTGGGTTTTGTATGATAGATAAAAGTTTCTTGACACAGTGCCAAGTCCTAGCAGCTTCATTGCTGCTACAGACTTGTCCAGGTCTCTGCTCTCATGCAAGCCGGAACTTTAAAGGCCCACAAGGAGAGTACATACACTGCTCCCATGCACCATGTTGTGCGGCCAAGCTAAACGGGAAACAGGCAGAGTTTGCACTCTCTTGAGGAGATGGTCAGCACAAAGCCCCCAGGCACATCATATGGCAGTACTTTCAGAAATTTAGATATTTCAGCTCTTTTAAACCTACCCTATTTGTTTTCTCTACCTAGATTTTGTGCAAGGATTTTAAAATACACTCACCCATCTCCCTCCTCCCACTCCATGCCTCTTTAACACTCACACTTGTATTTTCTGTTGGCCTGGAATTTTTTTTTCCAAAGCATATTCCAGCTTTTAACATGTGGTGTTTTCATTTTTTCAGTCTGCCATTGAAAATATTATTGACTAGGTAGCATACAAATAACAGAAATTTATTTCTCACAGTTCTGGAAACTGGATAGTCCAAGGTTAAGGCACCAGCAGAGTTTGTTGAGAGTCTTTTTACTTGTTGTTAGATGGCACTTCCTCACTGCATCCTCACACGGTGGAAGGTACAAGGAAACTCTCTTGGACTCTTTTTTTCTAAAGGAACTAATCCTACTCATGAGGGCAGAGCCTTCATGACCTAATCTCTTCTTATGAGACCCTTTTCCTAACACCAGTAATGATTAGGTTTCAACATATGAATTTTAGGGGGATAGATACATTCATAATGTAGTAAAGGATCTACAGTGGAGGCAGCATCACGTGGAGAAAGGAAAATGAAGTTTTGAGCCACCTAGGCCTAGACTTTACCATCTGTTTCTGGAACATGGGAATATAAGGAGGGATTGCCACACTTTCAATTCAACCCAGTGCCGGGCTGCAGAGAGAGCTCGCAGCTAAGAACAAAGGTGTTACACCCTGTCACCCTGTCGTGAGGTGTCTAAGGGAGAATGAGCCAACAGAACTGTTATTAAAATTTTCTTTTCATCTTTATTAAGGATCTAGAAGAAAGAATTGAGAGCTGATATCGGGGCTTCTTCCTTCCTTCCATGCAATCAAGTGCTCCTGACTTTGTCCCTCCCGCTCAGCATATACCTATCTCACCCTTCTAGCTTAGTCAGGGGCAGGCGTGGCTTAGCACTGAGCCCCTAAACTGGAGGATTGTGCAGAGGGATGGGAGAAAGTAGAGTTAAAATAAAAAGTGGGAGGTTGGGATAGGATAAAGAGAAACAACCTGACTTCCTACTACTCAAAGTGGGAACAAAGATAGTAATGTTTCCAGCATGGACCAATCAGGGAGATAGTGTAGAGATTAGTTGGGACCTAGGCCCACTTGATATGGCCACTCCAAAGTCTACTCATCAAGGTGAAGGCAAAGGGCCATGGTGGAATGCACTTCATATGTACAGTGAGGATAGAGAAGATACTTCATCGCTGTCTCCCCTCTACCGTCACCAGCCAAAAAGCCAATACACAAACCCAGAAGAGAGCTCTCCTCTGGAACCCACAGGGAGCCACCTTCTATGCACTAACATACCGAAGAGGACACCCCCAAGACAATGGGCCATTACCTCCTGCCCCCAGGCACCAACATCAGGTCTGCAGAGCCTCAGAATAAAGAGGATGGAGAGAAATGAAAGAAAAAACCTAACAGCCAGAGCAGACTACATTCACCAAGCCAAGCTAAATGTATGTAGATGCTCTGAGATGCCATTAAAATTCTGCTGTACATTCCCCGCCCCCCCACCCCAGCAAGTAGAGATAGACACTGGTTAAAAAAAGATGGGGGGTGGGGGTCATATCAGTTATTTGGAAAAATGAAAGCAGCCAATACTTCTGTATTGCTGATGTGGTACTCTTCACTCAAGCCTGTTATACTCTCTGTACCACATTGGGAAAATTTCCTTACCTTCAGAACTGTTTTCCTCTTCTGAAGATGGGGTAACCTTATATTATAGCATTTGGGGCTAAGAAACCTTGGGGAAAAGCCCTTAAGTGCTAATTCCCTGACACTGAGGAGATGGAAAAGCGGCCTGGCCAAGGAAGTAGTAAGTTATCAATTCTACCCTTCTTATGACCATCAGCTTAATTACAAGAGAAAGATAACATGGCCTTTTCTTCCTTCTCCTACAGGTCTCAGCTTAAATATCCCTTTCTTGAGGAGGCCTATGTGAGCCACCCTATCCAAAGTAGGTGGTGCCCGCCCTGTATTATTCTTTAGCACATTTCCTGTTATTTCCTGTACAGTCCTAATCAGGATGTGAACTTATTTAATGAACTTATTTGTTGAATTTTTCTTTATCTATGTCGTAGGGTCAGACTCCCCTCCACATTTTTTCTCTTCTGTGTCCAGAGTAATTAAATTTGTTCTCCTTACATGTGTTAAATCTTGTTTCTTAAGGTCCTGAGTCATGAATGTGGAAGCTCTTTTCCCCTATTTAAAGAATCCAAAATAAATTATCTTCTAAGTTTGGTCTTTCCTGCTGCTGTTTGCTTGCTTTGGCAGAGAGAAAGTGAAATATTTTTTTTTTCCTTACAGAAGCCATTAATATAAACCACAGAAATGGTAAGTTTCAATACCTGAAGTTCCGTGAATAATTACTGGATGGAGTTATCCATACAAGGCAATTTTCTACTTTCCCCATGAGATAAAACCCCAAAAATGTGTTACTGCTGCAGCCTATTTCCTTACTGAGACAAAAGCAAAACCAAACCCCAAATTAACATCAACTATTCCCCCGCACTGTGTATCCTCCCAGATACGAGCCTCAGTGTGCTGGGACATATCCCAAATATTAGGTTGGTGACATGCCTGACACCTACATGTGAGGGGAAAAATGTTCATTGACACAAACTATAATTTGGCAGCATCAGTAGCAACTGTTGAACTGGAGAAAAGAAATTACATTTAAACATAGTGCTTGGTAGTCACATCAACAGCATCAGAAAGGAGCTATGCGCTAATTTGGGGAAATTTCCTCATTTTCCTATTGACTCTGGCCCAGAAAAATGAATGGATTCCATTGCAATGCTCTCTTGTCCCAATCCTGCTATCTTGAGCAAATTCAGTGGTCAGCTCCCTGTCCAGTTCCTGTCATTAGTATCCATACAAACAAGCATGGTTTCCTGAACTAAATGCTTTGCACAGATGGAAAACCAGCCACCTCTGACATTCAAAGTGTAAGCAATGCCATTCAGTATCCTTGTGGAAGTGACAGAGCTCAGGAGGCCTCCTTGATGGTAGAGCCCAAAAGGCTCTACCTGGTCCCAGATGGTTGCTCAGAAGTACTGTCAACAGGAGTTCACTAATTAAATGATGCCATTTCTTATGGCATGGGTCTCCTCAGGAGCAGCCACCAGGTTTTTCCAAAGGGGGAGAGTATGGAGGTAGGATTGACTTAAAGAGACCAAAGTAGAAACTCCTGCAGAATAGTTTTCTGCTCAAAGCAGTCCAGCATCAACACCATCACACCACTTTCTTGATTTAGAATCTGAGGCCACCCTGAATGTATTGACTCAGCCTGCATATTAACAAGATCAGAGAGAGGGACAAGCTCATTAAAGGATGAAGTGCTTATTAAAGCACTCATTGATTTTTGTACATCCTCTAAACAAACTTTGGGAAAAAGTAAGTCTGGAAAATATGAGCTTATGGAAGGCAAATATGGAGCCCGGTTCATTTTGTAATCACCAGTGCCTGTAGAAAAGTAAGCATATGACATATTCATCGACTACATGAGTGGGTGAAATGAGGACTTGAGACACTTTGTGGTAGGTACTGTCTTTGCCATACAGATCCTCCTTTATTCATTCAACTCAACTACCACGTCCTTGTCATGTCACATGACACAGGATATTAGAGATCTCAGTTCTGAATCTTGGCTTTATGTCTTCTAGTGTTGGCCCAATCACCCCAGTTCTATGCTTGTTTCTTCAATTTGGGGGCAAAATATAACAGAAACAAAGTAAAATAATGGAGCAATGTAAGAGTATGAAGTCCTGACCATCTAGGCACAACATAGATCATCATGATTCTGCATTGCAGCCTCACTCCTCCCTCTGGCTGCTCCTAATTCCTTCCTTTCCCTTACCTTCAACATGTGCTGATTTAAAAGCTCTCCCCCTAAAGCATCCTGTATGCTAAACTCCAGCTCCTGCTGCAAGAGGACTTCAAGCCACAGCATTTATTAAAGGAAAGGTGGTCATTGTCTAGGTAACTAATGTGGTTTTGTATGAACTTGCTGAGAAATTTCTGGGTTGGATTACATTAGAAACTAATATTCTCTAAGGGATTTATTATTTGACCGGGAACTCTATACTAAAACTGAATTACCCTGTGGCATTGTATCAAGTTTGTATCCGATTCTCCCATGCAATCATACTATTAGTACTTAATACCTTGCCATTGTGGTATATACATTTACTTTTATTCTTTCGGGGATCTTGTTATATTTTCTCTCCCAATGGGGAAACTGAAACTCGAAAAAGTAGTGGTCTGCCCAGAATTGGGAGAAGGAGAACTTAATCCTAGGCTTCCTAATTATCCTGTGACAAGGGACATGATAGCGAGTAGGTGGAGGTAACTGGGATGAATGTGGATTCCTTAGTCTTCTGTGGACAGGATTTCAGAAGAAGCTTGCCATCAATACATTATAAAAAGGTTCACCTGTGTCATCCAATCCTATCATAAACGTGTTCTCTGTGCAAGAGGTCACTGGAATAATTGAGTGACATCATGACCCTAAACCTGGAAGGCTCGACACTCAGGTGAGGCCCTTGAGGGACAACACCATGTCCTCTATCCTTGCACTTCCCTACTATCCAGCCAGAACATAGCATGGAATTAGTGCTCTATAAATGTCTGCTGGTGACTGAGGGAGCAGGCAGAGAAGAGTAATGGATAACAGTTGCCTTAGAGCCTACTAGCTCGTGACTAAAAAGAGGCAAAATAATGGTATTTTTCCACATTTTGAATTTACTATGCATGAATCTAAGCAGCTCAGCCCTCCTGATTCATGCAGCCCATGAAATTCAAGCTCATGTCACCCTCTGTCTCTCAGCACTCTTCTGGCCCATTCAGCCTCTGTACACAGTTCAGGACTAGAATACAGAGCATCTTATACTACTTAAATCAGCATGCAAGACGTGTGCCCAGGGTAAGACAAACCCCTCTGAACTTGATGAATATCGCTGAGTACTCATGAGCCTGGTGACTCTTTGTGGGTTACACAGCCTTTGCCCGTCCATGGCTTCTGCCAGAGGTGGGAGCAGCTGGGTGTTGCCTTCCAGGATCTCAGCCAGTTTTCCTTGGCAGGAGAAATGTCTATCGTTGGAGCCATGGAGTTGACTATTCATGGGCAGGAGCCAGAGAGGATGTACCCAGGGCTCCTGTAAGAAGCTACACACAAGGTAGCAGGATTCTGAGGTCAACACATCACTTGGATTCCAAGGCCAATCCCTCATGTCTATCACCTGATTCTTCATTAAGTAAATGAGTTATCTTTTGGCAAAGTGCTGTGAGTGAGCAGATTGTAAAAGGAAGGAAAAGAAATGTCAGCTCAAAGT
This sequence comes from Heterocephalus glaber, assembly GCF_000247695.1. The sequence goes on from NW_004624738.1 coordinate 19,480,052, forward strand.
CGGTACAGCAGAACTGAGGCCAGAAAAGCTACCTCCCACCTCTCTGCCTAAGCATTTCAGCTCTGACCTGCTGCACCCAGCCCACACCATTCCTGCTGGCAGCCAGATGTCAGGGTTGGGTGGTGGGCAGCCTCTGTGGGTGTGGGAGCCCCACAGGGAAAAGCTGTGGGCTGGAGTCCAAAGAGGACAAGTGACACAGCCAAAAAGAGCAAAAGGGTTTCCTCCTTCAGAGTCTGAAACAGAAAAACAAATCTGTTAGACAAAAAGCCGCCAGGTTTCATGACTTGGCCACAGTGCTATGGCCAGGGAGTGCCGAAGTCTACCAGGAGACCTGATGGTGACCCTGCGGCCGGGTCAGAGAGAAGCCCTCTCAGACAAGCCAGGGTGCCTCTGCATCCTGGGGGTGGTGTGTCTGCAAAACTCCCCCCTCATTTCCTGAGATAAAATGGCATTTTTTAAGGCATTCGGAAAATCAAGAAAAGTGGCAAGAGTTTCTCAAGGCCCTGGTGACCCATAGAGAGGAGGACACGAACACAGTCCCTGGGGAAACTGTGCTGCTTCTCTCTGACTCAGTGCCTTGGTCTCTCTCGTCCCTCTCTCTATTCCAAGCTGTCATGTCTGTGATGACCTGGCTGCCAGCTGGACACAGACTGGAGGCAGGGTGACCACGAGCCACTGCCTGGAGCCCACGTCCTCCACACTCACTCTCGGGCTGGGTTGTGTCAGGTCCCTCCTATCCAGCTGACTGCCTCTCTTTCTGCTCTCCTCCAACCCAGTCTCCATCCTGCAGCCGAAAAGAGCATTTTCAGGCACAGATTGAATCACATTGCTACTCCACTCACGCCTGCAGTAGTTCCCTGAGATCTCCAAATCAGCCCTGAACTCTGTGGCGTGGCTTTGAAGTTCTCACAGTCAGCACCCACTAGCTCTTTCTCCAGCATTGCTTCACTGCTCATGTGCCAGGCTCACCCACCTCTGCCAGTTCTTAGAGTCCATCATGCTTCCTCTTGCCTGTGGGAGGTTGCTTTGAGCTTGCTGCCCCCTTTGCTATGAACACCTCAACAGCATCTCCTCACCCCCACAAATGTACAGGTTGCTTGATTGACTCCTATTCATTCTTCTGTGTTTGCCTTCTCCACCCCAAGCCAAGGGAGGCCAGGTGCCCCTCTGACAGTACTCAGAGGCCCCCATGAAGGTCTCACCAGAGTGAAGCACAATTACTGGAGTTACCAGCAATCACCTCTCTTCCAAGCTTGCTGGACCTTAAGTGCCACAAGGCACCATGCCAGCTTTTCTGCTATTGGGCCTGGCACTTCACACACACTCAACAAATATTTGTTAGTTGGAAGAGGCTATGAGTTAATTAGTAGAAGGCCCAAAAAACAATTTGGACATTTGCTCCAAATCAGTCTTGTCAACTTCTCTCCCTCTCCAAGACCCCCTCCACCATTAGTGGGGGAGGGGGATGAGGTAATGTTCTGGAACTCTCCTGTTTGCCCTCTGCCTCTCATCTTGTGTCCTAGTCTGGTACTACAGAGGTACTACACAGGGTAGACCCTGGTGTGTGGGTGTGCAGCAGGTCAAAAAGGAAGAAAATATGGGCTGGAAAACAGTCTGGCTGGGGTCCACCGATGGAGTAGGTCCAGGAATGTCAGCAAAGTTTCCCCATATTCTTCAGTCACGTTGCATTTCTTTCTCTAGGGGGACAATTAAGCATTTCTCAGGGACCTAAGGACATAGTGACCCTGCCTTACGCGTTCACCCTTACAGTGCCCAAGGGCCTTCAGCCAGGACACCAGTAAACCAGAGGATGGGAGGGAGGATGAGTTGAGAGTGCTGAGACATGTTACCTGGGGCCTCTGATCCACCTTGGTCTTTTCCATGTGGCCTTAGGACAGATCTCGTGGTGGCCTGCCTTCAGTTCCTCGGCATGCCTAACCTACTAGCTACCGTGAGGCTGAGGCCAAGAGCTTGGCACTTGTTTGTCTTTGAGTCTCCAGATAAAATGCAGGTACACATTTAAGAGCAAACAGCTCACAATTGATTCGTGAATCAAAGTTCTTTCGAAATTCTACCACAAATGTGAATCATTGGCCAGAACTGCCTGAGCCTGGGTCCCTGATACGCAGGGAAAATCAAACACATTATAATTTCTTTACTGGCTCTGGTAATAAGCAAAGAACATCATCTTCTATCACAGACTGTGGGCAGATTTAGAAGCCATGAAGCTGCAAGTGTTCTTTCTTGATGATGTTAATAAAGATAAATATATTCACCATCAGATATGAAACCAAATGAGTTTTGGGGAATAAATATCCTCTCTGTCATTGAGAAGGGGGTGATTGGAGTGCTACACAAGGAGATACCCAATGACCTTTCCTCTCCAGGCTACAGGACAAGATCAACTCAACCCTTTTTTTGGGACATGTTTTTTTTCTTTCCTTGCATTCTTGGGTTTCCAGGCTAGCCAGTCTTCCTAATTTGGAAGTCACCACAGAGCAAACCCTGACAGTGAGCAAGTGGTGTCCTGCTGTGAACTCCCTGTAAGGCAGCCTCCAGCTCTGGTTATACAACAGGAACCTCAGTTAACCCCCCCCCCACACACACACACAAAGGCCTCCCAATGCCCCTAAATGAGGCTCTGACCCAGCCTGCACCCCATTTACTGGAATAAAGCTGGGCTTGTCCCGAGAGCTGTGCTAATGGCTTTAACCAGCCTTCATGAGGGGCCATCCCTGGGAAGCCTGGGCAACAGGCAGCAATGGGATTTGATGACTGTTCCCTGTGGGAATCACGCAGATTGTAACACCTCTTCTGACTGGCTCTATTCTGGAAAGAGTTACAATTTCCTGGTCATCCATCCCCTGACCCTTCCAGTGATGCTGATGACCAGGCTTTGTGGAGCATAGACACTGTCCACACCTCATGCCTTGCACCAGCATTTTCCCCCTTCCTCACCCTCTCACAGCAGTGGCAATGCCTCATGTCCCTCTTTGAGGCATCCCAGAAAGGCCACTTGCTTTGGATGTGCCCTGACACTAAACTCTGCTGGGCTTATCAAAGGTAGACAAGTAACAGTTGTACAAATACTGAAGGTGAGTGAAAGAGAGACAAGAAGGCAGAGAAAAGCAGAAGAAAGAAGGCTTCCAACTCTTCACTTGCTCCTTTTTTAGCTCTTTCTGGGGAGCTTGCAGTTGAGTCCAGTAAGGTAAACGTCCACTGCTTCTGTTCAAGGTGCTGAGATAGCCCATTGGTTTAACCTCATCTATAAGACATCTCCACCTACATGGCAGATGGGTAGTGGGCTCTTGAGTCACAGAGACATTATCCAAAGTTTATATTTGTATTTATTGCATAAACATTATTTTATCATTTAAGAAAATTTTAAATAAGAGTATAAATCATGCCTAATCTCCAAAACACGATCTATTGTTCTTGTGGGAAGTACTACTCCTTTTGGTTGACTTTAAGTACATTGTTTTGGCATTAAGTTTGGTTATTTTTTTGGTACTGGGGATCGAACCCCTGGTCCTTGTGCTTGCAAGGCAAGTGGCGAAACCACTGAGCTAAATCCCCAGCCCTAAGTACATTGTTTTGGGATTGGACAGCAAGTTAGAAGGGCAGAAAATTTCTATTGAAATCAGGAGGAATTCTTGTACCTAGTGTGTGCTTGTGTGTTCATTTTCTGCCTCCTTCAGGCTAATAGCTCCTTGAGGGAACAAGGCTTTCATTTCAGTATCTGCATTTAGCATGGTGCTTGATACTTAACAGGTACTCCCTAAAATTTACTAAATGAACAAATTATCCCCAACTGGAACCTTTCTGGAAGTGTGTATGTAAATCAAGGACGGCTATTATTATTTCAGTATTGAATACATTAAAATTCTCATGAAAGTAGAAAGCATGGCCAGAGTAGAGTGTCAGAATGTCTTCCAGAAGCTACAAAGTCAAAGTTAGAAGGGAACACATTGACAGAAATGGGAGAATGATGCTGATAATGTGAGGGCTGAGAAACAGAACGGGGAGGGGGGGAAGGTAGTGGATTGAGGCAGTGGTTGAGAGTTGAATCTATGGCTGAGGAGTCAGGCTGGAGCACTCCATAGAGTTAAGGCCTAGCATCTATTATGAGGAATGGGTTTAGGGGATAGATTACCAGGCTGAATGTTAACTGCTACTCATAGGTCTTCAATTGCTTTAAATTCTTAAAGTAGAAATCCTGCTTTTAAGGTGGGGACACTTTCATGCACAGTGGGGACACTGTACACAGAGCAAAAGCAGCAGCAATCACATGACTATAAATCTCACATGACTATGTATCTCACATAGCTCACCAAAGACGATCTCCCATCAAAGGCAATACAATGCCTTCTCCTTTACACAGATTGGACCAAACTGGTTCTCTTCCATTGCCATTTATATTGTCTATTTCTCAATACAATCTTACATTTTTGCATATAATGTGTATTTAATTCACACTTGAAATCTAAGTGCCTTGATTTATTTATTGAAACTCAAAGGAAGATTCTAGGAAGGGCTCTATTGACCACCAAAGTAAGGTCAGAATAAAGCCTTTCTTTAGTGACAGGGTGCCTTCTTCACCAGTGGAAAGATCTTCCCCTGTAATGGAGGAACAAGTGCTGGATTGTGCTGGAACCGTCCTGTCACACGGCTCACAGGAGCAGTGCAATCTGTCCCCCAGTCAGGAAAACTCTGAGTTAATATGTCCCTCTCCTTCCCTTTCCCTCCAGGCCCACCTAAATCTCACTCCTTCAGGCTTACCTCTAGCTTCCTGGAGACCACTGGGCCCCAAAACATGAGCTCTCTGAGTCTCTCCTTTAGGCCTTCCTTCATTCTCTTTTCATCCCATATCTGAGGTAAGAACATTCATCCTTCTTGTCCTATGCCCTCTGTAACTTTACTCCAGTAATTATCCTTCCTGTTTTTCTATTTCAAAGCTTCCTTCTCCCTTGACCTCATTCTCTTTGCCTATGAGTGAGCACAGGAGTCCCACTGGTCACATAACAACAAAAAGTCATTTGACTTCTTTGATCCTTTCAAACAAGTTTTTTTTTTTTCAAATTTATTAGTTGGCAGTTCTGAATTTCTCTAGAAATTTTTTGATTAAGCCTATATTTGGGAGTGTTGGGACTGTGTAAACCTTGGTTTTAAAAAAATTAATGACATGTTCTCATGATATAAAGGCTTTTTTAAAGGGTCAAGCTAATCTATTTGTGAAGATCCATAGAGTAAGAGTATGATAAATAAAGTGGATGAGAGTTCCCAGATTGTAAGTGAATTAGGTAATGACACTGGTAAAATCATAAATATCTCAAAATAAGTAACAAAATGCACGTTTTGAAAGTGCTTCCCACAAATCAACCTTGCTTGAATCTCATCTATCTCTTACAACCCTCCTATCCAATCACCCTAATCCTATAGAAGAATCTTTCCTAATTTCCTTAGTCCCCTGCCACTGCTCAGTCCAGGTCCTCCTCACCTCATGCCTGGGTTATTACAACAGCCTCCTCATCACTTTTACTGTCTTCAAGTTCAAGTTCCCTGCCTTTGATCTACTCACCACAGTGCCAGCATCTTGGGCTTTACTGTTTCCAGCACGTGCATTATCCTAGCACTTCCATATGCTCTATCTCTGCTCAAATTCTGTTTCCCATTGCCCTCTGGGTGAAGTTCAGGTACACAGTCTTGCATCCTAGATCCTTCAGGTCAAGCCCACCTGCCTGACCTTCTCTTCCTTCATTGCCAAGTGAAGGACTCACTGTCTATGTCAAGCAAACCTGTTCTCTCTGTTTATTGCTCCCCATGACTACCTTTCAAGAACTCATCTCCAGAAGGCTTTGTTCCCTTGTCATCTGTCCATTCAATAACCCAAGTTCTGTACTGCAATTCCATTCCCTAAAGCATCCCCAACATATCCAGCCCCTCCCAATCTAACAAAATGGCTTTCCTATATTGTTTATTCTATTTTAACAGAAATTTCCTGGAGATGCAGTAATTTGATTCAAAGGTGGGTGTCTTAGTCACTTTCTTGTTGGTGGGACTAAATACGCAACATTCATGACTTAAAAGAGAGTTTTATTTCGGCTCATGTTTTCAGAAGTTACAGTCCATGGTTGGCAGGCTCAAATGTAGAAACAGTATGGCAAAGGGGTAATAGTGGAGGGAAGCTGCTTATATCATGCTGGCCAGGAGGTGGAGAGAGAAGGGTGGAGCTGGAGAGGGAGATGTACCCTTCCAGACCATACCCCAGTGACCCGTCTCCTCTGACCAGACCCCTTCCCCAACATCACTTTCAGCTCCGAGTGGATCAATGGATTAATCCACTGAAAAATATAGCATCCCCATGATCCATCACCTTCTAAAAGCCCTATAATTATACACTTGAGGCTTTTGAGGGACATTTTAGATATAAACTGTAACAGTGGACAGGAGTGATTAAGGAAATTTCACATACTAAGACCTGTAGTAGAGGACTTATATTGAGGTCAGAAGGCTATGGAGAGGACCACATACTCAGATCTAAGTCTATGTCCACGCTGCCATTTTTTCAGAAAGGCTGCAAGGAAGTTGGTACTGGCTATTCCAACTGACTAGAAGGCCATGAGGCCTCCTCTTTCCCCATCCAGGAAAGACTTGTACCTGTACTTTATTACCCTCTTTTGGGTAATATTAAAGCTATATACAATGTGTCTCACTTGTTTTGAGGCAAAAAGTAAGGAGATAGGAGAAGATCTAGAGGGAGGTATTTACTTTTGTTTCATTCTATTACAATGTACTAGTGAAAGTCCACTGAAGAAGACAGAAAGCACTCTAGATATTTCAACATGGGAAGTGGCTCATAGGTAATAGAGAGATTAGTGTCTGAGTCACCCAGGGTGGATTCTAGGACTGAAGGAACTTTGAGAAGAACCCTGATGGTAGTTGTGCTCCCTGAAGACACCAGGCACGGGCAGAAACTCCATGTGGTCCCCACGCTGCTGAGCCATCTTTGAATACTTCTTGTGGATTTTCAGATATCTCTTATCTTGACTTTTCCGAGTCTTTCCCTTTTCCTCAAGCTCCCAAACCACACTTCACTGTTTCAGGCCTACCTCTAGCTTCCATGCAACCCCTGGGGCTCTACATAGGAGCACTGTTGGTGTCTCTCCTTTTTAAATTAATTCTCATTTCTCCTTATCTCTGAGGTAGAAACATTCATTCTTCTTGTCCTATGCTCTTGGTCCTATGCCCTCCTGTAACTTTACTCCAGTATTATCCTTCCTGTTTTTCTGTTTCAAAGCTTCCTTCTCCCTTGGCCTTATTCACTTTGCCTATAAATGGGCATGGGTGTTCCATTGCTTACAAAACACAACAAAAAGTCCTTTGACCTTCTTGATCCCTTCAAACAAATTTTTTAAAAGAACAATTATTGAAAAAGCAAGATTCTATTGAGGTCTTTTGATTCCTTCCTCCTACCCAACATCTAAGCCAAGGAGATCTATACCTCCTATCTAGCTCCACGTGCCTTGTTGTTGAACAAGCTCTTGTGACATTTAAATACAATATATGAATGTGCCTTCGTTACTTTTCTTGTTGCTCAGACAAAATACCTGACACCCAAAGTTAAAGGTGGAAAGGTTTATTTCAGCTCACAGTTTGTAGAGGTTTCAATCCATAATCAGCTGGCTCCAAAGCAGGGTGGTATGGCAGAGGGGCATTGCAGAGAAACAGTTCATGGCAGTCAGAAGGCAGCAAAAGACAAGCAGCAGCAGCAGCAATAAGCTACAAGCGACCCTCTTTTATTCCCTATATTTTATCCAGCCTACTCACCCTTAGGGTGGACAGCACTCACACCCAGGGTAGGACATCCTTTACCTACCCAGAACCATGCCAAACCAATCAGTGAATTAATTTAGTAATCACACACCCTTAATCCTAACATCACACAGCCACCTCGCAAACCCCACCTATGACCACATGAGGCTTTGGGGGACTTCTAGGCACAAACCGTAACAATGTGCATGTGTTTATATGTCTATTACCTACATTGATATCTATCTCATGAAACATTTCATACACATGAATATAAGTGTCATCGTTCCCAGTCTGTGTACTGCTGCACCCCAGACCCGCAGAGAAAGCAAAGAGGCGTAATGGAATATCTTGATTTTCAAGTAACAATCCACAATCCACTACTTTTAAGTTATTCAGATCTAATTATTTAGTAAACAAAATTCCTAGATATTTGGTTTGTTTCAGGACACTGAAGAATTTTCTGAGACACCAAAGGCACTGTGGACTGAGACAGGTTGTGAACCTCTGATATATGGATTCCAAAGAAGGACATAATGACTTACCCATGTACCTACAATATAGTGCAAGAATAGAACCTTTAAATAGTGTTTGCCCCCTGAGATTCCATCCTAATTATATTTCTTATTGAGCACTTTTCCTAGAAGTGATTATTGACCTGACATTTTGCATTACAATTCATTGGCTTTTCTTTATTGTTTTTATTGTGTTCTTGAAAACATTTATTCATATTGTTTCAATTCGCATGTCAATCTTCATCACATTTTTCACTGGATACCAAAAGGTGGGCTAATTTTCCTACCTCTTAGTTTATCTTACCACTATTTTGTACTTTTTTTTTTTGATTACTGGGGACTGAACTCAGGTCCTTGTGCTTACACAGCAGGTGGCGAAACCACTGAGCTAAATCCCCAGCCTTCATATCTTTTTTCTTTCTTTTTTTTTTTTTTGGTACCAGGGATCAAACTCGGATCTTTCCACTTGCAAGGCAGACATTGGAACCACTGAGCTAAATCCCTGGCCTTTGTACCTTTCTTTAGAGTTGATTAGGTCTCCTTGCTACACAAACCCTCTAGGAGCCCACATCCATCCACCACCGAGTCAATCCCTTCACAACACTGATGGTCTCAGTTCCACCAAGTCCCTTAATATCTCTTTACCTGTGCAATAGGAATGACTATTGACAGCATACACCTTAAAGGATTGATTTGGGAATCAAAGAACACAGTCATATAACATGATAGTGCGGGGCCTGGTACACAGTAGGAAACACAAGACATCGAAGCACTTCTCGTTTTTATTACTCCTCCCAGAGCCATCCTTTTAAAAGGAATTTTATTACTCTTTTCTGAACTTTTCCCTAAGGCACAGCACAGGGCCAGGCACACAGTGAGTGTTTGAGAAATATTTATTGACTGTAAAATTAACCAGGCTCTATCAATTTCCACATGTCCAGGGTGGAAGTTACTATTCATTAGCCTTTGAAGAATTCCCAAAGGGAAGTCCGTATTCCCTGTTGTGAGAGGGAGGGGAGGACATTGATACTTTCTCTTGCTGGGGAGGGTAAATAAGATGTGATGGGGTCTTTGAAACATTTTCGGTAGCAGTGTGTGAGTGCAGGCTTGGCTGCCCTCAAGCTGAGCTGCCTGATGGGGGAGACCGCAGGATTAGCTGGGGCCAGACTGGAGGCCCTTTCCTCTGATGTGCGTAGTTGCTTCAGGGCCTGGAATCCATTCCCTGCTCAGTTGCCAAAGGCCTATTTTAGATCTTGTAGAGTTGGCAGGAGTCCCCCATATGCCCATGTCTCAGTGTGTGAACTGCTTGTCACTCGCCTCTTTCCCTGGGCTATTTCAAAGAGCACAGGAGAAATTAATGGCTGTGAATGACTAAGGCCTTCTCGTTATGGTTTTATTTATGTTTAATTTTGACAGGTTGTCTCCTTACTGAGAAATGGCCTGTTTCTTATCTTTTGAGAAAGATTGTTCTCACTAATTTGAAAAGTGGTGCTATGCACGATGCTGGAGGGAGGCAACATGTAATCAGTCTTAGCAAAAATGCACCCCCAGAGTTCTGTGGTCCCTAAAGAACCACTTCTTCCCCGGCCTCTCCATCATCACTGCCTGAGCTTCAGATTTGCGAAAGTTACCATTTATTCTAGGAGTGTTATGCACATACTAAAAAAACCACACACATGCTAAAAAACAGGGAAATGGGCATCCATTTGAAATTGTGTCAATGTAACCATGTACACACATGAATATATTTCTGTACATCAAATCAACAAAATAAGAAATGCATATTAACTGCTCAAATAGCGATAAAAATTTATCTAGCTTCTGCCTTGAGTAGCACAGAGCAACTTATCAAATGTCAATGGTTATGCTAACATTTACTTTAGGAAGGAGATAATCACAAAGGTTGCAAAGCCTGTTGAACCTACCAGATTGTCCACACATGGGCTGGTTTCCATCCCAACCAGTTTCTAGTGGAAAGCAGGAAAGGCTTTACTTTAGTGGCAACCAACGTCATACCCTTTGGGGGTTTGTTCTTGAAATGTTCCATGGCCTTAGTGACCTCCATGATCCAGCCAAGTTTCATGTTGCCTGTAGACTTGTGAATACAGTTCGGCTGCTAATGTCAGCAGGTGAGAGTGAGAGGTGACCAGTGATTCTAGAAACAATTTTCACCTATAGGAAATATTTCCTGGCAGAGAAATGTAGCCTCTCATTGGTGAGAACCTAAGGAAGCTGTGAACTACATTTGTAGAGTCAGTTTGGAAGGTCTGGAAGATGCCATTTTTGTGTTTCCTTTGAGAGTCCCGGTTACTCACACAGTAACCCTTTTCTCAGCGATCCTACTTACAATTTGTGATTGTGATTTGACATTGAAAATCTAGTACATTGGATACTTTGAAACTTCTTGCTAATCTTTGTGAAAAAAAGATCAGATATCACTCAGATGTGCTTCACCATACACAAAAATATGTATAGTTCCACACAAAGCCAATCTTCTTTTTTCTGTGCACATTCATTTTGAGAGTATTTTGTCTTAATTTCAGATAGCGCTTCATCTGGTCATAGCCTCTGTCAGAGAAGCTTTGCCCTGACCACACATGAAACTCTTACTTGAATAAATAACTGCTCATAAGAGTTTTCCTCCTTAAAAAGCATTTTTTTTGTAAAATAATCCTTTTGTGTGCCTAAAAACCCTTTGTAATTATTCTTTTTCTCCAATTCCATAATCTTCAATTTTCTCAAAGTATTTTTCCATGAATCCTCGTTAGAACACCTACATCAAGCTCTCTCATGTTATATTTCAGGTTTGAGCTTTGGTGCTATCATCCAAGCCGCACTTCCTATAACGAGCAGGTGACAATTCCAGTTCCACCACTCTCTGACATTTATTGGGTGTGCCGGTCTGTGGGGCACCACACTAAACCTGATCAATCCCCAAATGAAAAAGACCCTTGATAGAGGCAGTGACTTGGAAGAAAGTCCTTGCAGTACAGTCGGGTAATTGCCATCAGAGAGGCACTCAGGGGAGTGATCAACCCTGTGCTTGAGGGAGTTAGAGAAGTCCGGACAAGGAGATGACATTTAAACTCCACCTTGCAAGAGTTTGCCAGGGTAAAGAAAAGGGGATAATGGTTTTGAGATTAAAGAAGTACTGGCATGAAAATGCAGAGTCACCTGGTGACTATTTGATGGTACAAAGCAGGGAATGGCAATTCATGAAACTTTCACCTGTGGTGTCACTCTCACATATAGATAGATATAATTAAATACCTTCTAGATGCCAAGCACTGGACCAAGCTGTTCACATCTTTGGCTCATGGCCCCTTTTCCATCTTCAAAGCCAGAAGTATGAAATCTTCAAATTCTCTCTATTTCGCTTGTATCATCACATCTTCTCTCCCTCTTCTTCCACTATCATTATCATACCACCTTCTCTAACTCTGGTCCTCCTTTCTTTTCTCTTGTGATTACATCAGTCCCACCCAAGTAATCCTGGATAATCTTTCCCTCCCTGGATCCTTAACTTGGTCACATCTACACAGCTCTTCTGCCATGAGAAGCATATATTCATATTCAGGTTCTGGGATTGTGAACACGGACATCTCTGGGAGGCCATTGTTCTATCTAACATGGCACCCAGGGCTTCACAACCTCTGTCTCTGAAATGCTGACTGTTACTTCACCCATCTTCCCAGAGTGGGTCTAGCAGACATGATACTTCATGTCCATAGCTCACAAACTGCAACCTCATGCACCTGATTGTATGTGGTCAGGGAGTCTGGACCACATTACCAAACCTCAGCTACGAGGAAGCTGTGACAGCAGGTTCTGACTTCTTCCTCAGGGAAAAGCAAGCTGAATGCCTTGCCCTATACTTTATTTTCTGATTCTTGATCCTTTGCTTTTTGTAACAATAAGTAACATTTTTAAACAGTAGAGCTTGTTCCCACTCTGACTCCATGGTCTGATTTTTATCTCAGGCCACTCCATGTTGGAGACTTGACATGCCTTTTGTATTCTGTAATGTCTTCCTCTGAAAAACAGGCCTGTAAAGACCGATCTCCCTGTGATGATGCCAAATGCTGGCTGGACAGAAGTTGATGAATTTTTATAGGAACTAAGTGATTCAAGTCTGTTTTCCTTTCCTATGTATGCCATTCCCTGTCTGCATTGCAACATTGGCAGCGAAGCACTGGTCAGCTGCTCTAGTTCATCACTTCTGCACAGAGAAGATGGTGGCAGGCTGGGGCTGAGCTTCGGGCCATGTTGACCTGCTTCTTTCCAAACTGCTCGGAGTGTTCTACATCTACCTGTACCCATAGCATGCATTTGAGAGAGTCATCTTTTAACTTGCAGATCTGGTGCAGGGAACCATACACACTTGTAAGCTAAGAGGCAAGATGTTTTTGTCTGGCTTTAATGTAGTCTTTTGTTCTAATCCAAACCCACACTTGATATGATACAGATTTCTCAAATGACCCAGGCATCATTAGTAACAGGCCTCTTAGGACTTTTTATCCTTTATGAAATGAGAAAAGCAACTTGTTTGCGCGCAAAGAACCACAGAACAATGGGTATGACTGCATATTAGGTGCTGCACTTTTGAAACTCATCTTCAAAGATGAGTTTGTGTGTGTGTGTTTGTGTGTGTGTGTGTGTGTTTGCTTTCATGTGTGTGGATGCAGATGCACACAGTCTTTCATACATATGCACATATGGTGATGGTGGTTAGGATACAGAATGAAGGTACAGGAAGTGGCAAAAAACATTTCTTAGTGTTTCGTTGACCTCCTTCGATCAATCTTCACACCAAATAATAAAAAATAATCATATGACATTCATAAGCCTTTGTTTTATTTTCCTTTTTTTTATTTAACAAGAGAAAAACAAAAGTTTATTAACAAGAGTAGCACAAATACACACAGAAGCACTCGATGATGAGTAACTCAAAGGGGTGGTTAACATGTGAGCTTACATAGCATCTTTTTACTTTTTCAGTATAATTTTTATAATTAATACATATTAATTATACAAATCAATGGTTTTCACTGAGACATTTCCATATATGCATATAATATGCTTTGTTTTCCTTTTTCTTGGAAAAAATCCTTCTGAGCTCTTTTGCTTTAGTTCTGAGTAGGTAACTCTGCTGCATAAAAATAAAGAGAATCTTCATGAGCAGGTGTTACAATCAAATCAAAATCACAACAAAAGAGACTCTGGCAGCTGTTCGCAACATGGGCAATCCAGCCTGCAGGATGATTATCTAGACGTGCTAAGCAGCACTTCCCATAAATGACTGTAATTAGCTGTCTTTTAGCACAGCTAAACTAACTCACACTGCCTCTCCTTAGAAGTTCTTTAGAATCTATAAATAGAATATATTCAACATTTTTCTGACATGGAATTCAACCTAATTCTGCCTCCAGAGTCCCCTTCCTTATTTTTCTGTTCATTCCCACATCCACTTCTGCTCCTTCCTCTTCCTTTTCCTTCCACTACAGACAATCCAATTCTGACTTTGCCTTTCCTCTCAATTTTTCTCTTTCCCATTAAAAGAGAAAAAAATCTGCCCCTGCCACACACTTACTAAATAATAGCATTGTCCTCTTTCTTAGGATTCCCTAAAGGACATCCAGTTGTCCTTGTGCCCCAAACTTGCAGGGGCCAACTGGGCTCAGGAGGCCTGGAGGCCTAAGGCTAAGGGCTGGCGTGGGAGGCAGATACCAGAAACTACCCCAGAACTTCTTTACTGTGATGCCTGTGCTGTGATGCAGGAGGGGTAGGCAGGAAGTGAGGAGTCACAGCAAGGATATGGAGAATGAATGGTGGCATCAGGTGACAGAAGGCCCACGGCCCATTAGAGCATCACCGTGTGGCCCCAAGCCCTTTTTCAGTACATCAAGACTGGTGTGGAAAAGTGGCCCTGAAGTCTTATGACATCCATGCTCCAGTCACCACTCCACCGGAGCTACAGAGAGACAGTGGAGCCTGTCATTCCCATCACTAGTTACATATTTGTTCAAAATGCTTAAAGGTCAACTGCTAGACAGACCAGAGAGGATGAACAACTGGGCATTAGATGTAGAGCCTAGGGCAGAATGCAACTCTAGGTAGAGTGCAAAAATGTCATCTCTCTGACACCAAGCCCAGATGATCTGATACCCTCCACCTGCTCAACCCCAAACCCAGTCCTCTCCCTCAGAATCTTCAGCTCTTGGGAGACTCATGTCTGAGGCAGTCACAGGCTTGGAAAACAGTAGAAAGCTTACGAACCCCAAGGAGGTGTGATGAAGCCTTTTTCCAACACGTGCTCTGTTTGCTATATCCAGCTCTCCAACCACTAAGCATAACCCCCCCCCATCCTCCCTTAGGCTCTCTGAATCGAAAGGGTCGGTGTGATTAAAAGAAGCCCTAATTCTCGGGACTCTCCTCCTTCACTTCAAGGAAGGTGTTGTCAGTACAGGGTAGTCTTTACTCAGCAATCTCTTTAGCTCATGCTTTAGCCCTTTCCCCTTGAGTAGCCATGTCCTCCCTTCCTGAAATTCCCTGGGATTCTTCTTTATCACCTTTGCCTTCCCTTCTCTGGCACAGAACACCTGGCTCTATTCTACCTCTTTGCTTTCTCACTAGCAAACCATATGATCTAGACTCCTTAGAAGTTAGGAGAATGAGAAAATAGCCAGAAGAGGAGCCAGGAGTATTTATTTCCAAAAGAGGGAAAATGATAACAACTGGACTGTTTAATCTTTGCAATTATCAAATTTTCAACAGTGTCTAATAGTCATTCAACAAATATTCATCCAAGAGTCTACCCTGATCAACCACTGCTCTAAACTCTGGGGAAAGAAAGGAAAAGACAAAGTCCCTGACCTTGTGTAACTTGTATTCTAAGGGAGGAGATAGGCAATAGACAAACACATACAGGTATAACAGAAAACTGGATAAGGCTGAACCATGGATGTTTACATTGGTTTTGATGGCCCAGAATCTGAACCTCCGTTCTATGGCTAAAGATCCCCTACCTTGTGGAGTCCTACGGGCATCCAGAGCCCATGGTGTACTACAGAGAAATGCAAAATGCCAGATAGTGGTTTTATCAGTATCCTTGTAGAATGAGCAAGGCCTGTGGCCATGCTATAGCCAATCAGACACATTTGCCCATACTTTGAGTTAGGAACCAGATATTTAAGGATAGAGGCCCGAAAAAAATCCTCACTGGTAGTGGCAGCAGCCACAGTGAAACGGAGGTTCCAGAGCACTGCTGAGAGTAGGGTGCAACAAAGCCAGTGTCCAGGTCAGTGGCATTGGGTAGGGGTCCCCAGCCCCCAGCTACAGACTAATATGGTGTATTAGGAACAAGGGCACACAGCAGGGGTGGGGCACAAGTGAGCAAATTTTTGTCAGTATTTACAGCCTGAGCTCCTCCTGATAGATCAGCAGTGGCCTAAGAGTCCCATAGGAGCTCAAATCCTACTGTGAACTGCACATGTGAGGGATCTAGGTTGCAAGCTCCTTTGAATTAAAACCACAAACCACCCCCACACCCAGATGGAAAAAATGTATTATACAAAACCAGCTCCTGGTGCCAAAAAGGTTGGGATGATGTAAACAGTGGTAGCAGGGGCAGCAGAGTGACCACCAATGGGTACAATTCATACATAGTTCTTAGCTATATTGCTAAACCCTTCTGCTCCTTACACTAGCTAGGGAGTCCTGTGCTTTCGTCCATGAACCTGATGTGGATAGCAACAAGTTCGGTGTCCAAAGCAAAGACAGGGGAGGGGTGATGAGAGGCATATTTACATGGTGGGAAAACTCCACCAATCTGGGGATAGGACCTTTAAGACCCCTCAGAAGGCAAAAGAGCAAAGCCATATGGAAACCTGCAGAGGAGAACTCCAGAGGAGGACACAACTGCAAAGTTAAAGCAGGAACAAGCTTGATGCCAGAGAACCACCAATGTGGGACCCACATCTGCCACCTGAAATTTGTACCTGCCTTTGGTTTATTTTGAGATGGCAGTTTAGAGAAACTGCAGGCACAGGGACAGCCCTCAGAAGTGCTCCTTTATACAACAAACAAACAAATTTATGTCTACATCAGTCAAGTAAACAGCAGGTATAGAGGCTTTCTATCTGGTCTTCCCCTGTTTGCCTAGGAAAGCTCTTCTCATAGGGAGAGCCTGGAGTCTGAGGCTCTGCCCAGACAGATATGACCACAGGTGCCAGTGCTACCTGGAAGACTTGGTTTACAAACAAGATGAGCTCTTCTCTACTGAACTACTAGCCCTCCTCCGAGTCTTATACTGTATGTGTGTGTCTCCTGTGTTGAGGCACATACTAAAACATGGGGTTATTTTGGAGATAATCTTCCTATTTTCAGTTCATTTCATGGACTAAAACCCTTGAGTCTTCAGGCAAAAGAAAGTAATTTAAAACTTCTTGCCCCAAGAGGGCAAGTGTAGCTGGAGCAGAGATAGAAGTTGAAGTCAGGTTTAGACCTCTGTGTGGAGGTTGAACTCCATTTTCTGCAAGAAGGAAGCCCCAGCTGGCTTTGAGCAGGTCTGTCATGATTTGGCAGTTTAAAAAAATCACCCTGGGTTCTTCTGGGAGAATTTCTAGAGCAGTATAAGAGTAGAAGGAAAAATATCAGAGACTCACAGTGGTCCAGGAGAGGGTCCTTCTCCACCTAGGCCTCGGACGTTTGAGCTGAGGTGGTAAGAACAGGCAAAATGAAGACTACATGGGTGTGGGGTACCAGAGATTGAACCCAGGAACTTTGCACCAAGCCACACCCCTTAGTCCTTTTTATCTGTATTTTTTATTTTGAGGCATAGACTTGCTATAGGACTAAGTTGCCCAGGCTCAGCTTGAACTTAGGATTCTCGTGCTTCAGCCCCCCAAGTGCTGATATTATGGGCATGTGCGCCGCATCTGGCTGAGGGACACCTTTTGAAGGTGGAGCCAACAGATCTTGCTGTGGATTAGATATGGTCTGAGAGAAAAGAGGGGCCAAAGGCGACTGCAAGGTTTGGGACTGAGTGCATTACTGAGGTGGGAATGACTAAGAGAAAGACAGACAGTCAGTGGATGGAGAAGACAAGATCAAGAATTGCCTTCGAGTAGTAACTGGGAAACACACATTAGGTATCCATGTGGAGAATGGAGAGTCAGCAGCCAGGTAGAAAGACCTGGATGAATCAGGGGCAAGGCCAGAGCTGGAACGAAACGTGTGGCATTCTTCACCACACAGAAAAATCAACAACCAAGAACCTCTGTGTGTTCATCTGGGATGAGTGTGATTAGAGAAGAGAGGCTCAGGGCAGAGCTCTGCGGAAGCGAGGGATGAAGAGATTATGAAGAGAAAAAGGATCCAGCAAGGGAGCTGGAGAGAAAGGAGAAAGAAAATTGCAAACTGCTGTGTTCTGACAGCCAAGAAAAGAAAGCAATGGCTTCACAGTTACCTCAGAGATTCAAAAGATTGCTTGTATCAAGTTTGGTTTTTGTTTTGTTTTCCTTCTGTTTTGTTTTATTTTGTTTTGTTTTTCAGAGGGGGGTGAGGTATGGTACTGGGAATTGAACCCAAAGCCTTTTCACTGAGCTACATCTCCAGCCCCTTTTCATTCTAAGGCAGGGTTTTGGCAAGTCCCTAAGTTGTCCAAGGTCAGACTTGCCAACCTCCTGCCTCAGCCTCCCTGAGTGCTGGGATTACAGGTATGCACCACTGGACCTGGCTCAGGGTGCTTGTATCAAGCAGGTTAATGGGACAGAGGCTTGGAGAGGCTGGACACTCCATTACAGTCTGCCCAGTGCCCCTCCCCAGAGAGGAAGCCCCTGGCTCCAGAAGGAGCTGGCTCCATGCAGGGCAGACAGCAGTGTGCCATACACCCTTCCCTGCCCCTTTTCTCTCTGAAAGAGCCCTTTGTAACTTCTCTTAGAAGGAAACACCTACAAGAGGCAGGGAAACATTACTTGCTTCCTGTTAGCACAGACTTTTACGTAGGCTCCAACTCTGTGCCAGCCCATTCCCACAGGAAGCAATGAGGGAAGAGGAAGGGACCCCACAGACCCCCAGACGCTAGCTTAGCAGGAAAGGCTCCAAGAGCTTAAGGCCAGTGGGCTGCTAGCACACAGACCCTGTCTCAACTACAAACCCACCTCTTTCCTCTACAAGCCTGTCCTCCCTTGCTCCATGCAAAAGGCCTGAAAGATGTCAAAAGGAAACATCTGGGATTTACTTGAACCCTTTCACACCTGTCAACTCTTCCCAAAGACTAACCTAAGCCCTGTTCATTCATTCGACAATTCCTTGCTGAGCACCTACTCTATGCAAAGCCATGTGCCAGGTATAGTGACATAGCAAGCGGAAAGAAAAGGCAAATTTGTTCCGCGTGCCCCTGAACTTACAGTCCAGCAGGAGAAATTAAATAAACCTTTCAAACAGCTCATAATCACAAATGTGATACGGCCATAAGGGAACATGCCCTGGAGCACGTGACAGTGGCTCTGAGAAAGGCCAGGCAGGGAGTCTTTCCCAAGGGAGTGTTGATAGAATCTGTCAAAGCAGGGTTAAGGAATCCTATGGTGCTTATAAAAGTTGGCCAGTCACTGTTAGGCCATGGGGGTGCTTTCAGTCCTCAAAGCCATGACTCTGTAGTGGAGCTGGGGAACAGATTCTCCCTGGCCTCAGGGCTGCTGGTATGGAAGTTGTGTTCTGCTTTTGGGGCAGCAGCAACAGGTGCCACAAGAGGCCCAGTGCTCCTGAAGCAGCAAAGGCAATACCCCACTGTCATTAGCAAATGTTTGGGAATCTTTTGTTAAAAGAGCAGCAGTGTTAACATCTGTGCCTCTCAAGAAAGCCAACAGAGAGCTTCCAAACAGACTTTGTTAGGGTCACGAGCATTTCTGTGGCTTGAGTATACTCAGCTAACTCTGCCTGGGATCTGTCCCTCAGCATCTGCTCTGCCACCTCCATGCCCAGGCAACACACGCTGCTAACAAGGACACACAGCAGACATGGGGCTCGAAAGCATGAACCATCTCAATTAACTTGAAGGCTTTAGATTCAAGTGCTCTTTAATTTTCATGGGAGCTGAATATTAAACTAATCACATTCCTTTTATGGTTGTAAATATCTTAGTTCCTTGTTTTGTTTTGTTTACATGAATCTAATAACATTGAATGTAATAGAATTGTTCTTGGACAAATGAGGACATTGAACACTCCAGTGTCTTACCCTTAATTTTAGTTTTCTTGTTTCATGATTTTTCCCTATAGGAGATATGGTAAAGATGAAAAAGGTTTAAGAAAGAACATTACAATACACTACATTGTTGGATTTGATCCTTGCTATTATCATGTGAATCGGGTGAGAAATGTTTCAGTTTTACAGATGAGAAAATTCATGCCCATATTAAATGACTTACCCAAGATTTATATAACTTGTTTAGTTTTCATCTTGACCATTTGAAGGACTCTGGAAATCCTATATGGATTTTTTGTGTTTGTTTTGTTTTGGCCAACTAAATTCATATTTGTCTTAATAGCCATCTCTTCCCAAATTATTGTATAGAAATGAACTATGCATAATAGAGAACTATAAATTTATTGTTTATATCATTTGATTTTACTATATTTTTACTACATTTTGACTTTACTATATTTTACTATACCCTGATGATCAAATTTTGCAAATAGTTCAGGGGATTTCCCTTAGCATCCCAAATAAAATATACATAGATAATGTATAAGTCCAACTCAATTACATGGTATTTCCAAATTTTGAATTTAAACTCTTCATTGGAATGAAAATCTTTACATTCCTTTCATCATCTTTGATGTTTTATTGTGTTGGGTTTCTTAATGGCTAAGGGGCTCCTATATGGTGGAATAAAATCTCTTTTGATAATCAGCAGCGCCATCTACTGCCAAGTAAAATCATAAAGTAACAATGAAAATGGCGGCTTTGTTAGGGAAAGACAAGGAACGCTTTGGGACTTACCAATAAATATAGATTCCTGTATACGTAGTATTATTTATATTATAATATCCTTAACCAACATATATAAATTGTCAGATGAAATTAAAATATAATTTATCATAATGTAACTCATAAAACACTAATTTTGAAAGAAAATTAAAATGGAGTAAAAAACTGCATGGTAGCTACATGACTTCTCTTACCCATCAGTGTGTTCATCTGTGAGATGTAATTATACTTATGAGGCATTTTGATTAAATGACATATGTAAAATTTACATATTTTCTAACAGAATGGTAGCTATGGTTATGACATTGGCTGGATGCACACTAGGTATTAGACTGCGCTTGGATCCTCTCCCTAGCTATCCTGTGAGATGGACAGCCACTGAGACAGCAGGTACTGTGCCAAGCATAACACAGCTAGGTGACAACAAGGGTCCAGTTGAAGTATTTACATGGTTCTAAAGCTCTTATAGTTTTTGTTACATCCCAAAACAGGGCTCTGAATCCCCTTCTGATACACTCCTGTGAATGCTCCCTTTGGAGCCACCAGTAAAGAGCTACTTTTCATATACTGACATGGGCTCTATCCTTTGTGGTCTGATGCAGGTGTCATATTGGATATCTGTGCCAAGTTTGCATAACAATGCTATATTTAAGATAGTAAGCTCAGGATCTCTCCTAGAGAGTGCAATATGCAACCTTGGTCATAACCAAGGATGGAAAAGATGGTAACCGTATGGTTCCACATACCCTCATAGTCTTTCTACAGACCTCTCTGTTACTGTCATCTCATTGCTTTTTCCTTACTTTTTATAATCTGTCTCTCTTTCTGGAATATAATTCCTCAAGGACAGAAGTCGTGCTTGTTAAATAAGTTGATGAATGAAAAAATGATTATACTTTTCCCAGTATGAGGAAATGATCCTCCATAATCTCTGTGAAGACAGGAACCTTAAATATTTTCTATTCCAGCACACGGTGATTATTCATTTGGCATGAGTTGAATTAGGTTGGCTAAAATTTACCCTCAAACTACTTCCTAAAGACAAATCAGTTTAAAGCACCATCCTTTTTCTCTTTTAGATAGCAAAATCAAAGAGAATTTATTTTACTTCACATTTCTTCTCTGGGAAATAGAAGATTATAATAAGATGCAAAAAAATCAATCATTAGAAACTGATAAGATGCACATATAAATCACAAAATTGTATTGCTAAAGTTGTTTTTTAATCTGAGGATGTTTTACCACTCACTTGCCAAAAAAAATTTTTTAAAGGAGAAGCTTACTTCACAAAAGTGCTTGGAGTATTAAATGAAGTCATGTACGTAGGACATCTAGCATAGTATACAATCGCTTCATGTTTTCACTCAAAAATATATTTGCTGAGCTCTTAACATAAGGGTCATAGGGGGACACTCCTGTAACAAAAGACAGGTTAATAAGAAAAGCATCACACTTTTATTTAACCAATTTTATATGACCTGGGAGCCTTCAGGATGAAGATCCAAAAGCCCAGGGAAAACTTTTTTTTAGCCTTGGTTTATTGAAGAATGGGAGCCATGTGAAACTCTGAAAAGGGGTGATCTAATGGTAATAGACTGAGGGGGACCCTGTTGAGGTCTGTACACTGGAATTCTTGGCCTCTCTGTGTGGCAACCCTCCCTCTTGGATATAGGGCAGGACACTCTGGAGTAAAGGTCTTCAATGAAGGGAGAAGGGAAAGAGTGACCTTTTTGGCTTCCAGGAAGAGGAGTTCTAGTTTCCATGACTCACTCTGGGGAAGAAGAAAGGGTGGGAGACAGGAGGTCAGGAGAAGTCAGAGAGACTTAGTTTCTGAGGTTGCTTCTGAGGGCTTCTCATCTCCTTTATTTCACAGACCTCAGCATGCAAAAGTGCCATAAATAAGTATTGTTTTCTAGGTCCCAATACAAGTATGTGTCAGATACTGTTCCAGAAACTAAGGGTACAACCAACAGCAGACATAAAAACCCTACCCTTATGAAGTTTATATGAAAGGGTTCCAATGGCAGGCAAAGAACCTGCCAAACAAGCAAATGAAAAGTGCTTCGTGACGTAGAGCAAAGTAGAGGTGGGAGGCCAAGCACATCAGGAGGTGCTGGTTTCAATAGAACAGTTCTCAAGGGCCCCACTGAGCAAAGAACTGATAGGGTGCAAGAGCTCACTGTGGGGATATCTGGAGAAAAGCATCTCAGACAGAAGGGACTGGAAACTGGGTGCCTAGGATGGGTGTGTGCTTGGCTCAAAATACCCCAAGAGGCATTCCTTCCCCCTACTTCCACATCTGAGCCTTGAGCTTCTTGATGGTGGCCCCCATGATTGCACTGATTTAAGGTGCACAAGTATTGGCCGTGTCTGTGCATTTGGATGTAGGGACATCATTGACAAAGACCAAAGTAGCCAAGGTGAAATTCTTTTTGGCAAGGCCACTCCTGTTTCATGACTGTTTGATTTACAGTGTTTTAAAGGGTGCAGAATTTCCAGGCTGGACCACAGAACTCTACTTAGCATCTAAGGAAGATGGAATGTGGGATATTTGAAATAGAATACACTGGAATACAACTCTGTTGCTGAAGTACAGCGATGTTCTAAATTCTCTTTCAGCTCTGACAGTCTATAATTCTGTGATATATAAAAGGAGCAAAGGGAAAATGCATTACTTGTACTAGGACTTGAATGAGCCTTTGTGGGTTGACCTGGAGACCCAACACACACTTATAATATTCTCTCTATAGAAAAATGAGTTCTGGGTTTCAAATGCTACACTTACAGACATTCAGAGCACAGACCATTTATGAATTGGAGACTTCCTGTGGTGGATAAGAGTGTCCCTGAGGGCAAAGGGCAGGAAGAGATTAAAAAGCACAGCCGGAACTACTGGAGCTGCAGCACTAATGGGGGAAACACTAATCATGACAGACGTCCCGACAGAGTCCTGGGAGATCCACAAGCTGCAGCCTGGATGGCCAGTGCTTTTAAAACACGTGGCAGGGAGAGTGCAATGTGCAGAGTGTACCGCAGAGCCTTCGGTAGAGTCAGCTTAGAGAACTCTGTAAAGAAGGAGTTCGGAAAGAAACGCTAATGTGCTTTTCTCTTTCCATTTTGTGGGGTATGTGCTGTTCACCCTATGCAGCCTGAGACGTCACTTGTCTCTGAGATTAAAATTGTTGTAGCAGGAATCCAATTTGCGGGGCAAAATGATACTTTGAACAACAGCTTTAGCTATTCAAAATAGGATTTTGTAGCAAAGAATGTTGATCCAAATTCTTTGATCTCCTTCTTTTACATATGAAATTCCAGACAGAATCATAAAAATCTATACAGGAAATAAGAAAGATGAAAGCCTTTCCGTTTAGTCCCAGAAAAGTGAAAGGAAGGAGAAAGAAGCTTATAGAATAGAGTAGGTCGGACAGCAAGCGTCTTCATTCTCCCCATCAATCTTGGCATATGTGTGCGTGCGTGCGTGCGTGTTGGGAAAAGAGGTATTGCCGAAACAGCCACCCAGATAAAAGAGCGTGCGAAGAGTGGTATGCTTTCCCCAGCATGAGGGAGCCTGAAACCAGAGGGCAATGCTACTCGGTTAGGGCCTGCAGAGCTCTCTGCACTGTCTGACAAGTACAGAAGTTGACAGTGGCAGTTGAGTCGCCTTACATGGTAAGTGGACCTTACTGCAGTGTCCAAGTGTGTGATCTATGGAGTCATCTCACTAACCCTGCTCCTGTGTTGTCACAAACACTCCCTCTTTGAGCCCCAGGAGCCATAAAGTGCATAGTAGTTTCTGGGGTAAAACGAGTGTCTGACAGGAAGTCACTAATCAAAAAGTTCTGTAAAAAATGCCAGCATTTGAGTATTCTGAGCTATTGTTTTTATGACTATCTTACTTTTTTTTAAACAACTGATAATTTATTGAAAGAGTTAACTTAGCGATGGTGACTTCAATCTCAACTCTTAGTTTCTTAATCTACTGCATTTAAAAAATTATACTGGATGTTATTAACTAAATTTAAGGAATTAAATTGGTATTACCTATTTTTGCCTCTAGTTGATAAATGATAATTTATAAATTTGGAAAATACAAAAAAGGCAGATTTCCCAAAATCCAACACAGTTGCTAATTGCTATTTTCTATACATAAAATTTTACATTCCCATATGTTACATGTCATTTTGGGTCAAGAAAAGCGACAACTTACTGAACATGGTAATAGACATAAAACCAGATAATGAAAATGGAAACAACTTCAAAGAAACAAAAAACAGTTTCTTATATATTTTACTGGTTTTACTAAGTATAATCTATAGAGTTTGTAGTTACATTGAAGATAAAGTGCTAAATTCATGATGTGTCATTTGCAAAGAAATGCTAGCTAATGAAGCAAAGAAACCCCCCAAACTTTAATGAGATTTACGTACAAGAAATAAAACATAACAAGATCTTCAAAACCAAATTAATGGCTTGAAAGAAAAAGTACTGAGTCAGAACAAACAGAAGCAAATGCTCAGTATCTATCATTTAGACATTAGTGTTTTTCATGCTACATATAAAATAGCACGTCAGGACAGTGACACTATAACTCTATATGCAATAGCTAAGAAAGCAGTAAAAAAATTGCACCAATAATGTTTCTTGGGAATTCCAGATGAATCTGAAAGGAAGAACTAACTCAAGTATCACCTTCTAATGGCTCTGTATCTTGACATATTCAGAAAATGGCTAATAATCTGAAAGACCAAATGTAAAGGCAAATAAGGCTAGTTGAGTAGTTTTCTTTTTACTGATTTAAGAGGGGTAAAAAGGTGCTATTACTGATTATTCTAGGCCAACAAGCATTAATTAGCATAGTTTAATCAAACCATTCTGAATGACCAACCTATACAGATATTTTAACTTCAGCATGTGACACAGAAGGAACTAATCAACTTTGTTTCAAGTCTTATCTTCTTTCCATTATTTACTAGTACCATAATCCAGCTGGTCATCCAAGCAAGACACCTGAAAGCAATTTCTGACACCTCCTCTTTCCCCTGTATATCCTTATGCCACTCCTTCAACTTTGTTGGGTAAATATTGCTGGAATATATGTTTCTCTACATCCCTGCTCATATAGCTTTAGTACAGGCTTTCATCTTTATAGTATGCTAGTAAAAATATTGTTCAACTTAATGAATGCAAAGATATTGCCAACATGGGAATTCCTTTAGTATATAGTATATACACTTTTTTGAACCTGATGTTGATATAAAGGAAAAATTGTTTAGTAACTTCATCACTGAGAAATACAACTGGCTCTCAACTGTATAAAGCCAGAAAGGGTTGTGGTATAAATAAATGTGGAAGGTTTAAGTTTCATGTAGACATATGTTCTGGTGGTGAATTCTGATGATAGGAAAACTTTCTGGAGTAGTTACCTAAATGAAGACATTGCACCAGTTAATAATTTCACTAGTTTTCTTCATCAAGAAAATCTTGTTTGAAGTTTTGAATAAATCATTTAACTACACAGTATGCTTAGTGAAAACTGAATGACATCAAGGCCAATATGTTCAGTTCAAAGCATTCTCTGTATTATGCTGATCCCTGACAACAGCCATCATTCCTTAATGAGGTATGAAGGCTATTGGGGGGGGGGGGTTGTTCCATCGAATCAAGAATGCTTGATTATGAAATGAACTTACAGGGTTTCTGCAAAAAGGGAAACCAGTTTGGTCCCAACTCTTGTAGATGTGAATTGGACAGCCAGACTTGCTTACCTGTTTGAGGTCTTCAACATTTTTGATGATTGTAATACTCTCGTGCAAGGAAGGAAAGCAATATATTCTTCAGTGGTATTAAAATCAAAGGGCAAACACAACAGTTTAGAGTGTAGGAATACAGAGTTTCAACATTTTGTGAAATAGTTATCAGTGAGGCAGATGATGATATTTTAGTTGTTGTTTTATTTTGCTTTGTCTTTTGAGACAAGATCTTGCTGTGTAGTACAGGCTGGCCTTGAAATCATGAAGTAGACCAGCTAACCTCAAACTCATGACTATCCTGCCTCAGCTTCCCAAGTGTCATGATTACAAGTATGTGCCACCATGCCTCGCCAAACAGATGGCAATCTTCTTTTTCCTTAAATTCTTTTGTTGGTACATTTTAGGTATACAATACATTTACATTTCTCATTGGGAACTTGTACCTGTACATGATGTATCCCGGTTCTTATTTTTTTCCCCTTCCCCTGCCCTCCCTTCACTCCCTCCACTCTCCCCTATTTACAAAGACTTTGTTTCCATTTTTTCACTTTCTCATATTTTTTCCTTTCCCTTCTTTCCTTTCCCCTACCCCTCCCACTTCCCCTACCCCTTTGGACCTTTTCTTCCTATTTCACATTATTAATTATTCATTTTAATCCTCATTTACACTTTCAGTTAACAGATGGTAATCTTAATATCTGAGGGAAAGTTATCACCAAATATTTTACACACTGCTTTAGATTTTCCCATCAAAAGAAGATTCATACATAGGAAATTCATGGATACAGAATCCATTCATTTATTAAAAGATAATTTAAATATTCCATTGTAATGAGAGAAGAAAATACTAGAACTTTCATTCTTAAATTGAATTTTATCAATATTTAGTCAAAGTATCAGAAGGAGATTTGTATAATCTATAAATATACAAATATTAAAGGCTGTATTTTCTACCAGTTTTTGCTGATTGAAGTGAATAATCAAAAAATTTGGAATTCACTGATTTAGAAAATTAAAGTACCAGGCTATTTTATCCTAGAGTGGTTAAAAATTTAACTTCTTTAATTCTTCATTTTACTGATGCCTTCTGGTTATGTTCTTCCATATATATGTCTATGAAGTGTTATCTAAAAATACAGTGAATGTTTACTTTTTTAAAAAAATTACAACAGTAAAAGACACATCCCATTAATCCTTCCCAAAATACTCCTCCACACTTCCAACGTGTGTATCCCATTGTTCTTGCAACTCTCTGAAGCAGTTCTGAAAGTACTCTTTCATGAGTGTCTTTAGTTGTGCTGTCATGATCACCTCGATAACATGAAACAATTTAAAACGTTTCCCTTCCATGGTCATTTTTACTTTGAGAAAGTCATACAGTGCCAAATCTTGTGAATAAGGTAGATGAGGACACACCATAATGCTTACATGCCTGACTTTCCACTGGACAGCACTTGTTACCCACAGTACGTTTTATCATACTTCATGAGGACACCATGAAAGAAGACTTCCAGAACTGCTTCAGAGAGTGGCAAGAAGGATAAGAAAAGAGTGTTCAAGTGAAGGAGGAGTGTTTAGAAAGGGATTAATGGCAATATGCCTTTTAATATAATAAATACTTTAAATTTGAACATTCACTAGATCTTTTGATCACATGTCATATATAGAAAGAAAATGTTGATGATATAGATTTTTAATGTTTCCAGACCTATGGCCATGATTTCTCATGCTAAATTAATAAAGTGATTTCTGATGATGATTTAGTCTGTCATGTAGTTAACCATAGGAAAAATGTGTAAATAATCCAGTAAGTTTTTCTCACTGAGAACAGAGTAGTTTGCCTCAGTCTCCTGCAGTCAGACCAGGTCAAGTTAATTTCTCAGGGTCCCCTGCATGTGAGGCTTTGGGATTCTGTCAGATTCCCTTTGGGAATCTGTCAGGAACCAGCCACCAAATGCCTTCTTTTAAACCAGCAGTTCTGAAACTGTATTCCTGGAGCCCTGCCTTTCCACTGTGTTCTCCATCCCATACCAAACCTACTTCATAGTTCTGTTTTAATATATTTTACATTTTCAGCTGTGACATAAGATTTACTTCCAGGAAAAGTTGGAAAACTATTGCCTTACCTTATTGCTCACATTCACATCTGCCTTTAATGCTAAGTTCTCTGGCTTCATCTAATATTAGCCATAAGTCTGCAAAGACAAGCCTTTTCTCAGATGAATGCATCTATATCAGGCTCCATTTGTCCATCTCCACATCAGTCTAGGGTGCTCCCTGACCCTACTCTTCCCTCAGGTCTTCAGAATTTCTGGAATAGCTAAGACGACATCTTTATCAGCTTCTGCCTGTGACCACCTTGGTTCTCTGTATGTCTTCTAGATAGTAGCTAACTAATAAAATTTTGTGGGTATGAATTACCAATGAAGGAACAGGAGGAAGTGCTAGGAAATCAAAAAGGAGGCACCATAATGAAACTTTAACTGATGAAATAGAATTGCCCACCATAAGACCTGCTGTATGGTTTCCATGGAAACCAGGCTGCCTTCCAAGTCTCAGTGCTTTGAAACTCAAACAATTGAGAAGATTAGCCAGAAAGTAGAGGTCATTTCTGGTAAAAAGTAGTCTTGAACCAATTATCCAATTTTTCCTTCTTTGAAGCCAGGAGGACAAATTAGATGTATCACAAACCCTAATTCAGTCTGTGCACCCTCATAGGAGCATTCCACCTATTAACACATTGAAGTATTTTCCTGCTGGTTTACAAGTAGCTGCTGGCTCAACTCCCCTAAAGCTTCGCCTCCAACCTCCTGCTCCCTACCCTCAGTGTCTGAACTGCATCGGCTCCTCTCTTCTCCCTGGATCGCTCCATGATCTAGCAACTAAAAGATTTCAGCTCAGTCCAGTAGGAAACTTCAGATCTATTCAGCTCCATTGCTTATCTAAGTCACTGCTGTCCCCACTCTGCTTGGGTCTCTAACCAAGCTTGGCAATTTGCATCCCAGAATCCGCAAGGGAGGAAAATGTCTTGGAAGAATTGGGTTGAGCCACAGAAATAAAGATTTGCTTGGATCTGAATTATCTGGCATCGTTGTCCAGATTGTGTGTCTATGTATGCACAAGAGTGCTGCCCAGGTGAGGCCTGAAAACAGGAAAAGGCACAATGCAGGAGGACAGATGTGAGCTTGCAGCCCTAGACAGTGGGACCTTCCTCAAAAGGACTAAGTTTATGCCGTGTGCTGTGATTCATTCAGCTGACTTGGACTGTGTCCAAATGTTCCACAAACCCAAGGGCATTGTTAGAGATAAAAGAAAGTTTTGTATGAAATATTGACTAGGAGGAAGGATTTAATCCACTAAAACCTCAGAGAACTGATTGGATTCACTCTTCCTTTCACATTATGTACTTATATCAGGCACTCATTTTTATTATTACATCATGCTTTGGTATCTTAATATTATTAGATGTTTTGCAGTTGCCATAGAGCTTTATCATACATAATTATATTTGATTCTCAGCAACAGCCCCATTCCAGGCAATGATTATTACATTCTTCTTAGAAAGAAACCAAATAAACTCAGAGAAGTTCTGTAATTTGCTCA
This sequence comes from Heterocephalus glaber, assembly GCF_000247695.1. The sequence continues at coordinate 19,509,720 of NW_004624738.1, forward strand.
CACCTTTGTAGAACTCAGTCCCTCAGACTTTATATCCAACTATATCATGTTGCTTCCTAATGTCCTGTAAATAAACACAGTGCCCTCTTCTGTTTGACATAGTACCAAGCAGCCCAGTGAAGATCAATGATTTATGTTCATTTCTAATGAAGAAGGTGACAGTGTGCTAGATTAGGTGGAGGTAGAAAGAAAAAACAAGACACAGTCCCAGGAGTTTTCTCCTCGGTCAATAAAACACACATGAAACATTTAAAGAAAATATTAGAGCCCATTTTATTTTTACTGTTGGGATATACTAACTTCTCTACATAGGAAATAACAAATGAGTCTAGTTCATTCCAATTTTGCCCTCCCCTTGGAAGTAAAATAAATACAAAATCCAACATTAGAAAGATTACTTTTTGAACATATACTCATAAAAAGAACAAATACTTAGGATAGTAGATTTAGTTAATGGTGAAGAAGGATTTCCCAGGATTGAAAAAAGAATGCAAAATAAAGAAAGCATCCTACTCTGATTGTAGCAGAGAGAGGGATAAAATGCAGGTTAAGAATATTTGCTGCATTCCCTAAGGGGCAGAGTTCTGGAGGTAAAGCCATTTATCCTCATCTGAGTTTTTCCATATGGATCTTTCTCTCTGGGGAGAAATTATTTTTCATATCATCCCATGATCATATGATCTGTCTGCCATACTTATAAAAATGTTGTCCTGGTCACTTTTCTTGTCACTGAGACAGAATATTCAACACTTACAACTTAAAAAAGGAGTAGTTTATTTTGGTTCACTTTTTGTTGTTGTTGTTGTTTTGTTTTGTACCGGGGATTGAACTCAGGACCTTGCGCTTGTGAGGCAGACAGCGGAACCACTGAGCTAAATCCTCAGCCCTTGGCTCATGTTTTTTTAGAGATTTCAGTCCATAGCTGGCTCCAGGGCAGAAAGTGCCATGAGGGAAGGTTCTAAGACAGAGGCAGGGAGATGACCAGCACCAAAGAGCCCAAAGGAAAGTACTCATCTAACTGGTAGAATAGTTAAACAAAAGGAAAAAAAAATGAATCAACACTAGAAAATAGTGCACTGACAGGATTCAGTAAATATCTTACAATAATAACTCTCAATGTTAATGGTCTCAACTTCCCAATCAAAAGACACAGATGAGGGACAGGGATTTAGCTCAGTGGTTTCGCTGCCTGCTATGCAGGCGCAAGGACCCGAGTTTGATACCTGGTACTAAAAAAAAAAGACACAGACTGGCAGATTGGATCAAAAAACATAATAAAAAAGGAAGCACATAGACTGAAAAGGATAGAAAATAATATTCCATGTGACTGGAGCCTGAAAGCAAGCAGAAGTAGCTATCCTATTCTCAAAGTGGGCTATAAGCCAAAATTGATCAGAAGAGACAAAGAAAGCCACTCAGTGGGAAGAGGTAACAATTATAAATGTGATGTATGATATATCACATACGTACATGATAAAGTACTACTCAGCCATGAAGAAGGATATATATATGAGTCATTTGCAGGACAATGGGGAAATTAAGTCAGACACAGAAGACTAAACATCACATAGTTTTTCTTATATGAGACTCAAAATATAAACAAAAAACAAAATAAAAGAGAGGTAATAGAAAACAGGGACAGACTTTGTGGAGATGGGAAGGGGATCAGAGGATGGGGCAGAGCAGAGGGCCAGGAGGGAAAGAGGAAGTAAAAATGATTAAAGTGCAATGTACATGTACCAATTCCCTAAGATGAATACAATTACTATGTATCTCAAACATATACCAATAGAAAAATAAAGATAACACAACCAAGGGAAAGAAAGAATTGGGGTCAGGATCATTTGCTCCCTAGTGGATGGGTAAAAGTAATTGTAGATAAAAATAAGAGACAGATAATAGGAAGTAGGGAGATGGATCTTTCTCAACCGGGAAGGGGATCGGATCTAGTGATGGAGGGAGGAGGAGGGATGGGAGAGAAAAGGAAGGAAAAATCGAATTAAAGTGTGTTATGTACGTGTACCAACTCCACAGAAGTAATGTCCACATTATATACTGCAAATATGTACTAATGAGGAAAAATTAAATTAAGTTAAAAATGAAGAAGTTGGACTCAAGTAGGGGAGGAAGGAGATGCACAAGGAGCGGGCAGAACGTGGAGTGTCATGTCACATGACACACACCCCTCCCTGGGGTGGGGGACGTTTCTGTCTTTGTGAGATGATTGAGGAAAAGCCCCAGTTACGGAAACCTGTGAGGTGCCCCAGTTTCCAGCTCGAGGGGAGACAAAACAGCATTCATGATACAAGATCCCCTTTCTGAAGCATCTCTTCAGAAAGTTTCCTAAATCCCCAAATGGCAGGGAGGCCCTCTCTGACATCTTTAAGACAATTTACATACTTAACCAAATATCAAATGCTTACTGTACTTATTTAAATTTGGGGGAGAGGTTACACCAGTGTATTTTGATTCTCCACAACTTAAGACACCATGATTCCTGCTGTGCTCTAAATGACAGTTTCTGAGAGTCTGGTCTTTGAAGATTCTGCATGTGGCCTGCGGGCTGCCCAAATCCAATGGGTAGGTTTTGTTTGGAGTACTTTCTACTAGAGATTCAAATTCTCCATAAAAGGGAACAGATATAGATACTTGAAAATTATAACCGTGAAGAGGGTCACATGCTGGGCAAACATTCACATGGTTGTGGGGTGTGTGTGTCCTGTGGTTATGAGCAGAAGCTTTGAGGTGGGTGGTCTAAGGGAACCCTTTAGTGTGGTTCATGGTCTGAAACCTCATGCGGGATGAAGTGAAGCCAAACATTTATAAGCAATAAGAATTCAGACCACGTTGTTTGGGAATCTTGAAAACAGGTATTTGGAACTGATATTTTAGCAGAAAATATCCTGACCCTGAATCTTTGAAATTCCATTACTGACCATATTACAGGGATGCTTTGGCCACATCACCCTCCTGTCTAGTTTTATTTCTAGTAGCATAAGTAACTACTCTGTTTTGAAGTAAATGCTGAGTCACATTTTAGGAGATGATTTGAGAAGAGATTGGCTAGGAAATCCATTCTCAAGAAGTCTTTTGAAAAATCTTCATTACTCTTTATTACAGCATCTGTTTTTAAAATTTAATATAAAAAATACTGCTCTGTACCTTTGTTCAAAAGAGTATGATCATTCCAGTATCAAGAATTTGGTAGCAGTATAGTTTTATTTAATTTCCCAAAATTATAAAATAAATCAGACACAGCAACAAGGATCACGAAAGAAAAATATTGAGGATAACTTTAGCGAAACTAGGTGAGAAGAAATGCACACAACCCCAAAACAGTAATGGATAAGACAAAATGTGAGACAGTAAAGGGCCTGAGAGAGAAAATGAAGTTTGGCCACAGAATCTATACATTACCCACAAAACTCACCCCTGGAAGAAGGCTGTGCACGGTATGAAGACCTAAGTGAACAAAGTGAAAAATATCAGAAAGTGGCTGGACTGTGGACTGTCCACTTGGTCTTGATGAGGCAGCAAGCTCAATAACTGACCCCTGGAAATGCCCATGTTCTAATCCCTGCAACCTGTGACATCCATGGTAGAGGGGTTCAGCAGATGCAGCTAAGTTAAAGATTTTGATTTGGGGACTTTATCCTGAATTATCACAAGGGTCCTTGTGGTAGGGATCCAGGAGGCTCCAACTCAGAAAGGAGATACGCCGACAGAAGCAGGGGATGTTGGGGTGACCCCCTATGGAGATGGAGGAAAGAGCCTCAAGCCAAGAGTAGAGGCAGCTTCTAGACGTTGAAAAGGCAAAGCAAAGAAAGGGATTTGTCCCAGAGCTCCCAGAGGGAGGCCAACCCTAACAACACTTTCGTTTTAATCCATTGAAACCCACCTCAGACTGCCGACCTCTAGAACTGAGAAGACCAATACATTGGCATTTTTAACCACTAGGCTTATGATTCATTACCTCATCAATCAGAGAGTAATACAATGGAAACCACATTCCCTGAGATCCCTTTTCCCGTGTGTTCTGGTTACAGTGAGCCAAAATGTAAATATGGATGAGATTTGGGCTGTGAGGCTGGAGCCAGAGCCATTTTGCTCTGAGGCTCTTTGAGACCTGATGAGGCAGGACTGGCCTCACTGTCCTCTGCTCCCTGCCCTCTGCTCCCTGCCCAGTCCTTTTTCCATATTGCTGGCCCTGCTGACAAACAACAGGCACCGGAGATGCTTGGCTGTGAACTGTAGTGCAGCAACTTCTCACAGACTCTCCACGGGCTCCCCTCCACAGTCCTTCTTCGGCCTTGGACCCCAACTGCTCCGATGTCAGTGCATCCTCCAGCCTGTGCTTCCACACTGGGCCCCAGAGGGATTCGTCAGCTGATCTCAATGTTTCACAAAATGATTCTGTCAATTCACTTTGCAATGAGTGAGTTTTTGTTGTTCCATAACCTCAACCACACTAGATATTGGCTGATTGTTAATTCTGACCAATCTATGTGTTGGTATCTCTTTATAGCTTTAATTTGCATTTCCCTGATAACTAATGAGGTTGATATCTCTTAATGACCTTCTGAATTGCTTTGTTGGTGAAGTATACGTACGTAACCTCCCACTCCCCCCTTCATTTCCTACTGGGTTGTTTGCCTTTTCCTTATTGATTCATGATTCTTTATATACTCTGGATATTAGTCCTTTATCAGTTAATATGTGTCGCAAATATCCCAGTGTGTAGCTTGGCTTTTCACTATCTTTTAAAAGTTCCTAATTTTGATATGATTATATTCATCAGTCTTTTTTTTTAAGAGTTAGAGCATATCGTGCATACACCAACCTGGCAATTCTACTTCTAGATATATTTCCTCAAATTTTTCTGAAAAATTCTCTGGGTGCTAGAGTGTACATGGCAGCATTGCTTCTACTGGTGGAGGGAATGCAGATATTGGAAGCTCCTTGAGTGTCAATCAACTAAGAGATATAAGCAAATCATTTTGTTCATAGAAGACAAGGAACAGCAGCAAGCACATGCACCTATATTAACATACTGTTAACTGAAAAAAATCCTTTATTAAAAATTGACCTCAGTTAAATAATTTATTTTTAGAGATAAGAGCAGAAGGGTTCAGTGTTCAAGGAGAGGAAGAGCGTGATACTCACAAACATCAGGATTAAAGTTATCTCTGGGAAGATGAGGTGGGAGACACATGGGTATTTAGGGGCTTCTAAGGTGCTGGTGACATTCTGTATAACTTAAGAGATGTTCATAAAGCTATTTGCTTTTTCACTCTTTGTTTTGAATACTCATTATTATATGATCTGTTGTCTTAGTGCAACATTTTAACAGGTGTTATTCTGTTAACGATCATATTTGTCATACTAGTTTACAGGAGGTGAAGGAAAGATTCTGCATTCTATAGGGAGGTATTTCCACATGGGGTGTGTGTGTGTGTGTTAAAAGGCACACTTCCAGTCATTGCACAGGCTACAGAGTCAAAATGCCTTGGGTGAGGATGAAGAATCAATGTTATTTTGCCTGTCATTTTCCATCTGGATCTACTGGCCCAACCTAGAGCCCCCAGCCCTCTACAGTGACTGCCTGGAAGCGCCAGTAACTCTCTGCTGCCCTCTTGTGGCCAGTTTATCTACCCACACTGGGCCAAATACACCACAAGAGTAAGGGAGGAGATTGAGTGTGTTTCGGAGGCAGTAGTGTGTCTGGGTTTGCTGGTGGCTCTGAGGACCTGCGTAGTTGGGCTAGATGCCAAAACAGAACACCTAGAACCCACTAGTTTGTCTATTATTTCTGTTGAAGTCCTAAGTGTTCTAGCCTGGCTCATTTTTCTGAAAAAATGAAGCAATTTCTTTACCTTGCTTCCTCATTGGGCATGTAAAGGCCTGCTGCTCAGGCTGCTAAGCACAGCTCACAGAACTTCTTCTGGTTTTGAGTGTTGCACAACCCTAAAATTCTTTAACACCCAAACTCTGTTAAGGTCTTTCTGTCTGAAGTGTTTGTTGTCTGGTGTGTGTGTGTGTGTGTGTGTGTGTGTTGCTGAGGATTAAACTCGGGCCTCCAGCATATTAGGCAAGTGCTCTGTCCCTGAGGTATATCTCAGCTCAAAAGTTTTTCTTTAACAGTAAGTTTTAATCCACACAAAACGTTATTTTAAGATAAAATTTAACTTTCAAATGTGGGCATATTTAAACAGATAACCATCACCATTCAAAATTCTTCCTTTAATCTGCATGAAAAACCAATTGGAAATTGTTGTGAAACCACATATATATATATATATATATATATATATATATATATATCAGTCTTTCTCCCTCCTGTTTGGTTTTTTAACCAGAAACTTTGGTTTAGATAGATGCCCATATGCCACGTGGCATTCATTCAATATGGAGTATTTAGTATTTGGCAGATTTTCATTTCAGAAACTGTATGATCTATATGCAAAGCTCACAGACCCAAAATCTAACATTAGCTCAGCCCTGAGTATTAAATTCCCAGTGCCAGTCAGGCTGCCAGGAGGGAAAACCAATGAAAGTAAACATCTTTTTCCAAGGCAACGTTCTTATCTCTGACTTTGTTCTCTTATCTAAGAGGAGATCAAATAGTATTTGTACTGTTGGAAGCAATATGATAATCACAGCTTTCATGCAATTTCACAAAAATCAATTAGGATTTTGCAAATGCTCATGGCCAGGAAGTTTCTTGTTAAATATTTATGCTGAATTGTGTCACCACAGTTTTTAGATACTTCACCTTGAAATGATATCGGGCAAGAGTTTCTGAAATTTCTATGGATGGGATTGAGAGTGGGGATTGCAGAAGGGCTGAGAGAGCCAGAGACAAGAAAAAGACGTGTGGTTGGCACAAGAAATAAATAAAATGCTAGATCTTGAACCTGAGGCCACCGGAATGGCCAAACGTCAGTAGCTAAAGCCAGGGCACGAACCAAAACACAGGAGTGGAGGTAGGAGTTGGGAGCAGAAACAAACTCCCCTCGTGGAAAGCAAATGGAAATAAAACGCAGCCACAGTGGAGCTCAGCTCACCCTCGGGGACAAGGACAGAAGGTGGGGAGGGGAGGAATCCCACACTTGACTGAGCGGTTGCCCAGTAAAGATAGAACTGTAAATCTCCAGGCAATTGAGTTACCTTGAATGAGCCATTTAATTTCCCCCATTGTTTTGCTGGCTAGAATTAAGGGTTTCACTACTAAACTCAGCTACAGATAAATAAAGCAAGCAACATTTCTGTATATATGAATCTTGAGACTGTGAAGGTTTAACTTGCTATACTGACAATATTTCATTTTATTGAGGGATGTTTTAGTAAATATCTATATTTTAACCCCTCCCAAAAGCAAAGGCAGTGTCTGCATATTTTATAGCTTCTATAGCGTCTGCGTATTTTGTGCTTCTCATCCAGATGCATAATAGGGTAATTGTTTCTTTTTCTCATTCTAGCATTTTATTGGAAATTGGTTATGTACATCAATGAAATAAAATCAAGTAAAAGTGTAATTTGTATACAATAATACTCTAATACCTGTGCTATCCTCTAACATAATTTAGTAAATTCCAGAATGCTCCTGATTTGGGTATCAAAGAGCTTGAATGGTTCAGAACTATCTCTATATAAATATAAGTCATAGCACCTAAAATAACCATCATTCCTTTGAGTTGGTTCCAAAAGCCTTGAAAACATCTGGAATTTACATACCTTTGGATTTGCTGCAGTGCAAATGGGAGGGAGAGGAGGAGTACACATAGAGCTAATGATAGCAGGAGCGGGAACACAGTGATAAAGCACCTCTAGTGCGGGCCACATAAAGGGTGGGGGCTGGAGATGCAGGGAGAAGGGCAGGGAGCTTAGCTACCCTGCATTTTCCAACATTGCTCGAGTGTCACAGCTACCAGAGACATGAAACTGTAGTGCAGAAAGGCCATCACCCCAACTCCCTTTGATCGCCAGGTGATGGTACCCTCCTTCAGGTTATGCAGGGACAGAAACTCTGGCATAGAGAAGATTCTGGAAAGTTCTATCCATCTCACTTCCTGTCAAACTCAGTCTTTTCTCCCACAACTGAGAAAACGTGAGGGACTCCAAAGAAAATAACTTTGAGCCAGCATTGTGCTGCTGGCCCTTTGGAATGAGAACAGGGTGAGTTTACTTAGTTTGACCTGAAAGACACTGACAAAGGCTGCTGTGTCCCCAGGGTCCTCCTTACCACCTTTAGGCCATCACTATCTTTTAGGTTCGTGGGTTCTTCAAAGCTTCTCAGCACACAGCATTACCACTTGAACATCTGTGGTGGCTTTACTGCTCACAAACAGCTTTCACCTTCACTGAGGCATCTGGTTCTCACTTGTCTTTGACAAAATCAAGGTTTTATTACTAAGAAATACTGTGCAGACCAGAATCTATCACCCCAAAATACAGCCTTTTTGCATAAGGATTATTTTGAGCTGATGCCAGTTAAGAAGAAGATGCAGGAAAACTCTCTGGCCCTCCCTTTGTTGGCCTAAAAGCAGTACACAGATTTACAGAGGTAAAAGGTATCCTGCCCACTCCTTGCTTGCACCACTACCACCAGGGAGGACAAAGATCAACACTGAAGACAACAGACCTCATCTGCTGGAGACGGCACCAGAGCAAGCCGCATGAACAAGCCTTGGTAACTCTTCTTTATCCACATTTATTTTCCTCCCCCTCAATTTGCTGCCTCCAGAGATTCAAAGTCTTGTTCCTTTGTCTCATCACATCTTTACAATTGTACTTTTCTTTGTTGAAGATGTTACATAAACTAGAATTCAAAACTCTATCTCTTTGAGAATTACTCGTGCCTTGGACATTTCCCATTTGTACATGAAAAATACATGTTAATAAACCTCTTTTTCCTCTTGTTAATCTCTTTTGTTATAGTCCAACTAAGAATTCATAATAATTGAGGAAAATATTTTTCCTCCCTACAGTATCAAATAATAGAATGGATCAATACACCTAATATGGACCCCTTAGGCAGAGTTTGTTTCTCATACTCAAGTAACATTTGGACAAGATTTGAAGAAAAATAAACAGAATTCCTATGTTGATTTATTTCTATTACGTTTTCTAAGTAGGTACGAATACAAACATGGTACAGAATTTTTGTGTTCACTGTCCCTTCCTAGTTATAAATGAAAATATAAATTTAGTTAAATATAAATAGTATAATTAGTTAATAACATTAAGTTAATGATGCTTGATATTGGTATGCTGAAAGTAAATTGCTAGTCAAGGGATCACTCAAGTTTTGTGTTCTATTTCTCAATTTTTGTGATGCACAGAAAGTATACACAAAGTCTGATGGTCATTGCAGACCACATGGACCAAGAAACCTCCACCCCCAGGCTAAAGGGATGTGCCACTTAATCTTGATTTTAAATTTGACTGGATTAGAGGTGATTGGATTGTGAGGGCACTAACCTCATCAATTGGTTAGCCCACTGATGAGTTATCAGAAGGTGAGGGCCTGGTTTGAGGGAGTGTGTCCGTGCAGGCGTGATATCTGATCCCTGGCTCCTTCCTCTCTGGCTCTTTCCCTGATCTCTGCTTCCTGGATGCTGTGAGTTGAGCAGCTTTTCTCCACCATGCCCTTCTGCCGTGATATTTCTGCCTCAAAGTCAGTCAACCATGGACCAAAACCTCTAAAACTGGGAGGCAAAAGTAAATCTCTCCTTATTTACGTTGGAGTGTCAAGTATTTTGTCCCAGAAAAAGGAAAGCTGTCTAATGTAAAAATGTCACCAGCACTCAACGATGTTATGTAGGATGGGATTAAAAATAACAACATTAAAGTACCTTCCCTTAACTCACACCTGTTCACAAAGCCCTGTGAGGACATGGACACAGCACACACACTTCTTCCCTTATACACAGAAGCGAGATGGCTTTCTAAAGATAAATCATTGGCCAAGGTTTTGAGTTATGAGAGCCACTTGAGATTTCATTTACAAAACAGTCACTATTGGCAGCACATTTCAGTGACAGAGAATGAATCACAAAACTTGCTTATTGTTGTAACATTTTCAACCTACTCATGGAACTTAATCTCTCACTTCAGTAGAGAATGACAATTGTGTTCAAGTTGGCAGATAAAGTAGCTGCATTCAAAGCCAAACTGGAATTATGGGGGCAACAAGTGAATACTGGAGTTTTAGAGATTTTGAAAGAGACTGAACCAGGGCCTTCTTTCTTCTACCTAGTGCATGATAACTATCTCAGCTTTGAAAGTGTTTGAGAATTACTTCTCAATCACAGAAGACCCCTGAACTGGGAAGGAATGGATCTGTGGCCCATTTGTGACCAAGCAAAGTAAACTGACTTTGTACTAGAAGAAGATCAACTGCTTGAGATCACAAATGATGATGGCCTTAAAAGTAGAAGGCAACTTCAAATCTTCATACTTTCTGGATTAAAGTGAAGGCAGATTGTCTTTAGGTTGCCACAAAAGTACTGAAAAGCCTGCTTCCATTTCCAACAAGCTGTCGTTATGAACAGTGACAGCGACCGAAATGAGAGTACACAGTATACTGGACATAAGCCATATACTTTGGGTGCCGCTGTCTCCCATCGCCCCCAGATGGTTACAGAAAAGCAAGTTCAGTGCTCCCACTAATTCTGCATTATGGATGAATTGTACAGCTATTTCATTATACATTACAGTGTAATAATAGTAGAAATAAAGTGCATAATAAATGTAATGCTCTTGAACACCCCTGCCCTAGTCCATGGAAAAACTGTCTTCCACAAAACTAGTACTTGGTGCCAAAAATCTTGGGAACCACTGATCTGATACATATCTTAAGTGCTTTAGACCGTGGGTCTCCAAACTTTTGGCTTGTCTGAGCTGTGTATAAAATGTATAATACAGTTAATATATAAACATATATATATATAAAACAAAACTTCCTTTTGTATATTTTTTATTATAACATTTAAAAAGGGCAACAGTTTTGGGGGGTTTTTTTATTTGTTCTTTTAAAATATGGTCGCACTATGGCGTCCATGCTGGCCTTAAACTCCCTGTGTAGCTCAGGCTAGCCTTGAACTTCTGATCCTCCTGCCTTGATCTCCCAAGGCCAGGTTTATGGCCTATTATGTTTTTCATGATTCCATCGTGAGGTGCTTTGAACGCAGACTACAGGAGGGCACAGTGCTAACTCTCCGTTCACAGTCACCGTTTGGAGATCCATGGTCTAAAGCACTTAAGATATGTATGACATCAGTGGCCCATGGACTGTGGATAGGACACATCTGCTTTAGGCACAAATGGGAAGGGCATCCTTTTTCTGTGTAGCCTCACCAGAATTTGTTAATATTCAACTTCTTGATGATAGCCATTCTTTTTGGAGTAAGATGGAAACTCAGTGTTGTTTTAATTTGCATCCCTCTAATGCCCAGTGTAGTTGAACATATTTTTGTGTATTTATTGGCCATTGGTACTTCCTCTGAAAAAAAAAGTATATTCCTTTAAATTGTCAATTTTTTTACTGGGTCTTTTACTTGTGGGGGAGTCTAATTTTTTTTAGTTCTTTTATTTTCTAGGTATTAGTCCTCTGTCTGAGGAATAGCTGACAAAAAAATGTTTCTCAGGGCCGGGGATTTAGCTCAGTGGTTCTGCCACTTGCCTCGCAAGCACAAGGACCTGAGTTCGATCTCCGGTACCAAAAAAAAAAAAAAAAGTTTCTCATTCTGTAGGCTGTCTCTTCATTCGGTTGTTTCCTGTGCTGTGCAGAAACTTTTTAATTTGATGTGATCCCATTTGTTGATTCTTGTACTATTCCTTGTGCAACTGGGTTTCTGTTTAGTCAGAAAGTCTATTCAGAAAGTTCGCCTACATTTTCAAGAGTTTTACCTATTTTAGGGCCAGGGATTAGCTCAGTGGTTCCAGCACCTGCCTCATAAGCACAAGGTCCTGAGTTCGATCCCTGGTACCAAAAAAAGAGTTTTACCTATTTTATCTTACAGCAGATTAAGTGTTTCTATTTTAACATTTAGCTCTTTGATCCCTTTTCATTTCAGTTTAGTACATGGTGAGATATATGGGTCTAGAGTCAATCCTTTGTATGTGACTAGCTAGTTTTCCATGTACCATTTATGAAAGATATATATATATATTATTATATATCTTTCCTCCAGGGGAAGGTTTTGGCCCCTTTGTCAAAGATCAGGTAGCTGAATTTGTCTGGGGTTGTTTTTGCATCCTCTATTCTGTTCCACTGATTCACATGTCTGTTTTTGTGCCACTACCATGCAGATTTTAATCACTGTAGCTTTGTAATATAACTTCAAATCCAGAATTGTGATGCCTACTGATTTGCTCTTGTTGCAAAATGAGTTGGTGGAGCTTACATTGAATTAGTTGGTAGCAGCTTTGCACAGGAGCACACACGGATAGGGGCCAGGGTTCATAAGAGTCCGGGTTGTAATTAGCCTGTCAGGTCTTGCAGGTAGGATATCCCTAGTCACCGCTGGAGGTAGCAGGGAGTGACACTGAGGATTTAGAGATAGCAGCACTGGCTGTGTTGTCACACTAACAGTTACAAAAAGTTATGAGCATAAAATATTGATAATGACTTAATTTCAGCAACATTTAAGGTTTTTAAATTCTCACTAAACTTGTACTTTTTCTCCTCTACATTTCACTGAATTTTTTAAAAATGTATAATTAATCCTGACAGCTGAGACAAGACAAAGTTGACTTTAAATCTACAATGTGTTAAGTAACTAGTGAGGAATTTGCTAACAGATAAGGATGGAATGTTTTAAGTATTAGGGTCCAGAAAATTATTTAGATAAATCCTTGTTCCATTTTATGGTCTTTACAAATTTTCTTTATTGTAGTCTTAACAACATCCAGTCTCAGAGAGCGCGAACAATGAGTTATAGATTTTTTGGATAGGGAGAACAATAATGTATAATTGAAGCTAAAATATTTTCTAAAGAATGGAAAAATGCATAAACAAGAATGTTTGCTGTGAGTTGTATCTTTTAATTTTTATTTTTATTTAACACATTTAATGGAGTACAATATAATTTTTCAATACATGTATACAATGTATAATGATCAGATCAGCATAACTGATCTATCCATCATCTCAAATACGTATCATTTCTTCATGTTGGGAACATTCCAAAGCTCTACTATTTTGAAGTATTTCATTAAATGCTAACAACCATAGTTACCCTGCTGGGCTATACAACTTCAGAAGTTACTACTCTGATACATTGCACCCCTCTTCCCATTAACCACCCCCTGTCAGTCACCCTAGCCTTTCTCAGCATCTGTAACCATTATTTCACTCTTTTTTTTTTTTGGTACAGGGGATGGAACTCAGGACCTTGCATTTGCAAGGCAGGCAGCGGCACCACTGAGGTAAATCCCCAGCCCCCAGCCCTACCTTCTCTCTCTCTCTCTCTCTCTCTCTCTCTCTCTCTCTCTTTTGGTATGGGGGATCAAACTCGGGACCTTGCGCTTGAGAGGCAGGTGTCACTCTTTACTTCTATGAGATCAAATTTTTAGATTCCACATTTAAGTGAGATAATCCAGAATTGTGCCTGACTTATTTTACTTAACGTAATATCCTACAGATTCACCCAGGTTGATGCTGATGACAGAATTTCATTCTTTTTGTGAATGAATAATATTCCATTATGTATATATATTACACTTTCTTTATCCATTCATACATCTACGGAGACCTAGACTGATTTCATATCTTGGCTACTGGGAATAGTGCTTCAATAAACATGGGAGTGCAGATGTCATATTGATTTTCTTTCTTTTGGATATATATCCGTGGTGGGATATATATGATCGATCATATGATAGCTACATTTCTAGCTTTTTGAGGAATCTTTTGGAGAACTGTCTTGATGGTCAGAACTGTCTTGAACTATGATAATTTAATAAAAATTATTGAATTGTTTGTTAAAATGATTGAATCTTATAGCATGTAACTTATACCTTAATAAAATTGTTTTTTCTTTAAAGAAAGTTTAGAAATGAAAACATACATCCACACAAAAACTTGTTTATCTACACAAAAATGAGTATTCTGTAATAGCACTGTTCATGAGAATCAAAAAGTAGGAACCTCCCCCCCCGAAAAAGAATGGACAACCTAAACACCCGTCAATAAATAGATAAATAAAACAACAGTATAGCCATACAATGGAATATTATTTGGTAATAAAAAAGAAATGAAGTACTGATCATGCCACAACCTGGATGAATCTTGGGAACCTAATATTAAAGTGGCTAGACATGATAAAATGTTTTTCCTAAATATATGTTTAACTTTTAATGGTCAAATTCTTAATTTGTGTAGAATTTCTTAGTATATTGAAGCAGAAGTCTAGCTATCTAAAGCTAGTCAGCAGTGCCATCACTGTTTGCTGAATTTAATAACATACATATCTATTATTGGACTCTAGTTTCTTCCATTAATTACATAACCCCTGCATTGGCTCTGTGCAATTGTATCTACTGTATAGTAACATGTAATAATGGGGAAGGCTAGTCAATATCATTATCATTATTCTGAGAAACCCTCCTACGTCCTCATGAGGCTTTGGGGGGTGGACATCTAGGCACAGCATAACACCCTCCGCCTGAAGGACAAACTACCCTATTGCTTATATTTTGAGCAATTTTCTTGGCAAACCCCCATCCCTTCTCAAACCACAGAGGTATGGAAAGACATGGAGTACCTTGTTTTTCTTTACAAGCACTACACTCTCCAGGAAGCTATTTCTTCCTGTCCATATCCCAAAACCGAGTTGGACTGTGTTTGTAAGATGGGCACAGGCTGCAGGTAGTTGTTGAAGTGAGTCCTATTCACAAACTCAATAGAAAATAGATGTTTTTTCAACTTAGAATGTGGGCTTCTTAGCATTTCTTGCTTTCAGCTAAAGGTCTATCACCAACTCCAGGAAAAACAAAACTGATCTCATTTTATATCTTGCTCTTTCTGGGGGTTCACAAGCCTTGCTCTCTTCTCTTCTGTCTGGTCAGTACCATCCCCTCAGTGCCTTACTTCCTGTTCTAATTCTACTGCTGATATAGGTTTCTCTGGCACCCAGTCTTTCATGTTTTCATATGGTTTTGCAGTGCACCATGATAGATCAAATAAAAGACTTAATTATTATCATGGATACTTAGATATTGTAAACATGCATGTGGACAGGGTGGCAGTCTCTGTACTACTTTTCGTGATCCCCTTCCACCTAGATTTTCATTCTCTACATTTGCTTCTTTCTACCACAGTTCTCAATAATTACTTCCCATGTGATTTGCTTCAATGATCTGTTCCCCATTAGTTATTCCAAGTTATCACTTTAAAGTACCTGGTACGAGTGTGATGGATTTTCCCCCTGAATTGCCCTAATAAAGGTCACAAGCACATCCACCCTCTATAAGGCTTCTTACTGTATCAGCAGAACCCTAGGAATACTCCTTCAAGTGTTTGTAAACCTAAATGACCTTTCTAACTCCAAATCGATGCATTTATAAACATATCACAGAATCTTACAGCAAAGATATGAGCAAACTGTGTCTCCCAGAAACACACTGGACTGGTTATTAGAAAGTAACTTGAAATCAATGCTAGTTGAGCATAATAAAAGTGCCTTTACCAGTCCTCAGGGTCAAAACTTCGAAGACATCTCACAAAAAAACAAAAATTTAAAAAAAAAACAAAACTCAACTTGGCATCTCTATAGGCTAGTGATGTGTTGCTACTCATTTATTAATAAAGGGTAGCATTTTAATTCTTCTTTAAAGCTTTCTTCTTCCACTAAGTTAAATAAATAATGCACAAGGAAGAAACTGAAAATGAACTTATTTTGCACATTAAAAATTAATTAGCCCTATTTTACTTTTCTGTGCCCTTGCTGTCTGAGCCTGTTTGCTACCTAAATTTCAGAAATGAACATTATGACTGGATCAATCAGTACATAAGGACAGAGCTTTCATGATCTAATCACATCTTAAATTTCTTACCTAGTTCCAGGGGTCCCAACAGACCAGGGTTATCTACCTGTCCCAAAGTGCCAAATAAAGAGGGACAGAAAAAGGGAGCTTTTATCAGTGTGGCCATGCCTGGAAGAATAGATGAAGAGGTTTAAGATCTGTCTTCACGGGATTGACAGGAACTTTGAGGTTTCATAGAAACTGGAGGAAAGGCAAGGGCTGGGAGTTTGTATAGCTGGGAGGTTTGCATACCTGGCACAATAGATGATCTTGGTCAAGTCACGGCCTGGCTGATCATTATTTCAGGACTAGTTCTGCGACCATGGAAGTCCTTTTGGCTTGAGAGGGCGATCTGGTTCTCATGACACGATTCCTTCTGCCTAGGGGGACATCCTCAGTTCTGTCATGGGGTGAATGCTTGCAGGGGTCCAGGGTGAGAGTGCATTTGTGGGGGCACAGTCATATTATGGGGTGATCTGTGTAAAGAGTGTTGATGGAATCCTAGGTGACTGCAGGCTCAAGGCAATGACTAGAGACAGTTAGGCATTGCTCCAGGGGGTCTGAAACAAGACATTATAAAAGCTGGCAATTGAATGTACCCTCAAATCTTGAAAATACTTTAGATACCTTTATCTTGGTGCCTTCAATCTTGAAGGGAGACAAGATAGGTTGGGTAATTTTAGGTAATGAACTGTGTATTACTAGTTTTTAAAAACTCCTTATGTGACTAATCTGCCTATGTGCAGAGTTAAGCAAAGATCTTACCCAAAGTTTTAAGGTAATAAAAGAAGCAGATATAAAATGAAGACAGAAATGTCAAGCTTTATCCTGCTTTCAGATACCCACTGGGCATCTGCAGGCCCAGTCTCTTAAGTCTCCATTATACTAACCTTTTCATACCTCACAGTGAGGATTAAATTACAATGCCAGTTTCAGTGGGTGACATTCAGATCATAGCACTCTCTTTAGGGAAACAAAAATTGCAAAGTTCCAAAACAAGAGTTTTATTCCTTTCAACAAGGTCTTTTAATCCCTTTTCACATTAAAAAAAAAAAATCTAAATATGAATGAATGAAGAACAGATTCAACAGTGGTTCCTCTAGATCCATAGTGATGAATGTATGGCACGCATATTACTGTGTATTTCTTTTAAGACAAAAGATGTTAATGTAGAGTTGTTTTTTCTAAACTAAAAACTCAGTATTCAGTTTTAATTATAGTGTTGGGACTTTCCAATAAATAAATAGGTTTGGGGTTAGTTTGGCACTTGGTCCCTAAAAGGTTCACCATCACTGCTCTAGATGATGCCACCTCATCTCTTTACTTTAGAAATTTGTCAGTAGATCATCAACAAACTGCAAGCAATGTATCTCAAGGGGTGATCTGTATAATATCGACTCAGGATAGTCTTTGATATGCAAATTCTTGGGTCTCATCTCAGAACTAAAAATGCAAAGGTTTGGTGGGCAAAGGATCTACATGATCAGCATGCAATCTAGTTGGTTTATATGCATGTAAATACCCCATCGTTCAGTGTGCCAGCTTAATTACAAATACTGTCTAAAAGATTTAATAGACCTTACAAAGCAAAACTAGTAACACTAAAACATTTTAAAGTACCGTATACATATATTTAGAAAAAATTCCAAACACTAGATAGTAAATTCTGATGAGAAAAGTTAGTTTGATAAACAGGACTGGCTTTAGGGAAAATTTAAGTTTCCAATGTGAAGTCAAATTTTCCATTTATTTTCAGAAACTTCATTTCTCCTTTCTCTGCTTCTCTGCAATTCCTTGTTCCACAACACTTGGGTCTTTCTCCTCTGTAAGCCATCTTACCTGGCATTAACCAATTAAAAAGAAAAAATATCAATCATACAGGGTGGTCACATATTTGAAACTTGCCAAATCTAGTTGGAAAGAATCCAGGTACCTAAATATTTTTATTTATTCATCTATTCATTCATTCAAGATACATGTTATTGAAGGTCAAGAGTAGAAGTACAAAAATGAATACAACATTGTCTATATTTTTAAGACAAATTGTTCAGAAGTTGGAAATTAAGAATTTGTAGCATATTCTAGCAAAGCTAGCTCACTGCTTAAGAAGCCTACCCAAGCATTATTTAATTCTGTAGAATATTCCTATGGTTTTATCATTTACTGTTAATTAAGGACTTAGTTTCTGCAAGCTTACATGTTAACTTATAGATCTATCTCACCAAACTAGTGGTTAGAAACGACTACTCTACAACATAGAATTCTCCCCGTAATAAGTAATTTTCTGGTGCAAAAGGTCAATAGACTGAGATTGAGAAACATTATTCCAAAGAGATCAAAAGCTATTTATTTGGGAACTGAACAGACCTTTGTCCTCTATGGTTAGAGCACTCTTAGTGGTTTCTATAATGAGCTACACTGGGTGGAAAATCAAGCAGCGAAGCCTGAGATAAGAAACTTACCAAGTTTTTGGTAGAGAAGAATGTTAAAGTAATAACACAAGAGTGGAGGCAGGGTTAGTAGAAGTTTTTTTAAAGTACAATTGGTCATACCAGAATATTTTAACGTATTTGAATCAACTGAAAATTTCATTTTTCATTTAATGTATGATGTCTTTGAGTTATATCCTAAGCCACAATAGCAATGTATTATTTTTTACTTTCTCTACCTTAAAAAAATAGAAAAACTAATACTATTATTTATGGTCATAATCTCATAATTTCAAACACTTAGCAAAGGAAAAAAATGAAAGCACCTTGATGCAAAGATATATTCTCACAATGAAATATTTTCTGAAAATCCTTTAAACCACTGATTGTCCCTCTGTAAAGTCTTACCGCATTTCTGCATGTAAGTACCCAAATTATTCAAACTAATTTATTAGCAGTTTTGTTTTGTTTTGTTTTGTTTTGTTTTGTTTGGTACCTTGTGCTTGCAGGGCAGGCAGCAGAACCACTGAGTTAAATCCCCAGCCCTTGTGTTTCATTCTTTAAATAAGATATCCCTAGCGTTATACTATGACTGGCTGCCTACTATGTGCACAAGAAAGATTCCCCTTAGCTCCTTCTGATACTAAGAGAAGTGTGAAGTCATTACTGTTTAAAATGCCTTGCTTGCTTTCTGTTTTTTAAGGAGTGTTGTAGGTTTGTTTTGCCTCCTGAGAAAGTCAGAGCCCTATTGCTGAATGGACAGTTCTTTTCTTGTTGGAAATCTGGCAGAGCCAGTGGCTAGTGGGAGGAAGAATTCTTTTTTGCACTAGTTGGTAAGCAGATGCCATAGCTGGAGAGTGGGGTTTCTCTTTTCTTTGGTCATTGGACAGTTATCAGATGCTGCTGGAACTAGCAGGACAAGTCCACTATTTTTTTTTTTGTACACTTGATCTTAGCCAAAAGGCTGAGAAGCAGATTTTTTTATTTTATTTTATAAATGGAACCAGTCAAGGCCATAACAACAGATAAAGGATATCCTGACATCAGCAGTCTGTTAGAATTCAGCTAAATGCCATACTGCATGTTATCACATAGATAAAAAGAATTTTATGGGTTTATTTAGGATGGAATAACTTTCCTAATACCATATGTCTCCTGTTCTAAACAATCAAGCTGCTATTATGTTGAATCACAATGTGTATGGGGTGGCTTCTCACTTTATGAGATGGGCTTTCTTCTAAAATCATTCCAGTGGTGGGTTTCACTTTTCTTTCTTTTTTTCTTTTTTTTCCTAGATTCATTCTCTGAACCAGAGTCCATGTATGTGTCTTAATTATAATGGCAAGAATACAACTGAATAAAATACAAAATTTTAACAATGGTTGGTTAATTCGTTTCTACTGCGATATTTGAGAGTGGATTTATGCTACACATTAATTTGCACACCAAGAGGCTCTCTCTGTAACTAAATAATTTCTTGAACAAGATCTGCTTCTAAGGGAAGCAGTTTTTTCACATAATCTAAGAAAAGTGACTCTAGGAAACTGCTAAGCCTAATTTGTCCCACCAGAACATCATGCAAAATTGATTTACCCCACCAGTTTAAAATGAAACCTGTTTTCTTATAAATAAAACTATCCAGTTATTTTAACTAAT
Organism: Heterocephalus glaber; assembly: GCF_000247695.1. Next base: position 19,529,834 of record NW_004624738.1, read on the forward strand.
TTTTGCTACATGTATTATAATGATATTTTGTTTGATGAACATTCAATTATTTTTAATCTTCCCCTAAGAAACTGACCTGCGAAGTTGATGTTTGTACTGTCAAGGATGTCCTACTGTTTTTCTCTCAATATGAAGAAAGAATAAGGGAGGAACAACATTATTCTTTATTCTGAATCTATTTAATTCCATTTCAGAGTATATTCAAGGCTGTGCTTTGAACAGGCTATCAAAAAATCAGTGTAAGAATGTGATTTACAAAGTCTTCTGCAATATTTGAAGGAACTTCATTCTTGTCCTGAACTGTCACAGAATGACTGTTAATAACCACCGTGCAAGTATCCATCAGGCCAGGTACTGTTTATGCCTTTCAGAAAATGATTGTTTTTCTTTGAACAAAAACAAATTCTCTAGCAAAACAAAAAGTTTCTAATATCTTAATGTATCTTAATGTGGTAGTTATATTTTTAATAAACTGATTCAACTTTGAACTGCTAAGAAGTATTACGAATATACTGCTAATGTCTTTCATACATAGCTTTCTAAAATACTATTCTTTATTGATTTAATACAAAAATATTGAGCAACCACTTTATTGTATTTCAGTGATTAATATTGTTTGTACTAATCAATTATTCAGTTACTCTAATGGAACTATTTAATAGAGTACCATTTTACGTTTCTCAAAGAAAGCAATCTTAGAATTTCCAATTTAGTCACTATCATGTAAGAAAGTTTTCTTTGTAATTTTCTTGTTTTAGAGCTTCCTCTAAATTTTTTTTAAACTGTTTATATTAGACACAGCATTATTTTTCCTCTTTTTCCCAAATTATTCTGTTATTGCTCCTGTTTAGATGTTCCCCCAAAGCCTCATGCTTTTCCAGAACTGGCTGAATCTACAGTGTGTGATTGATTCATGGTAGGGCTAGAGCCGAAGGCACTGGGATTAAGGGCATGAGTACTACCTGCTCTAAGTAGTCTGAATAAGATAAAAGAGGCAGGAAGAGGTTTTCTCGTTGCCTTTGCTACCTTGTGTGAGCCATTTTGTCTCTCCTCTGTGATGTTTGTTTGCCATCCCTGTCTTGGAGACAGCCATCTATGGACTGAAACCTCTATAAACCGTGAGGCATATAAACCCCTTTCCCTCTAACTTTGAGTGTAGGGTATTTTGTCTCAGCAACAAGAAAAGTAACTAACACATATTCCTAGTCTAACTTGAATACATTGACCATGCAGTAATTTTATACACTGTGGCTTAGATATGGGGGTAGCAGAGTTCTCAGACATGGAGTCCTTCCCTTCTTCCAACAGAAGCAGTCAAGTCTGAGCCCTAAATAGCTGAAGTGGGGGATACAGACATACCATATCATGTAAGACATGCTCTGATGTGCTTATGAAGTACATGGTCCCTTCAAGCACTCTACAAAAGGCAGCAAGGCCTGGCTATCCAGGTAGGATCACAGGGAGTGGTAAAAGGAAAAGCTCTCAGACAGAGCTTTGTTTGATGACTATCTCTGAAACTAACTAACTGCAGTTCAGGACACGTCTCTTCACCTTTCAAAGCCTCAGTTTCCTCATCAGGAGTGCTTATTTCGCTGGATTGTTGAAAAGATGGAATAAGATAATTCATAAAAAGAATGAAGCAGGGGGCCAGGAATTTAGCTCAGTGGTTCCGCCTCCTGCCTAGCAAGCACAAGGTCCAGAGTTCCATCCCTGGTACCAAAAAAAACCCAGAATGGAGCAGGAAAACTGGATATAAGCCTCAATGAATGTTTTTGCTACAGCTGCTGTTGCTGTTGTTTACTCCCCCTCCAGTTTACAGATCTGATTTGGGGCTTCAGTTACCTCTGGATTGCTCATCGCTCACCCTCACTCTTTATACATTTAAGGAGCTCTCCAGCTATTCCCCTTCTTCCTCTCTCTTCTGTATCTTATTTCTCCTCTGGGTCTCCCCATCCTCACACACAATCTCTGGCAGCAGGTTACAGACATTCTTAATTTTAAAACAATGACTTCATCTACTGTATTTAGCTCTAAACTACAGTACTTCCTTAACTCCAACCTAGATATAAAGGTTGATTTTGCTGTTTCAGTTAGGAATACATAGGTAACAGCTGCCCTAAGTTTATAAATGAAGGAATTCAAGCTGTAAATTTAAAAATTTGAAGGGCAAAAAAGAATAAAGCATCCTGGAATGTGAGTGGTATCTGACCATTAACAGTCCTTGAGCTTTCAAGTAAATTCCATATCAAATTTCTAACAACAACAAAGTGTGTATCATGTGAAGGAAAGGGAGACAAAACACTTGATCAACTTCTAACTAAGCAGTCATTTTCCTTTGATGATCTATTTACTGGGTAATTTGACAGATAGTTAAGAATATGGAAATAATTGAACAAGGAATGGTAAGAACAGATACTTAACTCTGTAGTGTATTGGTGATTGTTACAGGGCTGAAACTAGAAATAAAACCACTCAGATAAAACCCAAGAAACAAAAACAAAACCACCGACACGACACACTACTATTGGAAAGACTGTAAAATTTCCTAAATGCTTTTCCCTCAAGTGTGCATATTACTTTCAATTAAACATTTTCAGATATTTATCTCAGTGAACTCCTGGAAAAGCTAAAATTTATTTTTAAGTATTTAAAGCTTCTCAAAATATTATATAAGAGACAGTAGGGTTTCTCCTGTATTAAAATCTTGTTAAAGGAGAAACCTATTGTTTCCTTGCATGACTGATCTGTATCGTATTCTGGTGAAAAGAAGCAAGTATTAGCATGATATTTTTTTTTCTTAAATTCTTTTATTGGGACATTTTAGGTATACAATACATTTACATTTCTCATTGGGAACTTGTACCTGTACATGAATGTATCTTGGTTCTTATTTTCTCCCCATTCCCTGCCCTCTCTTCAGCCCCCCTTCCCTACTTACAAAGACTTTGTTTCCATTTTTTCCATTTCTCATAATTTTTCCTTTCCCTTCTTTCCTTTCCCCTACCCCCCCACTTCCCCTTCCCCTTTGCCCCTTTTCTTCCCATTTCACACTATCCATTGTACCTTTTAGTCCTTATTTACACTTTCAGTTTCTCAGACTAGAGAAACTATTTGGTATTTACACGTGTGGATTTATTTCACTTAAGAGTACCGCCTCAATGTGCATCCATTTAGCTATAAATGTCTCTAGCTTCTCATTCTTTACAGCTGAGTAGTACTCTATCTTATTAAAAAAAACACATCTTCTTGATCCAGTCTCCAGCTGATGGGCATCTGGGCTGCTTCCAAGTTTTAGCTATTACAAACTGTGCTGCTATGAACATGGATGTACATATATCACTGTGGTATGATTCTTTTAATTCTTTGGGGAAGATCCCCAGCAGGGGAATAGCTGGGTCAAATGGGATTTCCAGTCCTGGTTCTCTGAGGTATCTCCATACTGATTGCCACAGTGGAAAGTGTAACAAAATAGGAATGAGAGTGGTTTTGCAGAAGGGAATGTTTACTACCTTTGTATCTCAGAGGTTAAGTATTAGTCTCTGCTTTCAATAAAATGACAATGGCTAGGCTTATTCAATGCAGCTTGCTTAACACTAAAAAAAAACACATAAGCAATAAAATCTCCAAATCTCCATCAGAAATAGTATATGGATTGTACAAGTATTGTGTTTTCTAGTTGTCCAGTACATTGGTGGGGAATTTAGTAATCAAGACTAAGTTCTATGTAAGCCTACGTTTAAAACAACTAGTGGCACTGTTCAAGGTAAGAGAAATACAGAAAGGACGGATGTGTGAACAGCTTTTCACTGTTTATTTGCCACAATTATTTTGATTATACAAACCAGAAAGTGAAGCTGGAGAAAAACTTGAATCCCAGTCATCTGAGAGGCTATCGATTTTTATCCAAAAGACTGGAGCGAAGCCAAAGAAGCTGGGTATATTTCTCATTAACAGGGACCCTGAGTTAAAGTAAAGAAAACGGGGCTGTTGACATGGTTAGTAATCGGTGGAAAATGTGACGTCTGCGTTTGACTGTCATGCAGAACAAAGTTCAAGGCTGTGCCTAAAGAGGAGTCGGCCAGAAGGGTCATCTCGGGGAGAGGGGGAGCTTGGGAGTTGGATGGAAGCGGAGTGGGAGTGGGTTCGGGGGTCGGCACTGATGGGCGAGAGGACCCGCGCCCAGGTGCCGCGATGCAGAGAGGACGCGTCCAGGGGAGGAGGCATCTGACCCTCAAACCCGGTGCGGGCCAGGCGGAGCGCCACTTACTTTCTGTGAGAAAAGCACACTCGCGCCAGTCCTGGCCGCGGACTCCTCCCCCGGGGCCTCCGCTATCTGGGTCAGGTCGCGGCGGGCCTGGCGCCGGACCTTGAGACCCGAGGCCTCTCGGAGTGCTGGACACCCGCAGCTGCCCGCCTGCTCGCAAGGCCGGGTTCCGGGTTTCCTAGGCCGAGAGGCCGGCGCGGCGAACTCAGGTGCGTACCTAGGAGAGGAGGGGGCCACGGGGCTGTCAGGGCCGAGAGTCAGGGGGCGTGCGGAGGGCAGTGGCAGCACTTCCGGCAGAGACTGCACTTCCGGGTCGCTGCGGACTCGGCTGCCGCTCCTGGTGGGTCTCCCAAAGCTAGCGTCCCGGAAGCTACGGCCCGGAGGTCTCGGCTCTTCCAGGCAGGACGCCCCTTCCTGGGGTCGTGGGAGTGGACCCTGTCCCCTTCGGGGGAACTTTCCGGGGACGCACACACAGCTGTCACTGCGGCTCCTGGATCTAATCCTTCTGTCTCGGAAACGATGTGTTTGCTCCCGGTTTTTGTATAGATTTGGATTCTGTAACTATTTTACACAGAAAGAAAGGCCAGATTATTAGTACCAACATTTACAAATAAACCAAACACCAGGGCGCTCTCAGTTTAAATTTTAAATAGGAAAAATGGTTAAAATCTGATGAGATAAGAACATTAGAATTCACTTTGCAAATAAAGGGTTTTCGGGGTTTATAGAGAATCTGTTCAAGTATTCAAGGTCTCAGGGTGACTCCTTTGGAAAACTTAAACCTCTGTAATCCATAATGTTTCTTACCTCTTGATACAAAACTTTTTCATTTATTTTTGAGTTTATGAGTTACATGTTTTTTCCCCTAAGAATCAGCTGATGAATCAAGTGAGTATATATGCTAGATATGTATTATAAGCATTATTACTAATTTGGTGGAGCAAAATTTCATTAAAACTAGGAACATGAAAATGAAATCATTTTTCTTCAAGAAAGCATTATTTCATTTTAATGCTCTAGTTTTCTTTACTCAACACTTTATCCTTTCATTTAAATGATTCTCTGCAAATAACTTTCAATTACAACACATTAATTTTAGATGCTAGTAAGATACTAAAATAATGTTTATCATTTTCTATTATTCCTAATGCCTTAAAATTGAAGTTTGCAACGAATTATTCTTTGTATCTGGTTGTTAAAATATTAGAGTTCTAAAGTCAAATTAGTAAAATTTTTCATTAGTGTTTTTATACCATAAGTATATACTGCTAATATAATTAAAAGGATAAGAACTATAGAAATGACAACTTTTGAAATGATACTGCAGACGAGCATATATTCTGAGTTACTACTTTTGTACCTTACTTTTTAATGTCATTTTTCAAATTATTGAAATAGAAGCACAATTGTTTTACATTGATATAAAGTTCAACATATACTGAGCTATTAGTTTCTAATTGTGGTTATTTAAAACAAATACCAGCTCCGTTGATTCTGTTTTCTTCCTCAATTAACTTTCATAGTTCTGAAGTCATGTTTCGCCTCTGCTCCGTCAGCATTGTCCTTCAAGTCCTTGTTAATGCTTTCTGACCTTCCCCATGCGACCGGAGGATGTCTCCAGAAGTTAGTAACAGGATGTCCGGGTTAACATTTCTGTCTTCCTAATTGGGTGATGGCCTGAGTAAATAATTTGACAGTTGTGTGCCTCAGTTTGCTTATTTGCAAAACAGTAATAGCATTATTATCATTATTTTGATCTGGCTCAAAAGGGTAATTTGGAATTGGTGTAACTCCTACAGTAAAGCTAGGCAAAGTATGACAATTTCTCACGTGTTTAAATCTGGTTCTGTCTCAAGGATGTCTTATTCTCAGATTTTTCACAACTGTTTATTTACTTTTTAAATGAAAAAAAATTTCTAACCAGCCTGTTTCAAGAAGGCTTAGTAGAAATAAGCCAAAGAAAACAATCAGTATAAGAAGATTCCTTTTAATAGACCTCTAGATCAGCATATGGACATCTTGGATTAATTTTTGTCTTTTTTGTGTGTATATGTGTGTGGTGCTGGCATTTAACCCAGTGTGTCAAGCATGCTAAATTTTTGCTCTACCACCTAGCTATGTCCCCAGCCCTAATCATTTTATTGACCAAAGCCAAACAATACCTCAAGATCGTCAAGCTTGATGCATGATTATTAGCTGTGATGCAGAGATAAATCTGTAGGCCTATAATGACTTTTCTTGTGTCTGTTGCATTGTGTGTACACTATATGTTTTGGGAGAATAAAATTAAACAGCTATAATTACAAATTGATCATAATGTACTGCTGTCATGTCTCCTGGATGGGATGGAATGGGAGTGGACAGATAGATTTGTAGTTCCCAGTTATACCAGTTAGGTAAAGGGTTTTATTTTGCCCTCAGTTAAAAACAATTAATCCTTGGGGCTGGGGGTATAGCCCAGAGATAGAGCAGTTGCCCAGCATGCCTGAGACACTGGGTTCTGTTCACCACAAACAAAAACAAATTTTTAATCCCAGGCAAAATACTCAGAGGTCAGGCAGGCCAGATTAAGCACCAAGACTTTTTCCTGGAGTCCTTGGTTTAGGGGAAAGGATTCTTAAAGTTCTTGAAGATAGGAGATATTTCTTGGAAGATCGGTTTACCATTCCTTCTCATTCACACTTCAGCCTGTAATAAAATAGGGCATTCAAACAGGATAATTCCCATGGTGCATGTGGCAGAACCACTGAGGGAGGCATTCTTTTAAAAGCAGGCTTCTCAGAAATAGATTCTTGCTGCATATTCTTTCAGACCTTCTTACATAGGACATTTGAAACAACACATTTAGTTGGCTAGTTAGTGTGTGGGAGAATAGCAATTTGTTAGAATATGTGAAATCATAGGATAAAGGCTATAGGAAGCCACATTTCCTGTATGCAACCTAATTCATAATTTTCATCCTTCCAATATTTCTGCTGTTCTCTTAGCTCTTCCTATCTCCCCTCCCTTAGAGCACAAAGCAATGAAAACTTCAGAAATGTCCACCACAGCATCTACCCTCCTGCCTGAATCCCTGTTCATATAATCTGCCTTTTCTTTTATTACTATGAATGTGTTTTCATCAAAGATCGAAGCTTGTGCATGTGCATTAGAACCTGTCCTTGCCTTCTTAAATTTATGATGTATAATTCACTAGTATTCCTTCTATTTCATCAATTTTTGTTTCTAATGATCTTTTTATTGGCAAACAAAGATACTGTTATTCCTTGATCTTTTGGCATCAATTTTCCATAAGGTTATGACATCATTTATCTTTTATTTCTTTTCTATTTGCCTTTTTTTTTCTCCTTTTCTGCCTCCTTTTGGTCTAAGTGAATGTCTTTAGTGTTCCATTTTAATCTCTACTACTGGTTTATTTGTACATTTATGGGTTTTGTTTTTTTAGTGATAGCTCTAGGGCTTATGATTATGCGTCTTTAAATTGATGTTATGACACTCCATTATAATTAAGGCATTTACAAATAGAGTATATACTTTCATTTGTTCCTTCCCATACTTTGAGTTATTGTTGTCCTACTTTTTACTAATATACATGTTATAAACCCTGTGTGGCATTATTATCATTTTAACTTTAATAAACAATTGTAAGGAAATTTTAAAATGAAAAAATTACTTTTCTATTTACTCCCATGTTTGCTGTACTGGTATTCTTTATCCTTTTTGTATATCCCAAATTTTTGTTATCATTTTCTTTCTGCTTAAAAAACTTCCATTAGAATTTATTATAATACAGGGGCCGGGGATTTAGCTCAGTGGTTCCGCTGCCTGCCTCGCAAACACAAGGTCCTGAGTTCGATCTCCGGTACCAAAAAAAAAAAATTACTTTGGGCCAGGGATTTAGCTCAATGGTTCAGCCACCTGCCTCAAAACCACAAGGTCCTGAGTTCCATCCCTGGTACCAAAAAAAAAAAAAAAAAAGAATTTATTATAGTACATATCTTTTGGTAATGAATTCTCTCGGCTTTTCTTTGTCCAAAAAAACAAAGATCTTAATTTTAACCTTTACTTTTGAAAACTATTTCACTAAGTATATACATGTAAGTTGGCAGTTTCTTTCAGCATTTTAAAGAGGTTATTCCATTGTTTTTTGTACCTGAATTGTTCCTGAAAACATCTTCTGTATTCTTTTCTTTTCTGTGCATATTGTGTCTATTTTCCTGGATATTTTTATGGTATCCTCTTCATCGTGATTTTTATCAGTCCAATAATGTTATGTCTTGGTTTGGCTTTTTTATTTTTCTTGGATTGTGTTGAATTTATGTTTCATCTAACTTGTAAATTTTTTTGATCACCTCCATAGACTCACACACACACACACACACACTTCTTGTTCTTTTTAAACTTCTTGATGTTGCCCCATTTCTGTCTTTTTCCTATTACTTGCATGTGAAATCATTTTTTTGATTGGATGCTGGACATAATTTCTTTATGCTGTTTGAGTTTTGGATTTTTCTACTTGTGTCTTTATTTTTATTTTTAATTTTGGGGTTTTTTTTGAGGCATAGTCTCATTATGTAGTTCAGGCTGGCCTTGAACTGACTAAGTAGCCCAGGCTGGCCTTGAAGTCATGGTGATCCTACTGCCTCAGCCTCCCAACTGCTGATATTACAGGCATGTGCCACCATGGTCAGTTTATACTTTAAATAGTATTAGATTTTCATCTTCGTGGCAATTAAATTATTTGTGAATCAGTTTATTTCTTTAAGTGTTATTTTTAGTCTGTTTTAGGAAAGCCTTAGTAGCCTTAACTCTAAGATTACTGTAGCCTCACTAACAAAGCATTACCCTTCTGGGATATCTGCTGAAACTCTCATGTATTCTATAAGCATTCTTAGAACCTGAATGCTTCCCAGTTCTGTTTAATCTTTAGAAAAATTTAGTTTATAGTTTCCTACTGACTACTTTTTCCTTAGACGTTGTTCTTTGCCTGCCTTGATGGGCTTTCAGTGTGTATTCCTTTTACTAATACAGTGACTCTCTCATCCTCAGTGCTCTGTCGCAGAAATTTTAAGTGCCTAAGTTTCTGTGAACTATGACCTCTGTTGGTTCAGCTCAGGCTGTTTGATTTTTCCCCTCTTTGTGCCATGGTTCAGAAACCAGGTTGAAAAACAAGAGACATCATAGGACTGATTTCTTTCTCTTTTCTCAGCTTCAGAAGTGGCAGAGCTCCAATAATCTAGTGCTTGAGAAAGTTTCAGGAAAAATTAAATTTTAAAAATTACAAATTTAAAAAAATTACAAATTTAATTTCTTATAAAGGATGACTTACTACTATTTGTAATATTTATTCCAAGTGTCTAGTAAAGTTTATTACAGGTACTTATCTGTTTATTAAATAGGAGAAATAGAAGGGAAAACAATTTTGAAACTTCAAAGTATATAAAAACAAATATATTTTACTCTAATTATAATAGTTTATCACAGTCCTAATTTACTTACTGCCATTTTAAAGTCTCAGAAGGAAGCACATGTATCATTTTTCTTTAACCATCTTCTAACTTTAAGAGAGGAAATAAGCAATAGAACTAATGAAGATACGATTTACTAAAGAAAGATTATGATGCATTTAGTCAAAATAGCTGAGTTAGTACCAAATGACATAGGCTATAGATTGAGCCTTAAGTGTGAAAAGCTCACAGGTCAGAAAGAAAAAGGAGTCAAAGAAATGACTTAATTATTTTTTTAAAAAGTGAAAATTAGAAAAATGTTGAGACCTCAAACAAGTAGAAGTGTGAGGATAAGCAGATTCCGATTCGGAAGAAGAAGGGTGACACCTGAATATATGTTATCACTTCTGCTTTCCATGTTGTGTAAGATGGAGATAGGGTGAATTGTAAACAAAGCTCTGTAATATGTTGGATATCTCTAAGCTCTGGGCTTTAAAATACTGTTAATCACTAAATTTAAGTTCTAATGTGAGCTAGCTGCTAAAGAAGAGCTCCTTCTTGTCCTTCTTTAAAAACTAGAGAAGACTGAAAAATCTAGCATATGAATAGAATGTCAGAGAGAGTTCAAAATAATTTGAATTCATAAATAATTTTCTAAGAAATTTATAATAATATTTTCTATTCTATTTAACAAGCTCTTAAAATATAAATAAAGGGTAAGTTTCAGATTGGCCATGCAGAATATTAATTCTGAATTAAAGCTGATACTTTACAGTAGACTTTAGTAGTATCCTTAAAGTAAATATTTCCATTAGATCATACAAATTATAGAGGTATTTACTGGTAAAGTATTCTAGTTTATAAATTGTCAAATTTTTTTCTTCTTTTAAAATTTTATTGATACATTTTAGGTATACAATATAATGACATTCATCATTGGAAATTTCCACCTTTACATAGTCTCTCTTGGTTCTTATTTTTTCCCCATTCCCCTGCCCTCCCTTCAACCTCTCCACAAATTTTTTGATGATACAGAACTTGGCTTTTATTGATTGAAAAAACACTAATATTTTTGTCTTGGGCAAAGACTAAAACAATTCATTTACATTTTATGCTTTTAATTTTAGGAACAAAGGTCAAGAAATGCATCATTCCACAAACAAAGAACTGATACTTGCCATCATGGTGGGAACTGCTGGTATCAGCTTGCTGGTTTTGTGGTATCAAAAGGTTCGTAAACCAAGGACAGCAATGAATTTGCGAACATTTTTTTCTCTGGGTAATACGTTTGATTCAACAACTTTGCAGGATAAAACACATAATGGCCAAGGAACAGCCGCAATCTTTCAGAGAAGGCAGCTTCAGATACTGGACAAGTTAAATGAATTGCTGGCAAATATGGAAGAACTCAAAGAGGAAATCAGATTTCTTAAAGAAACTATTCCAAAGCTAGAGGAATATATACAAGATGAACTTGGAGGGAAGATAACAGTTCATAGGATAAGTCCTCAGCACAGAGCTAGAAAAAGAAGGGCGACTGCAGTTCAAAACTCAGCAACAAGTAATAGTTCAGAGGAAGCAGAAAGTGAAGGAGGGTAAGTTTGCTTAAGATCTGTTCCCTGTCTAATTGATTATTTATTGCATTATTACTATTATGTAGGCCATCTCATTATGTATTTCCAGTCACATATTGTGATATTAACAAGACATGAAAAGAAATGATTATTATTATTTTTTAAGATTAGAAAAATTTATTGGGAAATAAGGATAGCTCTAGAGAGACAGGAGGGGTCCTGAATGGATTGCTGATGAGCCCACTTCTCTGAGAAAGTTTTATAGAGCAAAATCACAAGGTGGGTACAATGTGGATCAAAACTATAATAATTAGATTATAAGTAACGCCACTTGGCTAATAGTGATTCAATAGCAGCAAGAGCATATGAATGACATCATTAACCTTGGTCAATACTCTATATCTTAGTTTTGCCTTTAGTCTTAGTCTTAGTGGGTGAGAGAGGATGGTCCACCCCAATGAGATAATGGCTTATTTATATGGGAAATCTTAAAAGGGTGGTACCAATAATCTCAAGCTTGTATTTAGTCCTTTGGGAAGTATGTAAATCTGGTCATTGTGATTTTAATCTTCTTCAGATGTTCCTCCAGCCACAGTTTTGGTTTGTTCTCATCTTCTGCACTGACTGCCTCACGGGCCTAACCCTGTCCGACTGCCTACATAATATTTCTACTTAACTGTCTATAATATCATCCCCTCTGAAGAGGTATCCTTAATTATGGTTAAAGGAGAAGGGGCATAGTTTTCATCTAGCTGCTTCAAGGTGAGAAGGGTCTGTGTAGGAAAGATTGAAATTGGGGCCCTTCTCCAGAAAGCTAATCGAATGGACCTTGGGTAGAAATCATGTTGTAGTTTAGTAGTTATGAATTCCCTTCATAAGGTCGATCTAGTGGGTTCCAGTAAAAGGAGTCTGGCACATTTGTCTTTGGTTCCATCAGCATGATCGCTTGGAGTTTGGTAGCTTCTAGGCAAGAATAAACAAATTTTCCAAGAAATTAAAGCATGTATAAAAAAAAGCATGAACACTAGAACAGAAAGCTAGTTTGGGGAAAGGGCTACATCCAGACACTGCTTTTAAGGGACTGGAATAGTGATTGTAACCAGCTGGCTCTTAGACCCCTCTACTGATGGAGGTTATGTATAAGTCTGATATTTCTTGTCATAAGTCCCTCTAGTTTTAGCTGTAAGAAGATGGAGAATTTGGTGGTTTCGAAGGATAGTTTTAGCTAAGGAATTTAGAGACTCTTGTTGAATTTTTATAATTTCAACCATAGTATTTTTGGCCTCACTGAACCATAACAGTGGTCAGCTACTGGTGTAGTTGTAACCTGCCAGAAGGGGCCAGTGTTTGGGGCCCTTTTGTATTTAGCTTTTATTACTACATTATTGTTTTTATACATCTTTTGGTTATACTTTTCTACTCGGTGTTTACAACCAAGTTAAAGTAAGACTCCTGTTAATCAAAATTAACCTCCTGCTGTCTATCAAGGTCAGTTAAGTCTCCTCAGGCATTACTTTTGGAACCATATACAGAGCCTCTCAGCTCCTCTGTCAATGTCAGCCACCAGGCTAGGTCATAGTCTTGCTTGACCATGTTACTTTCTATGAAAGCATGGGAGACTTTTCCCTCTTTGGTGACCCTCTTTTTTGGCACACTGTACATTTGTTGATTCCTGTCTTCTAGGGTCCAGCAGTCTTCCTGCTCAGGAGTTTGGGTGACTCACCAAAGTTACAGGATCCTGTAGAAAAGGTTCCCTCATGTCCTAGGTCTTCAATGACCTTGGAGGGCCAGGGCCAAAATATTGGCTGTCTTCTTATGCCAGTTACTGTGTGTCATGGCTCATGTCTAGATGTCCCCCCGAAGCCTCATGCAGTCATAGGTGGGGCTTTTTCAGAGGTGGCTAGATCTAGAATGTGTGATGCTGGGATTGATTCATGGTGCAGTGCTAGGATCAAGGGCACTAGGATTAAGAGTGTGAGTGCTACCTGCCCTAAGTAGCCTAGATAAGATATAAGGGATAGAAAGAGCTGTGGTTGATCCTTGTTGCTTTGCTACTTTCTGCCTACCATGAACTCTTTCTGCATTACAATGCCTGTCTGCCATGCCACCCTGCCTTGAAGCCAGGCAATTATGGACTGAAACATTTACAAACTGTGAGCTAAATAAACCTTTCCTCCCTTAACTTGTGAGTATTTGGTATTTTGTCTCAAAAATGAGAAAAGTGACTAAGACACCTTTCTAGTTCTGGTCTCCAAACTTCAGTTGTTGAACATCCAGAAGAGAAGATCTCAGTACTGTAGTGGAAGCCGTGAGTTTAACTATTACAATCTCATCTGCATCTTAAGCACTTTGAAATATAGAATATAGCCAGAGGACTGTTATTTCTTACCAGTTATGGTTGTTTTAGACATTGAACCCCTACAGAATGTTAACAGACAAAAATTATAAAGTTTTACAGAGAAAACTTGAGATCAAGAGCAACACATAGTATTTCAGCATGACAATTATGATATTATCTTTGAAACACATTTAAATGTCTATCTTAATATAGAATAGCCTTTTTAATCAATCATTTCCATCTAGTACACAATTTGTTATCCTTTAATAGGATGTCATCGAATAAGCATTTGACATTCTCTAGACTGCTGAGTGCCTGAGCATCTCTAACTGTAGTGACACCTATATAACATACACATCACATAAGCTTTTTAAAAAAACTATCATTTGACTGTTGGTTTCCTGCTGGCATGAGATATACCTCTTATCACAAGTAGCAGGAGTATAAGAGAAAGGCAGACATCCGAGTCTAATATTTTTTTTCTTTTTTCTTTTTTTTTTTTTTGGTGCCAGGGATTGAACTCGGGTCCTTGCGCTTGCAAAGCAGGCAGCAGAACCACTGAGCTAAATCCCCAGCCCCATCTGAGTCTAAAAGAAAAGGCCATCACCATAAACAATCCTCATTTTATATTTTAGAATACCTGTACACTCAGAAGGCATTAATATGTTTACTCAGAAGACATGAAATTAGCAATAATGATTGTCATAGCTATATGGAACCTTTGTCTCTTAATTTAGTTTTGTATCAAGAGCATCTTTTAATAAGGAAACTTTATTGTTTTACCCACAGAAAACTTAACCTTTTGATGATAACCACTGTAAACATATTGCAATAATATGTTTAGCAGTGTTTCTTGGAGTGTGTCTCTCATAAGGCTACAGAAATTATTCGGGTCCCATTAGTGAGTAAAGACTGGAATAAATGTTTCCAGGCAGCTGCTTCTTTATTCACCAATGGGAGTCTAATCCAGCAGTTCCCCATGCTTATGGGGTCCTCATTTAATTATCTTAACAAATTTTTCAGATGACCTATGAGAACTAGATCATAACAATTAACACATTATTCTTGACCACTGAAACACTCCCAAGTTATTGTACACAGACAGCAATATGCAATGCATTTGTAAACCCAGTCTTGACATCATTTCAACCAGCTACCAACCTGGGTGGAAGCATGTTCTTAACTCTAATGACAGTTACCTATAAGCCAACTTAAGTTGTAGACATAAATATTTTAAAAATCAAACAAAGCAAAAGGAAGAAAAAGTTGTTGAGCTCAAATGAAACAGCTGTAGATGTTGGAACTGGTCACAAATTGAACAGACAGACAGGCACACATAAGACAATTGTTAACAGACTAGAATGCACTCATATATTTAACCATGTTGAATTAGAATAATCCTTTTATAGTTTTTAGGTTTGTAACTATAAATAGAGTAGTCAGATCTTTTTAGAGATCTCTTGTAATAAGAATCAGAAGGAATAAAAACATTTTACACCTGTGAAAGTGAACAGTTTTTAAGATGGACCCTAGGCTGATGGTTTATCTGACTGGAATATCCAACTATACAGGCTTCTCATTGTTGCTTTGATAGCCACAGTGACTTAATAGCCACAGCTGATAGCCAAAATTGCTGTTTTGATAGCCACGTGTAACTATTCCCTCCAAAGGAGCAGGCTGTTAAAGGTAATGTTAACTATTTCCAGGGTGGGTGCACAGGCCAGGTTTGGGTGTAGAAAGAGACTAGGTGGCATTCTTGGAGTTAAATATGTATTCCAAATAGTAGGGGAAGAAGCCTGCCAAGGCTCCAGTCTGCCCTGCTACAGATGTCTACCTATGACAGTTTTTTCCCATTTTGAAAAGAAATAAGGGGAAAGAAGATGTCCTTGTCTATCCTTTTTGGTGTGTGCCCAATCTAAGGTGTCCATCCAGTGCCAGCTGCAGTGAATTGGAAGTGGAAGAAAGTGGCCAGAGCTGGGTTAGCTGGGCTCTTACTGTCCAGCTGGACCCCTTCCTTGTGATCTTGTGACCCTTGGACCATACTTAGCCTCAGGATTTCCTCTTTTAGAACCTCAATTAGCATGTCTCTGAGAATGGTGGCTGGCCTGGCAAGATGTTCTGGAGAGAAATCATAACAAAAAAGAGGCAGTCCTATGGGGACTGAGGCTATGGCTATCCTTTAATACCTGTTTGTGTTACCTGTTGAAAAGTCTGTAGGAATTTAGCCGGTGAGGTGACATCTTTTAGTAAGGCATCTGTTTGTCTATTGAGGAGAAAAATCATTACTGAACTACAGTATATCATCTACATATTGCAGGACTGTGACTTGGGATAACTTAAAATAGGGCAAGTCATGGGACAGTACTTGTCCAAACAGTTGAGCAACATCTCTTAATGCAAAGAAAGTCTGAGCATATGGTAATTCTGACCACTTCCCCAGTACAACTCTAGTTGCAAAGTAGTATCATAATCAATACTTCCCTCTGCATTCTACTTTGTCTCTAGGGAGTAGGCAGGCCATGTGTGGGTGTAGAAGAATATTAAACCACTCATTCTCAATACATGAGAGTCAAACACATTCCGGTGCTTAAGACTACATTCCAACAGAGTAAGAGAATTTGACATTGAGTTTCCCAAAAACAAGAGAAAACAGGTATTCCTTTTAATCCCAACTTGGTTTTTATGTGCCCTGAAGGCATGCCTTAATTGACCTGCTCCAGAGCAGATAGCTACTATCTGGAGAGTGACCAGAAGATAGGTTGGGCCAGACTATTCACCCTTATCGATGCACACCCCTACTTTCTCCAGAAACTCAAATTCCAAACTCCAAAGCATGTTTCCAAAAGCACAAGCTACAGCTGATTACCATTATAATGGCCATGTTTAAAGGAAGCATTGCTAGCAAAATTAAACCAGTGATCAAGAGACCTGAACAATTCTTTTCCAATTCTTTGAAAGAGAGTCGGGGAGTGGAAGGGCAGATTGGAAGTGGTTGGAACACTTCTCAGCCTGCAAAAGAGGGCACCTCTAGAGATAGATAGAGGCAAATAATGGCATGGAAAAATCCTGCCTGGGGCCCTTGGGCAAAGAAGTCACTGAGACATTTGTGTTATCTACCTAATCACCTAGACAATCTTCCTTAGCAGCAAGACAAGGCTACCCTTTACTCAAACTCCATTCTACAGTTGTATGTCTCTATATCTGTGACACACTTATGAAACCTACAGATTAAAACTTGTGCTCATTGTCTGGCGACCACAATTTACACATTGGCAAAAGTACTTCTCTCCCATACACATATAAATTATGAGAACCAGGCTTAGGAGGAGAGAGACAGCCAGGAGTTTGGAGCCCTTTTGAGCATGTGAGGAAGTGAGATAAAAAAAAAAAAATTAGTTTAGAAATTTTCTCCTGAACTAAATGTGTTTTGGTCCCTTAAGTATAATCCTTAAGAAATAACTCCTTCTGGTGTCACCCAGAAATTGGTTCTTTCCATTGGGTCTCAGATTTTAATTTCCTGTACCTTGTGCTCGCTTTGGCAGCACATATAATTTCCTGTACCTGCTGGATGGGAAATTGTGCCTAGAACCCTAGGTGGGGACATCACCTTCATATGTGTTCTCCTAGATGGACAAAATTCTGATATCTCATCTGACCCAGTGACAAGGTATGTGTTCCTCATCTAAGATGACTTCCCTGTCTTTGGTGTTAACAAAAACATTTCATTTTCTATGGGCTCAATTTGAAAGCTTTTAATTGTTAGGTGGGAAACGTCGAGACAGATTGGAATTAAAACCTTTGCAGTCTTTCTTTCTCTCTGATGTTTAGAAGAAACATGCCTCCAAAAAAAATGGGAGAAAGTACAAAGTGACAGAAAAAGATCAGAAATGAGATCAGAGAAAAGAAAGTTTTCTCAGAGAGGGATCCCGAATAGGTTTCCCAGAATGATTATTTTAATTTAAATTATAATTAAAACCATATTCACTATTGTCATTATTTTAGATCATTTAGACTACATTGACAAAAGCTTTGTAAATAGTAGTAGGTGGCACCACATGAGTATTGAAGAAGACAGCAACTGTTTGCCAAAATAAGTAATTTTTAAAATGTGGTTTCTGTGTAACCCCTTATTGTAAGAACTGTCTAGACCAGTGCTGGCCAAGAGAACTTTTTGTGATGAAATAGACTATATCTGTGCTGCCCAGTGTTGTCACCACATGTGATTAGTGCATCTGAGGAATTGAATTTTTAATTTAATTTTATTGAAATTGTAATTTTATTTAATTGCAGTTTAATTTAGATAGTCACTTAAGGATAGTGGCTACTGAATTTTAGCACAGATCTAAAAAGATTGGAAAATATATAAGTGATTCAGTTTAAACCTTATGGGAGTTAACTCATTGAATTTTAATATCAGGAACATAGATAATATTCTTTTAGGGAAAAACAAGTAATTTATGAATTAAAAAATTGTGCCTGACTAATGTTTTTGAAGAATAAAATAAACAGGTTAAAAAAAAAAAAGGAGCACTAGTGAATGTGATATAGCTTGAAATTCCCGAGGGCAGAGATCCTGTGTCTTCATTATTGTATTTCTAACACCTTATTTCTGTGCCTAGTGCAGAGTAGGTGCCAATAAAGATTTCTTTAATAAATGGTTGATCTGGTAATTTTTAGAAGGAATCTAGATCATTCAAAAATGTTCCTCAGAAAGTGACCTGGTAGTTTTTATAGGTATAGATAACAGCACCCTAGTACTTAATAATGACAAGAATGTAATCATATCATGGAGCATCAAGAATTACTGAAGACAAATCAGCTGGTCTTCCCTATCTGTGTGTGAATCTGTGGCATTTCCTCATCAGGAGTCCTGGGTTCATTTTCAGCAATCTCATCATAGAAAAAACATGATGGAACCAGAGACTAGCCAGAGAAGATCAGAGATCCACTAGACCTAGAGGTTTACTAGCAACCTGGTGATGTAGTATGGGCCCAGTGGATGAGTGATCCTCATAGTCAGACACTGGCTTAGTGAGTGAGCATAGGCTTGTTCAAGAAATTCCAACATTCTAGAAAGAAAAGAAACCTTTGTTAAGTTTAGGACAAATAGAAGAAATTACAGGACTTAATTCAACTTCAAATAATGAAGTAAGCATATGTTTTTTAATATGAGCTCAAGAAGGAATTTTGAAATTTATGAATGACAGTCACATGCCACTAAAACAAAAAAAAAACGACATCAGAACTCAAAGACTGATATCAGAATCTTGGGTGTTTTGGTTAGAATTAAATACTGAAGTAGATGTTAGACAGACTAGACTACAGTGAGAGGAAAGTAGAATGAGAGGAACTTTTCCTGTTTAGCCTTCCTTTAGAAAAATAAACAAAACAGACATACCCTTAATTTGAATTTTTCAAAAAAAATGAATAAGATATAGAAAGATTTAGTACATCTTTCTAAATAAATACCTAGAAATAAACTTTTAAAATAAATAAATAATTTTTAAAAGCAAGATCTTTGTGAAATGTATTTTAGATGGTCTGCATTTTGTAAAATTTCCCATGGTATTGAGATGGCTAACTGTGGTGAGATGCAGTTATAACCCCTTTCCCACATTTTGAGTGGGAAGTATTCTTCATACATAGTGTCCGTGGCATAATTAAAACATCAGATGACAATTATGTGTTCATGTATAAAATTTATCTTTTGGGGAGGATTTATACTTGTAAAATAGATACCAGTCACAATTTCCTAATACTATTAGTTTTACACAAGAAAAGAAAAATATAATTACATGATTAATATGACAAAAACTCAAGTGTTAAGACTCATGAAACAATCCTGATAAAGATCAGTGGAATATATTTTCAGTAAGGATTATTAGAATCTCTTGCATGGCTTCTCTTACACAAGCAACATCATGGCCTTACAGGTTTATGCTTTATTTGGACTCAAGTAATTGCATCTATCTGGGTATGGTAGTGACAATGACTGTCGCTGAAATTCTTATCCCATGCCCTTTGAGGCCCTGTAAGGTTGTTTCTTTACCCTTTTAGCTTTAGCATTAACCCCTATGACAGTATCTTTACTTCTTTGTAATGATGTTGGACTGATTCAGTTTTTGTCCCTGCTCCAAGACATGGAATCAGCTACTCCAAGGGCCACTTTAGTTCCTTTTGCTGAGAATAGTTTTAGAGAAAATCTGAGTATGTGGAAGAGTACTGTCTTTACACAGTATTCTGTGTATATGGAAAAATCTGAGTATGTGGAAGAATACTGTTTTTACACAGGATGGATAATATTAGAGGCTGTTTGGGTCCCTTTAGGGACACAGTATAATTTTTTAAAATCTTTTTAAGATCACTAGTTCACAGTTCAAATTTAAGTCCTTATTTCTGAAAATTTAGCTTTATTTTTTTAAAGCTACCTTCTTTTTTCTCTGTCATAATTGACCTATATTGTTGTGTCAAACTACAGGCTCAAAAACTATTATTTCAGTGATAAATGTTATGTAAAGCTTTAGAAAATTCCATGTAAAATGTTAAATCTTCTTTTAATTTAAAGTCATACATTTATTATTCTTCTATTACGTAGTGGGCTTTAGGAAGAACAAATGTATTTCAAAATTAGATGCAGGATTATACAGTGACCAAAAGGCCTTTAAAAAAAAATCTAGATATTTTCAATTTAGCATTAGGTTCATATGATTCCCTCAGATAATATTAATGGAAAGAGCGCTGATTATTTGAGAAGAAAAAGAACCCCCCCCCCCCGCAGCAACATAATATAAGGCATAATATCTTGTACCTCGGATGGAATTACCTCGTAAATAATAGAGGAGGATGAAATCAAGACCACAGATAGACAGCTTTTGAGGGTTCATTCGAAACTCCTTCAGCTTTCATTTTTAAGAACCAAAATATACACTTTGCTTTCTGTTCATTTGCATTTTATTCTTACCATTATTTACTTCTGTTAAGTCAGTTTTGTTGTTGAACTTAAATTACTCAAGGCATTGAGATAAATAGATTCAGATATGATGATTCTGAATTGCTTAATGTTTTAGAGGTCAAAATTTACAAAAAGAAAATGTTTTTTGTTTAAGTCTTTTTTAAAAAAAAGTAACATTATCCTTGTGACATCCTCTTTCTACTCCTTTCGATGGTAACCTTTATCTTAAAAGTTGGTGTGCATTCTTCCTTTAAAAGTCTTAATGTTTCTTATAAATAGCATTATATGGTACATAATATTTTGTAACTTGCCTTTGTATTAAATGCTTGTTTCAGGTTTTTCCATATTGGTACATGTAAACTTATTTCATTCTTTTCAACTACTTGGCTGCATTCCATGAAGGAATATACCTTATTTCCCTATTGATGGATATTTTGTCACCACTTTTTGTTCTTATAATCAAAGCTTAACTGAACACCTTTGTTCATAATTCCTTAGGCACACATAGGAAAATTGCTTAAAAGTATGTATTTGAAGTGCTGACATACAGATGAGATTTATTACAAGTTACTAAGTCATTCTTCAAGAGTATACCACTTCACAATCCTAACAACAGTGTATTTTATTTCTTTATACAAATTTATATGTTGTCCAACCTTTTAATTTTAGCCAACCTGATACAAATGAAATGTTAATGAATCATTTTCCAACTTATATTTCACTGAATAGTAGTAAGATAGAGCATCTTTTCCTAATATATTTTCCAGTAGGTCTTCTCTTCCATGAATTTCTTTTAAAAAGGAGAGGGGAAATAGATCATATCATAAACAGTTGCAGTCTCCCTTATTCTCTGAGTGTGTGTTGTCTGTGTACCAGCTCTGAAGATACAGCCAGGAACAAAACAAAGTCTCACAATTTGAACATTTTCTTTAAAAAAATGTAACAGGATTTGAAGAGAGATGACTTCAGTCCCAAAGGCCAAGAACAAAGCCACAAGTCTTACTACCTTTGCATCCTGAAGCCAGATGCCAGAACAACCTACTAAGAGATCGAAGCCACTGCTAGAATGAGTTCTTACCCACCTTCAGCTTATGAAGGGATGCAGCAGGTCTGAGGGAAGCATTTCTCAAGGGACTGTTGTTCATTAGCTGGGTGTAGCATCAGTATGTGTACAAAGCCAAATGCTCTGGGAATGGATTCTGCTGAAGCAGAATATATAGTGTGGGGAGAGAGAACAGAGTACATACCATTCTGGAACCAGTACTCGAGTTGGCCAAGGTGGATGAATCTGCTAAAGAAAGCCAACTATTGGTCAAAGAAGTGGGAGAGGAACCAGAGAACAACAGTGTGAGAACCCAAAAAAAGGACAAGGTTTCAAGAACAGTTGATAGGTTTGGAATCATTCTCACACAATTATGAATCCTAGCCCAGCTGTTAACTAACTATATAACATCTATTATCTAAAACTGAATTTATTTATCTTAAAATGTGGTTAATAATGTATGTTGTTTAAAATTGGGGTTTTTTTTGAATTTTTTATGAAAAAATAAAACATTTTCATGACCAAGTAAGAGAATAACAATAGTTATTACATTGTGTATCATTATCTTCAAATTAGTTACTCAATAAAAAAAGATTTTTACAAAAAAGAAACATAATATTATAACAAACTTTCTAAGATAAACTAGTAGTATAAATGAAACAAATTAGCATATATATTGAAATATTTATAAAACAATGGAATATGTAATTTGAGGAAGTATTTGAACTTCTCCCTACTTATTTTTTTTCTCCCTACTTATTTATCTCTTCTCTTTTGCTCTTTATTTGTATGTGTGTGTGTGTGTGTGTGTGTGTGTTGTATTTCTCATAGAAAAGAAGATGTGATATTTGAGCTTCTATGTCTGACTTATTTCATTTAACATTTTGTTCTCAACTTGTATCCATTTACCTAAGAATGCCTCAAGTTTATCCTTATGGCATCATAATACTCCATTGTGTATAAATACCACATTTTCCTTATCCATTGATCTATCTATGAACATATATGCTGTTCAAAGATCCATCTATTATAAATTGTGGTGCTGTAAAATGGGTATGCATGTATTCCAGTAATATGATTTTAACTCTTTTGGGAAGTTACCTAGGAGAGGGATAGCTGGGTTAAATGGAATTTCTATTTTTAGTTTTTTGAGGAATCTCCATGCTGATTTCAGTTGTGATTGTACTAATTCACATTCCAATCAACCGTGAAATAGAGTTCCTTTTTCCCCACCTCCTCACCAGCATTTGTTATTGTTAGATTTTTTTTTTGCTGATAGCCATTCTTTCTGGGGTGAGATGGTATCTCAGTGTATTTTTGATTTGCATTTCTCTGATGGCCAACGATGATCAACCTTATTTCATGTATTTATTGGCCATTTGTACTTCTTCTGAGGAGTGTCTATTTTAGTTGCCTAATTTTTTATTGGGTCTTTTATTTTGGGGGATCTAATTTTTTAGTTCTTTGTAGGTATTCCTCTGTCTGTAAAAGAGCTGGCAAGGTATTTTTCCCATTTTATAGTTTGTCTCTTCAGTCTGTTGGTTCTTTCCTTTACTGTACAGTAGCTTTTTAATTTGATATAATCCTGTTGTTGAGTCTTGTGCCATTGGGATTCTGCTTAGAAAGTCCTTGCCTATGCCTATGTCTTTAAGAGTTGTACATACTATTTTATTTTCCAGCAGATTGTTTCTGTTTTAACATTTAGATCATTGATCCATTTTGATTTTAGTTTAGTACATGCTGAGATACAGTGGTACTTCAGTTTACAATCTTAATTCGTTCCACAATTCTGGTTGCAGAATTCATCCTATGATTCTGATTGCAAATGATTTGCAAGCATAGTATGTATTTGGTTGCAACCAGAATCATGGAACAAATTCTGCTACCAGAATCATGGAAAGAAGTCCATGAACCGAGGTGCCACTGTACATGAATCTCGACTCAATCTTCTGCATGTGGATATCCAGTTTTCCCAGCTCATTTATTAAAGAATCTATCTTTCCTCCAGTGTCTGTTTTTGGCTGCTTTGTCAAAGATCAAATAGTTATATGTGCCTGGGGTTGTTTCTGCTTCTTCTGTTCTGTTTCATTGATCCATATGCCTGTTAATATGCTAGTATCATGCTGTTTTGATCTCTCTACCTTAATGGTATAACTTCAAGGCTGGGGTTGTGATGTTACCTGTTTTGTGTTTGTTACCCAGGATTGTTTCTGCTATTCAGGGTCTCTTCTGATTCTATATGCACTTTGTGATTGTTTTCTCTAGCTCTGTAAGAAATGACATTGGTATGTTGATTGGGTTTGCATTGAATCTGTAAATTAGTTTTGGAAGTATAGCCATTTTTAATTATGTTGTTTCTAACTATCCAGAAGCAGGGAATATTTTTCCATATTTTTATGTTCTCCTCAATTTCATTTTCAGGCTAATTAATTTTCATTGTTGAGGTCTTTCACTTAGTACCTAAATATTTAATTTTTGATGCTATTGTGAATGGTATTGTTTTCCTAATTTCTTTTTCAGTGAGTTCATTACTAGTGTATAGGAATGCTATTGACTTTTATGTATTTATTTTGTATCCTGCCACACTGCTGAATTTAGTTACCAATTCTAGGAGTCTTGGTGGAATTTTTGGAGTCTTGTAAGTAAAGGATCATTTCTTCTACAAATGATATATTGCCTTTGTCCTGTCCTGTATGAATCTATTTTATTTTTCTCTCTTGCCAATTGCTCTGACTAATGTTTCAAAGACTATGTTGGGCAGGAATAATGATAATAGACATCCTTGTTTGTTCCTTATTTCATAGGGGAGACTTTCACCTTTTCCCCACTTAATATGATGTTGGCAGTAGATTTGTGATAAATGGCTTTTATCATGTTGAGATAAAAACCTTCTATACCTATTTTCTTTAGGATTTTTATCATGAATGGATGTTGGATTTTGTCAAAGGCTTTTTCTGTATCTATTGAAATGATCAAGTGATTTGTCTTCTTGTTTATGAATTACATTTATTGATTTACATGTGTTGAACCATCCTTGCATCCCTGGGATGAACTCTCCTTGGTCATGGAGCATGATCTTTTTGATGATTTGTTGCACTCTGTTTGCCAATATTTGTTAAGGATTTTTGCATCTATGTTCTTTACAAAAATTGACCTATAGTTCTCTTCTTTGGTTGGGTCCTTATCTGCTTTTAGGATCAGGATAATGTTAGCTTCCGAGAATGATTTTGGAAGTACTGCTTCCTTCTCAATTTCATTTAAAAGTCTGAGGAATATCAGTGTTAGATCTTCCCTGAAGTTCTTGTAGAATTTGGCTGTGAGTCCGTCAGGTCCTGTGCTTTTCTTAGTTGGTAGTTTTGATGATGGTGATGATGATGATGATGATGATGATGATGATGATGATGATGATGACGACGACGACTTCAATTCCATTGCCTGTTTGGGGATTTTTCAAGATTTTTAAGGTTCAGTTCTTGATGAACCTCTTCTTGGTTCAGTTTTGTCAATTCATATGTATCTAGGACTTTCTCCATTTCTTCTGTGTTCTCCAGTTGTTTGATGTTTAGATTTGTGAATTCCTAATAATTTTCTGGATTTCACCAGTATCCATTGTGATTTCACCTTTTTCATTTCTAGTTGCATTAATTTTTCTTTCTTTCTTTCTTTCTGTAAGATTGGCTAAGTATTTGTCTGTATTATTTATTTTTTCAAAGAACCAGCTCTTTGATTCATTGATTTGATTCTTTGTATTTTTCTTAGCCTCCATTTTATTAATTTATGTTGTGATCTTTATAATTTTCTTCCTTGTGCAAGCTCTGAGTTTGGATTGTTCTTGTTTTCCTAAGATCTTGAGATGAATCATTAGGTTATTTATTTGGGCTTGTTCTATTTTTCTGATGTGGGCATTCAACACTATAAAATTCCCTCGTAGGATTGTTTTCATTGTATCCCATAAGTCCTCATATGTTGTACTGGCATTGTCATTTAATTCCAGAAACTGTCTTATTTCTTCCATAATTACATCTCTGACCCATTGATTATTCAAGAGTGTTGGGTTTAATATTCATATGTTTGCATAGTTATTGTGGTTTCTTTTGCTATAGATTTCTAGTTTCATTGCACTGTGATCTGATAATGGGCATGGTAAAAATTTGATTCTTTTGCATTTATTTAGGCATGCTTTATTAACTAGTATGTGGTCTATTTTGGAGAAAGTACCGTGTGCAGCCAAAACTGTGTGTTTTGTTGTTGGCTAGAACATTCTGTATATATCTGTGATGTCCATTTGTTCAAAGGTTTCATTCAACTCTGATATTTCTTTGTTAATTTTTGTTTAGTGGATTTATTTGTGATAGTGGGATATTGAGATCTCCTCTATAATAGTATTAATGTTACCTGATCTTATGTGTTCATTAGAGTTTGTTTTATGAAGTTGGGTGTATGAATTAGTGTATGAATTTCTTTTAGTGTTAAATATGTTTCTTGTATATAGCATACCATTGGGGGTTTTTCTTGATACAGTCTGCTAATCTGTGTCTTTTGATTGGTGAGTTGAATCCATTTACATTGATAGTTATAATTGATAAGTATTGAGTTATTCTTGCCATTGTATTAATTTCCTGTTGCTGTTTTGTTTTCTTTCTCTTCTATTTAATTGCTAGCCCTACCTGATGTATTCATTTTATTGGACCTTTTGGCATTGTTTGCTTCATTGTCTCTTTCTCGGATGTCCTTGAGAATTTTTTGAAGGGTTGATTTGGTGGTTGTGAATTTGTGTTTTGTGTTTTTTTTTGTCATAGAAATAATCTTACTTCTGGATAAGTTTTGAAAGATAATTTCGCTGGATATAGGAGTCTGGGTTGGAAGTTGTTTTCTTTAACAGCTTGAAACACTTCATTTCATGCTGTCTTTGCCTTTAAGGTTTGTAGTATAATTCTGATGGGTTTTCATTTAAAGTTGATTCATTGCTTTTCTGTAGCAGGCTTTGTGATTCTGTTCTTATGTTGTGTTTCTGGTATTTTAATTACTATATGGCATGGAGTGGCTTTTTTTTCTGATCATGGCTGTTCGAGGTTCTACATACTTCACTTATCTGTATGTTGTCTTTTTCCCTGTGCAGAAAGTTTTCTGCTATTACTTCTGTACATAGGTTTATTAAAAAAATTGTATTAGTACATTTGAAGTATACAATATAATTACATTCATCATTGGAAATGTGTACATTTACATACTGTATCTTGGTTCATACTTTTTCCCCATTCTGCTGCACTCCCTCCAACCCCTCCATCCCTCTCTATGTACAAAAGCTTTCTTTCCATTTTTTTTAATTTTCTCATAGTAATTCCATTCCCTTCTTTCCTTTCCCGTACCTCTCCCACTTCCCCTTCCCCTTTGCCCCTTTTCTTCCTATATTTCACATTATCTATTGTACCTTTTGATCCTTATTTACACTTTCGATTTCTCACACCAGAGAAACTATTCAGTATTCACACGTGTGTCCTGTTTCTTTCTCTTAAGAGTATAGTCTCAATATGCATCCATTTAGCTAGCTATTTCCAAGTTTTAGCTATTACAAGCTGAACCACTGTGAATATGAGTGCACATATATCTCTGTGGTATGATTCTTTTAATTCTTTTGGGAAGATGAACAGCAGGGGAATAGCTAGGTCAAATGGGACCTCCAGTACTAGTATTTTGAGGTATCTCCATACTGATTTCCACAGTGGTTTTACCAGTCTACACTCCCACCAACAGTGGAGAAGGGTTCCTTTTATTCCAGAGCCCTGCCAGCATTTGTTATTGGTTGATTTCATGATAGCATTCCTTCTGGGGTAAGGTAGAATCTCAGCATTATTTTCATTTGCATCTCTCAAATGACCAGTGATGTTGAATATTTTTTCATATGTTTATTTGCTACTTCTGCTTCTTTGAGAAATGTCTGTTCATTTCAGATGCCCATTTTTGGATTGGGTCTTTAAATTTGGGAGGTCTTAATTTTTTAAGTTCTTTATGTATTTTAGATAGTAGACTTTTGTCTGAGGAACAGCTGGTAAAAATTTTTTCCCAGTGCCTGGGATTTAGCTCAGCGGTACCGTGCCTGCCTGGCAGTTGCAAGGTCATGAGTTTGGTCCCCTGTACCAAAAAAAAAAGTTTGGGCCGGGATTTAGCTCAGTGATTCCCCCACCTGCCTTGCAAGTGCAAGGTCCTGAGTTCCATTCCCAATACCAAAAAAATTTTTTTTCCCCACACTGTGGGTTGTCTCTTCACACTGTTGATGATTTCTCTGGCAGTGCAGAAGCTTTTCTTTATTGAAGTTTTTTTGGTACCGGGGATTGAACTCAAGACCTTGCACTTGGGACCTTGTGCCTGCGAGGGATGCGCCAGAACCCCTGAGCTAAATCCCAGCCCCGCAGAAGCTTTTGAATAAAAAGTGATCCCACTTGTTGATACTTTGTGCTAGTTCATGTGCAACTGAGGTTTTGTTCATGAAATCTTTTCCTATGCCAATATCTTCAAGATTTCTACCTAACCTCTCATCCAGCCAGTTTAGTGTTTCTGCTTTAATATTTAGATTTTTAATCCATTTCCATTTTAGTTTAGTGCCTAGTGAGAAATATAGGTCTAGTTTTAATCTTTAGCAAGTTGAAACCCAATTTTTCCAGCATCATTTATTAAAGAGGCTATCTTTCCTCCAGTGAAGGTGTCTGGCTCCTTTGTCAAAGAGGAGGTGGCTGAGTGGGTCTGAAATTCTTTCTGCATCTTATAGTCTGTTCCACTGATCCTTGGGTCTGTTTCTTTGCCAGTACCATGATGTTTTATCACAGTAGCTTTGTATTACACTTTCAAGTTAGGGATTGTGATACCACCCCCTACCTTGTCTTTATTTACTACAGTTGCTTTTGCTATTCTAGATCTCTTCTTTTTCCAAATGAATTTTTCATTTGTTTCCTCAATGTCTGTGAAGTATGCTGCTGGAATTTCAAATGGGATGTCATTGAATCTATATTGCTGTTTTAGAAGTATGGCCATTTTCACTATATTGGTTCTTCCTACCCAGGAGCAAGGGATGTCTTT
>NW_004624738.1:19570411-19604683 GCF_000247695.1 Heterocephalus glaber
ATAATTGATATTGTGTAATAGGAAGAAAAGGTCTAAAGGAGCAGGGGAAGTGGGAGAGGAAGGGGAAAGGAAAGAAGGAAAAAGAAAACATATGAGAAAAGGGAAAAAATGGAAACAAAGTCTTTGTAAATAGGGAAGGGTGGAGGGGGTGAAGGGAGGGCAAGGGAAGGGGAAAACAAATAAGAACCAAGATCCTCATGTAATGGTACAAGATCCCAATGATGTATGTAACTGTATTTTATACCTAAAATGTACCAAAAACTTAATGGGAAAAAAAGAAGAAGTTGGATACGAATTTCATATCAGTGTATTCTTTATAAGTCCTTTGAAATTTCTTTTGAGTCTTGGTACTTGGAAATGATTGCATTTCTCTCAAGAACTCGTTTCATCTTTCTTTCTTTCTTTCTAACTAATGGGGACTGCAGGTTATGTGACTCATTGCATTAGCTGCTTGGAAACTAAGAGCTACATTTGTGTCCCTTGTTGCAAGGATATAGATATAAAACATTTTTTTAATATTTTTATTTTTTGTATTTTTTTAGTATTTTTTTATTGACCTCCTTTGGGTTTTTTTGCCTTTATATTTTCTCAGTATTTCTGCCTTTTTGTCTTATATGTTGCATATCTTTTTATACCTCCTTAAAACAGGCAGTGTTTTAATAAATATAAATTCCTTGCATTGTATGCCACCAAAAATGAAGTGTGAAGTGTGGTATTAATTTTTAAAAATTAAATACACATATGTAAATGCACACACATAGTTTTGAGTACCAGCGATTTCCTATAACTCTGGATCATCCATTCAGCTCTAGTGAATAGTATTTTGTGCCAAGTACTGTTCTTGGCCCTTGGTACATCAATTAGTGAGCGCTAACATCAGAGACCATGCATTCCAGTAGAGCAGACACTAACAAAATAACAGCACATGTAGTAGGTTACTGATGTAGATAACATATCAAAAGATAATATATGCTATGGGGAAAAAGTCAAGCATGATTTGGGAGATTGCAGGTGAAGGGAGTGTAGGAGTTGCAACATTACACAGAGGGATCTCAGTGGACCACACTGAGAAAATGCCATTGATGGAGGTGAGGGTATGGATTATGTGCCTGTCTGAGGGAAGAGTATTACATCAGAAAAAAAAGCAAGTAAAGGTCCTCAGGTAGGAGTGTGCTTATCAGGCTTAGAGAATAGGTATGAGACCAGACTGACATTGAATGAGTGAGAATGGCAAAAAGTGAGTTGGGGAGTAAATTGTATAAGCAATAGTGGGAAACCTGTGGTATGCATGCTGCAGCGGGCTGTTTGTATCTAAAGATTTGCCATCACTGGCACACGGGCTTGTAGATTATCTTCTTTTCTGTGTGACAGCGCCATGATAATTTCAAGTATAAAAGAGGCATAATTTCACTGGCATTTTAAAAGGATCGCTCTCTTCATTATGCATAGCTTTCAAAGGAGTTGATAATTATTTCTGCAATTTTAGGTACATCACAGCTAATACTGACACAGAAGAACAGAGTTTTTCAGTGCCTAAGCCATTTAACACAGAGATAGAGGACTTAAAGTTAGATATCCTTCTTCAGAAGGCAGATCATTTACGCATGACTCAGTCTGGCAAGATGGAGAGTTTTGAGCTACTGTGTGAGCACAAAGAAAAGGTAAGAGCCACGTGACAAGAGCATGTTTATTTAGTTTTTATTTTACTTAATCTGTTAACCCATTCGCATTACGACCGTACTAATGACGTTATGTCCACATAACCTAAGAAACTAATGTGAAATTTTTCTGTAAAATGGCTAAAACTTTTCAAAAGTAAATATAAGATTTAGTTAGACTAACTTAAGGTAATAAAAATAGGAACTAGGCTTATAACCTTACAGATTTACTTTTATCTGATTTTTTGTTATTTTGTGTAATTAAGACTTATTTTACAACTGATAAAGAAGACATTAGGCCAAGGCATATAGTGCATCTTCTGTGGGGAGCAAAAAAAAAAGGTATTTTAAATTTTCTACGTTATTATCAGTATAATAGCTATCAGTGTGTAAAGCAATTTCTCCTAGTGGTCATTTTGCAGTGTTTAATGTTGGATCTGAATTGAAAAGCCATTTCCTCTCACCACCACCACTTTAAAAAGGGAATGGGGTGTATACAATATCCCAAAAAGAAATAAGCCTCTTTCTTTCCCATGTACAGTTTAAATTAATATTTGTTCAAGAACTTAGCCACACCAAACACATTGCCTAAACCCTAAGTATCCTAAGTATCAATACATACTTTATAAATGTGCCAAAGCATCACATGGTAACCCATAAAGATATACAATTATTGCCTACTAATAAAATTTTTTAAAACTTAAAAATCTCCACCCAAATTTTTAAAAGCATAGTGGAAGACAATTATAGTCTGACTGACTATACATTACCGACTTAATCTAAGATGTAATTTTATCTTTTTAGTTTAAGGATGAAATAGAATTTGTGTGGCGGTTTGCTCGAGCTTACGGAGACATGTTTGAGCTGTCCACAAATACATGGGAGAAGAAACATTATGCTAATATTGGTAAGTATTTTTTCAAGATAGATTATTCTCAAGCAGTAATTCCAGTAAACTATTGCTGGAGTTTTAGGGTGAAAGCCCAGCTCAGGGGGTCCCCACAGACCAGGCTCTATCCCAAAATGCCAGTCAGAGTGATGAGAGGAGCAGTGGTGAAGGACAGTAAAAGAGCTTTAATCAGCATTGCCATATCAGGAATGATATGTAAACAGGTTCAAGATCTGCCTTTGAGGAACTAACAAACTTTGAGATTTTACAGAAAATATGAACAAAAGCAAGGGTTGGGGGTTTGCATAGCTGGCAGGGCAGGTGTCTTAGTTACAGTACTTTCTCATTGCTGGGGAAAAATACCTGACCCCCACAAGTTGAAGGAGGAAAAGTTTATTTTAGCTCACAGTTTATAGAAGTTTCAGTCCATAGTTGGCTGGTTCCAAGGCATGGTGGCACAGCAGAGGAGAAATAGTTCATGGCATGCAGGCAGGAGGTAGCAAAACAGGGAGCCTTCCTTTCCCTTTTTATTCCACTAAGGCTACAAGCCCATTGGTTGGTGTCACCCACACCCAGGTGGTTCACCCCATTACCCACACCCATACCATGGGTTTACCCATGCTAAACCAATCAGAGAACTAATCCAGAGTACTACCATCAGAGGACTAATCCACCCATACCATGGTTTACTCATGCTAAACCAATCAGAGGACTAATCTAGTTATTGCACACCCATGATACAGCCACCTCCCAAAAGCCTCAACTATGAGCACATGAGGCTTAGGGAGAAATTTAGATAGGAGGACAGTAGGAAATCATGGTCAGGCCATAGTCTGGTTGATCATTATCTTGGGAATGATTCTGGGAGGTGGCTTTGGAGAAGTCCTTATGATTTGAGGGGAGGGAACAATCCAGTTCCCATGAGATGATTGCTCTTATTTTGGGGCCCAGCTTCAGTTCTGTCATGAGGCGATCTGTATGTGAGGTTCTGATTTTCCTGGAATCCTAGGTTACTGTAAATTTAGAACAATGACTGGAGACTTAGGTGGTGCTCCAGAGGTTCTGAAACAGGATGTTGTAAAACCTGGCAATTGAGGGCCGGGGACTTAGCTCAGTGGTTCCATCACATGCCTCGTAAGCGCAAGGTCCCAAGTTCAATCCCTGGTACCAAAAAAAAAAAAAGCTGGCAATTGAATGTCCTGCAAATCTTGAAAATACTTTACTCTTATCTTGGTGTCCTAGTGTTGAAGAAAGATGAGATATGTTAGATAAAATCAGGATTAAGAAATCTGTATGAACAGTTTTTAAATAGATACTCCTTAAGGGATTACCTACATACCTACATAAATACAGAGCTGAGCAAAGATCAAGTTTTGAGATACTGAAGGAGACAGATATAAAAATGAATGTAGACATGCCAAGCTCCATCCTGTTTTTTGTTACCTATTGTACATGTGGAGGCCTAGCATCTAAGTCCATGTTATAAATCCCCCACTGTCTAGTCTGTTCCTCAGCCTGGAAAGAATGAGAATTCTGGCCAACCGGGCTTTGCAAGTTTTCTGGTAAACTATTGTGAAAGAAGAGAATGAAATGAGAATTGAGTTCCTAGAGTGCCTAGTCACATCTAGAGTTCTATTTTAAAGGACAATTGTCTTTTCCTTCTAATCGTGTGTGTATGATGTTTGTTTTACCCTGGTAATAGCACATTTGCCTTTGTTTATACTTCTCTACTGAGTGTTTAAGACCCAATAGGTAGGCCCTATGAGGGGAAAAAATTAGCCTTTTTTGTTTCTACTATTAGGGTCAATCAGTGTTTTTCATAAAGGTTACTTTTGGTGCCTTGATGGTAACCTGTTGGCTTCTTTAGTTTTTTCCCACTACACATTGTATCATCTGTCGAGATAAGTTTGGGTCTTGCTGACCAGGTGACTTTCCTTGAAAGTGCTGGGGACATGCCCCTCCCAATTACCCTAGCTCTTTGTAGAATATAACTGCTTAGCTCCTACTCTCTGAGGTCTCCAAAATCCCCCTGATTCAGAAATTAGGTGACTCGGGTGAGTTGCAAGCCCCCTTTTTAGGGACCCTGTTATCCCCTGGGTGGTGGATGACCTTGGAGGGTTAGGGCCAAAATTTTATGTATCCTCTTAGCCCTTTCACCCACCTTGCTTTCGGCCTCCACATCTTGATTATTGAACATCACAAAGGTCATTTCTACCAGTTGTGAAGTGGGAGTAGTGGGTTTTGATGTTCCCAATGGTCACAGTTATCTTAGGACTTTGGGAGCGGTTTACTTTGGCCAATTTTGAATTAAGTTTTTCCCAATGCTGTTTTTAGAACTGAATTTGTTAGGGGATTGTCTGTTGACTAAAGCAAGTGTCCATGCCGGGGTATACTTTGGGTCAGAATGTGTTGCTTATAAGGATTCCTTCTCTGAGCAGCACCAATGGGCTGGATATTCCCTTTTCATGTGTATTGGAAAGCTGTAAACACCAAAGGGTATAAAGTAGCTCAAAGTGTGTAGTGACCACTCCCTTACACAGACCTCCCAGATAAGCTCAGTTCTTCCTAACCCGGGAACAATGTATGTTTTACTGAGGTTGTTCCTTATGATATATCATAAGTCAGTTACCCTGATACCTCCATTAAGACCCTAGTCACCTGGGGTCACCCAGAGAGGGGAGACCCTCATGTAGCTAAGTTTCCAAAAGGACCACTGCTACCAGCTGTCAGAATTGTTTGTAGCCTGTATCAAGCCAATTAGCATAAACAGAATAATGGACAAAAATCCACATAAAATGATTACATTAAACAACAATATCAAAAACACAGATTAATGATCAAGCTATAAGAACACATAAAACAATTACATTAAATCAGAGTGTACTTTCAGGTACATAGACCGTATTGTATTATAATAATAAATCATCTTTTTTCTTAGTCAAAGGTTTGTAGCTATAGTCAGCCAGAATTCTCCCTAGGGGGTTTCCTGATAGTACAGACTTAGTATTTCCCCTTGTTATACAAGCTACAGTAGAAATCTCACAAATACACTGGCTCCTTAACATACCTTTGTTTCTTCTTACCATATTTTGTATTTTGTACCATAGTTCCTGCAGAATTTCAAGTTTCTTTTTAAATAAAACATATGGCCTAATTCCAGAATAGCCCCAAAGAGCCCAGACAGCAAAGAAATAAGAAAGAGCAAGGTCCAGTGTGCACAATCATAAACAAGTTACCAGGGATTTTCATCTAAAGGCTTGTAAATTCTAAGGCTCATTTTTTGCTTCACCAGTGTAGAAAGCAGCCAGCCAGTCCTGCCCTGAGTTTAACAGAAGTGTGGGACCTATTCATACTTTCCCCTTCATCTAGGGTCATCTAGCTGTGAGTGATTACTGTAACATCCAAGGTGTGTGCTTTCTCCTAGCTGGCTCGTCAAATTTGTTACCAGTATTTCATGGCAAATGCCCCTGCTCTGGAGGTACCAATAGATCAGACTTGGCCTGATTGATCCCACACCATCAATCAAGATGAAATGAGCAATGGGAAAAGGACAAGAAAAGAATTTTAATCAGCATGACCATACCAGGAAGGTCAGATAAAGAGATTCAAGATAGATCTTTGAGGAGCTGTCAGAAACTTTGAGGCTTTATAGAGAATAAAGGTGAGGGTTGGAGGTTTGCATAACTAAAGACTTACATAGCTGACAAGGTAGGTAATCCTGCTCAAGCCATCCTCCGGTTGATTATTATCTCAGGACTGGTTCTCTGAGTGCCTTTGGAATAATCTTTATGTCTTGAGGGGGCAACCTCATTCCCATGACATGATTGCTCTTGTTTAGGAGCCAGCCTCATTTCTGTCATGGAGTGATCCATCTGTGAGGCTGTGTTTTTCCTGGAAGCCTAGGTAACTAAAATGTTAGGACAATGAGTGGAAACTTCTGTGCATCACCATAAGAGATCTTTAACAGGACATTGTAAAAGCTGGCAATTGAATGTCCCTGAAAAATCTTGAAAATACATTATTACTGTTATCTTGGTGCCTCAGTCCTGAAGGAGGCTGAGATAGATTAGGTAAATTCAGAGCTAATAAACCGTGATCAGTTTTAGTTTTTAGAATCAGTTTTTAGACACATGCTCCTTAAGTGATTAACATGCATATGTGCAGAGCAGATCTAGGATATGACCCATAGTTTTAAGGTAATAAAGGAGACAAATATAAAAATGAAGATGCAGATTTTAGTTATCCATTGGGCATTTTGAGGGCCAGCTTCTAAGTCTCTGTTATAAAACCATTAATTTTAACTAAACCTAAATTATCTTAAACTAATATGTTTAATCTATTTCAATATATCCCGTACCAAAAAATATACAGTCTCAGAGCAGAAAGATTTTTAGGACTAAAGTATATATTCTTTTAAAATACAGTATCAAGGGGCCAGGGATTTAGCTCAGTGGTTCTGTTGCCTGCCTTGTAAGCGGAAGGTCCCAAGTTCGATCCCTGGTACCAATTAATAAATAAATAAATAAATAAATAAATAAATAAAATACAGTATCATATTAGAATAGGCAACGGATAGGGCCGGGGATTTAGCTCAGTGGTTCTGTCACCTGCCTTGTAAGCGGAAGGTCCCAAGTTCGATCCCTGGTACCAATAAATAAATAAATAAATAAATTTTAAAAATACAGTATCATATTAGAATAGGCAACTGATAGGGCTGGGGATTTAGCTCAGTGGTTCCACCACCTGCCTCGCAAGCGCCAGGACCTGAATTCGATTCCTGGTACCAAAAAAAAAAGAGAATAGGCAACTGATAAAACTCAATACTATCCTTTAGAATTTATAAAATTGCACAAAGACAAGTCATTACTTGGTAGTATGGTATTTGCAGAGCAATAATAGGCAGAAGATCATTGTCTCCAGTAGTAACCTACCTAACACATCTTACTTCCTGAAATAATTCCAGGGTCCACAAAGAAAAAACCTCTCAGAGTTCAGTTCATGTTTTTTCAACATGTATGTTGATGAAACAAGATTAAGCTTGAATTGATCATTGTTTAAGCTAAATGATGAGTACATGGTGGCCCATTTTACTGTCATCTGTACTTTTTTGTATGTTTTTGAAATTTCCCATATTAACAAAAACAAAACAGCCAGAATGTCAATTTTTGTTTTTCGTGGTATTATTTTTGCATTTCACCTTGACTCTCAATGAATGTCACAATGCTTTCATGCAAAAGCCCCTAACCACCATCTCTCTGAACTTCAACATAATAATTTGACATCACAATCCTTTTAATCCTACTTTTATTCCAAAGCCTCCATATTTCAGAGTTTTTCTTCTCTAAGATACCATGAGAAATAAAGAAGAGTCTAGTTTCCTATCAATTTCACCTCTGCAGAGAAAGTTTTAGAAAACTCATTGTGATACTCCTTCCTTCCACTTCGAGATTTCTTTGCTAAATGACCTCTGCCCTCCTTACTTCCCCTCTTGTTCTTTACACATTCATCATCAGCTTTATGGGACAGTTCTGTAGCAGTCCACTTTGTAACCCATATACACACGGGAATTCTAGAAAGGATAATTTTTAGCTTCAAGGAAAATAAACATTTAACCAAAGAGAACAAAGGAATTTGTCTGCCGATTTACTGAGAAAATCAAAGTATCCTTATGTAAAACTGTTTGATATTCATCAAGATTAATTACATTTCTTTCTTAAGCACCTGCCCTCCACTAGACATTATATTAGCAGGTAGAATAAGATTGCAAAAGCCAGGCATGATGATGCATACCTGTAATCACAGTGCTTGGGAGATTAAGGCAGGAGGATCATTGTGAATTTGAGCCGAGCCTATGCTACGTAATAAGTTCAAGGGCAGCCTGAAGAATATAGTGAGACCCTGTCTCAAAACCAAAACAAAACAAAAAGAATAAGATACCAAAATAGCCACGGTCTCAAAATAGACTGGGGAAACTTATGACTTTGTGTGGAGGGCCATATTATTCAAATAATCATCCATATGGAAGAAATAAACTGAATGAGTCTATTATTGCAGAAGATAGAGGGTCATAAGAACATATATAATGGAAAGGAGGATATAAAAGCAGAAGCTGGAGGTTCATGCAGGGAAGCCTTTCTTATGGATGTAACAGTTGCCCATAGGTGAGATTATTTTGAATCTCTATTTTAAAATGAGTTAGGAGTTTAATTACGAAACCAAGTAGTGAAAATGGAAAAGTCTAGAGGAAATTTGGGGACAAGGATGAAACATAGTATTGAAATAGAATATATTTTTTAAAAGACAGTTTATAGTACCAAAGAAAAAGGAAAAGTGCCTCAGATGTAGTCATGCAGATATTGAAGTAAATTTAAAAGGATTCCTTTTATTCATCCATTTAAGAAATATTAATTCAAAATTATTGTGTCCAAGAGCAATGTTAAAATAAGGTTTAGAGGGAGACAGAGAGAGATAAAGAAGGACATAAATATGATTTAAGATAGTGCCACACTAAGGAACCCAAGTATGGAAAGATTAATAAAGAAACAAGCAATTATAATTCTGTATATCAGGAGCATGTGCGTAGTAAGGCCATGACCAAGTACTGGAGCTGAGAACAAGAATCCAGACCAGTGTTGAATGCTGGATTCAGTATGAGGAAGAAGTGCTGAATGTTTTTTCTCATAATAGTGTTTGAAACTGTTATGCTAAGGAAAATTTTGCACACTAGAGAGTTTAGAATTCTTTTTAAAAACTCACAATGACACATCTGCCTGGCAAGTGCAAGGTCCTGAGTTCAAGTCCTAGTACTGAAAAAAAAAGTGTTTAACAATTAAATATCAATGGACAAAAAGAAAATAATAGTAAAAACCCACAATGAGTATATGATTATTCAGTACTTTTTTGAAATATTATAATTGGCCATTACTTGTATTCCAAATGAAATATAAATCTTATATTTAAAGGAACATTACACTACTATATTCATAATTAAGTAAGCAATATGAATGGCTCAAAAAGATCACAAAATACTGTTCTGTAAGAGAAATGTCTTTCCTTTGGGGCGTCAGCTGTATAAGGGAGCCTGGGAAAACAGTCTGTATATTGTCCAACTTCCTTTTATATTCTGATAGTGATGGACTTACCTCTATTTTAAGCCTGTATTAGGACATTGAAAGCTTTATTCATCTAACAATGTATCTAAAATTTTGCCTTAATTTTTAATGTTTTTACTATTAGTATGTTTTTAAACATTTAAAAAATTACTAACTCCTTTAATATTTGTCATCAATGTAATAACAGTTACTATTAAAATACTTTTTAATTTTTCTAATTTATGTAGATTTCTCCATGGGATAGTTCACTTAATGGATGGACTATATAGTGCATTCTTAACAAATTAACAAATAGGATTATGGTTTTAGAGTAAATGATCATTATTCATGAAGATTGTATCAATGATTTATGTATAAAGACATTATATATATATATATATATATATATATATATATGAATCATTGGATAGTTTCTTCAAGAAAAAAATGGAGCAGAGGGAAAAAAGGCATA
The DNA here is from genome assembly GCF_000247695.1 of Heterocephalus glaber. The sequence continues at coordinate 19,580,522 of NW_004624738.1, forward strand.
AAACAAAGTAGGGCCATTTTTGAGTCTCAGAATGTGATTCTCTTTTGTTGCAAGCATTTTGATTTTTCCATCCATTAGACAAGCCTCTGTCCAAAGTAAGTTTTGATGATAAAAGTTATTTTAAAACAAGTAAAATGATTTGGGAAAATCATTTATATTGCTGAGTTTGCCCAGTATTATGAATCATTAGACAAGAGCTTCTTAGGGAGCCTTCATTGCTCATTTAGACAGAGGCGCTCACTAGCCTGTGCCCATTTTCTGTTTTACTATTATTTTTGGCATGTAATTTACTTATTCATCAGTCTGCTGCCTCCTGAACTGTGAGCCCTTGGAAGTCAAGGAATGTCTCTTATTTGACTTTTTATTCCCATATGTTCACAAAAGTAAGGGACTTAGGCACTCAGTAATTGTTGCTTGACTTGATAAAAAAATTCCTAGTATGTTTTGAAGTAATAACTGAATGACCTTTCTTGCACTTGGTTGAATCAGCTAATTCAGTGGATGTTATATGTGAGTGTTCATCAGAATCACTGGAGATACATTAAAACACAGGTTGATGATTGAGTGAACTCCCAAGTTTGTGACTGTGGCTCAAATGTGCTTCTAACGTGTTTCTGGGTGATGCTTTTGGTCTTGGGACCATATTTTAGGAACCACTGAATTCAAGAATTTACCTTCTAGCAACTCACAAGAAGGTACTAAGCATAACTATCTTTATCTTTCAGGAAAAACATTAGGTGAAAAAGCTATTACTAGAGCACCTCTGAATGGCCACTGTCATATGTGGTAAGGAGACTCGATTTGTGAAGTTTAAAAAATTCTAATATGCCTCTTTATCTATTGTGCTTGATTTCTAAAAATATGATTGATCATTGATCTTGGTAGAAAAATGTATTTAGTAAATAATACAGCAGCTGTTCTTGTTTATTTTTATGTACTTTTCTCTAGATGTATTTTAAATGTAATTAAGATAAACTCTCATTGCACTTTTCACAAATGAATCTACCAAATCTAGTGGCTTTGAAAATGACAAATTATAATTAAATAACTTTAAGATACCATTTTGTTTAAAAACACTTACTAAACTGATGCCATATTTCCAAACATGAGGTAGAAAGAATGCTTCAAATAATAAAAAGCACATTGAGTTCAATCCCCGGTACCAAAAAATAAGCATATTAGCCATTTTCTTCTGATTTGAGGAGTCATGGGATACAAATTCCACAAGCCAAAGAAATACTGGTTACAAGAAAGCTCAAATAAAATGCATTTAATCAGTTGGATGGGCATAGGTGAATATCCTTGGAATAAGAAAAAAATATTCATGATTATATTTTGGACCCTTATATTATTTTAGGACTATAAAACACAAACAAGAAGAAATATTTTTTTAATTATTACTATTCCTTGTGATTATATTTTGACATTGTGATTTAGTTCCTTAGTTTTTTCCCCCCCTCACCAGCAGTAGAAATAACTCAAGAGGCTAGGAAGATTCAATAATAAAGTAATTTATGATCGTTTCCTCAGTGTTAATTTGCATGACATCTGCCCTTCTTTGGAACTGTTTTATTCCCCTACAAGCACTCAGGCGAAAATCCCTCTCATTACAGCTTTCTTTCTACTGGTCCCCATTTGTCCCTCAGGAAACTCATTTTTGTCCACCGAATTATTTTCCAAACAGATTTGTTTCGTACTCTGTGGTCAGCAGGGGGAGCTCCACTCACAAAGACTTGGCAGGAATCGGGTAAAGTTTGATCCCCCACGTTCTAAACACACACACACACACACACACACACACACACACACACACACACACACACACACCCAAAAGATGAAAAAGTCTTTGGAAGTTACCTTTACTTGAGTTAAGATGAGAGTAAGCCTAGCTCCTGACTTCTTTTATGGGCTGGTGTGAGGTGAAACCTATCAAAATTCTCAGACCCTCAGTCTCTACGTCCTTCTAGTGAAGTCTGCCTTCTCGCATGTAGCCTGGAAATGGCTAAGGGGCAAGGATGGAAGAACCTATGAATCATTTCCCTAGCACGCCACCCGTAGGTAGTAGAATATCTTGATTTAGGAATTAAAGTAGAGAAAGTATTATTCTTCCCATTTGCACTTATGTAAAAACTAAGAAAAATTTTGCAGTTAATATCCTGGTACAGATTTTTAAGATCACGTCCCAATTATGTAAGGGTCTTGGCTATTATTTCTATAATCAAATTTACCTAAATCATTTAATGTACATAATGCTAATATATATACTAATAAATTTATGTATGTAATAAGGTCTTCTAGTCTTCTGCTTTTAGGGGCATGTATAATTAACTTGTGCTGATCACGTTATACTTCCTCTGCATCTCTTTTGAAATTGAAGGTCTTTAGGAGTTGGCTATCCAGATTAGGATGCAGAAAGAACATCCATGTTTTGCTCTTAACTCTGCGCTCCCGCTCCCCTCCCGCTTCCTTTCTCCTCTTTCCACCTGTCCCTCCTCCTCCCCGTTGCTATCCTTCTGCTGTCCTCTTCTCCCCTACATTCATCTATACCCATGAAAAATGACATTAAACAGTCTACTTGATGTTAATTCTCAGTTTGAGGAGATTTATTGATGTGATTTTTCAAATTTCATAGAGAAATAATATCGAATCTTCTCTGAGAGTTTCATAATCTTGTAAGCATAGATCATGTGAACTTGCTCCTAGCAGGCTTCCCAGCCTGTCTTCCATTAATCTGGCTACTTCTTTATCTTTTCTTTCTTCTTTTTTTCTTTTTTGCTGTGAACTACATGCCTTGTTTATAACGGTGAGATTTAGCTCTGAGAGTAAATCTTATTAATATATACACAAAGTAATGACCCAGTTGTGCTTTACATGATTTCTTATCAGTTTTTAATTTTAAAATATTACAATCAATAGATTAATAGAAATGTAATAAATTTGAATATCAATTTAATCTTAATTCTTAGAATTTGTTACTAAATACAAAAGTACTCAGTATATTCAAAAGTATTCTATATATTCAATTAAATAGTAAAGTTTAAGGTGATGAAAAAAGAGAAACTTAAACTCTGAGAAATAAGAGTAAAATGTAGGTAAATTGATTCCGTAATCAATTGCAATAAAATGTTGACATAAAATCTTTTTCTTCTGGAATCTTTTCCAGTATGCTAAGACACTAATAAAACTTCTCTTTCATTTAACATAAATGACAAACTATGGCCTTCAGACCAAATCTGACAACCTGTTTTTGTAAATAAAGATTCATTAGAGCACATCTGCATATGCATTTGTTCGTAGCAGAGTTGAAGAATTGTAGAAGAGACTGTCTTGGCCTCAGATCCTAAAATAGTAACTATCTGGCCCTGGGGCAGAAGTTTACAGACTTGTAAACTACTTTGAAATAAAAGATGTACTCTCTTAACAATAATTTTCACAAAGGGTTGATATTTATGGGAAAATTGGGAAAAAATATCATTTTAAATATGTAGTTTTCATCTTTGTGTTTTCCAAAGTGAAATTGCTTTGCAGCTTTAAGGCTGCATAAGCTTTCTGTAAGATCCTGATGTTTTTGTTGTACCAGCCTAACATACTTTTGGAATCAAGAGCATAAAGTCACCAATGGGTTTGCAGTTTGTTGGCCAAACAGGGCTGGCTTTAATTACAAATAATGTCTTACATATTTGTTTTGTTCTACTGTTTGCAAATTATATCCACATGTATTACACACCAGCCTATTTCCATTTTCTAGAAATAAGCAAAGCCCACTGCATGCGTGTGTGTGTGTGTGTGTTGATTATTAACTAGGGCCACAAAATAAGTGGAAAAACAAAAGCCAGAACTCAAGTCCTGTATTCTTATGTGCACAGTTCTTCTTCTATTTGAGTATGCTGTTTCTGCTTTCTCATTATATAAGTAGTGTTGGCACTGAGTAAAAACTACCGCAGGGAAACTAATGAAGTTAAATTAGTAGTTGTTGAAATAGTATTGCCAACTAGTAAGGGTTTATCCAATAACAATGCAAAGAAAATACAGAACTATAGTTCTGTAGTCATAATTTTTACAGTGAGAATGACCTGTAGATGGAACTAATACACCATATTGTGAATTAACTTTCTTCAGAGTTCCCATCAAGCTGAGAATTTGAGAAATAAAACACTAAATTATACTTTTAAATGAACAATACAAAAAAATTAAAATTAAAACACAAGCATGCACAAAAGTATAAACTGATTGGAACAAAAGTGATGATCTTTTAGGGGAAAGTAGCCAGGTGATCTTTGAATTATGGCATATAAGAAAATAAATAATTTCAATTTAAACAGATTTCATAAAATATGAAAAATGTAAGACTAGTGAGAGATTGTTTAAACAGAAAAATTTTGTATTTTGTGTAATAATATTAGTAAATCATGGGATTATTTTTCTATTTTTCTTCACTCAGAATAACTTCGAATATGTGGAGAGAGCAAACTAAAAGCTTAAAAATGTGGATAAGTTTTTCAGAAAACAGAAGATTGATCCCATCAGTATTTTGTCCACCTCTTCCTTTTATTGTAGCACAGAGTTAATTGGGTTGTTTTATGAATCTCTAGATGAAGAAGTTTAAGTAGACCCAACATAGATATTTCTAAAAGTGCAACATAGTCAGTTTTTTATTTCTCTGCTGGTAGACAGAGTGGGGAAAAGGGCATAGCATGAAATTAAGCAAAACATTGAGGAAGCTTCATTTGTAACATCTTTGTAGACCACACGTAGAAATGCAAGCAAGCTAATGGGCTCCCATGCTGCCTGAAGGGCTTGTGCCTTGGCTATTCAACAGATCATTGTCATCCTGGGGTTGATTCTAGAGCCAAGTCTATCTTAGACCCCAGTGTATTCAACAGTTTTGACAGTGAATGAAAACAGAAAACATGCTTATAAAAGTTATAATTAATACAATATTAGAAGGAACCATTACATAATGGGGGAACAATAGTAATTCAAAATATTTTAACATTTTTTAAAAGATGCTGAACGATATGTGAATTAATAGCAATAAATGTGGAATGCCTAAAAATATTAGAGAAAAACAGATGAGAGTTTGAATAAAATATGAAGTTTAATTTATAGTAGTATGTTAACATGAGTTCATTGTGACAGTTGTATATCACTATTGGTACAACTCTGACAAATGTCCTGTAGTAATGTTACAATAGGAAAAACTAGGTGTAGGATATATGGAAATTGTTGGTACATTTGCAACTTTTCCATGAATCTAAGTCTATCCCAAAAGAAAAGTGTACTTAAACAGAAAATTATCTCAGGTTTTAAGTCCAAATAAGTTGGAAAATTATAATGTCCATAACAAAAATAGAGAGTTTGTGAAGGTAGTTGTGGGAAATTTTGGAAGAACTGGAGTTATTCTACAATCTAGAACTCTTTGGGAGAAATAATATCTAACAAAATGTCAGAAGGCATTTCAAAAGAACATAGTGGACAAGCTGGATAGAGCTATATCTGTTTTTAAAATGGAATGAATAATAACTTTCCAAAATCATCAGGCAAACTCTGGTAAACTCTACCACATATTTAAGTTGGTACCACATATACCAACTTTCTACACTCTCTTCCAGAAGACAGAAGCAGAGGGTATACTTTACAACTCATTCTATGAGGTCAGCACTACCCTATTAGGATATATATGAATTTTTTAGAAAACAGCTTTATGTACTAAACATTGCATACCATATAATTTACAAGCTTAATATGTAAGATTCAATAGTTTTTAGCACATTGACAGAGTTCTAGAACTATAACTACAGTCAAACTTTGGTCATTTTTATTATCCTAAATCAAAGCACTGTATCTACTAGCTCTCATCTCCCAGTCCCTCCCCTTAAGTCTAGGTAACCACTGAACTGCCCTCTATGTTTATAGATTTTCCTATTCTGAGAATTTGTTTATTTCTGGGTTTTTTTTCAAAATAGACTGTGTTCATAACAACAATAAAAACAATATATTCAAAGAAATTTAAATCCTGCAAAGTGAGTTCTCACACCACGTTAGAGTGAAACCAGAGACTGCCAACAGAAACACAAAGTACCTAGAATTTAATAGTGTTTTTCAATTTATAAGTCTGTTGACAATGTGTTTTCCACTTTGATTATGATTAGACTTTTTCTTAGAGTTTCTTTATGACTTTAATGTTGATGATGGCAGTTGTAGTAGCCGCTCACATTCAAAACTTCCTGCCGGGGATTTAGCTCAGTGGTTTCGCCGCCTGCTGCGCAAGCACAAGGACCCGAGTTCGATCCCCGGTATCCCCCCCCAAAAAAACTTCCTGTGTGCTAAGCACTGTTCAAGCACATTGCATGACCCACTTCACCCTCACAACATAGATATGGAATAGAGTGTTAGTATCCCCAGTTATAGATGACGAAACTGGCCTCATGTTAATGACAAATATTTATTTCTAGGGCCCTTGCGTCTATATTACTGCTTTTGTAAAATATTAATGAATGCTTTAGATAATTTTTACATGTTATATTTTGGTGGTATTTAAAAATTTATGTGATAGACACTATCTTTATCTTTTCAGGTATGCAGTTTTGTGTGGCTGTGTATCTCAATTTGAGGGCTTACAAAACAAAATCAACTATGGACATCACTTCAAGGTATTTCTTGAAATGAAAAATGTTTTAATGTGGCTATATATTTCATTAGCAGGTATAAAACAGATTGGTCGGCAAGGTAAGCACTAAGGATTTTTTATTTTTGTCATGTAAATGGTAAGAAATGAAATGGTACTCCAAATAGTACTGTGACAAAAAGAATGAAACTGTCTGGGTAATTAAATATTATTATTTCAGATCCTGAACCTATAGTAGATGAGTATTATGTTTTCAAAGATTAGCCCTTTGGTCATGGGCTCACCGGTATTGTACTTAGGACTGGGATTAGTTAAAAATTTCTGCATATCGACTTGGTAGAAGGAGTAGGATCCAATCTAGAGCTTAAACTCATCACGATAGATGAACAAAATCAGTAATTCACATAATCCCACTTACTATTTGCCTCCAATTATAATAGCCAATGAATAACTCTTCAGACTCCATAATGGCAGGAAGGAGAAATCAGTTTCTTATTTCCTAGCTTCCTGTAATCATCCTGGCAGTGCCAGAATAGATTCCTATCCCATCTAGCTCTGCTGTTTTTTCCTCTGTTACACTCTTCTCCAAGATATCTGATACATGTAAAGTCACCTCTTTGTTATTCACCAGGCAAGTCTTGAACAGATGAATATTTAGGTTGGATGTTTTCAATTTTTGTAATGGCATTTGGCTTTAAATTATATATACTTGTTGAATCATAGTCACACTTTTGGTCCTGGTGGTAAGCAATCATTTTTTCTTCTTCTTCTTTGGTATGGGGGATCAAACTTGGGTCCTTGCACTTGCGAGGCAGGCAGCAGAACCACTGAGCTAAATCCTGGCATAAGCAATCATTTTTGATAATTAAATTATTGATAATATTCAGTTATATTAATGACACAATTAGTTCAATATTCCTGAGACATTGTAAAACCACTTTAGAGATTACTGAGCTTTGGTATGATTTCATTCAGCAATAATCTGAAACTTGGAAAGTGACTTTTCCTTTGAATTTTTCTTTCAGGAACATCTAGATATAGCAATCCAACTTTTACCTGAAGAACCCTTTTTGTATTACCTCAATGGAAGATATTGTTATACTGTAAGTTGAATGCCTTTATTCATAAATCTTATTTTAATGGACTATGAATATATGATACATTTTATTAACATATTACTCTAAGAAGTATTATAAAATCAGTGTATATTTTTGAATGTGTGATGTATATATTATAATTTAATATGAATTTTTAGTTTATAACTATAATTTTAAATTTTACAGTATCTATTTTGTGATTTATATGCTTATATTTTAAATTACATAGAGTATTATCTGTGTGTGTGTGTCTGTGTGTGTGTAAATGTACACTATCCCTGGCTCTGTGGAAGGACTTCTTTTCACCTTGCAGTGTTTATTGAAAATAAATTCTGTACTAACTAATTGGTCAGAAGATAAACTTCAATTTTCTGGCCACAAAATATCTTAAAATATCATTTGTGTTGTATGTATTCTTTCTTTAAGGAACTTGATTTATAAGGGATATGTGATTTATGGATAAAGCTCAAATAAGGGCAACTGGTCAGCCTAAGACCCAGTGTCTTAAATAGCAGTGTTAGTTTCCAGAAGAATATCAGGATGTAAAAGTATATCTGAATAGATGCATTAAAAAGTTACCATAAAAAGGAAATGCTATTTGTAAATGAGAAAATTAGGATGCGCAAAAGAGGTAACTTTTTCATTAAGCCTGAAAGAGGATTAGAGATACAGAAAGAAGTTTGCTTTTATTAAACATCGATTATAGGCCACATGTGCATTTTACACTTTATATTTCTTCTTGAATTTAATTCTTGAAATAGTTTGTGAGAAAGTTATTTAGTATTATTCTAGTTTTAAAATAACCTGACTCTTTATGATAACAACCTTCTTGGCACCCCAATTTACTAGTATGTGAAAAAGCCAGCATCAATACTCAATTTTTCATAATTCCAGAATTTATACTCTTTCCATTCTGTCACATAGGAAAGGAACTTATGTTTTTATAAGGAGAAAAAGATTAAAGTCATATCATCTGTTTCTCCCATTTTTGTCCTGGTTATGATACTGCCATGTTAAATAATAGAATAATTATAGCACTCAGATTTTTAATTATCTATTCAGAGTTATAAAATACATAGTGATATCTCCATTCTCTTAAATATTGCAGTTAACTATACCATTCATTTGCTAAGGCTGTATTACCTTCCAATAGATCACATTTTTCATTTATTATTTTTTTTCTGTTAATGCCAACTTATCTGAAAGCTCTTGGAGAAGGTCCATATTTTACACTACTTAGTATACCATTCAGCATGAAGCTCAGTTCTTTGCACTTTCCATAAGAATCTCTAAAAGTAATTGTTGCTCGGGTAACACAATGAAAATAGAGAAAAATTACAGAGAATCAAGCATATGAAAAGCAGTAGTAATAATAGCTAACATGTGCATGGCTCATGTAAGCATTTTATATGATTGTAGACATTGACAGATTGTAGCTCACTTAATTCTTTCAATAACCCTACAAAGTAAATGATTTGCCTAAGGTCAATCAGCTGTTAAGTAGTAGAACAGGATTCAAATCCAGGTAGTTTGTTTCCAAAGTCATTGCTCTTCACTAGTCTCTCTTCCTACAAATTATAAGTAGAAATAAAAAATAGGAAGTATGAGAAGAAGTTGGAATTCATTGTTGCATGGGGAATAGGTTTTAGCAAAGGTATTAAAGCAAGAATGAACAAATATAAAGATTGTTTCCAGCATGTGCAGATTAGAGAGCTCAAAGCATATTAAACTTCACATTTAACAAGTTACTTAAATGACTGAACTTCATTTACACTCATCAACCTGGAAGAAATCTTAAAACTATAATGTTAAATGAAAAAAACACATCACAAAGGAGATAATACAAAGTTCAAAACAAAGCAAAAATAAGCACATCAATAAGTAAAGTTACATAGAAATGCAAATTTCTAAAGACTAGAGGATAATGGCTACCTAGAAAATTTGAGGATGGGATTAAGAAGGAAGACACTTGATGTGGGTGGAGGATATCAACTGTATCAATCCCCTTTAAGTATTCATTTTGGAATCAGTTTAATCTTTTATAATGAACACCCAATACTATTCATAATTTAAAAAATTAAAAAATTAAAAGTAAAAAACAAATGGCAATATGAAACTTAGTTTTGTTGGTTATTTATTTTTTTTAATCTCCTGGATTGTAAATATATATACTGGGCCCTCTGAACTCTCAAGTTAATATTTAAGGACAAGTATTTTTATTTATATATGTGGTATTTATGTGCACATACATACATATGTATCTACACACCTCTCTGAGGAGAGATAATCCATTCAAAGTTGAATAGCTTCTTAAGAGTGATGGTGCTCTGTATTTGCAGGTCTCAAAGCTCAGCTGGATTGAGAAAAAAATGGCTACTACTCTATTTGGAAAAATACCATCTTCAACGGTACAAGAAGCCTTGCGTAACTTCCTTAAGGTATTTTTTGTTGTTTTAGTTACTTTTCTCGTTGCTGAGACAAAATACCTGACATCCCAAGTTAAGGGAGGAAAGGTTCATTTTAGTTCACAGTTTGTTGAGCGTTCAATTCCTAGTTTGCTGGCTCCAAGGCAGGGTGGCCTGGCAGAGGGGCATTGCAGAGGAGAAATAGTTCATGGCAGGCAGAAGGCAGCAAAGTAGTGAGGAAGCAGCAAATGATGACAGCAGCCCTCTTTTTGTCCCTTATATTCTATCCAGGCTACACAGCCTTAGGGCAAGTAGCACTCACACCCAGAATGGGCCTTCCCATTATCCACACTGAGAACCAATCAGTGGACTGATTTAGTAATCACACACTTAATCCCAACATCATACCCTGGATCCAGCCACCTCTGAAAAGCCCCACCTATAACTGCATGAGGCTTTGAGGCTTTGGGGGGACATCTAGACATAAGCTGTATCATTTGTCAATTCATTATTTTCATATCAGACTGACTACCAACTGTACTGGTTCTTGCTACTCTTGTCAAAGAAATCTGTCTCTTTTCCATGTGTAGATCTCTAACTGAGATGCTCATTTGGATCTTAATTTTGTCACGTTCTGTGTTTTGTTTTGTAGTAGTAGGGTTGAATCCAAGGAGTACTGAGCTATATCTTCAGCCCTTTTATTAATTAAAAAAAATTTTTTTGAGACACAGTCTCACTAAGTTGTCCAGGCTGGCCTTAAACTTGGAATCCTCCTGCCTCAGTCTTCTGAGTAGCTGGTATCAGAAGGGTGTGCCAACATCTGAATGGTTTGTTCTTCTTTAAGCCTTTAATAATATAATTTGTGTTTCAAATTTACACTTCCTATAACAGCTAGTTATTCCCTAGGTCAGTGATCGAGAACCTTTTAGAGACAAATGCCCACCCAAATTGCAACCCAAAACCCACTTATTTATCACAAAGTGCCAATACTGCAATTAAACACAAATACTGAGATTTTAGTTTTAAAAAAGCAACATATTTTGTCTTAAAAGAAAAACAAATAACACCCATGCAATAGGTTTGCCATCACCACCCTAAGTCCTAGGAATAACAAGCTATTTTTTTAAAATAATTCAGCAGCCTATATAAAGTTTCATTATAGCAACCCTTACTACCAGTGTGAGAGAAACTCCCCAACACAAGTGAGCATGTGCAGAAACAGCCACACCCTTGTATCAGACTTGTTTCCAATACTGTACTCATAAGCATAATATAGGACCAGTTTAATCTTGTGTGTGTGTGTGTGTGTGTGTGTGAGAGAGAGAGAGAGAGAGAGTGTGTGTGTGTGTGTGTGTGTGTGTGTGGATTAAACCCAGGGAGCATTGAGTTATATCCCCATCCTACCCCTACCCCTTTTTTTGAGACCGGCTCTCTCTAAATTGCCCAGGCTGGCCTCAAACTTGTGATCCTCCCACTACAGCCTCCCTAGTAGCTGGGATTACAGGAGTGCCATCACATGCTGCAGAACTAGTTTAATTTTAGAACTAAAAGATACACAAGGAAGAGTTATTTTTTAAATCACCTTCTAAGTCATAGACATTTGTATTGAAGATTCTTGGAGCATCAGATCATACCAGTATTGTTATGATCTTAAAATATATAAAATATATAAATACATTTAAAATATATAATATATATAAAAACTGTAAAATATATAGTTGCTTTACTAATAAACTTTAAACAATATATAGGTGTGCACACATGTAAATGTGTAATATATCCCCTCATATAAACAACTTCTTGTTGGTCTAATCCTATCTCTTTTCTCTGAAACCAATATAAGGTGTTATATTTACAAGCTGAACAGCCCTAATCCAAAAATCTGAAGTCTGAAATTTTGCAAAATCTGAAACTCTTGAACATCAAGTTTTAGATTTTGGAGCATTTGGAATTTTAAATTTTTGGATTAGGAATGGCAGGTTAAGTCCATGCACATGTTCCAAAATTTAAGAAAAAAAAAGGTCTAAAATCTGAAACACTTTGGGTCTCATACTTTGAACACAGGATACTCAACATGTGTCAAATTGTTTTTTCTCCCACTTACTTATTTCAGATTTATAAAAATATAGGCAAAATCAGGCTGAATCATATTTTCTGATGATAATATTTCCATTGTATTTTAGGGATTGATTTTGCAAAACTGAGAGGGAATTTAGAGATCATATAGTCCCAGGTGACAAATAGACTTCCTCTGTCCAATGGCCAGTGGTTGCCTGGAGGACTTTGTGTGCAAATTAGTGTCCTGATACAAAGCACAAGCCCAACAGAAAAGAATGCAGGAAATAAGATCATAAAGGCCATACATTTCTTGTGTTTTTTATTTAATATGATGTTTTGACTTATAAAAAGGGAATCAAGGAACTAATTTGTTCGATCTCGCAAAACAATATATTTGATTTAAGAGTGAAGTCTAAGCATCCTCTTTTCTTCACCTTTTTTTATTCAATGAGAATTTATTCTTTCACTTTAAATTCTGTAAAAATATAGATCATGGTATATTTAAGGGAAATGATTTAAATAAGAGATACTGAGGGGTTTTTTAGATGGTATTTGAACTCAAAACTCATTTCCTCTTAATATCACAGTTATAACTGAGGATTGGGGTTTCAAAACATTGTATAAAAGTTCTTGAGATGCTCACATGCCTGAAATAATACACAGATGAAATCAAACATAGTAAGTAGCACAGTAATGTAGAGAATTAAGGAGTGTAAGCTCTGGAACCAGACTATCTGGCTCACTCTTGTCTCTACCACCTCCAGGAATCTCTCCTACAGATACAAGTGCACATGTGTAGAAGCATAGAGAAGCAAATATGTGATTTGATAATTATTGGTAGTAGAGAAAATTAAGAATAAATTTAAATGTTTGATGGGGAAATGCTTAATTTAATTGCTCTTCTTGCATAGTATGAAATATAGCTCTGAGACAATGATACAGATCTGTGCAGGCTAACATGAAACCATGTCTATGATGCCTTATAGGGAAAATACAAGTTTTGGATCCATGGATAGAAAATGATCCCAATATATGTTTTCTTTCAAAATCCAATTATTTATTTATTTTTTTGTTTGTTTCGTTTTTCCATACTTAACAAAGTTCTGATAGGGTTCATGTCACACTATTTATAGTGGTTATTCCTGGAGAATGAGATTGAAGTTGAGAATAAAAGTACAAAGGAGGGGCTGGGAATTTAGCTCAGTGGTTCTGCTGCCTGCCTCACAAGCGCAAGGACCCAAGTTTGGTCCCCGGTACCAAAAAAAAAAGAGTAGAAAGGAGAAACTTTCACATTTTAATTTTAGAAATGTCTGGCTTTTTTGCAACTTATAAAACAAGCATTTTGAGCTTAAATTTTTAAAAGTGTCCCTCTTCTGTTATGTTTTGCATCCCTCTAGGTAAGAAATCACAGTCAGATTGAGAGCTTACTTGCTTCCAATTACACAGCAACAAAATCTGGCTCTGAAGCAGAAATTGACTTGGAATCTAAAAAGAGCTCTCTAAGAATGATACCACAACTAAAAAATTCTAATCTCCTAGAGACAAGGAGCTGATATAAAAAAGAATATTAGATGAGAAGTAAAGTTCCTTCAAAATACTTATATCTGATTGAATTAGTTTCTAGGGTCTGCCTTTCTTCTGAAAGTACTTGACAAGAAGGACCTCTGATGTTACTCAACTCATATATAATTTGTTGAAATCATAAATAAATATTAATCTAGTGGAAGATGCTTGCTATGGAGTATCAGTCCCTCTGTACCCTCATTTCCTGAACAGATTGCGAAATGGATAGTACCTGCCCTGGGAACAGTAAATCAACAGTTATTTTTTTGTTTTTGAAGGACAAAAGAGAAAGGATAAAAATGGAAGTCTGAGGACAATGATTATATAAAGCAATCAGAAAACCTAAAATTTTCCAGTGCTTTGTAAGCTTTATGACCACACTGATAAATTTCATTTTAATGGCAAAAGCTATGTTTCTACCCAAAAGATACTTAAAACGATTCAATGGAAAACAACCTACCTAAGTTCATGGGGCCAGTTTGGATAATAGTATCTAATATTCTGAAATATATCCTCTTCACTTGTGGCTGTTATTCTTATAATATTTCCCTGTCATTCACTTGTCCTTTTTCTCTTCAATCAGGTTGAAGAAATACATCCTGGTTATTCTCTACTCAATTACATGTACTTGGCCAAGGTAATGAAAACCTCTCTTTAAATATTACTTTGAATCCATTACTTTAAAATGTGATTCCTTTTAATGTGATTCCTTTTCATTTCTAGTGTTATGTAGATCTTGAGGAAAATCAGAATGCTTGGAAGTTCTGTAATTTGGCATTATCACTTCCCACTGTTACCAAAGAGGTAAGTCTAGATAGTAGCAGTGAGTGTTACTCTCATCAATTTCATTTAGGCTTAAAATCTGAAGTGGCTTAGTATACTTGAATTTTCTTTCTTTATTAAATTATATTTACTTTTATTTTTGCAGATTTATTGAGGTATAATTGACATATAAAAATTATAGATATGAGGGGCTGGGGACTGAGCTCAGTGGTACCACGCCTGCCTCACAAGCGCAATGTCCTGAGTTTGATCCCTGGTTCCAAAAAAAATTATAGATATGTAAGATATGATTTTTTTAAGATATGATATTTTGATATATGTATACACTGTGGAGTAATTGCCACACTCAAGCTAATTGATATGTCCATCACCACATGTCGTTACCTTTTCTGACTGTTGAGAAACTAAATATTTACTGTCTTAGCAAATTTCAAGTATATGTTACAGTATTATTAACTATAATCATCATGCTGTAGATTAGATCACCAGAATTTATTCATCTTTTAAGTTTGTACCCTTCACCCATTGGAAGAAAATGGGGCAGCGTTGACAATCACCTACTTTCTCCTTCCATGATGGTATTTTCTTTTATATTAAAATATTTTGACTTTGATTTTTCATGTATGTGAAGTCTTAAATTTTGCTTTATGTCTAAGATAAACTAGCACTAGGAGGCTACTTGGATCTTTAAGGAACACGCAAATCATGGGCTAGCAGATAAAATATCCCGATGCTCAGTAGGTGTAAGAGTTCAGGGAATGGGACAAGCCCTACTTGGAAGGAGGGAGAACAGTGTAATTCTGAGGAGCTGGTGATTAAACTACGTAGGCAGCAAACAAGCTGGACAATTTGCCTGATTAGACCATGGCAAATGCAGATGGAATTACTATCCTCAGGCCCCAGCTCAGAGCAGGATATGGCTCTCCAATGCCATGAAAAAGATTAAAAATGTGTATTAATATTCTCTTGATTTGGAGGCACCTTCTGTTAATAAAAAAAGAAACTATTGTATTGCCTCTTGCCCTTCTATTTAGTAATTCAGGATTCTGGATGTGCTACACAGTTTAGGCTTTCTTCAGGGTTAATGGTTCAGTCAGCGCTCGTAGGAGCTATTCACTGGTATGGTGGGAACAATGGAAATAGATAAAATGTTTTATTGTTCCCTCCTTTTTTAATGAATTGAGTTTATTAGTACATTTTAGGTATACATAGTGATCGCATTCATCATAGGGAATTTGTGCCTGTGCATGATATATCTTGGTTCTTATTACTGTCCCCTTCTTATACCACCAAATATTATCATCCTCTAATTCATAACAAAGAAAGAATGCCTCAGAAAAAAGCATTCCTTGTGTTCTCTGTTGGCATAGTACATAAAACATTTGTTGTGATCTTTTATGTAAACAAGACATGCTGTTGCCCTCTGGGAGCTTACAACTGAAGAGCATATGTGGTGTATATCCACATAACTGTAGCTCAAGGTAGAGAGCATGAAGTGCTAAGATACATACAAATAATTGGTTATGGGAATTTGAAAAGGGAGAAATTACATCCTCCTATTTGATATCAGATGGCATCAGAGGTGGACTGAAAGCTCTGTATAACATGGTTAAAAATGGGCACAAAGGGGAGAAAACAAAGATTTGTTTGCCTGTGCAGTCATGGGAAATAGGGTTGAAAAGGGAAGTGCAACAAGATCTGCCATGTATCTCTACATGGAGGAAGCATCCACGCCTGTGTCTCTAAAGAGGGTCACTAGGACTCCACTGGGTCCCTTCCCTGAACACATGCACAAGGTCTGGGGCTGTAGATATGTATCTTCTGATGTTTGGAATTCCCAGTAGGGTTGATTGTCCTTAGTACTTTTCCTTGATGTCATTTAGCATAGTTGTGATTATTCCATTAAAGTAGCAACCAAGTATGTTTCATTCACCATTTTATTTCTCTGAGTATATCACCTAGCATAGTACCATTCAATAAAGATTCATAGAAAGAATTAAAATACTACTTATCCCATACAAATAAAAAATAGTGTGAATAACAGTAAGCAGGATTTGTAATAAATGTAACTAAGAAATTTGCATACTGTGGAACTATTTCTGTAATAAGAAATATAAGCTGAGCAAATATTTCTTACCTTATCTTCTTTTTTTTTCTAGTGCTGTCTCTATTTGTATTCTTAACAATTCTAAGTACTAAATGTATAGACAGGAATATTTCACTTTTTTTTTTTTTTTTTTTTTTTTTTTTGGTACCAGGGATCAAACTCAGGACCTTGTGCTTGTGAGGCAGGTGGCGGAACCACTGAGCTAAATCCCTGGCCCTCACTTTCTTTTTTAATGAGAACATAGAGTGAAGTTAGTTGTATGTAGAACCATATATCTCTACAAAGGTTTTCAGATTGATTGATGATTTGCTGATCAATTTATTCATTGCCAAAATGTCTACCAGTGCCACAAATTACAAGGAAGTCAGCATAGCCATTAGTTTTGTCTTCCTCCTGTGAACTTGTCTGATATACCTGCCTCTTTCTTGTGCCATTTGTGACTTCTTTCTTGCATTAGTCATTTATAGACATAACTTTTGTCCCTCATTAGGGAGCTCTAATCCCATCACACTGCCACTTGATATTGGGAGTGTCACCTAGTTAGCCTCTAGAGCCCAGGTTCATGTGTGTAAGCACCTTTACATTCCCAGAATTTGAAACTACAGTATTTTTATTGTTCACATGGACTTTTCTTAACTTTGGGGTGATAGTCTCAGATCCTAAGAAACATATCATTTTTAAAATGAAAAGGATTCTTATGTCTAAAGCAGTATAAAATGATTGCTAAATGAAATAATGACTTTGTCAGTGGCCTGAAAATTTTTAACTGGAGGCACCTTTGTTCATTGGCCTTGAGTGTACTGAGAAACCTTAAATATATAAAAAATTGTGTAATATTTTGTTATATAGTGATAGATGTGCTAGTTTGGGGAAAACTATATTTTAAAATTGCTGTAATCTTTTAAAGTGAAATTAATCATCTTTCTATGACAAACAGACTTATAGTAATCTCCAGTATAAGGTATTTTGATAAAGTCAATAACAAAATTGGATTCTGACAGTGGAATCTTAGATTTTTTTCAAATTTCTGCTGCTGCACCTAGGACTCCTTTATATAATAGTTGAGGAGAAAAACAATAATATTAACATGCTGCTGTTTTCATTGTGTCCGCCTACATGAAAGGCTTTCCCCTTCCTGCATCCCACCACTCCAGATCTGGTAGAGAAGAGTCTGGAAATAGCTCTCCACATTACCCACATTCTCACAGATCTGAATCCTGCTTTGTCCTAAGAAATCCACTGTTTCTTTGTAGTGACCTTTGAAAAATATGCCTGCACTCAATCATAATCCTTTTCAAAGGACCCAGACTATGGGAATAAATATGTGAGATTTCATTATGTATTTATATTTTCTTTATAGGATAAAGAGGCACAGACAGAGGTGAAAGCAATAATCAAGTCCTTGAAGAGGTAAATGAAAGAACTCACTTTTCAACAAATCTAACAATCTACTAAAATTTAAGTTTATCAGAGTTGTTTTTATTGTCCTGTTTTCCTTTTAATGTAAAGGAAATGTATTTAAGTTTGAAGGTAAAACCGTATTTCTATGATATACATTCCACTAATAGCATAACAGAATAAATTATGTTATTTGGAGAATATATTTACTATAATATGTGTACATGGTGATTTATAAACACATATGCTTTATGTTTTTTCTATCAATAAACTGTAGCTTTCAGAATATTTTAAAGAAAACATTTAAATAAGTCCAATAAAATGAACTCTAGTGAATATTTTATTGTTTTAATGGAGACCATAAAACCTAATCGTTTCATTAATTGGATGAAAAATGGAAACAATGACCACAGTTGTTGGTAGAAAAACAAAACCAAAAGGATGAATATAATTATTATTTGGGCAAATATGAATAAAATACTGTTTTACTACCAAGTTTGCATAAATTTTTCTCTTCTTTCATGAGACATTTAATATTGGCGATATTGCCATAAGATGAAATATTCTTATATACTGTTAGAGGATATTTTTGCATAACTATTTGATAAAACATATCTAATGTCTCAAAAATATGTTAACTCTAATCTTGTGATTCTACTTCATGGAAATAAAGAAAAAAGTATAAATATTTGTGTGCAAACATTCATAAGAACATAACACTGTGTCTAACAATAAGAAAGCAATTTATCACATTAGAATTTATAATATAATATTATTTTGACATTGAAAATAATTATAAAAATGATATAGGAAAGTGTAAGGAACATCTTAAGAATTCAACAAAATAGTACAATATATGATTTCAACTATATGAAAATATGTACAGAAAAGTAGTGGGAGATACAGTAAAATGATAATAGTTTATATTTCTGTGAGGCTGTATCTTATTTACTGTATTTCCATACTGTATTTTTATTTACTTTCAAAATTTTTTCATTTCTTATAAGTACCTATTAATTTTATCAAATGCTGGATTTCGATGCATATATTTTGATCACATTCATCCTCTCATCACCTTCCCTTACACTTCAGTCCCTCTCCCACTTGCTGTTTTCCTCTATTAAAGTAGACTAGTCTAAATTTTACTTTCATCTCATCATTTTTAGATTCCATATATTAGGGAGAACATGTGATACTATCTTAGTCAATATCCTGATCTCCAGATCCATCCATCTTTCTGAAAATGACAAAATTTTATTCTTTCTTTTCTTTTTCTTTTTTTTTCTTTTTTATGGTACTGGGGATTGAACTCAGGACCTTGTGCTTGCCAGTCTGGCATGACGCCACTGAGCTACATCTCCGGCCCCAAAACTTTGTTCTTTACAGCTGGATAATACTCAATTGTGTATATAAACCATGTTTTCTTTATCTATTCATTTGTTGATAGGCACCTAGGCTGGTTCCATATCTTGGTTATTATAAATTGTGCTGCAGTACTCATTGGTATGCTGGGAACCCTATAGTATGATGACTTTTTTTGTTGTTACTGGGGATCAAACTCGGGACCTTGCACTTGTGAGGCAGGCGCCATAATCACTGAGCTCAATCCCCGGCCCTAGTATGCTGGCTTTAACTTCTTCAAATGTATACCAAGTAGTAGTATAGTTACATCAAATGATAGTCTACTTTTAGTTTTTTGAGGAACCTCCATATTGATTTCCTAGTGGCTATACTAATTTACATTCCTACCAGCATATAGAAAGGATCCTTTACCCCTACATTCTCCCCAGCACTTATTTTTTTGTATTCTTGGTGGTCATTGTAACTGAGGTGACATGGCATCTCAATATAGTTTTGATTTTCAACTCCCTAAAAACGAAAGATGTTGAACATTTTTTTAATATACTTGTTGGCCTCTTGTACTTCTTTTGAGAAGGGTCAATTCAGTTCCATTGCTCATTTATTTATTGACTATTTAATTGTTTTGATTGCTTTTTAATACTTTATATATTCTAGCTATTAATCCTGTGTTAAAAGAGTGGCTGGGGGGCTGGGGATTTAGCTCAGTGGTTTTGCCGCCTGCTGCACAAGTGCAAGGACCCGAGTTCGATCCCCAGTACCTAAAAAAAGAGTGGCTGGCAAAGATGTTTTCACATTCCATAGGTTGTTTCTTCATTCTGTTGGTTGTTTCATTTTAAATTTGATGTAGTCCTGTTTACTGACTCTTGATATTATTTCCTGTGCTATTGGAGTCCTATTTGAGAAGTCTCCGCCTGTGCCTATGGCTTCAAGTGATTTTTCTCTTCTTCCAGCAGTTTCAAAGTTTCTGGTCTTACACCTAGGCACTTTATCCATTTTGAAATTGATTTTTATTTTTGGTGAAACAAAGGGGGTCTAGTTTCAATCTTGTATATATGGATTTCCAATTTTCCTGGCTCCATTTGTTAGAGGCTATCTTTTTTCCAATACATTTTTTTACTCCTTTGTCCAGAATCAGATGGCTATAGTTGTGTGGGTTTTTCTGTGTCCTCTATTCCTTTCCATTGGTCTATTTGTCTATTTTTGTGTTGGTTCCATGCTTTTTTTGTTGTTGTTACTATGGCTTTGTAGTATAATTTGAAATTGTATATTGGGATGCCTGCAGCCTTGCTCTCTTTGCTTAGGATTTATTTGGCTACTCTGGGTCTTTTGTGTTTCTACGTGAATGTTAGAATTTTTTTTTTCAGTTCTGTGAAGAATGTCATTGGTATTTCAATGGGGATTGCATTAAATCTGTAGATTGCTTTTGGTAATAAGTCCATTTTAGTAAATCAATTCTGACAATCCACGAACATGGTAAGTCTTGCCATCTTCTAGTGCATTCTTCAGTTTTTTCAGTGTTATGAAATTTTCATTATAGAGGTCCCTTGCTTCCTTGGTTAGATTAATCCATAGATTTTTTGGGAACTATTGTGAATGAACTTGTTTTTCTGATTTCTTTCTCAGCTAACCCACTGTTAGTGTATAGAAAATCTATTGACTTTTAGTGTTGATTTTATATCCTGCTATCTTGCTGAATTCATTTATCAACTCTAAGTCTTTTGGTGGAATCTTTAGGGTCTTTTAAGTGTAGGATTATACCATCTGCAAACAAGAATAATTTGACTTCTTCCTTTCCTGTCTGTCCCTTTTATGTCTTTCTCTTGCTTATTTGCTTAAGCTAAAATTTCAAGTACTATACTGAATAGGAGTAATGGGAGTGGAAACACTTGCCTCATTTCTGATTTTCGTGGAAATGCTTTCAGTCTTCCCCCATTCAGAATGGGCTGGGGTTTTAGCTCAATGGCACCATGCCTGCCTTGCAAGTGCAAGGTCCTGGGTTTGATCTCTGGTATCACAAAAAAAAAAAAAAAGAAGAGGAAGAGGAAGAAGAAGAATGTTAGCTGTGGTTTGTCATATATGGCTTTTACTGTATTGAAGTATGATCCTTCAGTACCCAATTTCTTCAGGGCTTTTACCATGAAGGGATGTTGAATTTTTGTCAAAAGCTTTTTCTGCATCAACTGAAATGATCATGTCATTTTTATCTTTGGTTCTATTTATGTAGTGTATTTATTGATTTATTTATATTGAACCACCCTTGCATCCTTGCAGTGAAATCAACTTCATCATAGTGTATGATATTTTTAATGTGTTGTTGAATTTGGTTTGTATTCTACTAAGAATTTTTGCCTCTGTGTACATCAAGGGTATTGATATATAGTTTTCTTTTTTTGTTGTGTCCTTGTCCAGTTTGGGTATCAGAGTGATGTTGGCCTCATAGAATGAGTTTGGAAGCATTCCTTCCATTTCTATTTCATGGAATAATTTGAGGAGCTTGATGTTAATTCTGCTTTAAAGGTGTGATAAAATTCAGCAGTGAACCTCTCTGGTCCTGGGCTTTTCTTTGTTGGGAAACTTTTTGTAATTGCTTTCAATGTCATTGTTTGTTATTGATCATTTCAGATTTTTTTTAAACCCTCTTAATTCCATTTTGGTAGGTCATATGTGTCTAGAAATTTATCCATTTCTTTTAAATTCTCCTGTGAGAATATAGGTTTTCAAAGTATCCCTGTTAATCCTCTGGATTTCAGGAGTGTCTGTTATAACATTCCCTTTTTCATCTCTAGCTGCATTGATTTGGATTGTCTGTCTTTCTTTTGGGTAGTTTGGCTAAGTATGAATCAGTCTTGTTTATTTTTCAAAGAATCAACTCATTTTAATCATTTAATGATTTCTTTCAATCTATATTTCACTAATTTCAACTGTAATCTTTATTATTTCTCTCCCTGAGTTTGGTTTTGGTTTGTTCTTGTTTTTCTAAGACCTTAGGATGCATCATTAGTTTATTTATTGGAAGGCTGTCTGATTTTTTAATGTAGGCATTCATAGCCATAAACTTCTTTCTTCGAACTGCCTTTTCTGTGTCGCGGGGATTTTGGTATGTTGTGTTTCCATTTTTATTTGATTTTAGGAATTTTTTAATTGCCTCCCTGATTTCTTCAGTGACACACTGATTGTTCAGAAGTGAATTGTTCAATCTCCATGTGCTTATATAGTTACTATAGTTTCTCTTGCTGTTGATTTCTAGTTTTATTCCATTATGACCTTATAAGATGCAAGAAATTATTTTAATTGTTTCATTTGTTAAGTCTTTCCTCATGGCCTAAAATATGATCTCTTTTGGAGAACATTCCATGAGCTGCTGAGAAGAATATATATTCTGTAGTTTTGAATGAAATGTTCTGTAGACATATGTTAAGTCTGTTTGTTGTATGGTGTAGTTTAACTTTGATTTTTTTTGTTGTTTTTGATTTTTTTTGTTGTTGATTTTTTTTGAGGGGGTGACCTATCTGTTGGTGAGACTAGAGTATTGAATATACTTAATATTTTTGTGCTGGCACCTATGTGCCCCTTTATGTTGAGGAGTGTTTATTCTATGAACAGTGGGTGCACTAGTGTTTATTGAATTTATACAATGGACCCTTGACTTCCAAATTTGATCAGTTCCCAACGGCTGGTTGTAACTCATGTTGGTTGTAAGTCAATACATCTGAGATCTGGATGTTTACCTGGGTACATGCTATACATAACAAGAGGCAGATGAATCTTCCATTAGCCTAATTAACCCAACTTGTTCGTATGTCAGCCCAGTCATAACTTGAGGGTCTACTATATTTACAATTGTTATATCTTTTTGGTGGATTGTTACCCAAACCAATATGTAGTGGCCTTTTTTGTCATCCAATTAATTTTATTTGGTGTCTGCTTTGTCATATATAAATATAGCTACTCTTGATTGCTTTCAGGTTTCATTTGTTTGGAATTTTGTTTTCCATCCTTTCACTTTCAGTCTGTATATGTGTTTTCTAGTGATATCCATTTTTCTAATGTTTTTTTACTAATTTTCAATAGCTTATCTACTTTTCCCCCTTCTATGTGCAGGATTCTTTTAAGTATCTTCTGCAATATTAACAGAGTCAAGGACAAAAAACATATGATCATCTCAATAGATGCAAAAAAGGCATTTGACAAAATCCAGCACCCACTCATGATAAAAACGCTACAGCAAATTGGAATAGAAGGTCTATCTCAACCTGATTAAGGCTATCAGTGAAAAACCAACAGCCACCATCATACTAAATGGTCAAAAACTGAAAACTTTTATGCTAAAATCAGGAACAAGACAAGGATGCCCACTATCACCACTCCTGTTCAATATTGTTCTGGAAACATTAGCCATAGCAATTAGACAAGAGAAAGACATAAAAGGAATAAAGATAGGAAAAGAAGAAGAGAAACTGTCATTATTTGCTGATGATATGATACTTTACATAGAAGACTCAAAAGCCTTCTAGACCTAATTGACAGATTCAGTAGTGTAGTTGGATATAAGGTCAACACTCGAAAGTCAGTAGCCTTCTTATATGCAAATAGCAGACCCATTGAGAGAGAAATTTGGGAAAGAATTCCTCTTACAATAGCATCTAAAAAAATGAAATATCTAGGAATCAACCTAACAAAGGAAGCAAAAGACCTCTACACTGAAAACTACAGCACTCTGAAGAAGGAGATTGAAGAGGATATAAGAAAATGGAAAGATAT
>NW_004624738.1:19608044-19624892 GCF_000247695.1 Heterocephalus glaber
TAAAAATAATAATAATAATTAATAATAGTAATAATATAGAGTAAGCTAAAAGGCTAAAAATTAATAAGGTTAAAAGTAATAATAAAATGGAGGGATTGGCATCCATTGATAGGATAATCTGTGTAGTGGTTTGTGCATAAGTACTTGACCCAGTAGAAATGGGACCCTTCTGCATCAATCTTTGGAGTGTTGGGAATTTCTGTCATGTTTGGCAATTTCTCCCAATAGTGAGCCTCCTTCCTGTCATTTTTCACACTCTCAAACTAGAGCTAAAGCCCTGCTGTCTGCACAGTTCCATAGTCACATCTAGTTACATCTTTTAAAAAGCCATGTGGATGAGGCCAACTAAAACCAGTTTCTGCATTATATCTCCTCTCCTTATAAAAGCTGAATATTTTTCTTAAGTGACAGCTTTGTATATAGAACATTATACTTAGTCCAGGGAATTTCACACAAAGTGAGCCATGTGGACTCTAATTTTCTGTGGTTACTTCATTCACCACTCAGGGTGCTTGACCTTGGAGGAGACAGAATACCCAAGGAATGCTGAAATGAGGATTTCTCCTGCTGGGCCACTAAGGCCAACCTAATGGCTGCACCTTCCACTCAGAGATGAAGTATACCAGCTGCTAACCTCTCAAGAGACATCATGCACAACTTTGGAAAGGAGTTCAGCACCAGAACTTTGAATGTGCTCAACTTCAGAAGATAAGAATCAAACTCTTTTGCAATTTCTCATAAAAAATTAAAGAAGTAACTTAGTATTCCACTAAAACTCTAAGAATTGTCATGTCCATGTGATTGCATTATTACCTCTCTTTCTTGTTAAATAACACATGGCGTTCACTGTAATATAAAAATCCATGCCGTTTCTCAGTTGCATTTAAAAGCTGTCAAAAGCTTTCCATCTTATAATTTTTGTACTTTTGAATTACAAAAAGCAGTGGAAAAGTTGGAAAGGATCATAAATACAGTCTTCTGCACCAGACTTCTCATTTTACCAATAAATAATTTAAGCTCTGATGTACAAGCACCACAATCAAGTTAAGAGAACTATACTAGCCGAGACTACCTAGGTTCCAGGCTTTGGAACTTCATGTCTTCTGCATTCTACTTTGAGCCTAGGGTATTTGCATCTGACTGCTTGGAGTCTAAGGTGCCTGGAATAAAATGAGGGCTCTGAGAAAGGTAACCATACCAATTTATTTCATCCTCATGTTAACTCTATGGGGAAGGTATGTTTGATTTGACTGTATTTACAGGTAGGGGAGCTAAAAGGATAAGATATTAAAGGTCATTCCTAACACAGTGAGCAAAGAATGTGAAGCTGGGCAGGCTGCTCCACAGTCCATGCTGTGGTCTGAACCACTGTGTAACCTTGTCAGCAAAGCGGGGACTTAGGGCGAGTAAATAAGGTGGAAGAAGAGCAAGACAAAAGGAAGGAAGGGAAAGAGAGGAAGGGGGATATTTTAAAATTAGAGAAGGATCCTAAGGAAAAAGAGAAGTAAGCTAGGAAGTCACTGTGAAGAAAAGCCGTATTGATTTTTTGGATTTAGCAAGCATTGTCTAGTTTCACATCATAAATATCTGGCAGCCTATTATGTGTCTTCCTTTGTATTAAATCTTTCTCGTGCCCAACCTCTCTTTCCTCAATCAAGATAAGGAAAGAGGGAAAAAAGAGGGTGGTGAAGGCTAATTTTAATTACTTAACCTTGTCTGTGTATATATGGAGAGGTTCATTATGGACTTTATGACCTGTTGATTGTGCAGTTAGCAAGACAAGCTTATTTCACAAAGATAAGGTACATTTTAGAAGCAAGTAAAGCTAATATCTTGAAGTCCTGTGATTTTGGAACAACTCAACCTAAATATGTTTTGATGCTTAAAGCCAAAATTAAGGCTGAGCTTTAAAAATAGTTTTATTGAGGAATAATTGACCTGTAAATAATTGCCCATATTTAAAGTATACAATTTGAGAAATTTTTACATATATGTGTATCCATTATCAAGATAAACATTTCCGTGACCTAAAAAACTTTGTTCATGCCCTTTTATATTCTGTCTCTCCTCTCTTTCTTTGTACCATCCCCAAGCAACCACTGCTTTGCTTTTTGTCACTATGGGTTATATTCTCTAGAATTTTATATAAATGGAATTCTACATTATGTATTCTTTTCTGATTGACTTTTTTCATTAAGCAAAATTATTTTTAAATTCATCTAGATTGTAGCATATACTAAAAATTCATTCCTTTTTATTTCTGAGTTGTGTTTTATTTCATGGATATACCATAGTTTCTTTCCCAATTCACCTATTAATGGACATTTGGGCTGTTTACAGTATTTGATTGTTACAAATAAATCTTGTATGGACATTCATATAAAGTCTTTGGATATATATTTTTTTGTTTCTCTTGGATAAATACCCACAAGTAGAAAGTACGGTTGATGTATGTCTATCATTTTGAAGACTCAAACTTTCCAAAGTGGTGCTGCCATAGTGTATGAAGTCCCACATGCCCAACTTTCTTAACCACGCTTGGTATAATTACTGTTTTAAATTTTAGCCATGTACTACACTTGTAGTGATACCTGATTGGGGTTTTAATTTATATTTCCCTAATAACAAATGATGTTGAGGCTTATTTCATGCACATATTTGCCATTTTACACTACTTTAGTGAAGTGCTTATTCATATTTTTGCCCATAATTTAACTTGGGATGTTTGGGGTTTTTACATAGACTTTGAGATGTAGTTTGAAGTTCATTTGTTGTGTCATTGGATAAGTAATTATTCTAGCACCATTTGTTGAACAGACTCTTGGTTCTCCTCTGGATTGCCTTTGTGCCTTTGTCAAAAGTCAGTTTTCCATGTATGTGTGAAATAATTTCTGGATTTTCTATTATTTTGCATTGATCTAGTTACTAACCTTAATACCAGAACCATACTATTGATTACCATAGCTTTAAAATGTTGAAATAAGGTAGTGTTAATCTTTTGACTTTGTTTTTTAAATTTGTTTTGGCTACTGTAGGTCTTTTGCTTTTCCATATGAATTTTATCATGTTTTTATATTTGCCTCACTCCCCCCATTAAAATAGTGGCTGAGAATTTGATTGGCATTGTATTGATCAATTTGAAGAGAATTGACAACATTGAGTCTTTCAGCCAATTAATATAATTTACTTATTTTATTTTTTTAGGCCTGTAATTTCTCTCAGCAATGTTTTTAAATTTTCAATGTAGATCTACATTTTCGTTAACCTTACCCCCAATTATTTCATATTTTAACACAGTGTTTTCAGTTTCATATTTTTTATTTTATATGGAAATGCAATTGATTTTTGTACATTAGTCTTGCATCCTGTGATCTCTTTTATTTTGCTCTTTATTTCTAGTAGCTTTTCTGTAGATTCCATTTGATTTTCTTCATAGATAATCGTATCTTTTGTGAATAAAAACATTTTACTTCTTTCTTTTTCATCTGGATGATTTTGTTTAGATTTTGCCTTATTGTACTGGCTAAAATGTGGAATACACTGTTGAATAGAAGTAGTGAGAGTAAACTTCTTTTGTTCCTGATCTTTAGGGAAAGCATTCAGTGTTTTGCCATTGATAATAATTTTAACTGTAGGTTTCTCGTAGATACCTTTTCTTGGTTTGAAAATGTTTCCTTTCATCCTAAATCTGCTGAGTTTTTTTTTCTGGGATGAATATTGAATTTTGTCAAATTGGTGTTTATTGATATGGTCATATGGTTTTTCTGTTTTAATTTGTTTATATGATAAATTACATTGATTTTTTAAATATTAAGACCACCTTCCATTCCTGTGATAAACCTAATTTAGACCTAATATATCATCCTTTTTATATATTTTTCGGATTTACTAAAATTTTGTTTGGAATTTTTGCATAAATATATACAATGGATATTGCCTGCAGTTTTCTTGTAATTGTCTTTATTGGGTTTAGTTATTGGAGTATTGCAGGCCTCATACAATGAGTTGAAAACTATCTCCTCTCTTGTTTTTCTTGAAAATTTTGTGTAAATTGATAATATTCTTCCTTAAACATTTGATAATTCACTAATGAACTCATCTGCGCCTGGAGTTTCCTTTGTTGGGGAAAGTTTTTAGCTTCAGTTTCAATTCTTTTAATAAATACAATGGACACAGAAATATTTAGATTATTTTTCTTCTTAAATGAGCTTTGGTAGGTTATATCTTTCAAAGAATTCATCTATTTTGCCTAAGTTGTCAAATTTATTGACACAATAATATCTATTATTCTTTTATTATCTGTAATATTTTTAATGATACAACTCTTATTTTTGATATTGATGTTTTCCCTTTCTCCTATTCAGTCTAATTAGAGGGTTCTCAATGTTATTGAGAACAACGTTTGGTTTCATTTATTTTCCCTATTTTTTAATTTTCTATTTCATTTACTTTAACTCTGATCTTTCTTCTACTTACTTTAGGTCTTATTTACTCTTCTCTTAATTTCTTAAGGTGAAACCTGAGGTCATTGACTTAAAACATTTCTAGTTTTCTAAAATAAGCATTTGGTGCTACTAATTTTTTTTTTTTTTTTTTTTTTTTGTACCGGGGATTGAACTCAGGACCTTGCACTTGTGAGGCAGGCAGTGGAACCACTGAGCTAAATCCCTGGCCCTAGCGCTATTAATTTCTCCCAGAGCACTGCTTTAGCAGCATTCCACAAATTTTTATATGTTGTGTTTTCATTTTTATTCAATGAAAAATCACTTACAAATTTTATTTGTATTTCTTCTTTGACACATGGATTATTTAGAAATCTTTTTAGTTTCAACCTATTTAGGAATTTTCCAGATATTTTTCTGTAACTGATTTCTCATTTAATTTCACTGTGATCAGAAAATGTATTTTGCATGACCTGAATCTTTTTAAATTTACTGAGAATTATTCTGTGGTCCAGAATATTTTCTATTTTGATTACTGTTCAATGTACGCTTAAGAAGATTGTGTGTTCTTTAAAGGTAAATTATGTCAGATTGGTTAGTAGTGTTATTCAAGTCTTCTAGCTGCTCCACACACTGCTCCCCATATTCTCAGCTCTGTCTCAAGACTCAGAGAGATTTGCAGACCCTTTTGGGGGTCCTCCTGTATACCCTATGGCCAGAAACTCTCAAGGCAGTTGGCTAGGGCAATTGTAGGGTCTCTCTTATTTGTTACCCATCTCTCAGACATCATTGTCTTTCCTTTCTTTCTGTCTAGAATCTTAAAAACCATTGATTCATACATTTTGCTCATATTTTAGATTTTGGAGCCAGAAGTTAACTTTGGGAAGTTGTAACTGTAATATATTAGTCATCTACTTCTTAACACACTTTCCAGGCCTATAAACCATGGCACTGTAAAAAGTACTAAATTTCTTTATTAAACAAGCTTTTATGAGGTTTCAAATGTATCCACTCTATAAAATAAAGCAAGTTGAGCCAACTGTACTATGAAATTACTTATTAAATTGGACTTTGGTTAGAACTCTAAGATAATTTTTTTGTTTTTCAATAGGATTTGGTAGTGAGGATGGTCAGTAGGCAGTTTCCAACTTCCACATGAGCTAGCCCCAATGACAGCTTATTTCTGAGAACCTATGTTAAACTTCAGGCCCTGCTCTGACTATCAAAGAGGAGATAAACAAGATATTACTTGATGCCTTGCTAGGGCCTACTCCAAGTTCAAGTCTTACTGGGATCTACTCACAGCTGGAAGGGAGATGGAATGGACACTGGAAATGCAGAGGCTGGGAGAAGCTGGACCATCTGTTGCAGTCAGGCCGTCCAGGCCCAACCCAAGGTGCTCAAAGGGCTGAAGTGCATGCAAGAAGTTAAATTATCCTTTTAACTTGTATACTTTATGTTTATACTCCCAACTAATTAAAAATTTGGAAGCCTAATTCATTATTGAGAAATAGAAATTATTAATGTTATATAACTATGGCCCCAACAGAGCCTTAATTGGACAGGCTCTTCTAGGTAGGCAGACAGACCCTGCCATGTTGGGCATGGAATTCATCTGATATCCAATATTGACTGTCAGTTTTTTTAAAGGCTCTAGTCATAAAAATAGTGATTTTACAGTCAAGCCACCAATTCAGATATTTATTTTACTCTTTGTTCAGGGTACATTTTATTTTATTTTATTTCTAGGAGCTTAGTGTACTTTGCAGTTGTAGTTGATCAGTATTTATTGAGCTAATATTATAGAATTATGTGGGGCTGATCCAAATTGGGAGCCTGAAGCTTACACAATTTGAAGAATCTTTAGGAGAAAGGATGCAAATATACAAATATAAAGTCGGGCTTAAAATGACTTTTTAGAATGAAAATGAAATTACAAATTATAAAATTTTAAAAGTTATAAATACCACAAAATCCAGGAAAATAATATATTATTATTTATTGTGTAGCAGGCCTCCAGAGTACTTTCCTCAACATTTTGCCGCATACTCTTTGTGTACTTCATCATATGGCATTAATTTTTTAATGTCATTTTCTATTGAGATGATAGAGGATGAAATATTGGTCTTTGCTGTAGCATGATTCAGTTACATTTGCATTTCATTATGAACAATTTGGTAAAGCTCCTGTCAGCCTCACTTCTCATTGGCATGCAGTAATTTCCTTAGCCACCCTTCTTCAAAGTGAGCCCTTGGAGAACTTCAGCTCTTCGAGCACATTGGCTTGGGCCTGGATGGCCCTACTGCAACAGGTGGTCCAGTTCCTCATAGTCTCTGCATTTCTGGTGCCCATCCCATCTCCCTTCCAGCTGTGAGTAAGTCCCAGTAAGTCATGAATTGTAAGTGGGCCCTGCACAAGGCACCAAGTAATATCTTGTTTATATCCTCTTTGGTTGACAGTGTCAGGGACTGAAGTTTAGTTCTCAGAAATAAGCTGTTATTGAGGCTGGCTGATGTGGAAGTTGGAAACTACCTATTGACCAGCCTCACCACCAGATTCACCAAAGTATATGCAGGGACCTCTTAGCTGGAACTAGATAGCCTCCAAGTCTTCCTCCTGCTGCTTGAGACTATGCTTGAGTGGGTAAGTGGAGCAATGAACAAGAGATGTGGTGGGCACTTTAGCCATGTAAATGAAGCCCCCTGGATAACAGCAGAATAATACCAGTACCTTACTTTCTTCTTCCATACAGCATAAAAGCCAAAGTCATCAGAAGGACTTTAACATACCCCATGCTCCTGCCACATTTGTCTTTCCAACAGACCTCCAGTATCACCCCTTGCATGTACACACACACACACACACACACACACACACACACAGTCTGCATTCCAGACAGATTTGATTGATTGGAGTGCCTGACAGTCCTGTCCCTTGACTTCATATTTTTTTCCCCACCTATAAAGCACCTATACCTATGCCCACTCATGGAACTCTCCCTCCTAAACAAAGCCTGGTCCAAGTGATGGAAGTTCTGCCACAAAACCTGCCAATCTGAATCAAAAGAGAAAGGCCTGATGTTCCCCAAGTGATACTTTTTATTTGTCTTTTGCACTTGCCCCAAATCCCATGTACCAAGCCACAGCTACATCAGGTGCCCAGTGACCATTCTGGAAGATACTTGATTTAGCTGAAGCAGACTTTGGTCTTGGACCTATTCCAGAAGACTCTTCCCTGCTGCCTCTGTGAATGACTGCCCTTTTGCAGCCCTCCTCAGTGAGGTCCACAAGAGGCCCTTCCCCTACCCACAATGAAACAGAAAATCTGACATTGTGCCTAAGCCAGTAGCTGAAACTGGTAATATTGAAGGCAGTCAGGGAATGACAGAAAACAGTAAAGAATTGCCAGGGGCTGCCATCTGTGGGGCTAGAAGAGCTTCTAAGGCCTGTCAGTATCTGCTTACTCCTAGCAGCAAGGAGGGCCACCAACACTAAGAGCTGATAGCTGCTGACATTCAAAGCAAAGGGCCATTATCACTAAAAGAGCTACCCTATGCCAATTATGATTGCTATACAAATTGAGTAAAAGAACCCTCAGCCAGTTGGTAACATCTTGCCAGTCCTTATATGGACCCCCTTTCAGAGAAACCTAAAAAAGAAGAAGGACAGTGGTGATTGTGGTCAGCAATGGCGATGCACCCATGTTTGATTTCCATCTTACATGTGGCTAAGTACCTACGCTACCCAGTAACAAATCTATATAATCAGTTGTGTTCTGGCACACCTCAGAATATCAAGGTACTTTTTTGTGTCTTTTGACCCAGCCCACCGCAAGATCTTCAGCAAAGTGATGCCAAAGACCATCTATTGTTTACCTTTTTCTAGTGGAGTTGCTCAATTAACATTTGTAAAATGTTATGACTCTACAAAATGAAATGACTCTACAATGAAATGACTCTACAAAAATGTATGTTCCTAAGGGTTCTAAAAGAGAAATCTGGAAGTCATTTCTACCCTTGGTTATGTTGTGATATGGGAAGAGCAGACAAAGAGAAACAGAAAGAGGCAAACAGAAAGACCAAGAGTTTAGGGCATGAAAGGAAATGGGGAAGCCCAGCAGATCAGAAGCCAAATGAGATGAGAAAATGAGTGAGGAAATACCAAGGCTCATCCCTACATTTATCGCATCTAGTAATTCAGTGAAACCTTTAGTTACTGAGCTAGATTAAGAAAATGATACTGTTTTCATTTGATCAGGGGAAAAACTGAAGCAAAGGCTAGATTTGATAAATTTCATAGTTAATATGAGTGCAGAGAGTAGAATTCTGTGCCTGATTTTCTAGCCCTGACCTGGACAGCATTGAAAGAAACCGTATTTGGAACTAATGTGTCCTTGGGGACTAATTCTTTGTTTCCATTTTTCTAAAAAAAAATGTTTAAGGCAGCTAAAAAAAAGATAAACCTATTTTTAAAAGATAGATTTCTTGAAATTTGTGTAATTGCTAACTTATCCAAGAACAAGTATCACCCATGGGCTGCATATGGCAAAGATGAGGGAATAGTTCACTAGAAGGGAAAACAGTAATTTAAGATAGCCTTTGGATAGAGAGTTGGTGTCCATGCACGATAAATTCATGAGAACGGCCTAGAAAGGTGCCTTGCTCTACTTAGGAAACAATTTACTTGCACACGGTGGTGGTAATTTCTCCACAAGTTGTTGTTCAGTCATACTTTGTTTTCCTTTTTATTTTGATGTAAAGATGGAGATTTTCATTGACACAGAGCTATAATTTACATTTCATAACAACTTAGTTATGAGATTATGATCTATTGAACAGTTAACACCACCCACCCCACCCCGGGCTGCGAGAAATGAACTATTCCATTTGGCTCCCTGAATTGGCCAGACAAAGCAGAGAATGGGGGAAAGTTTATCTGGGTTTATCAACATCCAGTACCCTTACAAAGAGAATAACTTGGTGTGGTACAGAAACAATGACTGCACATCTCCTGACTTCCCACCTGGTCTCAAG
This sequence comes from Heterocephalus glaber, assembly GCF_000247695.1. Next base: position 19,617,519 of record NW_004624738.1, read on the forward strand.
GAGGATATGCTTTCAGACTGGGGTCCCTTTTCAGTTTACACAGAGCTCTTGAGAAGTGTAGTGACCGCACATAGGTAGGTCCCAACTTCAATTTCTTGTCTAAGGTAGAGGCCAGCGAGTTGAGTCAGGTCTCAAAAAAGAATCACCCACCAAAGCAGCTGTGTGCCACACTGCTCAGCCTATGACTCAGCTTCAGTCTTCTTCTAGTTGATTTGGGGACCCTCATTGTCCTAGCACCTCAAGGAATTCTCTCAGAAGTGAGTGTTGTCTCTTATTGTCCCTAAAATCCATTCATTAGAAAGAGTGCTTCTTTTCCTTTTTCCATTAAATTTATTGAGATACAAGTTACACATAGCAAAGTGCACATATTTTAATTGTACAGTCTGATGAGTTCTGACAGAAATGTAATCCCTACCACAATCAAGACACAGAATATGTGCCACATTCCACAAAGTTCCCTTGTGTCCCCGCTCACCCATCTGGACCCTAGCCTGGCAACCACAGATATGCTTTCTATTACAGTAAGTCCCCGACTTAGGAACATTCACGTTGCAAACTTTCACAGATACAAATGGACCTTGAATTATAGAATACCATGTGGATGGGAATCATACAATATGTGGTCTTTTAAGCATGGCTCTTTTGAGATTCATTTATGATATTGGGTATATCAATAGTTTATTCAACTTTATTGCTAAGTAATATCATATAGTTTAAATATGCCAATTTTTTTTTAACTTGTGTGGAGTTATTTACAGTTTGAGGTTACTATAACTAAAACTGACTTGGACATTCACATACCAATCTCTTCAGACACAGTTTTATGGGGAAGGGAGACAAGCAGAGGAAGTAAAAACCCAGAAGCCCATTGTTGTGTCATATAGTAAGTATGCATTAGCTTTATTTTAAAAACTGCCAAGCTGTTTTTCAGATGGCTGTACCATTTTGCATTCCAAAAGAAATTTATGAGAGTTCCAGCTGCTCTACATTCTTACCACCACATGGTATGGTCAGTCTCTGGCTTTAATTTTAGCCATTCTAAGGGATGTGAGGTGGTATCTCATTGTGGCTTTAATTCACAGTTTCTTGATTACTGATGTTGATCAAATTTCATTTGCTTATTAGCCATCTCCTTCCTTGACTCAACTGTAATGACTAGAAAAATATAACCCAGCACCCAGAGGCATCCTTATTAATTGCTAGTTGTAGGGAACAGGGAAAGGGGACGTTACTAGAACCTCTGCAGTAAGTCCTAGTCTCCTGCAAGCCACGACAGCACAAGGCGAATTAACTTATTATACAGGGAAGGTAGAAAAAATGAGACTTAGAGAAGAAGCTGAGCTTTGGGCCTAACCAACGCTGCTCTGGGTGGCAAACAAGTCCCAAGCTTGCCATACCTTTATTCAGTACATGTGGAGAAACAAATGTGACAAATGACTCAGGACAGAGAGTTCAGTACATGGGGAGAAACAAATGTAACAGATGACTTGGGGGATGGTGGAAATCCTAGAACAATGAGGAACTATGCAGATGAAGATTTTGTCCCTCCCAGGATGTCTTCAGCTGGTGTAATCTTGACCTGTAGCATCACAGCATCACCGGACCATTGAGGTCTCAGTTGTGACCAGAGGCCAAAATGGAGTTATGTCTCGGAAAGCCACAGCTGGGCTGTAGGCAGGAGAACTAGGCTAACCAAATGGTTTTTCCCAAAAATGATGTGGAATTGCTCCCTACAGCTAGTAGATTGTTACTTTTATTTCTTGATTTAACATTGTCAGCACATAAACAAAACACAGAAGCTCTCCTTTCTTTCCCATCTCAGGGTCAAATAATCAAAAGAGACATTCAGAAATCCCCTGTATGTAAGTGGAGCAGGTAGACTGAGCCTGTGGCCCTGGAACATTGTCAGGAGAAGGGATGTGTGAGTCATACATCCCTCTTCCTTTCTTGCCTGCATTGATATAAACCCAACCAGCAGCCTTGAGTTGTCTGACCTCTTACAATACAGTCTATTCTTCCTATTCTGTTATTTAATTCTATGTTTCTTTGAATTTTTATCCACTCCATATAGACAGATATTCATTCCATAAATAGATAATTTGAAAGTTGGATTTGCTTTTTTTACTGTATAATGGGGAGAGAGACAGAGCCAGAGATGGAGACAGAGACAGAGAATTTGAATTCAGCATCATATTTACTGTAGATTTTTGAGCAGTCATTCCATTGGAAACTAAACTTCATCTCCAGGACTTCATGACATTCCTCCCCCACCTCCTGCTCTTGTTAACAATGTAAAACAAACATCAGTTGCCTGGAAATGATCTTAATGGATTATATCAGCATATTGTTTTGAGTTGTTGCACTGAGCTATATTAATTGTAAAAGAACATATGTCTTGGTTCAGTAAAAATTTACATAAACCTAGATAAAAAGAATTTGTTGATTGGAATGTTTATCCTCCCAACTATCCTTTCCTTTTTTTATAACTATGAAGAATCCTAGTGTTTCTTTACCTTCCAGGATCATCTACTCAGGAAGACCGTAGCAGTGGTTCCAACAGGAAGTCACAACTGTGCTAATGCAGGGAAATGGGTCTTTATGAGGTCTGGGTCCTTCCCACCCTTTGCCTAATGCCAATAGATGTGCCAGTTCCCACCCTGTCTCTGCCAAAAAGAACTTATTTCAGGCAGGGCACACAACTTATATGAGATGTGGTCCAGAGAGGATGGATGCAGACTCAGCAAGAGTCCCAGTAACTTTCACCAGAGGAAGTAAAGTCTGGGAGCCATGGAGTAATAGGCATCTTGTTCCCCTGTCCAAATGCAGGTCCTGGGAAGCAGAGTCGCACCTTGGAGCCTCCATTTCATTTGCTTCATACTGACAGGAAGAGATGCATCTTGGGGAACCTGATCAAAGACACAAGCACCACAGCAGTGAGGGCTTTACTGGATGTTCAACACACATCAAAGCTCTGTTCTTCTGTGCTGACATTTGCAGGTCTTTAGTGGGTCTGAAACATACAGAGAAAAACCTTAGGTGTCTGCTGGGGAGAAACAGCCCCAGAGCTGTGCTGTACTGAGATGCCAAATGCAGTGTTTTCTCAGCTGAGATCTAATAGGATAATAACCAGGGCAAAAATCTACTCTCCTGACTCTGGCACAAGGATGCCCAAGGCTCCCTTAGGTATCCTGGTGGCTTTAGTGTCTATTTTCCGGGAAAAAGTAGGGATGAAGAGCAAAGTAAATGGGAAGAGCTGCCGCTCTATCGCTGGAGTCCATCTGTTTCCTAGAAATCTAGGCTTCTGGGGAAAGGCAGCATGATATAAAAGACAAAAAGTTCCTGGATTCAAAACCTGATTCAAATCCAGACCTGGCACTTGCTACCTATATGAACTTGGGTAAGTGACCTAAGTTCTCTGAACCTTAGTTTTTTCCATCTGAAAAATGGAGTTAAAAATTCCTGCCATGAGAGGTTTTGTTAAAAGATTTTTAAAGTGTACATAAAACAGTTGGCACATTGAAATGGAGAATATTTTCTCACCTTCCCTCTCTGAGGAACACTCTCCTGGCTTCTTATACTCTCCCCAGACTTTTCCACATTGCTTTGCACAGCTTTACCTCCTGCTGTTCAGCTGAAGCTGCCCACATGCAAGAACCTGGCAAACGCATTTGACTATTCCCCTAGATTTTGCATACTCAGTAAGTGTCTACAGAAACACAATCAGCAATGGCTCACTGCCCAGAGTCCCAGAGTGTGTGGCACCACCAAAACACTGTGATTCCCAGGAGAGGAGCTGTCAGTCAATTCTCATACACTGAGTTCCCCGATTGAGCACACTGCACACACCCTGTGCACAGTCTGTGCATGCTGACTTTCTTGACTTGATAAGGCCTCTGAATATGGCCCTGAATTCACATTTTTAACGTGATAACAGTCTCAGCTTCTCACTAGCTTTTGAGAGCTTGAAAGAAACTCAAGGATGGAAGCACCCAAACTGTTGAAGAGAGAATGGAAAAAGCTTTGCATACTTGGGCTCTTTTTGTTTTTTGGTACCGGAAATTGAACTTGGATCCTTGCGCTTGCAAGGCAGGTGGTGGAACCACTGAGCTAAATCCCCAGCCCCCAAATTTGGCTCTTTTAATCTTTCCCACAGATACATTTTACAGATGATGGCCCCAAGCTCCCTGAGGTTAAGTGACTCACACAGGGTGTCAGAGGTACTGACTGCTAGAGCGAGAGGCATGTGCAGATAGTTCAGAATGATGTGTGAGAGAATGAGACCCTGAGAGAAAGTGCAGTGCCTTCCCGGGTTTGGTAAATATGGAAAAGCCTGTGGAGCCTGGCATTTGTTCACTATACTTGCATCCCTGTCCCCAAGGAATCTTACCATCCCTCTTCCCCTTTCTTTTCCCTATCTTCCTTATTTCTCCTTCCCTTTCTTTCTTCCATTCCTCCTCCATCTATACCATAAAAAGGCAGAGGCCTGATTGCTCCTTTTCAGCCAACTTATTATCTCAAGCCCAAAGGCAGGACTTGGGGAATTTCCACAGAGGGTCTCTGTCTTGGGTGAGGGAGCTCTTACAGAAGCCAGATGCAGTGTCCCCCGGGTTCAAGGGAGGATCCAGTCCAGGGTTGGACCAATAATTGTGACTTTCGGGTTTTCCCAACAATCAAATAAGCTAAGTTCTGTGTTATTAGTTCAATTATCTTGATACATGCAGCAAAGAGCCAAGGAGAAACCTGATAACCATGTTGAGTAAGCTATTTTCTGGGAAATTCTGAAATGTCTCCTGCATGGTTCAAGGTTGGTTACTGCTGTCTGCATCCAGACCTGCAGCTGGCTGCTCCTTCAGCCAATGCTTCAGCATTTGGAGGTGTGGTTTGTATTCTTTTATCCTCCTGACTATACTATAGCCAAATGAAAATCACACATCTTCAGTCTTTGCATTTACAGCACCTAGAGTAAACCTGCCATGTGGCAGATGCCTAGTGAAAGGCTTACGGAATCAGAATGGAAGGAGAGTTGAGTCTTCTCACCAGCCCCCATGGTTGGGACTAACAGGTGTACTGTGGGTAGGTAGGGGCAGAGACACCTTGTGCTTGCCAGACCTGACCCTAAAGTCCACCGCTCACTTCTCAGTGTCTCCCACACCAGCACTACCCTAAGAGTTTCTGCCCTTTGCTACTAGGAAGTCAGGAGTGCCCCCTTGAGTTGTACCCCTGCAGCCAAACAGGGTGCAGAGTTACCTTGGGTACAGCTCTGGGATTAACAAATGATAGTGTAATTAATGAGAGGAATATTTAAAAGCCAAATACTATTAAACGTGTCATATATATGGCCATATATATTATTTATTTAATTTTAATCTTTATGATTGTCTTGCAAAGGCAATTCTTCTATTAGGATTGTCCTCTAAGATTTTAGTGGTTTGAGTTGTTTGAGCATGTCTTTATTTTACAAATAAGAAAACTATGGCTCAGAGGCTAAGTAACTTGCTTGAGGTCACAACTACTGAATCCAACTAGTGAATCACAGAAGCAGGACTCTATTCAGACCTGGCTGCTTCCAGAGTCCACAGATTGGCCACCAGTGGGAGCCGATATGCAGTTTGAAGGTTTTTCAGGCCCAAAGAAAGATATTTTATTTCTTCTCCAGAAGTCCCTGACTTTCTTTACTTAAGCAGCACAGTCCCTGCTATCTATACCCTCTGCTCCTCTGAGAAAGCATGAGCACTTCTGATATATCATATCTGCTTGATGAAGCTCTCACGCTTACCTGGATTTTGTCATGTGTCTGCTTTTTCACTCTGTCATTAATCAGAAGGATCTGCCTTCAAGTACAAAGAAATGCAGTTTGAAGGCAGGAAAAAAGATCCCTCTCACTGCCCTGCCAGGAGGTCCTCCAGTGTCTGAGGCTGAAGCATAGGTTCCCTGCAGTGAGTGCAGGACAGCACTGGGTAGGGAAGAACAGCAGGGAAGAGTGTGGGACTGGTTTGTGCCTCTGTGGACATAATCCCTACAGTTTCCCCATCTGCCGTAAGATGTACGGGATTGGACCTCACTCTGAGGATTAAGTGAGATGACAAACTCAATGCAAAAGTGCCCGGCAGGTCACAAGTGCACACTGTCCCCCCATACCCACCTTCCCCTCCCACTACAGCATCTCCTCCTTGACTTTTTCCTTTTTTTCTAGAAATTTTATACTTTTGAGTTTCATTTTGGTCCACAATACATTTTGAATTGTTAACAATACATTAACTAGGATATTAATTGTAGTTCTTTTGTAGCTCTTCTTCATCAAGTTGAGAAAAATTGTCTTTTATTCCCAATTTGCTGAGGGTTTTTTTAAAAATTATGAATCATTGTTGAATTTTGTCAAGTCCTTTTTTCTGCATTGATTTGATCATATGATTTTTTTTCTTTGATATACTGTTGTGGTGGATTACACTAATTGACTTTCAAATGTGGAGACAGCCTTGCATATCTTGACTAAACCCCACTTTGTTGTGATATATAATTGTTTTTCTACATTGTTCAATTTGATCTTTCCATGTTTTGGTAAGGATTATTTTAACTCTATTTGTAGGAGGTACTGGTTTGTAATTTTCCTTTCTTGTGCTCTTTTCTTTTGGTATTAGGATAATGCTGACCTCATAAAATGAGTTAAGAAGGGTTTCTTCTTTCTTCCGAAAGAGACTGTACAAAGTAACTTTACTTTCTTGCTTGGATGTTCAGTAAAATTTATCAAACCATCCAGGCTTGATACTTTCTGTTTTGAAAGATTATTGGCTATTCCATTTCTTTGATAAGTGTAGCCCTTCTTAGATTATCATTTCTTTTTGTATGGGTTTTTGTAGTTTCTGTTTTTTAAAGACTTAGTCCATTTCATGCAAGTTACCAAATTTGTAGGCATAGAGTCAGTCGTTCCTATCTTTACAGTCCTTGAAGTGTACAGAGATGCCTTTCCTGAACTTTAATACCCGTAATGTGTATCTTCTATGTTTCTTTGCTGGAGATTTATCAGTTTTATTTCCATGTTCAAAAAACGAGCTTATGGTTTCATTCATATTCTCTATTATTTTCATTTTTACTACTTTATTGATTTCTGCTCTAAATGTTATTGCTTTCTTTTGTTTGCTCTCATTAGGCTTTTATTGATTGCTGCAATATTGTAAGGTGGAGACTTATATTACTAATTTTAGATCTTTATTCTTTTCAAATGTATATGTCAATGTTATAAATTTTCCTCTAATAAATGCTTTTACTATGCCCTACAAATTTTTTTCCATTAAGTTTATTGGTACATTTTAGGTATAAAATACAGTTACATTCATCATTGGGATCTTGTACCTTTACATGATGTATCTTGGTTCT
>NW_004624738.1:19626287-19665317 GCF_000247695.1 Heterocephalus glaber
CAGAGGAAAAGATAGTGTTTTCAACAAATGGTACTAGAACACCTGGTATCTGTTTGTAAAAAATTAACCTCAACCCTTTATTTCCATACATGAAAATAAGTTGAAAGGATCTATGAACCTAAATATGAAAGACTAAAAGTTTAAGAAGAAATTATAAGGGAAAATGTTCATGAATTTCGGGTAGGCAAGAATTTCCTAGGATACAAAAAATATGTATAAAAGAAAAAATTGATAAGAGATTCCATCAAACTTTAGAACTTTAGGGGTCGGGGATTTAACTCAGTGATTTCACCGCCTGCTGCACAAGCACAAGGACCTGAGTTGAATCCCTGGTACAAAAAAAAAAAAAAGTTAGAACTTTAAAAGACATCGTTAAGAAAATGAAAAGTAGTCCTTAACCAGAACATATTTATAATACATATAACCAATGACCAGAAAATATAGTGAACTCTTACAGCTCATGAATAGACAACCCAATTAAAAAACAGACACGGGACGATGATAAATACCCAGTACAGCACAAGGAAAGGTGTGCAACACTAGAGTCAGAAAAATACTAATCAGTAGAATAACAAGATTGTATTATACACTCATTAGGGAGATTAAGTTAAAAGTTTTAAAAGAACAAATGTCAGCTTAGGTGTGAAGCACTTAGAACTTTCTAATACTGCTAATGTGAATGTAAAATGATGAAACCATTTTGGAAAACAATATATAAATTTCTTGTACTACTGTTAAGAACCAACAGTTCTGTTCTTAAGTTTTTACTTAAGAGAAATGAAAACTCATGTTCACAATAGATTTGTACATACAGATTGACTGTCCCTTATCTGAAATTCTTGGGACCAGAAGTGTTTCAGATTTTGAAATCTATTTGATCTGCAAAGAGGATAGCTACTCCTGTTTTTTGGGGGGGTTTCTGTCGCATGGAGTACTGTTTTTCACCCTTTAACTTTCAATCTATGAGTTTCTTTTTAAATTAAGTATGTTTCTGGTATGCAGCATATTGTTGCATTTTGCTTCTTGACCCATTCTGCCAGTCTATTTCTTTTGATTGATGAATTGAGACCATTTTACATTGATAGTTATAACTGATACATATTGACTTATCATTGTCATGACTTTTTCTTTTTGTTGGATTCTTCCCCCTTTGCATTTAATTTTTTGTCATCCCTGATGGATTCATTCTGCTGGGCTTCCTGGGGTTGTGACCCTCATTGTCTGTTCCTAGGATATTTTCTAAAATATTTTGGAGGGCTGGTTTGGTATTCATAAGGTTCCTAAGGTGCTCTTTGTCATGAAAGTATCTCATTTCTCCATCAATTTTGAAAGATAATTTTGCAGGATACATCAATCTGGGTTGGAGGCTGTTTTCCTTTAGGGCTTGAAATACATCACTCTAAGCTCTTCTTGCCTTGAAGGTTTGCATTGAGAAGTCTGCTGTGATTCTGATGGGCTTTCCTTTGTATCTGATTTGTTTCTTTTCTCTAACTGCTTGTAGAATTTTATTCTTCTGTTAGGTTTCTGGAATCTTAACTATTATATGGCTATGTGTAGATATTTTTTGCTCAAGGCTAGCTGGAGACCTATATGCCTCACTTATCTGTATGTCAAGTTCTTTTCCCCTGCTTGGGAAGTTTTCTGCCATTACTTCTGTAAACAGTTTTTTTATGTCATCTGCACTCTCTCCTGTTTCTTCATTGACTCTGATCAGTCTTATGTTATTCTTCTTTGCATCATCTAGCAGCTGCTGCATTGATTTCTCATGGTCTCTTACAATTTTTAAGAAATTTTTCTTTTCCTGTTCACTAATTGCAATCTTATTTTCTATATCTGAAATTCTGTCCTCACATTGGCTCATTCTGCTGCATAAACTTTCAATGAAGTTTTTAATCTCCTAGAAATCTGTTTGCATCTGTTTTATGGATTCTATTTGTTTCCTATTTTGGGATTCCATCATGTTCCTCAGCTCCTCTATTTTTTTATCTGTGTCCATTCTAGATTTATTAATCATGTCTTGCACTATGGGCACAATCTCTGCTGTTATCTGAGAAATTATTTCTGATTTCATTTTTTTCAGATCCTCTTTTGTTGCCAGTTCAGGGAGTCCAGATGGTTGAGTATCAGATTGTTCCATCTCATTTCCCTTTGGGGTTACCTTAGGTGATCTCGAAGTCTGGTTTTGAGACTTGGTTATGGGTCTTCTCACTTCAACAGATGCAGCCTGCTGTGCTTTTGTTGAGGCAACTTTTTGCTCATCCAGTGGTCTTCAGTTCTCAGCAAGCCATAGAGTTGCCTTTTCTCTTCTGCTCACCAGTACACTTAATTCCTGGGTTCAGAAATGTGGCCTTGTGGATCCCTGAGCTGACCTGTTGTCTGGTTGGGCTTCTGGCTGGGACCTATGCACATTTAATGGCCTACAAATTTTGATAAGGTGTATTTTCATTTTCATGAGTTCAAAATATTTTTAAAATCTCTATTCAGATGCCCTCTTTAATCCCTGTGCTATCGTGTGTTGTTTCGTCCCCAGATATTTGGGGATTTTCAGTTATGTTTCCCTTGCGTATTTTTAGTTTGATTCCATCGTGATATGAGATATACTTGAATGATTTCTATTCTTTTTTACTCTGTTAAGGTACATTTATGGCCCACAGTGTGGTCTCTCTTAGTGGATATTCTGTGTGCCTCAGAGAAGAATGTATATTCTTTTGTGTTAGATGGAGTATTCTATAAATATCAATTAGATCCCAATGATTGATAGTGTTGTCCAGGCTATTTCTTCACTAATTTTCAGATTGCTTTATCCATTGTTGAAAGAGGGGTATTGAACAATCCAAATGTAACCCAGCTGTAAGAGTGGATTTTTTGTCTATTTCTGCTCATAGTCTTATCAGATTTTCATGTATTTTGACATTCAGTTGGCAGTTGGCAATACATTAAAGATTGTTATGTTTTCTTGGATAACTGAGCCTTTTAAAATTATGCCCATCTTTATCTCTCATAGTTTGCCTTATTTTTAAATCTGCTTTGTCTTAAATTAATATCATTCTCAGATGATTTTTTTATAATTTTTCTCAGGTATTATCTAATGGAAAAGCAAATAGTGTAACTAGCCCATCACATTTTTTTTTTTTTTTGGTTCTTAGACACTTTTGAAGAGTCTTAGTAAGTCTATAAGGCCTATGATCAAGGTTCTAAAAATTATGAAGTTGGATGTTGGGTAGACACCAACAATACCCACCATATGCTCTCACCCCAGCACACACACAAATGCCCACACAGTCACACACACACACCCATACACTGTATACAAATGGACCCACATACTCCCCAGCCCACCTAGATTATTGCCACCATCCAGCATATCATATTCACTCATTCAACAGATATTCACAGAGCACATATACACTGCACTATGCACCAGAAATTCAGAGGGATTATGACATTTCATCCCTTGGGGCTTTGTCCATGACCTTCCTCTTATCTTTTTCCCCCAATATTGTGTGTCTCTGGCCAATCCCTAAGCATCTTTCCAGATCTTCTCTGTGGAAACTTTCTTAACCCTATCTTTCCACATTCCCTAGGAGAATTAGGTATTCTTTGATATTTGTTACTACAGCACATACAAAATTGTGTCAATCAAAAAATATGATAAAATAGGAAATTAGCACTTAAAAATACTATGGAGATTAAATTGGGAAAAAGAAAATGATTAAGCAAGGGTTTCAAGACCTGAAGCCACAGTCATTTTTAAATTTTTCTTAAGTGACTATGAATTTGCCTTCCATCTTACTGCTGTGTTCTCTAGTCTACAATAAAATGCCTACATTTTTTAAAACAATCTAGAATATTGCCTTTTTGAAAAATGCCTTTGACCTGTTCCTGTTTCCTAATTTCTCATTTGGGGTCTTGGCTTTATGGATTCATTCATCCCCCCCCCCCCTCTCGATTGAACCCAGAGCTTTCTCACTGAGCTATAATGCCAGTTCCTTGTATTTTGAGACAGGATCTTGCTACATTGCCAAGTTGCCCAGGCTGGGCTTAAACTTGCAATCCTCCTGCCTCAGCCTCTGAGTGCTGGGATTATAGACATGAGCCACCACACTCAGCTTTGTGTCTCTTTCATGAAGCAGCTTAACCTACTAGGGCTTTTGCACAGTCCAAGGCCATCCAAGACAGAGGCATTGAAACTGTAGCTAAAAACTTTCCCCAACAAAGAAAACTCCAGACTGAATTGAGTTCATTATTGAATTACCAAATGTTTAAGGAAGAATATTAACAACTTTACACAAAATTTTCTAGAAAAACAAAAGAGAGGAGATAGTTTTCAACTCATTGTATGAGGCCTGGAATACTCCGATAACTAAAAAAAGGGCCTCTTTCTGACTTGAACTCAGCTTCTTTACCCTAGGCTAAGTATCTCTCACAGCTGTGCCTCACTCTGACGCTGGGAGTCCCAAGATGGAGCCAACCCATCGCTGTTCTGAGTCCTAGGTTCATTTGACCCCTTTCTAAAATGGTGACCAGCCAATCACCCTCTCTTGGGGATGTTTAAATTGGAACCACTCAGCCATTGCAGCCTGCAGCATCCACTGCTCCATCTCCACTGGTGCATGGAGGCCTCTGGAGTCACCCATGGTCACCACAACTCTGTAGGTTCAAGCCACCTCTCTCATGCGACAAGCTGGGATTCATGGAGAAAGTGCTGTTTGCTACCTTGCTCTTCTGCATTGAGGTCCCTCTCTTTACTCTCCCCAAGGGCTCCAATTCTTTCTCCAGATCCATACTGGGTCCTGAGGAACCACTTCCCTCCTTCTTCTCTTCCCCATATTGTTATATTCCAGCATCTGGACTCCAGATCTCAGAGAGGTTGATTTGCTGCTGCTCACCACTCTGCCATCTTCCCAGAAATTCTAATTTAAATTTAAATTGTCACATATGCTAGTATACTGTATGAGCATATGCCTATAGGACAATAAACAACACATTCAACTAATTTTTTATTATTCACTTGGGCAGTGATCAGACCATCTGAATTTAAAACACAAATATAAAGCTGTGGTTGGATATTGTGTAGAAAATCCAGCAGGATGATTGGACATGCTATTTTTTCAAAGAATGTAAAAATTCCACCCCTGTGGAATTTACATTCTGAGAGCAGGCTGGGAGTGGAGACAGACAATAAACCATAAACAAAATTACAAGGTTAATTTTATGTTGTATTAACAGGAGATAAATACTACAGTCGAGGTGGAGGAACAGAAAAACAGACCAAGGTAGATGGTTTTGAGAGAGCCTGGAGAAGCAGGCTGAATAATAAGCAAGGAGGTCAAGAGAGCTTTATTAGGAAGGTGAGACCTGAATCCAAGCCAGACAGAGATGAGTGGGCTGGGCAACGAAAGTGGGAATGGTGCTGTGCTCTGCTGAGCCAAGGGCGCAACTGTATGATTGACTTTCCCAACACACTGTCACAAAGAAGACGCGCCCTTGAGGGGCACTGTGCAAAGAAAACAGGTTTTGCTAACAAAAATAGATGCTTCCAGAGCCATCTCTTGAAGTTAGAAATTAAAACAAGAGGATGGCAGGCATACTTGCCCTGTCTGTATAGCAACAGGCTCCTGGAAAACACAGGGAAAAATCAACCTCTTGCACTGCTTTTTTCTAGTGAGTTTCTCCCACTCTCCTCCTCAGTATCAATGCCAAGCTCTCATAGAAGTGTGCCAGCTGGATTTGTTTGGGGCCTCTGAAAATTGCAGAAGCACTATCTTAAATTGAAATGATGATGGATGAGAAGGGCAATGAGAGAATAGAGGAGGCCCTTTGGCCTGACTGAAGTGGAACAGCAATGAAATGTGAGCCGAGAGAGAAATATAAGGGGCATAGGAAAGGGCAAGCAGAGAACGTCCTGCATTTCATGAGTTTCTACCAGATCCAGAAGAACAACTCTCACCAGAGTGGCTGAGGGAAACATGTGGCCTCTAAAAGCTAGGTGTAACCCAACTCCTAGTGTCCCACGGCCCAGACAATGGCAAGAGTTGTGTGATGAAACAATAAAGCAAATCACCAGCAAGAAAAGCTTACTAGACACACAGCACACAGGGAGTATGAAATCCCAGCCAAGTAACTCCAAGCTGCCTGCTCTTACCAACCCCATTGAGATTCTGGGAGAGATCCTTTTCAACTAGATATAATAAAAACTGTATTCAAAGGCTGAAAGCAGAGGCTATGAAATATCCCAGAAGATCCACTAAGGACTTCAGAGAATTAAATTGATGCACATAAAGTTAAACTATAACTCATATTTTTAATTGTTGAAAAGTACATTCACTCCAAAAGCATGCTCTCTGGTTCTTCAAGAATTGCTTCTGTGCTCCAGGAGGATCCTGATGGGGAATGAATTTAGGAGTCAAGGATAGAAAATGGTCACAACCATGCAAACCGTTTGGCAAAGCCAGAAGCCATGGCAGATTAAGGGCCTGCCCATCACATCTGTCATGAGATATGCTAAGATTATTTACTTCAGACTGCCCAGACTTGAATGAACCATGAAATCAATTTAATGGAACTGCAACCAGCTTTTTTGTTACCATTGTTGGTTATTAGTTTCTTGTCTGATAACTTGGTACCTGTATTTCCTTCACATAGGGTGCAAGATTATGTTTGTCCATAATGTCCCTATTCCTTGGTGTTGCCTCCTTCAGAAAGATCTGACTATTCATTCTAAACAGTTCTCTCTCTCTCTCTGTCTCTCTCTCTCTCTCTCTCTCTCTCTCTCTCTCTCTCTCTCTCTCTCTCTCTCTCTCTCTCTCATTGACTTATATATAGCACTCACAGTTACCTGAAATCATATGTATTTTCTCTCCCCTCACCCATCCCACTGGAATACTAACTAGTTTCACGAGCTCAGGCTCTGGACATTCATTGTTATTTCTCCAGTACCCAGGACAATACCTCCACCTACTAAGTGCGTGATTAACACTTATGACACTGAATTAAAATTGCCTTGGTTGGGAGGTTCAGCCCATGGCTTTAGCTGCTGTTGTTCATTCCAAAAGCTAATGGTCTGTTTCCTATTGTGCCTTTAAAATCTGTCACCACCTCCCATTGTTTAACCTATAACGACATGACGGCAATACAGGCGACAACCCTTGTTCACACGTCTGAGCTTGACCTTCCTTGTCAGTGTTTCCATGTCTGCCAGCAGCCTCAATGCTGTCTGCCAAACTTGATTCAGCTACACTGAAACTCATTTGCACCAACCACTTTTAAGCTTTTTTCCCCCAAATTTTAATTACTTTAATCCCAAACTTTAAAACTGTTTTTAGTGTTGTTTTATGAGTTTTTACACAAGTATACATCACGTAACCACTGCCATCATCCGGAACTGCCCCAGAAGCTCCATCTTCCTATCCCTCCCTCCAGTCTAACCCTCGGCAAAAGCAGCTAAAGCCATGGATCAGTTGTCCATCACTAAAATGTTAACTCTTTGATATATACTATGTACTATACATACAGCACAGAACCTTTTGAGAATGACTCCTTTTATTCAACATAAGTCCTATGAGAGTCATCCATGTTGTTGCACACATTCAGTTTACTCCTTTTTATTGCTGAGCAGCACTCCATAGTGTGGATGTACCATCTTCTGTTTAGCCAACTGCCATTTCAAAGAAACTTAGACTTTTTTTTTCCAGTTTGAGACAATCACAAATAGAGCTGCCATAAACATTCGTGCAAAGCTTTTACGTGAATGTTTCTGTCTCTTGAGGATAAATACCTAGGTGTGAGGTCATACTGTACCATGCCACACTCTTCTCAGCAACGTACGAAAGTTCTAGAAGCTTTACATCCTTCCCAGCACTTGGTATCATCTGTTAGTTTGCATTTTTTAAACTTACTCACTCGAGTAGTTTTGTAGAGGTATTTCACAGTGGTACATTTTAAATGAAAAAAATAATAAAATAGATTTCAAAATAAATTGTATCTCCCAAAGCAATAAATAGTAAATACTGTTGGCATATACAAATACACTTAGATGCATGTAAGTACACATTCGTGCATAACAAGTGAACAAAAAACAAAAACCTCAAATAAGTTCAGTGGTATGACAGGGGAAATCAATTGAGATTAGACCTACAGGAACCGTTATCCTTTGAATCTGGACTGCACCCAGAGGCTCAGGAGTTAAAGGCTCGGTCCCCAGCCTGTGGCACTATTGGAGGTGGGGCACCATCAGGAGGAGGCACCACATGGAAGGTTAGGTCACTGGGGGTGTACCCTGGAGGGGGATATTGGGAGCCTGGCCCCTTCTTCTCTTTTTCTTTCCTTTCCAGTCGCCACAAGATGAGCAACTTTGCTCCACTATATGCTGCACCACAAGCCCAAGGACAACAGGCCAACCAACCATGAACTGAAACCACCAAAACTGTAGGCCAAAATAAATCTTTCCTCCTTCACATTGATTTTCTTGGGTATTTTATCACAGTCATGGAACACCAAGTAACAGTCACCAATTTAAAATGGAGTTATGGTGAAGGTGGATATCTCATCAGTGCCCCACAGCAAGTCCACAGAACACACTCCACTTTTCTTCACTCTTGCTTCTATATGCAAAAGATCATTCAGGAGCAAATGTGGTGTACCTGATTTTCAATAAATGAGAATTAGATTTTCAGTCTAAAAGAAGAGAGGTGATGTAAGTATAAAATACAGCTATAGGAAGTGTTCAAAAATGAGCACAGATGTCTCTTTATTTACCTGGTTAAAAAATTGATTTTGTGCATAATTTCTACCAAGAAGATGTATATCATGTAAAGAGGTCATGTCATGTGTCAGTGGGGACATAGGTGCAGGGGAATGTTTATGCACAGCTGAAGGGAGGATAAACTTATGTAGCATTCTGGAGAACATACTTGTAGTATTTAAATTACATATACTTGCTGACTTGGCATGTCTAAACCTGGGTATGGCATATGTTACAAATCTTACATAGGTCCACCAGGATACACACATACAAGGATGCTCCTTGCAGCATTATTTGGGAACTCCTAAAGTTGGATGCCATGTGTATATCTATTCCCCAGAGAGTAGACAGGGAAAACGTAAATGAATACCATGGAATATGAAGCAGCAGTTAGAAGCCATAGGATTACACAGGGATGGGACGTTAAAATATTATGCTAAGAAAAGACTGAACCATAGGATGAGATGGGTATGGTATTTACATAAATTAAGAATGCATGTATAAAAAATACAATTCAAGTTTTGCTGGAACAGGCAGAGTATACATTAAACACACTGTAATGAGCAGAGAGAGTGGGGGGTGGGAAAACAGGAATAAAAACAAGAATAAAAAGGGGCTAGGCTGATTTTTCAGGCTTGCACGGTGACTGGTAGCCCTGACCACAAAATGTCTTAGTGGCTATTCAGATTTTGCTGTGACATCCTGGGTTGTTGGTGTTGTCCCCCTAAAGGGATCTCAAGTGGTGCAAAATCAGTTCCAGAGCTCCAGTTATCCTGTTTGCAAAGACAGGCTTCCCAGCCACATGCCTGATTCATGCCTTGGTATTGCCCTCTCCCTCAGGTATTGCCCATGGGCTCCCATAAAGGTTCTGACTGATCACGTGGTTGGTCACATCCATGCAGGTGCACCCCTAACAAAAGGACAGCGTTCTCACATCAGACCACATCCCAGGCAACCAGAGAGCATGCAGATGGCCTTCAACTCAGGCAAGGATCCCTGGTCCAGGCAAGCTCTAAGACAGATGTTTTAAGATTATAAGATAAAGCATGACTTTTTTCTCATAAAGGATAGATCAAGAAGGCATTTCTCAGAAAGACGTTGTGACTCTTCCTGGAACTTTACAATGTCAGCTGCTCCCTGAATGCGGTGTGGAATGTCCCCTGCACAGAAAAGGTAAATTACTTGTGAAGCTCCTGGGGATGACAGTCTTACAAAGACAGCCTACCCTGCATATGCAAACATGGGTAGACTGGGAAGAGGCAAGCGGTGGTATGAGGACGGTGCGTTTGGCAGTCACTCATTTCTTGGGAGGATCCATACGCAGATGTTCCTAAGTGATTCATTTCAACATATAACTAACTGCCTCCCTCACAAGATTGTTGTGTGATAATGTGTTAAAGAGTTTATTTTAGTACAGTGATCCCAAATCATACACGCTTAACATTTTAGTTTCATCTCTTCCTCACCTGACACATGTTGAAAAGTATTAATTAAGACCATAGCATTCCTCTTCCAATGCTGTACATAGCTTAGCAAATGAAGGAGTGTATAAGCACAACCTGTTACCTGTTGTTTGCCCATATCTAAACTAGACTATCACCTCCAAAAGATTCCAGCTTTAAAAGACTGCTTTTAAATGTATTTAAATATATATAATTTTTTCTTCTTTTTCCTCCTTTTTCTGAGAAGGATAATTAAGAGGCTGAAAGTGGAGACCAGGGAGTGATAGTCACCAAGCCAAAATCAGAGAGAACTGAGAGCCAGTGAACTTCTGTGGCACCCATGCAGAAACGTGGACTGGCTTTGAGATTACAGTACTGAGCCCTGAGTTTCCAATGACCACACCTATTTTATGTCCAAAGCTGCATTCATTTCCCCCCTGCATACAACCTTACACAATACAGTACCAGACTAATTGGGTAGAATGCAACCCTGTTTGACAATTTTGCAAAAATTTGATTAGATTTTTTAAAGGAACGTTTCCCCATGAAAATACTTCTTTCATTCAAATTGATCCTGTCTGACCATTTCCAAGATCTTTCTGTAGAACATCTGGAAAAGAAGTGAGTATTCCCGAAAACTAATTCGTAGCCATCCCTTTGGCTGCAAAAGTGATGTTCCCAAGCCAAAGTATCAATGATATTGAGTGCAATTTTCACTCCACTGCTTCTTTTCCTGTTTTGACAGTAATAGGAGCCATAGTCTGGAACAAATAAAGGGCAGTGGCACTGCATAGCCCTAACATCTGTGAATGTGGAGGTCCTGCGGCATCAAGTAATTTACCAAGTAAAAAGGTCAGCAGTAAAATATTTCCACCTGGGCTATTACACTATTCTCTCATCCATTCTATTTTATTGACCAGTAACCGCACTTATTAAGGCACATGTACCTTAAAAAATGAATGAGTGAAAAACCTCAATTGACCGTGAACTAGCACAAACAATCAACAAGTGGGATTTCTTCTTATTAAAAAGCTTCTGCACAGCAAGAGAAACCACCAGCAGTGTGAAGAGACAACCCACAATGTGGGAAAAAATTTTCACCTGCTGTTCCCCAGACAAAGGCCTACTATCTAGAATCTATAAAGAACTTAAAAAAATCAGACCTCTGAAATTTAAAGACCCAATCGAAAAATGGGCATCTGAAATGAACAGATATTTCTCACACAAAGAAGTAGAAATGGCAAATAAACATATGAAAAAAATGTTCAACATCACTGGTCACTGGAGAGACACAAATGAAAACAACGCTGAGATTCCACCTCACCCCAGAAAGAATGGCTGCTATCATGAAATCAACCAATAACAAATGCTGGTGGGGCTGTGGGGAAAGAAGAACCCTGATCCACTGCTGGTGGGAATGTCAACTGGGGCAACCACTGTGGAAATCAGTATGGAGATACCTCAAAGAACTAGGACTGGAAGTCCCATTTGACCCAGCTATTCTGCTGCTGGGTATCTTCTCCAAAGAATTAAAAGAATCATACCACAGTGATATATGTGCACCCATGTTCATAGCAGCACAGTTTGTGATAGCTAAAACTTGGAAACAGCCCAAATGCCCATCAACTGGAGACTGGATAAAGAAAATGTGGTTTTTTAATAAAATGGAGTACTACTTAGCCATAAAAAATGAGAAATTAGAGACATTTATAGTTAAATGGATGCATATTGAAGCGATACTCTTGAGTGAAATTAATAGGACACACATGCCTAAATACTAAATAGTTTCTGTAGTGTGAGAAACTGAAAGTGTAAATAAGGACTAAAAGGTATAATAGATAATGTGAAATAGGAAGAAAAGGGGCAAAGGGGAAGGGGAAGTGGCAGGGATAGGGGAAAGGAAAGAAGGGAATGGAATTAATACGAGAAAATGAAAAATTGGAAAGTCCTTTTAAATAGGGAGGGATGGAGGGGTTGAAGGGAGGGCAGGGGAAGGGGGAAAAATAAGAACCACGAGTGATTATGTAAAGGTGCAAATTTCCAATGATGAATGTCATTACATTGTATACCTAAAATTTACCAATAAAATAAAATTTTTTAAAAAATGAATGAGTGAAACATTTAGAAGATTAGTATGCTACTGAACAGGAAAAATGTGTCCTGTATTTTTTGGTTGAAGCAGAAATATTAGGTCAACATCTTAAAGTAGTAATCCATTCAATCTTTCAAAATTTCCAAATTAACTCCTATTATTTTTTGGTTCTTTGCCATTAAAATTCAATTCCTCATTGTTTTTTATAAATTAAAAAATATAGACATCAGGAATTTGGTAGAAAACTGCATGCCAAAAAACTACTAGAAAACAAAAAGAGGAAGCCAAGAACTTAAAATTTAGAATGTCTAAATAACAGGTTTATGATACAATTTGTTTTTACTTTTTTTCCCCACATATAAGATAGGTTGTAACAGGGTTTGATTTTTTTTTTTCCGGTACCAGGAATTGAACTCAGGTCCTTGTGCTTGCCAGGCAGGGGCGGTGCCACTGAGCTACATCCCCAGGCCTGTGACAGGGTTTGAGAGAGGAACATCTCACTCAATGGCATGAAAACCTGATCATCATACTTGTGAACCACAAACAAATCATATGATGCAATATTTTAATTCAAGAACATTCAGTAATAGTAGAAATAAATGGATGAATTAGACAATATTTGTTATAATGTAAAATGAAATTATAATTCATAAAATTATAAAAGTGACTTTATTATTTTCATAATAGTGTTCCATTATAGATAAGCATAGATACAAATTTTGTAAATTTGATATAGCAAACCATAAAAGCTACAAATTAATCTTGTACCCTCGGACTCGATTTTGGATACAACCACGTACATGTAGCTGCTATGTACATACTAAAAGCATATGTGACAAAGTACAAAAATAAGAAATGGCTAAACAAAAAGTTATTCTTGAGTTATAATCATCTACTAAAATATACTTTTTTAATCACAGAGTTGTGTCACAGCTAAAAACACACAAGTAATACATACTGCTACACAACTACTTGATCTAATATAGATCTAGTATGAAAAAAGGGTATAGTAACATTTCACAGGTAAAGGCTAAGTTCTGGGACATGAAAGCTTTTAGATAATCCACAAAACATACCTGAGATATCTTTTTGTCTTGGAAAAAAACCACTTTTCTTAAACAGTCAAAGCTTTAATATATAAATGACATATGTAATAAACCATATTCTTTATTGTAATAAGCTGAAGTGATGTTCTGACTTTAATGGTGATCAGTAAACACAGTCTATCTCTGGCAGAATAAAAAATGAGGTTTTCTGATTAAGCTAGTAATCCAATTACTGCAGCCTACAAGTTTGGTTATTGTTTCATATTTGGTTTTATTTTTCTTCCTTTAAGTAATAAACGTATTAAATAAATCAGGTAACCTCCACACATCCACCTACTTCTTTCCTTCTAAGCACAGCTTTCTCTTTGCCTCAAACATCAGATGGCAATCAAACCTACATGCATAAAAACAGACTATAGCACATCTGGACTTGTTGATTAATGATTATTTTTGCTATTACACATCTCTCAGAGTAAATAGGTTACAGGACCCCAACATCACTGTGAGCCCTGCTGGGCCATAACCTTTTGGAATAGCCAGTGCCTAAAACACTTATATGTGTTGGCTATGCCTCATTTCTACACTTGATCTTTGCCAAAAGGCCAAGAAGCGATATGCCTCATTTCTATAGTTGACTTTAATGCCTTTAAAAATACTGGCACAATTTTTCATATTCAGGAAGTAAGACTATTAAATTCTAAAAATAAAAATTAGATGAAATGTGTATTAATTCAGTATTCCAAAACGAAACAGCTCTGCTATGTTATGGATTTTTTAGAAATCTACTTGAGATTCATCTCTGGTACATTAAATAACGTTTTTCTCAATGTGCATGCTTCAAATTTTGTGCTTCAGTTAAATTAATTTGGAATGGGTAGGAAAATATTTAGTCATTCTTCTTTTTCATTCTGCCCCTTTTTTCTCTGACCACCCACACACAAAACCAGCATGCACTCCTTCCTCGGAAATATTGACACAAAAATTCCAAAATTCTTAATAAAACAGAGCAAACTAAGTTCTGTGGATCCTGTAGAACATCTTTGGGGAGTTTAGTTGCAATGAAAATAAAAATATGGAACCTCCCTTTGTATTTTTGCATTCTTCCATCACTTTTCTAAAGGTTTTCAGGGTATTTCTATAGTCCAGATACATACATTTTGTTCCAGCTTTATTCTTTCTCAACTATCAAAATATTGGCTCACAAATAATACCTAATATGACCAGTCCACTGTCTCACAATTCTATTTGCAAAACAGCCTCCCAAAAGGATCTTCTGATTCTGATGTTTAAAAACAGACATTAATGCCGAACTTTCATTAATCATTTAAAAGAGAAACTAGTCAGTTACAATGAGAGCCCCCCGCCCGCTTCCCGCCTTTACTCAGTGAAGAGAACAGCCAGATCATACATGGCATTTTTCACTATCGTCCAGGTTAGATGTCTCGCCTTCTATATATCGGTCAGATTGCTGCCAGCTTCAACTGGCATCAACAATCAGCATGGATTTTAAATTAAATTCAAATTTAACCATGCCAATAGTTTGGAATTTTAACATTAATTGGGCCAATTATGAAAGAAGAATTTGTATTATAAATATAATTTTAACTTATGAAATAAGAACATCTTACTGACATAATTTTAAGATTTGTCCACTGTTCAAAACTTGGATAAGAAGGGCCAGGGATTTAGCTCAGTGGCACTGCACCTGCCTCAAAAGCTCAAGGTCGTGAGCTCAATCCCCAGTAACAAAAAACCAAAACAAAACAAAACCTTGGATAAGGTCTTTTAAGAGGAAAAGACCTCTTGCTTTGACATGGTTTTCATGATGTCAAAAATGGATGGTTCATTTAATATACTTGGACTAGTTCTACTTTTTGATTTAGAATATTACGTGGGACAAATATTTTTGAAACTTTTCCTGATGAAAATAATTGATACTACCATGCTTCTATGAATAATTATGTAACATATATGTGTATAGTATAGATACTTAATACTATTTGCTGACATGGGTTTTTTAAGCCCATGAGACTGAAATGAGTACATATAATCACATATCAAAAGCCAGACTGGTAAAAATTTTTTGCCCTCATAATTGAAATACTATACTTTGGCAACCAAGAGAGGTAAAATTTCAGCTCAGAATTTTACAGTTTAACAACTGACACTTTAAAATTCATGATAAATCTCTGAAACACAATTATTAAATTGACACTTTAAAACTGATATTAAATGTCTGAAACTCACAATTATTAAACTGACTATTCATTTCTTTTTGAGCAAGTGACTTTTTTTCAGTTTGCTATTACTGAATATAAAAGCAAGTGACTTTTTGATTTATGCTGAAGTAGGGAAGCAAAGCAGTAGGGAAAAAGATAAATCCACTCAAACAGCTACAATCTCTTTTACTGAAAAGGTGAGAAGGTAATTTTTGGTCTCTACCCTTTCCTTTATCACTCCCAGTCATATCTTACATTGAAATTACTTGGCTTTGCATCTTCAGTATACCCTGAAATGTTGCTTAATGCAATTTTCCATGGAGTATATTTCTCCACACAGAAGCTCAATCTTGGAACCACCTAAAAAGTCAGTTACTGAAATACCCCTTCATTAGATGGCTGTATGTGCATGTGTGTGGTGTGGTGGGGGGTTTAACTCTGAAGAATGCTTTTTTAGAAATTCTTAGTATGAGAATCTGGTAGTATATAAAAATTCCATGGGCCCTCTAATTCTTTGACTCAAAAAATCTGCCAAAGCTCCCGAATGGTCCAGAGCTCACAGGGAGCCATTCAGTGTGGAGTACACCTCATCTGCAAGCCACTTAGGCACCAAAGAGGAATCCAAAAAATTCTGAGTTTTCCTTCCTATTCTCCAAGCTCTGAGCAATTCTAAAATACCAGCTTGCCTCTGGCTTCTCACTGGCAAGCTTCTTCGTCTTGCAACTTTTGGACAGCACTATCAAGGAGCTCCATGGACTCCCTGAGGGAAACGTGGATTTTAAAGGACTTGGGCTTAATGGTGAGGCCATAACTGAAACTCATTTTTGAGGGCTCATTTTGGTTGACCTTGAAATCGCACTGATGAGCTAGGATGGAAATGAAGAGAAACATCAGCATCTTGGACAGCTCTTCCCCGATGCACCGCCGTCTTCCCACTGAAAAAATCATCACACTGTTTGCCAGGTCCTTGTTGATAAAGCCATCCTCATCCAGGAATCGGGCTGGATCGAAGTCCTCTGGGTTAGGCCACTTCACTGGGTCATGATTCACAGACCACTGGTTAACAAAAATCACCGTGTTCTTAGGGATGTAGTAGCCCAAGACAAGGGCACTGGCAGTGGTGGCATGAGGGATAGTGACAGGCAGAAAGCTGGTGAATCGCATAGTTTCATAAAGAAAAGCCATGACATATGGCAGGTTGGGCTGGTCACTCATACGGGGAAGACGGTCCCTTCCCACAACTCGATCCAACTCAGCCTGCACTCGAGCCTGCACATCGGGATACCTGTTTGGTTTTTAATGCAGAGGGGGGGAATAAAATCAGTGAACAAAATTAACTCCTTTTTCATCCAGAAGCACATTACAATTTATTTTAATTCCACTTTTCTTTATATACCCTGTCTAGTAAATGACTGAATTAATATTCTGGAGGGAAAATCTAAATCAACTGTTAATTTCTCTCTAAATTATAAGATGTACTTTAACAATTATATTTTCTATAATAAGCTTCACATGGGTAAAGCTCTCTTTCTCACAGTAGGTCAAAAATCTCTTAAGTTTTCTCAGTCTAAAAATGTACAATATTGGGTAAGCCAACTTATTCATCAGGCCCCCAGCACTGCCTGGGCCCACAATACTTTTTAAGGGTCCATGAAAATGTTTCCATGTCTTTTAAAATTTTCAGACCTCAAAAAAAACTTTAGGGAGGAGAAAAATATTTTAATGTGTAATTTTGTTGTATTTATTTTTATATCTATGTAGTCATAAAATATAATTTGTATGGAGTTAACAGTCTACAATGGCCAAAACATCCAGGACCCACAAAAGTTAAAATGAGCCCTGAAACTAGACAACTTTCCTCCTCTCATTTCAAACAATTTCTTGTCCTGATTTTATAAAAGATTGTTGGAATCAGGATAAATAAATCTACGTATTTTCTAAACTTAAAAGCAAATTCTCAACGTTTGTAAGACTACGGTAGAAATTGTAATACTCATGTACTACTGCAGATATTAAACGGTACAATTCTTTTGGAAAACAAAATCTTAGTACAAAACAAGGTTAGCCCCTCCCCCTCCTCATTTTAAACCCAATAATCCATGCCTAGAAATGTATTTTCAGGAAGTAATTTAATAGGTACAATTATATACAAATACAGCAATAGCTAAAATTTTTTAAATGCAAAGTAAATGATGAGTGTTTCTGTAAGTTATTATGGCAACATATGGAGCCATCAAAAATTACTAAAATAAATGTTAAGAGATGGGAAAATGTCCACCGCAATAGGTAGAAGAGTCAGAAGAAAAAAAATTAATGTAACCCCGGAAAAAAAAAATGTAAGCATGGATGTGGTGAAATTATGGGTGGTTTTGTGTTTTTTTTGGTACTAGGGATTGAACTTGGGACCGTACGCTTGTGAGGCTGGCGCCACAACCACTGAGCTAAATCCCTGGCCAATTACGGATGATTTTGAAAATCGCTTCTACAGCATCAAATTTCAGAAATCTGCCAACTTTTGTCATAAAATTCCAAAAAATGCTTCAGACCAAATTCTCCCTATGGAAACTATTCAACTCGGTTGTAATGTGAAAGCAGCCACAGACAATACATAAATGAATGGACAGGGCTGTTTCAATCAAACTGATATCCAGAAACAGGTACTGTAATTTACTAATCTCTGGCATATTGTCTTGTCACAAAAAAGAAGCAAAAAATATATAGCTGCTTTATTTAATTGAATGTAACTCTGAAATTGTTTTATTTCTTTTTGCTGCCCAATTGCATATAAGAAGAGCCTTTTACAGTTCCATTCTAATTTTTTTTAAAGCCCATTTCAAGAGATAACATGCTTCTCTAGGCATGGGAAGGACCCGTTCTGGGGTGGACTTTTTCCTGAACTATGGTTGACTTTTCTTTATTTCTGCCTTCCTCACCTACCAATGTGTTTCTATGATTTTCAAACCGAAAAGCTATTTAATATACAAGATTTTTCAATTTGTTAGGTAGTTGTACAAAAATCTAAGGAAATCTAGGATGTAGTGTGTTCGAAGAAGCCATCTCTACCTTCCAAATCCAAGGTCACCAGGATATTCAATATCCCGACTATTTGAGCCCCAAGAAATGACACAACCAAGATTTCTGGTGTCAAAAGCAATTGCGATTTTCCTTGAGTGCCTTTGTCCCTGAGGTAGGAATTCCAGATAAAATACGGGTAGCCTGATTAAACCTGAATTTCAGGTAAACAATAGCATCTTTGAGGATGAGCATATCCTGTGTGGAATTTATTTTTTCTTTGTTTAGTCTGGCAACCCGACCCTAGAGGCCTGTAACCCGTGCGTGTAGGATCACCGCGGAGCTCGGTGCTGGAATCAAGGCCGGCTTCCGGCACCCGCACAGCCCCGCAAAGAGGTCGGGAGGCCGCAGGTGCCTCTTAGCTACCCTACACTCTCCTCTAACGATGTTGTGCGCACTCGTCAAAAGCGACCCCTTTTGCTATTCTTTTTTCTTTTGCTATTCTTTGACCTGACACTTCTTTCCTGCCTAGAGGCGGTTCTATGAACCCAGAACCGCTCGCTGGTTTCTGGCGGCCCCCAAAAGCCTCTGCGCCTTAGCCCCCCAGCTCGCCCCCGCGGCCTTTTTTTTTTTTTTTTTTTTTTGCCAGGAACAAAGCCCTGACCCCTGGCTTATTTTTAAGAGTCCTAGCTGGGTGCCCAAGAAGCGTGCCGATTACGCGGATGTGTTTATTTAACATACTGACTGCGTTTCCCTTCCCGCAGAAACCCTTCCAACTGTGTTTCTATTGCGCTAGAGAGCGGGATTACGAGAACTCATCTGCCGGCGTTATAGAGGTCATGTTTTCGCGCCGGCGGGGGTGGCGTGGGGGACAGGGGTCTCACAAATGCGTCCCGCTAGCAAGCGAGAGGCAGCGGAAACAAGATCCGAGATGCGGGATCCCGGCAGCTCCGGGAGAGATACGCGGGCGGGCGGGCGCGTCTCCACCCGTCCTGCGCCTCATTGGGCGTCGCTTCGGGGACGCGATCTCAGGTTGGAGGGTGGGAACCTGGAGGGAAGCCTCAAACTCTGCGCTCTGCTCGTGACCTCGGCACACGCTAGTCCCGCTCCGCTTTTGTTTTGTTCTCAAGAAGGAAAGAAAGCCCCACCCCGTGCCCTCCGGAGGCTTTACCTGGTGAAGAGGATGAGCAGCCACAGCAGCGCGGTGGAGAGGGTGTCCTGGCTGGCGCCGAAGATGTCGGTGACGGTGGCCGCCACGCTCTCCATGTCCAGCCGCGCGCCCGCCTCTCCGGAGCCGCCGGCCGCCGTCCCTTCGGCGGAGAGGATGAAGGCGTCCATCATGTCGCGGGGGTCGGCCCCGGGTCGCAGGCTTTCACGGTGCCTCCGGAACTTTTCGAAGACGAAGTTGCTGAAGTTGCGGTTGAGCTGCTGGAACTCGCGGAAGGTGGTGCGCACCGGGTTGGGGAAGAGCCGCAGCCAGGGCATCACGTCCACCAGGCTGCCCGCGCCCACCGTGCGCCCGAACTCCTCGTTGTGACTCAGCAGCTCCCGGAACTCGGCGTCGTCGTGGTCGTAGCGGCAGCCGAAGCACACCGCGCTCATGACGTTGGCCACCGCCACGATGATCGGCTGCGCCGGGTCGAGGCTACCGCCCGCGCTGTTGCGCACCAGGACGGCCACCAACTCGCGCGCCTCGCCCAGCACGTGGCCCTCGAGGATGCGGCGGCTGCGCGGCTGGCGCGTGGTGAAGGCGCGCGTGATGCTGAACGCGGCGCGCCGCTGCGCCTTCCAGGCCTCCGAGTAGGGGCTAAAAGCCATGCTGCGGCCACCGGACACCTCGCGGAAGGACGCGAAGGGCGGCCGGCCAGCAAAGGTGGCGCCCTGCTGCACCAGGGCCTGGTGGATGGCGCTCTCGCCGTTCAGCACCACCACGGGACAGCTGCCCAGGCGGATCTGAAAGACATCGCCATAGCGTCGCGCCAGCCGCGCGAAGGACAGGTGCAACGCAGGGCCCACCGCTGATGCGTTTCCGATCAGCGGCCACGGGAAGGGGCCCGGGGGCGAGGACCGAGGCTGCTGCCGCTGCCTCAGCAGCCACTGACCCACGTGCACGGCGGCCAGCACAGAGAGGAGCAGCAGGAGCGCGGTCTGCTGGATGGACAGCGGGCTCGGCTGCAGCGCATCATCTGGGCTGAGGGCCATGCTGAGGACAGAAAGGCAGAGACGGGACACTCAGGTGTGCTGAGAACGGAGTGAGCTCCCCGCGTCCAGACCCCGCCGCTTTGCCCTTAGGTGGACAGGAGGCTTGCGTGGGTCAGGTCGGGTCAGGGTGGCTCTCTGGAGAAGTGGCCGAAGACGTCCCTACCCCTACCTGACCCAAGCTCTGTGGGCAGAAGGGAAGAGGCGTGCTTCTGCCTCCGATTCAGCACAGCCTCTCCACCTCCAGCCCATAACGGTCCCCGTGATTCAGGGACGACGCCACAGGCATCTAGGCGGTGGCTCCTGGTTTCCTTTAAAGTGCCCGCCACCCCCACCTGACCTGCAAGAACCCAGATGAACGAGGCTGGCAGGCGGCCCTGAGGACAGACTGACCTGCTGGGAGGCACGGTCTCCAGCGGCGCGGGACAGCGAACTCCGAGAAGGTGTCGGGCCTGTGCTGAACCCGAGGGTCCTCAGGAACCTGGAGGCCCTCCCTGGACCCCTGCTGCCCACTCGGGGGGGGGGGCTCTGGCACCCACTCGAGTGTCTTGGCGTCGTCAGAACCAAGAGTGCTTGGGTTGGGAGGGAGACCGAGAAAGGTACCTCCTTTGCTGAGCCCCGTTGTACCTGGGGGTCTGGCAAAGCCAAGGTTTTCTCCTGGCGTTGGGATTGAGACCGCGAGGTCAATGAGTGCAGTCAATTCCCAGCCTTCAGGCCCTACAGGCGGCTCTCTCGACTGGGGTTTGCGCACACTCCGGAGACAACACGCATCACTCGCTTCTCCGGGTTTTAAGGACCGAGTAGGAGCGGGGGAAGCGGGACCTGGCGGGGCGGGACTTACAGGGGGCGGAGCCCGCCCCTGCGGTCTACACCGCGGGGCCACTGACGCGCGGAGCCCTGGAGCGGTAGCCGGTTGCTTTTGTGGGTGAAGCGGTGTAAACTCTGCGGGATAACGGCTCTTAATCAATCACAGTCAACCCAGCCAAGGGCCCTGCTCCTGCTCCGGGTCTCAGCGCGCCCCACGCCCCAGGAGCTCGGCCTCCTTTTCCCGTCCCTGTCTTGTGTTTCATTCCCCGAGAAAGACCCATTCCTGAGCCTTGGGCGCCGGAGCCGGGAAGCCTGTCCATTTGGGAACAGGGGACGCTCAGGTTATAGGAGCGGTTTGCCTTATTACTTAAAACTTCAGTTCTCACGAACAAGTTGGTCCCTCCCGTGTGGCCCTTTGACACACGAAGTTCTCTTTCCAGTTCTTGGCGCGAGATCGGGGAACCCTGAAAAAAGCCGCTCCCCGGGCCCGGACTACCCATGGGCACACCAAGGCCGGCACGCGCGGGCGCAGCTGGCCTAGAGATTTCCCGTGGAGAACCGACTCCAGGTGGCGCCGCCCGCTGCGGACGCCGGGCTTCCAGGCGGTTGGCGCCCGGCGGAGAGCCTAGCAGGGGCGGACGCCCGGGACGGGGAGGAGCCGGCGGGCGGGGCGCGCCGAAGGGTCCGTGGAGCCGGCCACTAGCTCGGGGGCGGGGAGTGGGAGGAGGCAGCTGCACGCGCCGGCGAGCTCTGCCGGGGTGAAAAGTTTCTTCAGGTCGCCTCCCCTTTGCGTGCGGAGCTGGGCCTTGCGTGCGCCGCTTCTGGGAAGTCTGCTCCAGTCATCTCCCTGGACGCCGCTCGAGGCTGCCCCTCCCGCGCTTCTCACGGCACCTGACACGCCAAGGCGGCCCAGGGCGGGGTGCCTGCTGCCGCCACCCTCGGCTGCGCACGCACGGCCGCGCCCGCCGGGCCGGGAGAGAAGCCTGCGCTGCCACCTTGGCGCCACCCTGGAGAGCTCTAGCTCAGTTTCCGTCCCGAGTGCTCGTGCGCCCGCCGCAGTGAGGGCACTTCCTTCCACAGGGTGCGGAGGCCCTGGGCCCAGGAAGTGACTGCACCTTTTCCTACCAGTGGAGACACCAAAGAGAATAGATCTCCGCGAAGCTGCGGAAAGGGCACGCCGGGGAAGAGGCGGGATTATCTAGCTACTCAAGTAGGAATTGCATCTCCTGACCTCAGGTCATCAGGTGTAAATATAAAAGTTGAACATTTACCGAGGGTCGAACTATTGCTTTGAGCTCTGCCTGCCCTGTAAATCCCGTTCTAATGCGGTTTTTACAGCTAAGGACACGGGTTCAGAGAGGCTATGTGACTTAGCCAAGTCACACAGCTGCCAAGAGGTGAAGGTAGGATTTGAACTTACAGAGTCCTACTGTAGGTTTACACAGAAGAAAATCTCAGCTAAGACCCAAATGCTTTTTTGTTGTTGTTCCTTTAAAAAAATCAGCTAGAAAAATTTAATTGTTTTTGTTTTCTTAACAGGATTCTGAGGATCCCAAAAAAAGAAACGGTATGCTTCCTCTGCAATAAAACTGGTTGAGGACAGTGCCTCCGCGAGGAGGACGTCAGTACTTTTACAGCGAAGGAGAGGTTCACTGGGAGAGATTTCACACATCGTGGTGATGAAGTAGCTTGGGGGCAGCTGCATTGGGCTAAAGATAAGCATGATTTTCTGAGAGCCCTGGCAGCCTACCTGTCTGTTTTCACCAGTTTTCTGTTGCTGTAACAAAATACTTGAGTCTGGGTAATTTAGACAGTTTTATTTTGGCTCACGGTTCTGGAGGTTAGTTAGCCCAAGAGCATGGTGCACCTTCTGCTCAGACCCCAAATCACAGAGGGAAATAGGAGGGAAGCCGGCACCTGAGGAAGAGGGAGAGCAGAGGGGCAGTAATCGCACTCCCACTAGAGCAGAACTCACTTCTTGGTGAAAGGCACCAGTCCATTCATGAGGGCTTTGCTGTCCCAAACACCTCCCAAGAGCCCCACCTCCCAACAGGGCATGGAGGAATCAAAGTTCCAAAGGATGAACTTTTGGAGGACATATTCAAGCCATAGAAATACCCTTTGGAATGAGTTTTGTGGCAATCTTACAGTGCTCCACTTTAGCAAGACTCTTACCTAATAATTCAGAACTGCTGCATGCATCAGTCTCTCACCGGACTTCAATAGATGGAAATTATCAGTGGACTGATGCCAATTCTGAACTGTCAGCATTCCTGAAAGCCTTTATCACAGTATCTCTGCACGAATGAGGGCAGATGGAAGTTTCCTATGTACCTAGTAAGTTTCTATTTTAAAAAATATAAAACATGGTTGTTCCTAAGACCTGTTTAACTCCTTAATGATGCTGTACAGTTTTCAGATCAACTGGATGCTTGCCTTCCTGCCACAGCAAATAGCTAAGGAATGTCCTTGGGCTCAGCTGTTGTTCTAAGACATGCCTCAAACCTGTCAGACAAATGCTGTCAGAATGATAGGCCCTCATCAAATATGGCAAACCAAAGCTGCTGACAATGGTGTGTCTTCAGAATCTCAGCCCTCGGGTTCTTCCAGGCTTTATAGTGCAAACCTCATTGGAGGGCTCACTTGGAACCTGATAAAGACTTTGGGTAAATCCAAAGCAGCCTGTTTGTGCCCCAGATCCAGCTCAAGATGGGGCTCTCCCAGAAGGGAGAATCCATATCAAGCTTATTAATAATCTTTACAACTTATCAACCAAAGCAAGGACCTAAGGCCCAAGGATTTCCTTTCAGTCAGCAGTACACAATATGGGGATTTCACTTCCCACATCTCAAACTTGAATTATGTGCCGCAAATAACTTTCAAAAAGAACAGTTAAGCTAGAGGATAGTTTAAAGTAGAGGTTTAAAATGCCTTGTGCTGTATTGATTCCAAGGAACAGCTTAAGCTCATTTAATCAGGACAGGAATGTGCTCGCTCATGTGGCAGAGAAGGATAACTGTGGCACCTCACCGCATGGAAGGATCCAGGCGAGGCTGCTCCACTTGGTCTCTGCTTCTGCTTGTCTCTGCTTGGGCTTTGTTCTGCCACCCCTCCATGTGCTGGGGAAGTCAGCCATGGGCAGTCTTTAATGAACACGCACTAGAAAAGGAGAACATCTGTCTTCCAAGGTCCTAGAAGCACTATGGCAGACCAGGCTGGCATTGGGTTCCACCCAGTAGTCAAGCACTGGTTCTGTCATCAGAAAAAAGGTGAGTGAAACATGCTAGGAATCCAGTCTACTCCACATATGTGTTTCTGCTCATTGTTCACTTTGGCTTACGGGAAAACCCAAACCTATTATTATTATTATTATTATTATTATTATTATTATTAAAATCAGACAGGTACATTTTCCCTGGAGCCAATAGCCAAGAAAGCTGTCAGGATTGAAGTCAGCTTTCTTTGGTCCTTTCTCTAGCATGACTCCTACATCGATGTTATGGGTAAGCACAGTGATCCTCCAGCCCTCTCCCCCAAAAACACACAAATGTGTACACCGAGAGAAGAATGAAGGAGAAACAGCCCTCGCCATTGGGCTGGGCAAGAGGCCAGAATCAGGCACATGCTGGTAGGCAGGAGGAAGAGGAAAAATGAGACACACCAAGTGCCAAAGGTGACTGAAGGAGTGGCAGAGGGAGGATATGGCACATCATACGTTGCAAATTGAGAGGTTCTTAGGAGTTGCTACCAAAACTCTATGTCACACAAATTGCTTGTGCTTCCTCCTGGAAGACACAGGCTTGATAAACACAGATGTGTTCTCAGAAGCTGTCATTTTAAAGATGCACCATTTTGTGCAAAACTAGAAAAGTGCTATTTCTATTGCCCAAAGGAAATCTAAGAAAACAGTTGCTTAGTAAAACAATGCAGCTTAAAATATGTTTCTTTACCCCTTCCCCTTCCAACTTGGCTTTGCTAAGGTCTTTCTATACAGTGTCTGATCATAGCAAAAGCCACAGAGCTGAGGCTCTATTATTCTAATTTCTATTCTATTCTATTCTTCTAATTTCCCACCAAAATGCTTCCCTAACTATTCAGAAGCAAAGGGTCATCAATGTCTGCGAGTTACTCTGAAATGACTTAAGGAAAAAGTAGAGAAGTGTGGAGACCAGGAGAAGGGGAGGGACATAGAATGATAACACAACCGTGATAAAATGCACTTTGCCATATCCTTGCAACTCCTCTTTAAGTTTCAAATGATATCAAAACTGTTCTTAGTCTTCTCAGTTTTTATGGAGAGTTTCTTATGTGAAAAGACAGTGAAAAAAACCTGGGACTGATGCACAGTTTAATTAATATCCTCCATCTGACACACTGTTTTCTCTTACAGTTCAAGGCTAAGAAAAAGCTTATGCTTGCTCAGCTGCAATGGTTTCCCCCAGCACCTCTGTTATGATACTTGCTGTCTTTGGTCTTTGGATGGTATTAATGTATCTGTGCCTTCTATTGTAAGCTTCCTTCAATTCCTTTTGAAATTAAAAGGAATATGATCTGTAAACACCATCATGTCCGTAGGGTCCTTCGGGTTACTCTGTCCCTGGTTGAAGGACCCATTCACTAGAGGTTTCACATTCTTCATAAACACAGAAAACGGGGCAATGCTGTAATCCCCCCCCCAAAAAAACACAACCCTCCTTTTTTGCTTCTTCCTTTTCCTTGATTTCCTTCCTCTTTTTTCTATCCCTTGTTCTTCCTTCACCCTTCTTTCTTCTCTCCCATTTTCCATTTCCATGGGTCCATGCTCATTTTCCTTGCCTGCTTTCCTGCTGAGACCATTCTTTTCTCAAGCTGCTACCCTTTCTATTCTTTCTCTCCTTTCCTTTCTACTTTCTCTGCTTTCCTTTTCTTTCTCACAGAAGAGGAAAGAGAAAAGGAGTGAAGGAAATAAGGAGAGAGTTCAGGGACAAGCAGCTAAAATAAGGGGGGGGGGGAGAAAGAGACAGGGTAGGAGGGAAGGAGAGAAGGAAGAGGAAGGGAGAGAAGGAAGGAAGGAAAAAGAAAAGTGAACAAAATATCAAACCCTGTGGCTGAAAGATAACCTTGGTGACCAGTCATTTCATCTTCTGTCTCAGCCAATACATGAGTACCTCCTGCTCAGTATTTTTGGGGTGAATCTCTCATCAGCTCAGCACAGTGACGTTTCCATAGGAATGAAAAGGAGGCCATGATCTGCAGTTGTCTTTGCACATTTGTTGTCTAAGTTTCTACTACCACCTTGTCCAGTTCCAAACATTAACTCTTCTAACAATGGAACAAGAAGCTTGCTGTCCACAACTTTGATCAGCAGATAAGTTTACTTTCCTAATTCTTTGACTAAAAAATTCTTTGACACAAAAAATCTTCAGGAAAGTAGAGGACAGTGTTTTTCATTTTTCATTAAATATTTGCCAGGCTATCAGGAAAATACATACAAGTAAAGTAACCCACCCCCGACAAAAGACAGTGTACATTTGGACTTGGCTAAATCTCAGCATCTAGGCATAAACATGTTAGCTGGTCCAGCTTCCAGATTTCTGATGTTGTCTTATCAAAAGATCTAAATTCCAGTCTTATTTTTTTCTCCTTCCTTTAGCTCCTTAGTTTTTAATGTTAAATCTGTTTTTCACACAATTATGTTCTCTTTCCATAAAAAGGATAAAAATTCAAGTCAAAAACTGTAGTTATGTCCAGGGTCTGAGAAAATAATTAATAGTTAAATAACAAAACTAGTTATTCTTCTTCTACACAAATCCCAAAAGAAAATAGAAGGTCAGGATAATTATGTTAGCTTTTTAAATGTTGATTCTCAAGAGGAATTTTCATTTCTGCTACCAAAGTGATTCTTTCTCAGCTGTGGCCTGGTCTTTTGTTGAAGTGCTTTGGTTATAAAGCTCTGAATATTAGGAGGTTCCTCCTAACACCAAGAAAAATCCACATTGAATTTTCTTGTCTTCTGCAGCACTCAGAGAAACCCTTTGGAGTGACAGGAACTAAGACTAATTCTCCTTTCATGCAACATGTTTGAGGATGGCTATTGTCCTACCTCTGCACCATCCTTCCGTTATTTTTTTTTTAATTCCCAGTTCTTTCATTGTTTGAATAAATTGGTTTCCAGAACTTTACTCAGCTTACCTGTGCCTTCCAGACAAGGAAGTTCTTCAAAATATCAATCTAAGAATGTGCCTGGAACTGACCACAGTACCCCAAGGGTCACAGTCCCCTTTGACCAGCAATGTGGTTACTTTTCATCACGCATAGCGTTTCTTTTAATGCAGACTTTTTGATTTACTTCAAAATGTTTGCCTCCAACTGTTAAAATACTAGCATTGCACCAAGATTTTGATCAAGTAATATCCTCATCTCTTAATATAGGACCTGATGTCTGGTTGTCATAAATTGCCTTTGTACAATTCATTTTTCAAAATCTAAATGAGAGACTTTACATTTATTCCTACTGAGTGGCTCCTGAGGCTTTTGGACAGTGTTCTGCCCCAGGGAGCACATGCTGATATTCTTGCTGCCCTGAGGTGCAGAGACCAGACCAGACAAGAAAATCACATGGAGAAAGTACATGGCCAGTGATGTCTGGCCCTTTCCGGGTTACTTCTAGGAAAAGATCTTTGGGGTGTGGTTGTCATCCTGTACACTCACATTATTATACATCCATAATACTACGCACATTTCATTATTTTACCATTTTGACCAGATACAGATTCTCACAACACACATGGTACACAAATAGACTTCTGTTCCAAAGGAATCATTTGATCTATAATACACAGAAAAGTGGAGAAACCCACACCCCTCTTCCTTCCCGGACCAAACTATGGGAACTGTGTGCCTTCTGTTGATGTACAAGCATGTGGTTGCACACATACGCATATTTTTAATACAAATGAGATCATACTAGAAGTACTGTTTGATGGCTTTTATCCAACTTAGCTATTATCTTGGTGACTTCAATAGAAAGTTTAGCTCTACTTCTTGCTTTTAAATTGTTTCATAGTTTAACTGTGACATAATTTGTTTACCCCTAATGACTCAGATTGCCACTTGTGTTGCTCTCGACTCTATTATTATAGACGCTAGTGAAGACTCTGTTATAAAAAAAAAGATTCTGTTATAGACTCTTGCTTTTCCATGCAACTCTGTGCCCATTTACAAATATTCAAGTGGAAATGCTTGTCAAGGGACTACATGTGTATGAAATGATATCAGCTCATTGACATCTACAAAGGTATACCAGTTGTATCTCCACAAACCTTGGTTTCTATTTCAAGTAGCATATGGCAAAATATTCTTCCTTCTATAGAATACAACTATTCCTATATTTAGCTTTGCAGCTATAGAACAGAAACAAACAAAACAAAAATATTATTTGTCTTTCAGACTATTGCTTAAAGAATATGTGTGCTTATCTTCAGATCATCCCCTCTTCCTGGCAAATGAAGGAAATCCCCAAATTAAAGCCAGAAAAATATTAAAGGGGGAAATTCCAGATCTCTGCATCCCTGTGGAAGGTAGCACAGAAGCTGGAGAGGGGGAATGACCTCAGCTCACACCCATATCCTTCTGAGATGATACTAATTCTTCACAGGCCCATGGGCCTGGACCCAATGCTTTCCAGGCTTGTCTCACCCTCCAGGGGGAGATTAAAGCAGTGTAGCCAGCACACTCAGTCAGCAAGGTATGGCTCCTGGAGCCAAGCACTCAGATGTGAGGCTAAGCTCACTTATTTGTAAATGGCAACCTTGGTCATAGTATTTAATCTTCTGAGCCTGAGTTTGCTCACTTGTACAAAAGACAGTGTAGCCCAATCACAGTGAGTGTTTGTGAGGATTAAATGATATATTGATCATGAGAAAATTGTTTAGCATAGTTGATGATAGACTGAGCTCTCAATGGTTAGCCATCATCATCTTCATCATCTTCATTATCGTCATTGCTTCTACTCCTACTAAGTCCATGCTCCTGTTAAGTCAGAGGCTTGGCAAGGACTTGGGTCTCCCTCGACAGAAATAAAGACCTGACCTGCTTGGTTCAGTGCAATAGCTCCCAAGGCAGCATGTCCTTATCTACCTGTGAGTTCCTGATAGCCCAAGGTGGTGCTAGGACTGGTGCCTCAGCCTGGAGCAGGGGTCTATCGTGGATATCTAAGTGATTTCTCTTGCTATAGATCATTTCTGTGGGTCCAGTTTACGCTGTGGCAAAATGGCAATAACAGCAGAGCTTATTTCTGGAGCTCTAGTGAAGACAAAGGTGCAAACATATACAAGGCTTTTAGGATGGTGCCGGGCACTTGAGAGGTACTCTGACAGCATCAGCTGTCTCCATTCTTCCATGGGAGGCTATTTGCTGCTGCCTTTAAAAGGCTGATCTCATACAGCCATCTGCTCTTGGCAGAAGAGCTCAGCATCAATAGCCAATGTGTGATTTCCTCCAAGCCCCAGAGGGCTGCTCTGTGGTACTTTCTCCTCACCTCATTTCACCTCACTCAGAGGTACCCACATGCGGCCCCTTGAAGCAGAGGTGGTTCTTCAGCAGGAGGTTAGCCTGCTCCCCACAGATCTTAGGCCACACCGGGCTCCTTGCTCCAAGTGAGGCTCTTGGCCAGTCCCTCCATGGCTTCTATGGATGTTTTGCAGTCCCATGGAGCTGAGGCTCCAGGACAGCACTATGTGACACCCTGCCAAGATGAGCTGAGACCATACCACTCTGCAGTGAGCATGGGAGGAAACTCAAGGGAGTGCCATTGAGGGACCTCCCAGTGATATGCAGGAATGGAACAGTGCTGTTCAACTTACCAGAAGTTGCCATCTTGCTTTCTCCTAGTCTAGCTTTGGGTGAGAGTGTATACAGCCTCAGACCTGAGGCACACGTCAATTGAAAGGTCATTGAGGGGAGCCGATCTGCTCACAAGAGCCTGAACCAGAAGCAGGACAGGGAGGCCCTCAGCTCTCCCTTCTTAAGTCCCAGGGAGAAAATTTCTCAGAATGTTCCCCAGCCCAAAATGGAAAATTAGATTCTACAGTCTGTACTTCAGCACTGACGCCTCTGCTATTCCTTTTCCTGTAATGCTGAGTCAGTCCCCAGTGGACTGTGCTTTCTCTGGGTTTGACCGCAGAAGAAGGAGGGTTTGTCAGTGTCTGAGCC
Organism: Heterocephalus glaber; assembly: GCF_000247695.1. The sequence goes on from NW_004624738.1 coordinate 19,657,040, forward strand.
TGGAGACCATGGCACTGTGGTCTGTCTAGGAACGGCCTGCCTCTGACCAGCAGCCAAGCCCTTCAGCCCAGGGACCTCCCAATGCAGTAAGCATGGGCCCGAGCCCTGAGTCCCAAGTCCCAAAATACATCCCAGTGCAATCCCTAAGGCTATAGGCTAAAATGGAACCACTCCAGTAAAGATACACAAGGGACTCTGGATTCATGGGGGCCACATTTCTATCCTCTCCTACAGCCAGGCTCTGAGCACATACCTGAGGCTCCCTGCAGCAGATCAGAGAGGTGGTGATCAAATGGTCAACAAGGAATAACCACATCAACAAGTTTGAGTGCCACATGCAGAACAAAATGCCCAGCTAACGGGGGGGGGACGGTCCTCTTTTCTGATATTATAATCATAAACTAGGGCCTGTGCTTTTGTGCCACTGTCCTCTTACAGTCCCTAATACCCCAAAGCCGGTTGGAGACAGAGTAAGGAAAAGAGCTGATATCCCCCAAGGTCCAGGCACTGTGTTTCATCGTTTACATCTTCTGCTTCATTCATTTCTCCTACTCATCTTAAAAATATTGATAGTTTCAATCTATGTATTAGAAGATTAGAAACAGGAACTATTTGTCAAAGTCGCACAGGTTGCAGATAAGGAAGGTTGTAAGTCCGTTTTGTGCTGCTATAACAAAATACCTGAAGTTGTATTTATAAAGAGGTTTATTTGGCTCCTGATTCCAGTAGCTGGAAGGTCCAAATAGTATGGTGCTGGCAGCCAGGCAAGGGTCCCCTGCCTTCATCACAGCATGACAGAGAAATAAAAGAGGAACTGGCCATATTCAGAAGGACCAGGCAAGGTGTTCGAGGTTTATAAGCTGTTCTTGTGTGGACTACTGCAGTCAGAGAGCCTAACCCACTCCTTCAAGATAACATTAACCATTCATGAAGGTGGAGCTTCCATGACCTAATTATCTTCCCTAGGCTCCACCTCTTAAAGTTTCTGCCATCTTCTCACTGCCATCCTGGGTACTAAGCTCCCAGATCTTCGGGGTATAAACCACACCCAAACCTTAGCAGGGGCCAAGATTTGAACTCAGATCTGAAGACTCCGGAGATCATTCATAACATACCAGTAAGCATTCATTGACTTACTGCCTTTCATCATGAATCTTACAGAGGCCTCTCCCTTCTAACGCTACACTAAGTAGAGACTTCTTTAATACTTTTATGCCTACTAAGGACCTGAACTGCCCACTACCCTCCCCAGCCAAGTGAGCTGACTCCCTGCAAGGGCCCAGGGCCTACAGGCAAAGCTATTCTGGTTCCAGGGCTGGAGGTGATTCAAACTCTCCCCATCTCCCCATGTGAAGTATCTTAGCATCTGCCTAGCATAAGCTCCACAGTTCACAAGCAGATCTGGGGAGAGCTTGGAAGATCTTCCTTTAAAACAGTGGCTAAGGCATGTAGAGAGTTGGCATGAAGCCTATGCTTGGTTTCGTGGCTAAGTCTGCTTCTCTCAAACCTATTATATTGAAATTACCATAAAATTCACACTATCCCAATAGTGACTGTTTTATTTAGAAGTGAGCAAATTGATGATTTCATAGGCCCTAGTGCCAAAATCTTAGCTCAGTATTTCTCAGATATTTTGTTTACAAGACCTCTTTATACTCTTAATTGTATAGCCCAAAGAACTATTATTTATCAAAGTTACATATATGATATTTACAATGTTAGAAATTAAAGCTTAAAATTGAAAATATTTACCTATTATTTCATTAAAAATAATAAACTTTATACATGTTAACATAAATAATATAGAGAAAATAGATTTTTCCAAGCCAAAAATATTTAGTCAGATAAACACTGTTTCACATTTTACGAATTTCTTTAATTTCTGACTTAATAGAAGACAGCTGAATACTCCTATCTGCTTCTGCTTCAAATGCTGTAATGTCAAACATCATTTAACCCCTGGTAGACTTGAGAGAGGTTGAGAATGAAAAAGACAAAGAATATCTTAGGGCCCTAGTTTTAAACTTGTGGGTCCCCTGAAAATATCCCAGTCACACCCCCTAAGGGGTTTTAGAGACCCTCCCTAAAGGGTCTAGATAACACTCTGAGAATCTTTGTCTAAACTTAAGAGTATGATTGTTTCTTTGACACAGGAAGTTGGCAGGTGTGTGTAGGGGTGGATTTCCGAAGGAGCAATGTCCCAACTACTGATTTTAAATGAAAAACTCCCAAGACAAGAACAGGCACATTCAGACAGTACTGCAACCCCACTGAGCTGGTATACAGTGCCCACCACCAGATATCTGGCCAGAAAGAGGTCACCTTCCCATGGCAGCCACCCACCCAGATGATGCACCTTAAACCCAAGACGGACTGGGAAGAAGAGATGGACCTAGTGGTACCCAAGTCCCAGCTGCCTGGAGTCTAAGGGCTGCATGAGTCAGGCAGCTGGAAGAACCTAGCTGGGGAGAAGAGATAAGTGGGGTCCTGCTCAGGTGTGTGCCCGGGAGGCATCTGAGTCACAGCTTGAAATCACAGTGGCTCTTTCAGTGGCAGCTCTGCTAACAGCGTCAGTGTGATGAGAATAATATACTGTATTACTAATAACAGAAGAACTACCATGTATTGAGCACTTTGAGCCAGGCAGCGTGCCAAGCATTTGACATAAATCTTTTCGTTAATATCTCAACCAATCAACCAACTCTTGGAGGTAACTATTGTCCTAATCCTGTTTTTACAGAGAGGAAGAGTCAGAGTTATCAATCAAAATCACATGGTTTGTATGGTGGTTGAACTGGAATCTGATTTCAGGTGCTTCCCACCCACACCAGGTGAGCACACTGCTGACAGAGAAAACCTCAGCATTCAAGGGCTGAAGGTACAGATGTCTAGTGAAGGTGAGAGGCGGTGGTTACACTGCATTACTACTCCCCATCAGAAGAAGCGTAAGGACTAGAGTCAGCCTTCTGGAGGATTCAGAGCTAAATTGTACTGGGGACATCACACGACTTAGGACAAGCAGGGAGTTGAGGCAGCAGCCCCCCCCCGTGCATGGCCCCCAAGGTTTCAAGTCCCTTCCTGGGTTCCTCCCTGCCCAACTCGGCCCATGAGGGCCACTAAGAACCAAGCTGTCTTGGCATTGTTCCCACCAGCTGGGAAGCTTCATATTTGGAACCCCTACAACCTCCCCATAAAAATGACAGCCCATTGAAGCTCAGACTTAGGGGTCCTTTGGAACCCTGCTCCCAGCAGACCATCTGGCAGGAGGCCACCTCCACATCCTGCCCCTTCTGACCTCAGCCTCCCAGAGGTGCGAACTTCCCATAAACAACCTCTATCCCCCTTTCCCTGAAAAAATAAACAGGGTGGCTGTGTGAGAATTCCATTCCAATGCATCCTCCCCTCTCCCTAACCAGAGGCTCCCAGGAGTTCAGCTTTGCACGAGCTGAGCTTTTAATTTAATTTGCGTGTAGACAAGCACAAAAGACCCAACCGGATATACCTGTTATTTCTCAATGACCTGAGAACCAAAGTTTATGTTAAGCCTTGGGTTATAGCAGAGCTTGCACGCAAGCTTCCAAGGCTCCCTCCCATAAGCAATTCAGAGGTGCCAGCAGAGGGGACAGAGCAGCAGCTCTGAAGTGACAGCACATAATTTAATTCCTCTTAAGCTTTCCAAGCATGCAGACTGTTCCTTTTTTGTCAGCATGTAACTTAAGTGATTTGTTCTACTCAGGCAAAAATGTCTAATTTAAACCACATTGCAGCTAAGCCCTTCATGGAAGGAAGAGAACTTTCTGCAGCTTAGCTAGTGTGTGCTCAGACTGGTGGCAGCTGAGGCACAGCAGACCCTGTGGGCCCTGTGGTCATGACTGGGAACAGGTGGATTGCAGGCTTGAGTCACCACACTCGCTCTTCTGTCTCATGCTTCATCCCTCGTGAACAGGTTTAATTTTGATAAGAATATTTATGGGCCAGTGTTGGCTATGCCAGGTCCCCGGCATCCTGGGTTTCAGTCCCATCTGAGTCACCAATAGATAGGAGACTTCAGGAAAGCCTCTTCAGCTCCATTCCCTCTGTTTTCTTCCGTGAAAAAAAGAAATGGAATGAGTCGGTGGTGAGGATGTGCAAATGGACGCATTTTAGTGGCAAGTATCTGGTTGAAGAAGGAGGTTCTGTGTTTCAGGCCTCTTTTTGCCCCTAACTACTAATAGATTTGAGATAAAGAATTTCTCTCTGGGCTTCAATGTCCTCGTCTATAAAATAGGACTTTAGCTCTAAAATATGTGAGCCTTTAATCACTTCCAAGTTGACAAAATAACAATAGTATTATTGTGACTACTATTATTATTATCAGTGATTTCCATCTATATTTCCAAAGATTTCATTAGTCATTCAAATTTCTCTTTTAAAATTCTTCTTTCAGGGAATTATACAGTAGCTTGGTGGTAGAGTACTTGTCTAGCATGCTAAAGGCCTTGGATTCAATCCTTCAAAACAAAACAAAATTCTTCTTTAAAAATACTTTGTCTAACTGACATGAAACAAGGAGGACTGGAGGACCCCATGTGATAGGATTTGGTGCAAAGGCTCTGTATCTGGCTCATTTCCCTTCAAATTACCACATTTCCCCCATACCTACACCAGACTGCTAAATGGTCTCTAAATACAGCCTGTATTTCAAGGCTGTTCTCTTAGTCAAAAATCTCTGCTGTGAAAATGCTCTTCCCTTTAACCTTCCATCTTCACTACGGAAATGTTTTCTTTTCCTCCAGGGTCCCTTGAGCACTCTGCATTATTATTCCATGACTTTGTGCAGTAACATGTTATTTTTGGTTTTGTATCCATACATCTCTGCTCAGAGAGACCCTCAGGAACTTGGTCATCTGGATAGCTCAGCCTCTCCTCCCCCTCCTTCCTTTCCTTCCCTAGCACCTGGTGTACATTCAACATTCAGGAAAGAATGAACTTGTTGAGCCCTCTGATATTCTATCACAATTGGGTAGGAATGAAGTTCACAACCTGTGGTGGGCAGCACTAACCCCCCCTCCAAGGAATTCCAGTTAGGCTGATGATCAGCAGGAGGGACTAGGCTGGTGATGGAGAAATTTGAACAGCTTCTTCAGGAAAAGAAAAAGAAAATTGAAATGCTGATCATTTAGATGAAAAATATGACTATTGAAACAAGTAGAAGCTAAGATAACTACTTGAAGAATGTGTATTATCTCACCAAAGATACTTCAAAGAAGAATTTGTGTGGTTGTCCACTTGTAGTGGCCAATAGTAAAGAAAACTGTATGTTTCACTTTTTGCAGCCTAACTGCAAAAGAGGATTGGAAGCTACTTATAGGGAGGGCGAGCACTATGAAAGAATTGGGAATCCAATCCACGGCAGTTTTCTTTTTATCTGAGATCAGCATGACAACTTCAGCTTTAGAAAACATCCTCCGAGTAAGAGGCTAGAGAAGAAAGAAGAGTTAAATAGTAAATAGTTGGGAAACTAAGCAAATGAGACATGCTTGCTACCTCCAGGGAGGCTGGAGGGAGACACTCCACAATGGGGGGGAAGTGAGTGACATCTAAGTCCTAGAGGGGAGAAGCAGCTCCACACTGACCTTTCCCCTCCTAGCTGGCTAGAATGTGGGCTTAAAGGAAAAGGAAGGGTCTATTTTCTTTGTTCGATTTTGTTTTTTTTTTCAATAAGGCACCTCAGAAATGTTAATGAACATAGCAAAGCTGGCTTTCAAAGATAAGGGGATAAGAAAAGCCATCGTGATTGGAAACTGGTAGTTGGAAAAGAGAACTTCTGGACCCTGGAGAGCGAGGGCGTGTGTCTGGTTGGGGCGGACAGAACCCTACTAGGATGGGTGGATCATAGTAGGCAGATGAAAGTGCAACAAAAATAACTTTGGGGAAACCGCAGGAGTGCGGGGTGGCAGGAAGGGTGCACAGTTTTTCTTTCTGACCTGAGATAGGAAGAGTTTAGGGTGATGGGGAGGAGAAGGAAAGTCATCCCAAATGCCTGAAATCTGTGATGTGTGCAAGTGTCCCTTCACCTCCATTAGATAAGTGTGTTTTATTAATACTCTGTAAAATTAGCCTTGTTTTGCAGATTTCCACAAAACTCCTCGAAGTGATCAAAGGCTGCCAGGGTGAGGTACCTGGAGGAGCAATGTTTCTCTGATTCCCCCAGGCTTGGAGGAATTTGGGGGGTTTCAAGCCTTCCCTTGGAGATCTTGAACCTAGAGAAATCAGAGGAAAGAATATTTATTTGAAAGTATAACAGCCTTAATAAATTGCCGAGCAAGCTCAGGCTGCTGGCATAATTAACCTAAGAAATTCATAATTCCAGATGCCCACATCAAGTTCAAAGGGAAGTGAAAGAGAAAGGCAGAGAGTCTGTGGAACAAGAGAATGAAGTCTGTATATATACAAAAGCTCTATTGCCTGTGGCTACCTAAGAAAAATGAAGATTTGAGGATGGAGTAATTTATACATGTGTAATATATATATTTACTCAAAATGTATGTCATCTGAAAACTTCAAATTAGCCCCCCCCTTCTCTTTTTATTTTTATCCTAAAAGCAGTGTTATATGGTTATCCAAATGTACTAAGAGGACAATCTTTTTTGGTTTTGTTTTATTTTGTTTTGTGAGACAGGGTCTCACTATGTAGTTCAGGACTTAAACAACCTACTGTCTAGCCCAAGCTGGGCTCGAACTCACAGTGATCCTCCTGCCTCAGCCTCCCAAGTGCTAAGATCATAGATGTGCACCACCATGCCCGGCCTAGGACAAACTTAAATACACAAAGGACTTCCTAATTTATTACCACCACATGCATAATATAACAAACCAACTAGCCACAGTTCTGCATTGGCTAAGGTCCTCTGATTGAATTACATGTTAATCCATGATGGTGGTCTTAGATTCCAGACATTATTAGAAGAAAAATATGAAGAAAAAACAAGATGGTACGAATCATGTCCTTGTTAGAACAACAACAGTTTCTAATTTCCACTCATCATCTGTGTCATGTGATATGCTTCAGAAACTCACTTAAAATTGAGAAAATAAGCCATTCCTAATTGTACTGAAGTAAAGAAATAGCTCATTTATGAATGTAAGAAGATTAAAGAATATGGCTCTAGTGTGTTTGTTTAGAATCTATGCCAAGTTTTTTCAGAGGCATAAATCTGGTTTTTCTTAAAAATCTTTAATAAAGCCAAATATTAAAAAAAAAAAAAACAGAATGTGTGTCATAGGCAATCAGAACACTCAGAAATCTTGACAAGTAACTCCCCTCTACTTTGAGTATGACACTTTTATACTCTATTGTCTGTCTGTACCTTTAGGAAAGATATTTTTAAAGGAGTACATCACTGTATTATTAGTTCCACATTATTTAATACAAATATTGAGACTATTCTCCAACTAGTTGTTTAGGTTTCCATAAAATTTAATTTACACAAGTTAGCTTCAGAGATCCTTTTAAAATGAAATTCTAGCTGGGCATAGCAGCATTACCTGCAGTTCTAGCACTCTGGAAGATTGCAGGATGGAGGCAGGAGGATTAAAAGAGGGAGTCCAGCCTGAGCAACTTAGTGAGAATCTATCTTTATAAAAAAAAAGAAAAAGGACTGATGATATGGCTCAGTGTGAAGTCCCTGGATTCAATCCCTAATCCAAATGAAGGAAGGAGGGAGGGAGGGAAGGAGGGAGGGAGGGAGGGAGGGAGGGAAGGAAGGAAGGAAGGAAGGAAGGAAGGAAGGAAGGAAGGATATCTCAAAAAACTCTTTAATGTGTTCCCAGTGGATTTGTAATAAAGTCTCACCCCTTTTCTTTAGCCCACATGAGTTAGGTCCTTCTTACTCTTCTTCACGAACTACTTTCCAGCCAATCTGATCTTATTACAACGGTGTTTTCTTGCCTCAGTCTGGTATTGATGTTCTCTTTTTGCATGGAAGTTCTTTAAAATAGTATGGGGCCATGAGAAATCAAGGCAGCAGCTGCTAGACGATGCAAAGAAGAATAACATAAGACTGAAGAAACAGGAGAGAGTGCAGACAACATTAAAAAACAGAAGTGATGGCAGAAAACTTCCAAAGCAGGGGAAAAGAACTTGACATACAGATAAGTGAGGCATATAGGACTCCAAATAGCCTTGATTAAAAAAAACTACACTTAGGCATATAATAGTTAAGATTCCAGAAACCCGACAGAAGAACAAAATTCTACAAGCAGTTAGAGAAAAGAAACGAATCACATACAAAGGAAA